>JAREIK010002323.1:1329435-1991267 GCA_029783825.1 Sapria himalayana | reverse complement strand
CGATCACAACCAAGTCGTTTATAAATACATTACACTTAATAACATAATCACTCTTTGGATCTAAGATTTATATAATGAATCATATTTATCTTATCTACTAAAATAATTATTAATAATTGTTGACCTATCACATCACATAAGCAATTCTTGTGAAATTGATATTTGAAATAAATTTATTTATTAATTTTATGACTCATATATTAGCAAAACAATAACAAATAAGAGACCTTTGCCCGACTAGTTTTCGAGATGTACTTAACCTAAAAAATCAAGCATTGTAACAAAAATGCAACAACATCCTAATCAATTTTTTTTTCATTATTACAAACACACTTACACTTGCACCAAGCTGGTAAATTATCATAATAAAATTTCATATCTATCTATTTAGTTTTTATTGCATTAAATTTAACATTATTCATTTACAAGGAAATGAAAATCTACCATCAGGTGAACTGTCAGTAGAACGTGGAGAAAGTTGTGATTTCTTTTCTGCAGTCAGAATAGAAGAAAGAGCAGCAACTGCTGCTGCTCTTTGTGACCTCTGGCTTGTTCCAGCTGACCTTGGAGCAACAGTCTTAGATTGAGAGAATGAGGTAAATGCAGATGACAATGCCGCCAATGCGGAAGCTCTCTGGGTTGGCCCTTCCATTTTATCAATAGGCTTATCCCAATCCTGAGTTAAATTAAAAGAAATCACCTTAATCATTTACTATTGTGGATATAATTCATAGAATCAACTTGTATATATGTTTACATGTATGCTCATTGCGCACACATTTAAAAACATACTTCTACTATGTATACAAACTTTAAAAATAAACTAACAAATGAGATGATCTGTCAAATGATGGGTTAAATGCAGAAGATAAGGCAGCCAAAGCAGAAGCCCTTTGGGTCTGCCCCCTTTGATTTCCAATAGGTTTCACCTGTTACAGAAACACAAATATAGTGTTCATAATTTTACAAAGAAAGCAAACAAATATACATTCAAAATGACGTCAAAAAATAAAACGAGTAATTGATGAGAAAATACAAAGAACAATGTTTATCAGTATAGAAGTCACCACACAAACTATCATTGACCATTTACATCAAGTGACTATCAATTAACATAAAGATCTTAAATATCATAATACTCTTAAGTAATATAAAAAACAAAAAACAAACAAGATAAAATATGAAAAAACTTAAAATTGAAAGCTAAGTAGATCTTCTTGTCTCTTTCATATAGCAATCAGAAGATCAACATCAGAATAACTAGTTACAAGATATTTCGACTCCTGGATAAACTCATTTTAGTCTGAGAAGGCTATATATGGAAAATTCTTCTGGTATATATTTTTTCAAATATCAACATAATCTAAATGTATTCGTAGATATTATGGTTTCATATAAGTAACATCAAAATATATATTAACATGTTCAAATATTGTTGATGAGTAACTCTACAAAATATTAATCCAATTAGATTACAATAATGAGAAGAGTAATATATACATGTGAACCATCTAGATTCACAATTACTAAGATAATTAAAAAAATAAGTCAGAATCAAAAAATACAATGATAATACTCAATAAAATCTGACTAAACTCTAGTGAAAAATACTTAGATATTTATTTGATATTCATGTATCTAAAGAAAACAAATCTTAATATAATAAATACCAACTCATCTCATTTTTGAGCGTGATAGAGGACAAAATAAATACTTTCAAATATTTAAGAGATAATCTAAAAAATATATTCAAAAAATAATATATGAAAAGAATTATGATAAAAAATAATAAAAGATTACATCTAATTTAAAATTAGATTAGAATTAAAACCATATTTATTCAAAAATATTCTGAAACATTCTTACCAAATAAGAATACCTGAGATGTGTTAATATATATATATATATATATATATATATATATATATATATATATATATATATATATATATATATATATTCTAACATTCAACAAGCAAATTTTATTAAAATAAACCAAACATATAAAATTAGGTGTATAATCTTAAGATTCATATAATAAATAGTAAATTGATCTAACATATATTTTAATATATTATAAATTCTCAATATTTTAATAATTTTATCAAATTAATTTCTTAGAATTTTATTTAAACTTTATTTATCAAAAAATAACAAAAAAATTATATTAGTATAGAAATATCTATGTATATCTTGAGCAGTTAACAACAAAAATAATCAAATAAATAAATTAATCTTTAGTTACATTTCTACTAGGTCCCAATTAGTTAGAGTATCAAAAGGAACGAGTCTTAATTTAATTCAGATTAAAATATGATATATAAAATTCTCTTACATTTTCCTAATTGACATGTCTCGAACTTTAACATTAAAATACACTCAAGACTAGATTATAATATTCTCAATTAAAAAAGTAATAAGTGACTAAGCTAAAAAGCACAAATAATCACACACACTCAAATACTTAGAAAGAGATTTTAAAATCTAAGAAAAAAAATATAGTTCATACAATAAATATTAAATCAGTTTAACATATATTTTAATATATTGTTATTTCTTAATATTTTAATATTTTTATTAATTTAATTTGTTATCAACCTATAAAAAATCTAAAAAATAAAAAATATATGATTTACCTTTAACAATCATCAACAAAAATAATTAAATATGTATATTTCTCTTTACTAAAATTTCACAAGTCTAAGTATATCAGATTAAATGAATCTCTATATAAATCAAAAGAGTATATAAAATAGAAAGTTCTCAAACTTTTTTAAGTAATATATTTAATACTCTAGAGAATTAAATTACCCATCAAACTAGAGTATAATATTATCAACTAGACTAGTGGTATGTTACTAAGCTAATAATTCTTTCAAATATTTATAACAAAATCTAATCATCTAAGAGAGAACATACACTATAATGCACCATGTTTTATCTCATATAAAAATTTTTCAAGGATCTCCGATAGTGAAAATAAACATCAGTAAAAAAAAAAAATAAATTTAAATTATCAAAAAATACAACTTAAATAAATAAAATAATAGAATAATTGAGAATAAAAAAATGAGTATGTAATAAAAACTCAAGCATGATATTATCATATCCAATGGCTGTTGAATAATTTTTATTGGTTAGAACAATATTTTTAAAACAAAATATAAAATCATAAATATGATATGATTATCAAAAATATGAATTTTAGCTCTTATATTGATAATCAAGGGGTTTATAATGAATAGATGAGTGAAACAACTAATAAAACATAAAAAAATAAATTATTTATCCTCACTCATAAATAAAAGTGTCATAGTAAATAACTCTGTAAAAATTCTTAAATAATCTTAGTAATCAAATTATCTCTCTTAATAATGTACAAAACACACTATCTCTGGATATAATATCTAACTACTATTATTGGTATGACATATCCTCATAGTGGGTACAATGAACTATAGCTCTCTATCTAACTATGCTATGATAATTTTTCTACAAATTATGCCATAAAATTATGATTCTTCCAAAATAAGCAATGAGTGCACATAAATCAATTTTCTTGACACATTTGTTAGAACCTTAATAAGGATTTCTACCCAGGGGGTAACATCATTTTTCCATCATGCCGCACATCACTTCTACATGCAATTGAGTACCTTCACAAGACAACAAGCATGCAAGCATACTTTTGACAAATATGCATGCATGCTTGCAACAATTATGCTACCTCTACAGCCAGCACAACACACATTGTATGCACAACCACACACCTTTGCTACCAACACATTGCACCAACTAGCATCACAACCAAGCACCACTGCTACTAGAAATAAAGAAATTCTATTTTTTTTTGTTCTAACTCAATGTTGATAATATGTAGAAACAACATAATATTAAGAACATAAATGCAGTAACACATAAAAATCATATATGAATTCCCCTTATATAATTGACAAAAACAATTAGGACAAATCACATGAGGTGCTTTCATCAAAAATATGAAAAAAAATAATAAAAATAAAACTATAATATTTAACAATTAACCATCATCTAACTAAAAAAAAAATAATTACGATTATTATTATTACAGATTCAAATAATAAAACAGCTAATCTCTAATAAGAAGCTCGATAAATTCATAATTATTTGAAACATAAGATACGCTAATACATTAAAGAATTTGAGACATTGAGACATAATTAAGATATGAGTATTTTTTGTGAGACACTTTCGACCTAATACATATAACAACTTTGTATTTTACTAAATATTATCAATAATTTTAATTTATTAAAGAAATATAATCAAGCAAAGATTATTTCCAAGATTTCTAGGGGGGGAGTGGAGGAGGGCTTCAAGAATAATTATACTACCTTTAACAAATCCTCAAGCATTTCTTAAGGCAACTAGTGCACTTTTCACAAATCTTCAAACCTCACCTAAGGTGAGATAATTAATATTACATCAATATTAATATCATATTTTGCAAGTCCTTAATGTAGAAGTAAAAGTCCTTAAACAAGGGCTTTTATGATTGGAATAACCCACATATTAGGTATTTCATCTAAAATGTAACGAAGAGAACAAAAGAATAAAAAATTAAACAAATTATACACATTGGTATTGCACCAATGTTCATGATGACAATACCATGATGAACCGATCACCATGTGTAGAGGGAGGGCGTGTTGTGCGAGTAAGTGCTTGAAGGTGTACAATGAATGTGCGAACCTTAGTCGAATGTAGTGAAAAGCAAAAAAAAAAAAAAAGTATTCCAACGTGCAAAATGTTGTTAATAACAATTAGTGCAACATGGTGCACGTTGAGTGCATTATTATGCATAGAAGAATTTTGATGCATTCACTAATATGCCAATAAGGATGTATATAAAAGAAATAAAAAAGCAAATTGTCATTAACTAATATATTAGAAAAAATATTTGATAACTAATTATTACTTTGATAATCAATCAACAACTCTCAACACACTATAGTGTTCTTAGTCTTAATGAATATTATATGTATGCATACCAACAACATATCATTACTCCTTCAATTAACACCAACAGTAGGTTGATGTCTTTAACACACATTACATTAAATCCAACTTTCTTCACTTCAAACATAGTGCATACACTGGACTGTTCAAACTAGCAACTACAAAGGATAGACATAGTACCGTTGATGAAGGTAAAAAATGGTTCATGTGGGGCAATGGCAAGAGGTGTCACACGGATATAGATTGTTATAAAATAATATTAAAAAATAAATATAATAATATTCATCATAAAATCTATACAATAAGTATCTTTATACAATAAGCAAAAATGATTGAAACAGCTTACATGCTAGGTATATACAACAAAAGTATAAAAAATAAAAAAAAAAATAAAACTATAATAATCATCATTAAATTGATCCGTACAAATTCACAATATTAATTTTTGAAAACAAAGATAAAATTTAGATCTATTCAAAACATTTAGAAAATATTTTACTAATTACTCTATTATCTAAATATATATTGTTGTAATGGTTATATCTTGAATCTAACCCTTAGGAAAAAGTAATTCATTCTATGTGTTTCAATTGCTCATGAAAATAATAAATAATAGCACGGGAAGAGTGCATATGTGATCTCATGGTAAGTAAATAATACATCGAAAATATCTCATTAATAATTATTATATATTTTTTGAAATTTATCTCTACTCTATATCTCAAAATAACTCTCTCTCTCTCTCTCTCTCTCTTATTTTTTCATGAATTACAATGATCTCCAACGATAGAGCAAAATCAAATCATAAAACTCAATTTGATACTTGTTGATGTCCAATTCGAATATGAATACTCAACCAACAGAAAGCATCCAATATTTTTGAAAGATATCATAATTCCTAATGGTTTCTTTTCATACCATAGTTGATATAGATCATGGACAAAAGTTTAGATGATGCCAGTGCAGTTGAAAAAAAAATGGCAAATGTGGGCAATGGCAAGAAACGTCGCACAAATTTAGATGATGCCAATGCTGTTGTGAAAACTATCAACCCTTTGAAAAACGTTTGGTGCTAGCAAGGGCCAAAAGATTATAAAATAGTGGAGGCAGCAATGCATAGGATGACACATGGCGGCGTGTCATTCTTGTCATTCGACATGATATGATCAACAAGAGGCACATACCACAATTATGGTGGCAAGAGAGAGCATTATAGGGTAGTGGTTGTTACCACTAGGAGAGATAGTGGAAGCTGATGGGCAATGATTGACATTACCAAGTGGTTGGTGTTGATTGTGAAGCCTTAATATCAGATGAACAAACTCAAGCCACAATGCATAAAACTCAACAATATAAGATGTACAAGAGATGCCCTTATATAATATGCTAAATAGATTGAGGTAGCAAGCAGATTGGATGCTTCTATTAATAATACAACAAAAAAAAATAAAGAATAAAAAAACTACAAGTTGTAAACTCCAACTCCCATTGAAAATTGTGAGTAAAGATGCAATAAACTTAATTCAAAGAAAGGAAATATGATATGAGATCACTTCAAGTCACTTGAAAAACTTTTTATTGGCTAATATGCAATAATAACATATAATAAAATAAAAATGTCATCACGAATCTTCTTAATAAAGAAAAAACCAACCACCTATAGGCTCTATGTGTTTAACCCACATGTGAACTACTAACTTGAAAAACTATCACTATAAATAGTAAATAAAAAAAATGGGTATCTGATCTACCTAAGAAGGTGTCCTCAAGTTAGTTAGAAAATATCTTGCATGTGACTATTACTATTACCATGAACAATATCTCAACATTGAATTTCAAAATAAATATTTGTATCTTATTTTATCAAGTAACAAGATCATCTTTAAAAAAAATTAAAAAGTTATATTAGACCACCTATTGTGCAAGATGATGCTTATCAAAACATAAGCAACAAAATAACATACTAGTGATATCCATATATAATAAGTCAATAAATTAGAATAACTCACATATTGAGTAATATGATAAATAACATAAAATAATAAAAAGCAATAGAAAAAAAAACAAAAAGACAATCATTCATTGTAATACGCCCCATTAAATTGATCTGTACAAGTCAGTTATATCAAACTTTGAGAAAAAAAAAATTGTGAACTTTTAAAAACTTTCATAAATACGTCAACTAGCTACTATGATATCTACATATAAGTTGCAATAAAAATTATATTCAGGAACTATTCTCATAGAA
Source organism: Sapria himalayana (assembly GCA_029783825.1). Taxonomy (NCBI): domain Eukaryota; kingdom Viridiplantae; phylum Streptophyta; class Magnoliopsida; order Malpighiales; family Rafflesiaceae; genus Sapria; species Sapria himalayana. Next base: position 1,984,021 of record JAREIK010002323.1, on the reverse strand, counting down.
AAAAATAGTCAACCTCTAGATTTTATCTGCTCATAAGATATTAAATTTGAGATTATATATATTATTGTGTAACAACAACACAAAAAGTAATAAGAAAAAAAAGTAAATAGACAATAATCTCAAGGTATCAAATCCAAAATATATTTCAAATGACACTTACCATTAGCCCGTACTATTCCTTTGTATTAAATCTCTAAATAAATCACTAATCTCATATTTTTACAACAAACAAAATTATTAGTAGGAAAAGTATATAAACCCATCATAAATCTTTTTACAATATAAGCTAGTACTCAATTTGAATCTCAATGTCCAAGTAACTACATGTACCATAATCACTGAAAAATTCTAGTAATAGAAATTTTTTTACATATCTTAGTATAAAAAGAATTGCATCTGAGTAATATAAAAAAAATTTAAAAATTATTAATTATACTAACATATATGATATAGAAGAAATCTAAAAATATTTTTATTGATTAGGACAATAGTCAAATAATCAATCTTTCATATCATTTTATTTTTTAAGTAGCAGAGTTAACTAAAGAAATCATATTAGACAAAATTATTACCTAAATCAATAAAAATATTTACTAGAGTATTACCCAAAAATTTAACTCCTATGAGAATATCAAACATAGATTTTTTCTATGATAAAATAATTTCTCCGGTATAATAAATCACCTCAATCTCAATAAATATTTAAATCTTACAAAATCTTAAATTTGAAATTATGATGGATGAAACTCATTACATTAGATGATCCCCAACTTTTCATTCCGTGTAACTAGAATATCATCTATATATACAAGAAGCAAAATCATTTTGTTATCATGACTGCTCCAAAAAAAAAGTAGCGTAATACATCTATCTAAACAAAATGAGATGACTTTTTGTGAAAAGGTCACAAACTAAATTCAAAAAAACATCATGCCATATAATATTTTCTATAATTTGTAAACAACATTTGAATATGCTATTTGAAGCTCTTACCTATTAGAAAAAAACTATCATGGTAATCTATACCAAACATTTAGTAAACCTTCTCACAAGTAGTTTTACTCTTACCTTAAGACGTCATATCTTTTCAAATGAACATATCTTTACAGTGAACACTCACATACAAATACTAAAAAAATTTCTAATATGTTGTGCTCCTTGTTTTTATGTCTCATTTGAGCAGATAATATTTATCTCTTACATCATGACCTCATACTAACTTAAATTAGATAATGCCTTAAAAAAAGACCTAATATCATAGTACCATGATGAGAAAAAAAATAAAAGAAGTAAAAGTAAAAATAAATGATTATGACAAGGCGAAGAAAATTGAGTATTGAGTGCAGCTTCTTTATTTCTTCAGAAAGACAATCGAATATCAAGATGAAAGATATTTATTACAAGATTATCTAATTGCTTTGTAAACTTATCTCTAGTTTGAACAGATTGGATATCTCATTATCTTAGTAAAAACCTCTCACATGAGCATATATAGATATAATTCATAGACTAATATGTCATCTAGACCAAATGAAAATTTTTTTCCTTAAAAACTACATATTTTACTGTTAATCAAAAAGTTCAAATATATTAGCACTCAAAAAAATATCATGGTCAAAGTTAAACAATTAAACATCATGGGCAAAAAGAAAATTAATGAGTCAGAATTAACTTCTCACCCCACTACCTACTTAGACTTACTAAAAAAATTATATTAGCACTCAATAACACTATTAAATTTTGGTAAAAAAAACAAATAAAGACAAAAAAAAAAACCCCAAGCAAGCAAGTTGAACAATCTCTGATCAGGATATAAGATCAAAAATAACAGATGCTAATAAAAACAAAAAAATATATATCTATTTAATTTGATAGTAAGCAATTGAAATTTACATGATCTATAAAACATTTTGAAATAATTCTATCATGAAGAGCCTATATTGTCTCAATCAAAAGTTGATTCTTTCTTTCTATAATATAATTTCTTAGAGATTTGTTGATACATGCAGTTTAATGATTGATCTTGTGATTCATACAACAAATATTAAAACTGTATGAGATATATTTTAATTCATTATCATTCATTATTTTCTTTATGTTTCTAATAAATTTATTCTTTATTCCTTTATAAAATGATAAAAAAATAAAAATAAAAATAGGTTACAACCAAAAAATTATCTATGTAATCTATGAACAATCAACAATAAAAAAATACAACAACCTTTCTAAGAATACATCACTTCTAAATCTCTATATCTATGTGTATATCAAATCCAATATATTTTTGCTCACAACAACCTAATGTGAATGAGTAGAACCTCTTGTACAATCTTCTAAAAAAATTGTCTCATACACTAAAGTATAAATATCTTTTATATTATAATAAAATATTCTTAGCTTGACAAAAAATAAATGATCAAATCAAGAATACTTAAAAAAATATTTTAACACACTCAATTACATTTAAGAGATTATTCAAGAAATGAATGTAATGAAGTCAAATATCACCGACTAATGATTGGTGAATACTTATACAATATTTACATAATAGTAAAACCAAGAATGATACACTTTAATACTCTAGGTTTTATCTTATCCAGACATAAAGAAAAGCCCACAACAAAATAAATATCCCCAAATAATATATGAAATAAATTAAAGTCTTTCTCCAAGATATATTATCAAAATTACACACTATAAGAATAATTAAAAAATAAATTAAATTGATAATATTATTTATGATTAATATTCTCTCTCTAAAAATATTTTAAAACACTACTACCAAAAAGGAGTGTCAAAACAATTACAATCAGATGTCAATTTTTCTTTTTTACAATTGCATTTTATGGGATATGACACCACAAAAAGTATGACTAAAGATCTCGTGATCATTACAATAAGTATAGAGTTATTAAAAATATAATCTATTGCATTGTACTCCTATTTTTTTTATATTTTTGTTACATTGGTTTTATATTTTATTATAAAATAACCTATGCTAGCTTGGGTTAGCCACCAAAATCCACATAGGCTACAAGCTAGTGCTATTGTGCTAGTCTAGCTTTCCAGGCTAGGGGTATAGCCCTAGCTTATCAGCATATTTGGACAAGTGAGTTGGACACTTGGTCTACTATCCGGACACACACACACACACACACACACACACACACACACAATTTTAAAAAATTAAAATATTTTTAAACTTTAAACTATAAATATAATATATATGAATATCAATATAAAAATATATAAAAAAATACACTTAAGTCAAAATATAAATCAAAATATTTAAAAAAATTAAAGATGAAATACAAACCATCTTAATGCCAATAATATAAAGTCACTGTGTCTTATTTAAATCAACACAACTACAAATTTCTATATCATCATTTTATTATATATTATCATACATTTGTAGCTCTTTAAATTTATCTCGAAGACTTATTCATATATCTTCTCAATATTTAAGTATGCAAGAGCTTGAATAATATCTAATTACAGTATATTCTCTCTATCTAAAATCATATTCATAATCACAAGAAAATAGATATTAATGCTACGCTAGAAATGAATGGATCAATAAATCACATGTCAATTTAAATAGTATGAGAAAGATAGATTAAAATAATATTTATTAACTTAATATATTATTTTTTATATTATTATGCGATAAAATAAAACAGTAATTAATATTTATGTATTTTAATAACTCGCTCATATTTGATAAAAATCTTCATTATTTATCTCTAACTAATTGAATACAAAAATTATTATCGCCAAATTCAATATTAATTTTTTATATTTGTAAGTTCATTAAAATTATCAAACTTATTTTTGTTATTTAAATAGGTAACCCAATTATTCATTAATCATTCTTTTTGATTCTTATGGTTGGTTCATAAAAATTAAAAGTGAATATGAAATTGATATTTTTTTCTACTCATTTGATATCAACCCTAAGATATATACATGCTGTTTAATAATAAAAAGATGAAATAAAAAATTAATATTTTTAAAATTTAATTTTTATCTCAATAATTATAATACCAAAATATGAATATTCTCTATATTTATTAAATACATAACTAATAATAAATGTACACTTGCAATACATGTTCATGATGATCATGCTGAAGGCATCGGGTTGTGTTGTGTTTTTGCAAGTAGACTATTTGGCTAGATCCAACAAAGAACAAGTCCTACCATAGGCAAGCCCTGCATAGTGCAGGAATGGCACCTACCCTTGTCATGTGTCTGACATGGCTTTTCAAGATCAAGCTCAAACCAAACATCTCATCTGACACCTCAAGGAATAACAACTCAAGGAGTACATTCGATCAGAATTTCAGATAAAAAAAATGAGATGCTCAAATACTTTTTTTAAAATAGAAATGACCTACTCCATAAAAGACATTGTATTATCAGAGATGAGGTATACAGATGATATACTAATAAAGATTGATTGATAGGATCGTATTCTAGTGAATACTCCGACTAACACAAATACTAATTTTTTGTTTAATGGAGCTTCTCGATTACAAATAACTTATGTGGTCAATAAATTTCTTAAGATTACAAATAACTTATGTGATCAATAAGTTTATTAAGATTTTTCTCAACAAATTTAACTTGACAAAACACAACATAGTAAAATATGTGAAGAAGTCCATAAGACTTAATATTTTTTTTGATGATTATGAGCAGTTATAATTAGCCGAATATTCAAATTTAAGTCAGACACATACTTATGTCTTTAGGAGGATTAAGATATATTTTATATATTTTTCATGAATAGAATCTAATTTCCCAAAAAAAAAAAAAATTATAATAAGTGACTAATAAGATACTTTAGATCTAGTTCATATTCGATAAGATTAGACATCCACTTTCTACTTTTAATGTTATCTCGTATAATAGTTTTGCAATAAGAGATAAAATCTCCTTTTTTATATTCCACGAATAGAAAAAACATTAAAATATAATGCTTCTTTAATGGAAAGATTTATGACTAAACTATTAATACAACTTATATTCATACAATACATCAATTATTAAATATTTTTACTAAGACCATAAAAAATCTTTAACTTATATTTTTTTTCTCTATGCCATAGATTCTAAATATTTATGTATTAGCTTCAAAAAAGACATTTTAGTTTTAACTTGCGTTTAATTGACAATTTTTGAATTTTTTTTTTATTTCATTATGATTGAGAGCACCCAACATCTAACTTGTCCCATTTCATTTTACCCATCATACAACGACATCTCTTACATTTAATTTCGAGCAAGTTTTATTGATTCTTGGTTCATAACTCTTTTGGGCATTAATGTTATCATATTAATATTAAAAACAAACAGTTTATAACATCATTCATTTCAAGGAAACAGCAAATATGAAGCATAGAAAACAAAAAATACAACCGAACAGCCTCGTACTACAGAACTCTACAAAATGAAAAATGCAAAAAATGAAATAAGTACATTAAATAAAAGTGTAGTGAATAGAATAACCTCCATAACATGATGTCCAATCCCAAAAAGTAATGCTGCTTTTTTTTGGAAGGAATTCCCCTGAGCCTGCAATTATTGAAAAATAATATATTTTGAAATTAGATAATCAACCACGACAAAAAAGTTTATTAAGGATAAAACAAAATTTAACATGAACAAGAATACAATTTTAAAACTAACACTTTAATGCCCATATATGGTGCCATTATAATTTTCAAAAGCAGTAAATGTGCAACCCACAACCTACAAACAACCATGGTCAACTGAATATAAACACTCTGTTTCAAACCATTACTGTTTTTCATTTTACTTTATCTTCTTTTATGTTTCAATTGGGAGCACCTAACCAATTAGATTCCCCTAGAATTTTCTATTTGTGCACACACACTCACACACACACACACACACACACTTAGGTTTTCATTGTATTGTATTGAACGTTTTTTATTACTAATGCAAGAATTTTTTTGTGCTTAATTCTGCATGATATCATATCATGATGTTTTCCACTTTGTTCCAATAGGAATTGTTGAAATCTAGAGAGAACAATGCAGTTAATGAAGTATTATCACAGGATTGGATTTATGTGTGCCCTAAGCAAACTTTTAGCCAGCGAACTCATTGTGCCATATCACAGGCACTGCTAGACAAAATATCACCGAGATATGGCAACTCCATATGGAATACTAAGATGTAACATTACCTCACCAAGATGTGGCACAGACAAACACATTTGCATCAAAATACAATACATATGGACACCACTAGAAAAGATTACAAGAACTGTCTCAACAATAAATGGCACCATTACGTACATGCATCTAGACACATTGCCCGTATGGCAGAGCTATCTACAAGATGTTTATGGAGAGCTAAGATATTGTCTTTATAGATGTTGGTTACATGATAGTTTTTATTTTATAGAGTACATGTAAGGGATTAATGATGTGCACTTTTTTTAGTTGTTTGTTGTACGATATTTTGTTTTACATCCATATATCACCCAAAGTAAAGGTAGCACCCAAAGTAAAGGTAGCACCCAAAGTAAAGGTAGCACCCAAAGATTCTCAATATAATGCAACTATTATAATAAGAAACTACAATAATAAGAATTATTTAAAGATATTTAAAAAAAAAGAAACCAAGGGCATTGCTAATTGTTCAGTGAGGTAAAACAATTATAAAGGCAACCTAGAAATCTTCAAAGATATCATACATTATTACAATTATTAGAGTAATGGCTCTAATTATATATATCATTAATAACAAATAATCTATGCAACCATTCCAATGCCACTGTCAAAATATATATAATTACTTTTAGGAAACATTCATGATGACACAATAAACTCTGCAAACATATTATTATGACATGATGACAAAATATTCAAGTTAACAATTTCATTTGTAGAAAACATAACCAATAGATCTCTAAAAATTTTAAAAGATGCAAGGTCTTGTAAACTTAGGTTGAACTTCACATGTGACTCCATAATTATTAAGACATTCTAAAGCTTCTTGAATAGTATCAAGGGGCATCATACAACCATCATGTAGTTAGTAAAGTTGAACTCGAAATATGCCTCCATAATTATTAAGATATTTTAAGTTTTTAAAATAGTATTAGAGAACATCATAGTTATAAAGATTATTGCTTGAATAAGACCATTATATTACTCATCAAAAAAAAAAAAGGATGACAACCAACGTGCACTATTATTTAATATATTAAAAATAAAAAGCAGAAATATATAGAAATGTCAAAGGAACCATGATGTGCCGGCATGGCCATACCACAAAGCTGTGTCGGGCACGAAATGATAACCAGCAAGCTGGCCTGGCATGGTAACCAGCCGGATGGCTAGGCACGATCAGTTAGCCCATCTAATACGAGGTTGTGCATGGCCAGAAGTGAGTTGTGTTGGTTCAGGCTGGTTGGGGCCGATATGAGCTAGCACGAACCATTTTTTTTGGCCTAATATGGGACTTGGGGTTAAATTGTTAGGATTTACTTTTAAGTTTTATATTTTCATATAAATTTAAATTCTAAATTAAGAATAAAAGATTGTGATTTCAATATTCAGAATATGTTTCAATATTTTATTCAACTCAAATAATAAATTAAAAATTTTATTTAATTTCAATAAAAAATTAATAAAACAAATATATAATATTAATGATGCAGATATTAAAATAAAAAAAATATCAAAACTTAAAATGATAAAAACAACATACAATCCAATTCAATAATAAATACATCAATAAACAATAATGCAAATATCAAAATAAAAAATTAACAAAAATAAATAAATACTATACACTATAAATATCACATGAATCAAAAAATAATAATGATCAATCTGTACCTTCAATATGGTACAATAGATAGAGATGTAAATCATCATCATTATGAATGTATAAGAAAAAAAACACTAGTATCCTCTATATTCTAGATCTCTACGTTCCACGAATAATCATTGGTCATTATTTCTTATACTTGATCTTAAATGCTCAATCTCAAATCTTTTCAATCTTTTATACATAGAAGTATCTCTATGACATATAATCGTAATCTCAATCTCCAATTTAAAATGATATTAATTATTACAGAAAAAGTATACTTCAATATTATGAGATACCAGATGAGTTAGTAGATTATATGTTATCTTAGATAATATGAAATATATGAATTCATATGATTCCCAACATAGCAAAATATCTAAATTCTTCCCATCATCATTTAAAAAAATAATATAGTAATTGATAAATAAATATTGAAATAGCATATTTCTATTCGACAAATCACATAATTATTTGTATCTGACTAACTAAATAAAAAACTTATCATTTCTAAATATGATATACATGTCTATAATAAAAACATAAATATAACTATGATATTTAGTATCATGAATAAAATAAGTCAATTAATTTTTCATAAATAAATTTTTCAAATTTGAATATATGTTACATATACAAAAATATATATGTCAAATTATTTTCTATTCCATCCACCTTAACCTATAATCCAGACAAACAACAAAATAAAATAAAGAATAAAAAACAAATATTTCATAAATTTGATTTTTATCTCAAAAGTTAGGATACTAAATGCAGATTGGCCTATATAGTTGTTAAACATACTATTAATATTTCATGTATACCAAAGTATAATACAAATGATAAAAATATACACAAATAAATATAAATTCATCATGTTAAAGAAAAATTATAAAAATTTCATAAATAAAATTTATATATCTTAGTGTTAATTATCAATAATAAGTTCAACAATTTTATTATTAAAGTAGTGAGATATCATGTATTAGTAGTCAATACAAGACTAACATAAGATATATATAATTCAACTGACATCTAACATCTATTTTAAATTTTATTTTTTTTTAGCCCCACAACAACATAAGCTACTAAATTTTTATTGTCCGTTAGATATTTTAAGATATTTTAGTAAATTTCTTATTTATTTCTAATACAATAAAAATAATTTACATTCTCACTTGTGTTATGAAATTAATCAAGTGACACATACATCTAACGTGAAATATATCACCTAGTAGCACATCACGAATAACCCTAACAAAAATATTAACAGCTGCTTCATTATTAGAAATATTATCAAAAATAATACTAAATATATTATTTTAAATTTCATATTTCTTGAAAATCCAAATCAAATACTCATATATGACATGATCATCGAGAAGATCAAAAATATCAAAAAAACCTAAAATTATATTATTAAATTTCATTTAAAATTTACGTAACATCGAGTAAGGCATGAAAATCAAGCATCATGGTGACTAGTCCATATATTGGACATCATGGACAACACTCTACTAAATTTTCTAAATTTATTAATTATTAGTTATTTTTCTAACTTATAATATTTTATTATATCATTCATATATATGACCCTTAGAATTCTACAATAAGCAGACTAAAAATTGATCTGCATTATACTGACAACATTCATGATCCTCCTAAAAATCTAATCAATAAACTCAAGTTTATGATCAATTTAATTATATATTACCTCTCAAAATCATAATGATTATATAAAGTAGATCAACAAAATTGAACTAGATCTACCTCTAAAATTTTCACCAACAAGTTGAGTTTACTTTAGATTTAATACATCATATTTTTTTGTGTATTAATCAGCTTACCTCTTTAGGTACTTAGTCTCACACACACTCCTTCACACACACGCGCACACATATATCTTTTTAATATATATATATATATATATATATATATATATTGTGTCAATTCTTTATCAATACTGTTATAATTTTTAATTTGTATTATTTTAAAATGTCCATTTTACTGATGTTTACCTAATTTTTTATTTTTTAAGAAGCACAAAGATTTAAATTGAAATCATTGAAGATTACATAACTTTAACCTCGGACTATTCGATAGAATTATCATTATTATATATATCTATGTAAATATGATATTCATTAATGTCAAAATCTTTATGTAACTTTTTAAACTGAATTTATTTTTTAAATAAATTATGAAAATAACAAAAAAATTATATAGTATTATAGGCCATTTTGTTGTACATTCTAACTTTGATACAAATTGCACAAGCACACCCACATCACGTTCGATCCCATATGCGCAAGCATAAAATATAAATTAAATTAAAAAAAAAAGAATATGTAATATTTATATTTCAAATAAGAGAGTAAATAGAGTTAAAACTAAAAGAGACTGAAATAGTCAAAATCACGACAACCATCTAAAAATATAAACTAGGCTAGGCGGCTAGGGAATGACCAATGGTATGACATTATTCAGCCATGCCTGACCCATCACAGCTCATTCCAACATCATGTATAGTGCATGACCATGTTGATTTATGGCACAACTCAAGCCATGCTGGGATAGTGCGAGTCATGACAGGCCAAACACGACCCAAGTGCCGACCCTAGTGGCATGTTCCACCTTCTCGATGACTTGTGACCAGCTACGATTGAATCTCAAATATTGTCCAGTTGGGTTGACCATAATACGAAATGGTTTTTTTTTTTGGAAAAAAAATGTGTCGTATAAGTTGTACATCACTCACGTGTTTGATCGCAATTGGATGATTTTTTAAGCACTAGTTTTTGCTAGCAAGAACTAGACAAAAGATCACGTCCCCATCCAGGTTCAGCATGGCCATGTAATTTGCAAGTCAACCGTGCATTTCCGGGCCACAAGTCTCTTTCCCATGTCATGCCAAGCACGAAATGGAAAGCATATTGTGTCGTGTCGGGCACAGTACAATTGCACAGCCATGCCACATTGTAAATAGCCATGTCAACATGACATTATCAATTTGACACTCCTATAGCTATCAGATTTTATATACAGTAGCTATTGAAATTAATCTGACATTCATTGTAATACTACGTATAATTTTTATTTATATTTTACAAAACGTGCTAACAAGGACATCGTTGAGCCACGTCGATTAATGTCCCAATTGAAGTCTATTGCATGAAAACACAAGTGGCAAGAGAGGTGTGAAAGCCCAATTGTGAATGGCCACCTTAGTGATATCTAGCTTATTTGGCCAGCTTTAAAAAACCTCCCCATCAAATGGTAACCTAAAAAGACTTGACACATGACCTGTGACTCTATCGTAGCTGGTGGTGTGTCCTCGAGGTGGTGGACCAGGCCACCAAGCAAGCCAAGCAAGTCGTTGATGACTCGGAACGAAGTACGACGACTCACACCGCCCCGCATGACACGGTCCATGACCAATCACAATTCCGAATCATGTCGTCCAAGGCCATGAATTACTGAAGCATGACATGTTGTGGGTTGTGCCAGGGCCGCTCGGTCAAGTTGAAACCTCTAGAGATGGATCTCCTACTCCTCATAAAATAGCTAAAGAAATGCTTAAATCTTTGAATTTCTCTTTTAATATTTATATTCCTTTTGCTTGCAAAGTCCAAAATAGTGCTATATTTTTTAATGATTATGGGCATGATCCTTGTTTGAATCTTAAAGAATTTGGAGATCACATAATTGTAGCCGCTACAATCCCGATTCAAGTTTGTAAAGCAGAAAATATTAAAAGAGGCAAGAAGATGTTATTCCGCTTATTCCAAAATTCTCCCATAAAAATTTTAATGCTCCCACGAATTTGGAGATCACATGAGGCAAGAAGAATTTGGAGATCACAAAGTCTAATGCTCCCATGAAAATTAAATACATAGGATAAGGTTACTAGTTCATTGAATCTTGTGGGTTTTGGAAGTCACATAACTATTGCAGCTACACTCTCAGTCGAAGTGTAAAGAAATAGATAAAATGAGGCTGCAATAAGTTGCTTCTCTTATTCGGGAATTCCAGCCTTCATATTACAGCATTCCCTCTAACCACAATGCAGTTAGCCTAATGCTCCCAGCAAAAATTAAAGATAGGGGAAAGATATTACTCCAAATTCAAAAAATAAAGAAAATGAGATTGCAATTCCAATTAATATGAGCAATTTTGATAATCCACATAGTATGGTAGGCATATATTATCACACCAACACGACTAATGATTAAGTAGTTGTTGGATGGGAAGTTGAAAGCATTGAAGTAGAGGCTTCCATGATAGCAAAGCCTATATAAATTATCCGGAGACATCCTTTGTGGTACATGTCATGGAAGGTGCATAATTTGTTGTTGAGTAGGAAATACAACAACCTCCATTTAATCATAATCTTGTTCAAACTGAATGGCCTGTAATGCCCATATCAATACAATCTCAGCCACATGGACCCTCTTATAACCGACAACTACCTAGACCCCCTGCTTCATTCATACAAGAGGGTTATTGGGCATCCTTGGTGGTAAATACTTTTCTAAACCTTTTGTATTCATCTTTTTATAATCAGCCTCATCATGCTGACGTTTTCTAATTCGAACAGCTTGTGAACTTTTCTTAATCATCCAAAAAACACAAGGCTACCTTCAGTTTTGACACCATTGACATCAGCTTCATTATATAGCACAAGTTCACAGTTTAATTATGGTCCAAACAGGCTCATAATTTATTCTTCTTCGATCTAATATTCTGGATATTCACACCCATGTTTGAAAGAGGGAGGGTGTTTATAAGTTTGATGTTTTTACTCCAACTTTATCTTTTTGTTATTTTTTGTTTACTTTTCTTTTTGATGAGCAATTCATGTGGACTTTCCCAATTCATTTTATCTCATATGTAAGAGACTTTTATGTATCTAACTTTGAATCAAGTTGAAGTTTAGTTGTGTTATATTATTTCAAATTATTTTTATGATGTTCAAGTTGTTCATTTTATTCTCCATATTAATTTATAACAATTAGGTATACCAGTACATGTTTGTGTTATTAATCTATTATTTGTTATTCTCAACTTGATTATTATCTTTAGCTAATGTAATAATTTTGAATCCAAGGATTAAAATATTTTGAGATTTGATTTATTTTTTTATTTAGCATTTTATTTATTTTCCAATAATTAGGAGCACTTTAGATATATATATATTCCTAAAGCTTGGGCAAATAACAAATAATTTTTTATTTAAACAAAAATTTTTTCTTATTGTTAAAAATAATTATTTAGCATTAATAACAAATAATTTTTTCTTTGCTGGAGCAAATATTCCTAAAGCTTGGGCAAATTCATTCATAGTGTTAATCCCCAAAAAAGAAGCTCCCTAGCTATGCGAGGATTTTAGACTTATAAATTTGAGCAATACGATTTATAAGATTTTAGCTAAAATAATTCAAAATAGATTAAGTATTATTCTGCCTTTAATAATATCAGAAATAGACTAAGTATTATAAGTTTGTGCCTTTAATAATTCAAAATAGAATAATTCAAAATAGAAATAGTGTTAATCACCAGAACAAACCGGATTTATTAAAAATAGACTAATAATTGAAAATATTAGATTAGCATCAGAAATGATGAAATAAATTACAACTAAAAGAAGAGATAAAAATCTAATAATTAAGCTGGATTTGTCTAAAGCTTTCGATAGAGTTGAATGGGATACACTCTGTTACATTTTAAGAAAATATGACTTTTCTGAATTATGCATAGATATTATATATAGATGTATCTCAAGTGCTTGGGTTAGAATTATTATAAATGGTAATATAGGTGATGAATTTAAACCCATAAGAAGTCTAAGACAGGGGGACCCTTTATCCCCGTTATTATTTGATATATACTTAGATCTGCTTATCCTTAATTTAAACAAAAGAATGTTAAATGGTAATATATTACCTTTTAGACAACCATATAATACTCCGAGAATAGGTTGTTTGGCTTATGCTGACGATCTAAAAATCTTTATAAACGCAAGTAAAAGATCTGTAATAAATTTGATAGAATTGTTACAATTAATAGAATTAGAAACATGTCAGATTGTAAATAAAAAGAAGTGTCAGTTTATGATAGCTAAAAAGACTACAGAGAAAGTGATAAATAAGATTAAAAACATAACTGGATTTACACACAATAAGGGAGCTTTAATATACTTAGGCTGCCCAATATATGAAGGCAGACTGAGAAAGGAATATTTAGCACCATTATTAAATAAGATCAGAAGGAAAATAACAGGTTGGAAAGAAAATCTTTTAGGATTGGGGGACGTATTACATTAATCTCGCATGTGTTACAAAGCACACTAGTGCATATCTTATTTGGAATACATCCTCCAAAGAAATTCTTGAATAAATTAGAATCAGAATTGTCAAATTTTTTATGGGATAAAAAAGATGGGAAGCAAAAAATGCACTGGAAAAACTAGAGGGATATATGTTATCCAAAAGAGGAAGAAGGTTTAGGAATAATCACTTTACAGGATATGGCCACTGCCTGGGATTGTAAAGGATGGTGGAGACTGATTGAGAATGATAGCCTTTGGGCAAATTATACGAAGGCAAAATATTTAGCACAAAAAAACCAAAGGCTTAAGCAGGTATCAAATAATTGGAAGGCTCTGGAAAAACAAAAAGAGATAGTAGAATCACACTCAATACGGAAAAAGAGTGGTTGTAAATGGTCTCTCACACCACAAGGTAATTTCACACTAAAATCGGCAAAGGAGTTGATTAGGAAAAAAAACCTGCTAAACCCATATTTAAATGGGTCTGGAAAGCAGGTATCCCACAGAGCTAGCCTGGAAAGTATTATCAAATGCATTACCTGTGGACACCAATGTGCAGAGAAGGGGTATAAAAATAGTGTCCAGATGTGAATACTGCTTTGCAGAAGTAGAATCAATGGATCATCTATTCTCGAGAAGAAAAATTGCGGTAGAAATTTGGAAGAAACTTGAAGAATATGTACAAATTAGTAATACAGTAGAGGGACTAATAGAAAGAATTAAAAAATGGGAAAAGACATCTTCCACTAACCCTGCTAGAAATTGGCTCAATGAGAATTTACCTCATGTAGTTATATGGTGCTTATGGAAAGCTCGTAATAGGAGTATATTTGAAGGGAAAAGAATGAACTCAAAAGATATATTACAATAAATTAAGCATAAAATAAGTAAGATATCAAATATTAAGCCCATTATAGTAGATAAACTAGCTATAGATAAGAAAGTGAAAATGGAATGGGGTCTTAATATAAAAATTACTAAACAATATTGGGCAAAAAATATAAGCTGGGCCAGGCCCCCTGAAGGGAAATTTTCTCTAAACACGGATGAAAGTTTTAATAGAGATACAAGAATAGCAGGGGAAGGTGGGTTAATAAGGGATTCCAAAGGCACAGTCATGAAAGCTTTCACTTCGATTAGTGTAGCAGACTCGGCTCTGCATTCAGAAATTATGGCGTTAAGAATAGGCTTAAATGTATGTAAAAAACTAGAATATAGAAATGTTCAAATACAGGTAGACTCGATGTTATTATTTAATTTAGTAATAGGAAGAATTGTTCTTTGGAAATATGAAAAAGAATTAGAAATAATAACAAAGCTTAAAAAAGAACTAAATGCATCAATAATGCATATATATGGAGAGGCAAACACTCCAGCAGATAATTTGGCGAGGATAGGTTCAAAAAAAGGAGAAATAAAATTCGATGAGAATTCTATGCCGAAAAAATTAAAAGATTTAATAAGACTTGATAAGATGATTTTTTCTTATGTTAGAATTATAAAGGGTGGAGGCTGAATCAAATCTAAAATAAAATTTAGCTTCTCTTCTCAACAGCGCTGCAGCATAAGAAGTGGTTTTTTGTTGTTGATGATTTTTTTGTTTGGTTTTCAGAAGTGGTTTTTAGAACATATGTTGATGGTTTTTAGTTTGGCTGCTTCCCGAGTTGATATGGTAGACACTCTCGACTGATCACCCGGTCCTGTGGGTGTTGAACACTCGTAGAGGAATTACAGAATGAGAGTGTCTTGCTGCAGCTTGGTCTATACAGAGCACTTATTATAAGGCGCGACAAAGAGAATAGAAGCGAAATTAATAAACGTTGTATATGTATAACAAGGGACAAGGGGGAATAGGGTAGAGAAGTTATATTGTAGTCACGTTTGTTTTCTTTGTATATTGCAGGTTCTAAAGCGTATATAAGAAGAAGGACGACGGAAGATAATACTCGGGAACAACGTGAATGTCAGGGCTTGAGACATAGGGAGACGAGAGGATAAATGCTGAGCTTAAGAAATGACCGAGCAATACATCGAGTTAAACGAAAAGATGGGTCGAAAAGATGGATCGATAACAGTTAAACGCAAAGATGGGCCGAAAATTAGATAAACTAGAGCATCCAGCTTTTCTAGTTTAATTTATGTATTAGATAAATACTTATTGGAGAAATACTATAAACTTCTATATGCTAGCTAGTAGGTTTAAAGTTAGATGGGTGTAAGAGGGTCACGGGTAGATGTAGGTTGTAAAAATGGTATTCCTCCGCCAAAATAGAGGGTTATTAATTAATAATAAAACAAATTTAATATATATATATATATATATCTTATTTTGTATTGTTAAAAGACAATTTCCATTATAATAAAATTTTTATTTTTTTTTTCAAATTTCTTCTTTCTTTGATAACTCCCACCATTCTCGAAGAATTTATGGTTGAAACCTTAATTGGACCACAACATGATATCATAGGCATTTCTTACAAAGTAATGGCAGCAAATGTGGCATTGGGTGGAAACCAAAATTTCATGAGTGTTTGTGAGGAAATTCTAGCAATTTTTTGTGTGTGCTGAATCTAAGTTCGTACAAGGGCCCCGAACAGAACTAGTACAGAACTGATTAAAGCCCAATTGAAGGCTGTGCAGTGCTTAGACAAGCAAGACTGTATTTTTTTTTTATTTCTGAATTGGCAATGTATGATTTGTGGTGGATTTGTACATTTCCTACTTTGAAAATTTGATCGGGCGGGCATATATCATTTTATTTAGGCATGTTTTGCTATGTGACTGCCATGGCGCAATAGTATTGCATATTTTTCCTTTGTATGTCTGACACTTGCTAAAAATAATGATGACACTTAGCACTGAACCACTAAGAATAACTTAGTAAATGTTAAAAATGAACACGTCTTCATTTTGGTCTATTACATCGAGGATTTAATTTATAAGTCAAAAATGTATTAAATAGTTGCTGGATATGTGTTCTCAAACTAAGTAAAATGAGTGAATAGTGAGAGATGCACAAATATTATTGAATTTGTGACATCTAATTGAACAGAGTATATCTATTGTCTAACAAATTTGATTCTTATGATACATGCAAAAAAAACTTGTGATCTAGTTACGTCAATATGCTCGTCTATGACATCTCGGGATCTAGAGGTTGTGCAACAAAGTATAAAATGTAAACCTTCCACGTCTGCTCATACTGACCTTGACATGCGTACACAGTAAAAAAATTGCATCCCTATTTACTTTGGAAAAATTTTCTCGAATTTTAATTCAGATGTATATGGATTTTTCTTTGTAGCAGCTTACATCAGTATGCTTGACAATGACATCTCAGGATTTAGAGATTATCCAACAAGTTACTAGACTTTCCACGTCTACACATACTAACCTTGACATGCATACCGAGGAGAAGCACATCCATTAACCTTGACAAACATCAGATGTATATGGATTGTGTGCAATATAATAAAACAAACATCAATAAACAATCATATGATACCCAAATAAGAATGACCTTAGGTTCTTGGATTCTTCTTTAAGCTTCTTCAAATTTAGGTGGCATATAAACAAGTCAGGTCTTATTAAGAAAAATTTAACATTTGTCGAGGAATCAGAAAAGTCTTGTCACCAGACAAAGCACATCCATTTGGATGACACAATAGTAGCAAGCCGAGAAAAAATGTCATATATTACCTTTTTTTTTTAAAAAAAATCTAGTGCAACACTGAATAGAGAGGGAAGCAATTTTAAAAGGAATTGTAGGTATTGAAAGTGATGATCAAAATCATGAAAGTTTAAGAAATGATCATCAGTTGAAATATTAATCTTAGCAATGACAATACCATCTGACTCCTTAATATAGTGAGAGCTCTACTCAATATAGATTAAAACTAGGCTATAACAAATTATCTTAATTTGGATTCTTTAACTTCAAAATAATCATTATTCAATTTAAATTTTAATAATATTAACTTATCTATTATATTTATATTTGCATTATGTTGATTTTTCTAGTTTGAAATCTCTAATCCAATATTACCTTGGAATATAGAAAGAATATTGAAAAAAATAAATCTAAAGATTTAAGACTTCTCTTATCTAACTTCTAAGCACTTGGTGATTTACCTCTACTATATATTAAAATATAGTCAACATAGAAATAAGTTAGAAATCATCAATTTCTTTTAGAACAAACAGCACAATAGTATCTATTATGAACATAATTACTCCATATGATGCTCCCTTTAACTAATTAAAAAAAATACTGAAATATTTCAACAATTAAAAATTCATATTCCAAATATAGTATAAATATAAAAAATCTTACATTTACTAAAATTTCAAAATGCTTACCACTTATCTCGGTTAAGTTTTCAAATGATAAAAAACTATTAGCAAACATATTTTCTTTTATGTATTATCATCATATAGCAAGTTAGACACTATCATCCTACATATACAAATAAAATATATATAATATGTTTCAATATTTTATCTGCTATTAAAAAGTTATAATTGGAGCTAACACACTTTGCATTTATATTAAATAAAATTGCTCAACATTTCTCATACTTTTTTGATATATTTGTGAACATAAAACAATTTGTTCATAATAAAATTTTTATTGTCAAAATAACTAACATCTCAAAAAAAGTGTTATTTAATTTGTGTATCATTTGAACTCATCAAAAGATTCAAAAAGGAGAGAGAAATTATGATTTCTAGAATTAAAATCATAATTTAGATCTAAAATTAATCAGGGTCTTGAAATTAATGTTTTTCAAATTTAATCACTACAATTTAGTTTCTTCTAGAAGAGTTGTTCTTTGATCCCTAGATGCACCATTGATAGTTACATCAAAATCTATAGCCTGCATACGATGAAAATATTATGACAATTCTCATTTCTACACTCATGCATTGCATTCAATAACATCCGTCTAACCCAAACAAAAACTCAAACAACAATCTCAAGTATGTTTATGAATTTGATTAAAAGAATACATTACGAGGGTCAGCCCATGCATCTAACTCTGGTGATTTAAACTCACAACTATAGAATCATGAATTACCATCTCCACAAATGTGCAAGTGAATCGAGAATTAAAAAGAAAAATCAAGGAATTAAGATTTAACACTTGTTATTAAAAGATAACATTGATGCAAATTCGATGAAAAGGACACTTATGTCATTGCTATCTACTTTCTTTCTTTTAACTCTGAAACAATAAATTATCAATTTTTTTTTTAGCATAAGATAAGATTATCTTAAAGAAAAATACATATTTACTTAACTATTCCTCTGATCAAAAGATTATACACCACTAATATTATATGATTTTCCAAAGAATTCATCTAAAACTTAATCAATAAAAATAATTTCAATTGAAATATATTAAATTATTTTTTTCATATAATCAATAGATTATACACCACTAATATTATATATTGGTGTCATAACCCATATTGATAGATACAACAATAACTCAAATTATAACCAACAAAGATGCATATATTGCAACCACCTCTTCCTCGATATTAAGTAATGTATTCTTCAGATCCATCTGATATACAACCTATGTATGGGTTGCAACAACACAAAACTTCTTAACAATAATTATCTTGGACATGGAAAAGAGTATTTCAACAATCAATAACATCATGAATACCCACTATTTTTCCACTATAAACTGACATTAAGATTTCCAATATATAACCTAAGTAAGATTAAAAATGCCTGCACTCAATTCATCTAGCATAGTCAGCCATCATTTTGAATGACTAAAAGTCAAAAGAAGGTGTCTAGTACTAGGAATAGATTTCTCGCATAGTTTAGGAGATATTGTTTACTACTAGGAATAGATTTCTCTCATACTCTAGGAGAAATTGTCTACTACTAGGAAGAGAAGACGCACAACTCTTTCCACAACTAACTATGCTAGGAACATCAAATGCAAGGACAAGAGTATTCACCATCCTTGGTACATTATATTGGATCACGTCTAAAAAAGAGCTTGTTAACAGGAACATGCATATTGCATTTGATAATTTAAGTACTCGAGAAAAACATAATTGATAACACGAACAATTATCTTATGTTTACTAAGAGAGATCCAAAATAAAATAAACACAACAAAAAAATTTAGGTGTGATAAAAAAAATATCTTTTAAATATAAAAACTAATATGAGATACAATCTGAAAGAGAAAAAAATAACACCAAATTAATTACAAGGTTAAAAGTTAATTACTTCTCAACAATTAAATTCGATAATCAAACTAATCTTTTATTTTTTTTATTAATATTCATTAATATAAAAAATAATAAAATTTATTTTTTTAAAATTGATAATTTGTATATCTAATATAATGATTAATAAATATAATAAAATATCTCACAACATTATTTATGTTATCTTAGGAATTCCCAAAACATATGAATGAATTTGATAAACTTATCCAAGAGGCTAGAAAACTCAATCATAACCAACAAAAGCCAGCATGCGACTAGACTCAATACTACTAAAATCATGTTTGGAATAAACAATGGTCATGACAAGCCTCGGGACACGTAAAGCAAAAGTTTCCTGGCTTGCATGCCACAAAAGATATAGAATAGTTAAACATGCCGAGATATGCTAGGAGATTTTGGGTTACCTGCCAAACTAGGTTAACTGGGATTTTATCCAGGCAACCCTGGAACAAGCTAGAATAGCTTGGAATGAATTAGGATAGCCAACAACAAACCTAAGATAGCCTGAAGCGAACATAGAATAGCCTTTTGCCTAGTGAAGGCCATGTGAGAGTTTGACCCAACCTAATAAATCCATGCAGAACACGATATGACTCTAGCAATCGATGGGCCAATGGGGCATGTCAAGCAACCCATTTTTTGAGCTATGTTAACACGACATGATCCTAGCTAAAATCGATGAATTGCCCAACACAACACAATGCCATGATTGAGGCAAAAAAATTGGGTGTGCAAACCTGACACAACCCTTTGGACACTGGTAGAATTAGATGAAATATTTACCATCTAATACCCATGACATATTGAACAAAAAACTATAATATATCTTTTTAACCAACATATTTTACAATTAATAAAAATCACCATTTTAAAAATGGGCAGAATTTTGAACTTATCTAATAATACATCCCTAAGCTGAGAACATACAATCAAAAGTTCAATGATAGGCAAATACATAAAGGGACTCTATGAGTAGAGAAAAATAAGTACAATTTATTTCAATCAATCCCCATAAGCATTATCCTACTAGCCCATCATCTTACTAATAAACAACAAAATAAGAATAAAAAAAAATACCATAACCTAATTATTTAACAAAGAAACTTATTAAAGATAAAAGATGATGCACCTACCATATAAAGAAAATATATGTCAAAATAAAAGATTCGGCATTAATATTATGCACTCTAGCTAGTAAAACAATGTCATTATATATGACATTGGTATTAGCTAATGAATTTATATCCCAAGAGTCCAAAGTGAAATGATAAGAAAAAAAAAACATATACATTGGACTATATCAATTGGAAATAGTAATGCTCAATAAGAAAACTAGAGAATTTCTCTTCAGTAAGCATAAAAAAACAATATTTATTCATATGAAAGATCCATCCTAAGTGTACTAACTAGTCTATTGCACAACCTAATAACCCAGAAACATTTTCTACAACTCATGATGCAACAGCCATCACCTCCCGCGCGCGTGTGTGTGTGCGTGTTACCAAAAAAATAAGTCACCATTAACTCTCTCCCTCTCATAACTCCCCGACAAAGTCTTACAAATTATTGTGTGGCGAGGTCAAAAAAGAAGTAAGACCAATCATCTCAACTCCACCCAAAATAAGTGTAGCTATATGCTCCTAAATAATGCTCTATTAAACCACTGAGAATACAATGCATATTTATCAATGATCTAAGTCCCAAAAATAATAAAACTCCTTCTCAATGCATTGAAAAACATAATACTGCAAACATGATCAACCCAACTCAATTGTAGATGTCAATACAAGTATCACATACAATTCATTTCCTACAATTAACATATCAACATATCAGAACTCAATTATCTCTTCATTATCAGTCAATCAACATATCAACATACAAGTAATATTATTAAATAGGCACTCATCATCTAGTATGTGTCACAAGAACAAACCATCCAGTATGTGTCACAAGAACAATATATATTGAACACAATTGAATTAATCAAAGACCATATATGGACTCATAATCATGCTTCGATTACCAACCACTTATCTATTTTAGCCTGACGAAACTCTTTCAATTGGTGTCGCCTATATCATTGACCCACAAACCAGATGATAATTATCGACATAGTTTAGAAGAAAACATGTCTTCAATTTTCACAAAGTCATTCCCAAAAGCCTCACACAAATTCTGATTATTCTTTGCCTTCAATAAAAGTTGCTGAAAAACATGCTTAAAGCACCAATTAGAAAATAACAGCACAATACACAATTATTTCAAGCCGAACTTCCAAGATAAAAGACTCAGATTAGTTTAAACACCAAGATGATATCGTATCAAATCTGTACCGATGAAGGCATACAAACTATTGTGCAACCACTATCTAGACCATCAGCACCTATGAACAAAGAGATACCCCTTCAACCGCTGGATAGCTCTAAAACAATGTAATTTTTAGACATGCTGGATAGCTCTAAAAATTTTCTTTCATTTTTTGAAGAATAGAGAATAAGCATATATAAATAGTTGGTACAACTCACATGTTGGGTGATCTCATATAATATGTCAAGAATGAAAATAAATAACAAATAAACCAGTAAAATAAACTAAACCAAAAAAAATATAATTACATAAATATTTATCTTATTTTACAAAGAGAAAGCTCAAATGAAAACTTAGGCAGAAGTTAAAAACATAACTTGACAATCAGATGACACCGATTACTTATGCACAGATGTATACAACTTCACATATTCATTGCTTGTTCAACATAATAATTATTGTATTAGATAATAGTTGGAAAGAAAAAAAAAAAACAAGAAATTGGATGGAGAAACAAAAAGAAGCAAAAAACTGGTACACACAGTGGCTTTAGCAAGATCCCATTGGAAGTAAGTAGTAAAGAATAGAGGTTCATGTCCTTCCACAACTTTGTATAAAGGCACATTGCGTGATAAACCATCCAATGTAGATGCCATGTCTATGTACTTCTGCAGAGCATACATAATTAATGAAAAAAAGCATGTTATTCAAAGGGACACATGAGAATAATTTTGAAGAATTTGCCCTAAAGCTATGCTTTTTCCAGTTTTTGGGAATCCACTATTATCCAGTAAAAATCCATTCAATGTATTCAGAAATAAAAAACACCCTGGTTTTCAAAATAATGAATATGTGAATTCAATCACACTTTGCTTCTAGTTTGGTTATTGTTACTAGCTGACAACAAAAAACTATCACATGCCAATTTTTGTCTTTTCAATTGCTCCACTGTAGGTTTGCAATTAAGGCTCCAGGAAAGGTGTGCTGGGTCAAGTTGTGGGTCAACCCACACCTAACCCGAAATGTGCTCGGGTTGAAAATTTTCAACCCTAGCTCAATCCGAACCCAATCTGATTTCATATTATGAAACTCAAGTCAAGATCGGATTGGGTTCAAATTGGATGAATTGGGTCAATTTGAATTGGGTTGCATCATTTATTACAGCGAAATTTATAAAAAAAAAAAAAAAAAAAAAAATTAAATATTAAAAATTTTTCAAATTAAATAATATATAATTAAATAATTAATTAATTTTTAAATGTTTTTAGAACAATTTTGTTTCAATTAAAATTTTAAATTAATTATTTAATTTTTAAATATAAATATTTCAAATTAAGTTCTCAAGTTGTTTATGTCTTATATTTATAAATATATCAAAAAATAATTTTTTAATTGTACATTGTGTAATGCAACTTTGTTGTGTTCATTTGATGTGAGCACTTGAAAATAAAATATTCCCATAAAATTATATTTACCCACAACACTGAGTACCCAAATATTCGAGCTGATATGCATATAAATAAGACTACTAGTGCAGCTATGACAGGTTGGGATGGAGGCCAACCTGAATCCAACCTGAATTTTGCTCAAGTTGAAATTTCTCAACCCCAGCCCGACCTAAATTTTGCAAGGGATGCAAAATTCCATCCCGAAGGCAATTTTTGATCAGGTAAGGTTCAAGTTACTCAAGGTCACCCAGCTCAAGTAGCAACCCTATTTGCAATTATCATAGGGTAGAATTTTCCAATCATATCTTCAAATCTACATCTCATCAATCTTTACTATTCTCATCATCTCCATGACACTATCACAATATGCTTTTGTTTCATGTGCTCCATTTGCTACATCCACATTCATTGTCGTGGTAGAAAAAAAAAAAACAATTCAATTGAAAAAAACATGGTTATTTCTTAATCATAAACATAGAAACCATCATTATAAATATAACAAACAAAATATAGCAACCTAATACTCAAGAATAAGTTATAAAATAAGCTATCAAGTAAGAGAAAAGTAAGAAAAGTGTAGTGGTCTTAATGCCCACAAGAAGATCAAATAATTTACACAAATGACAAGTGATAGTAACTATTAGAGATAATAACCATAAGAAAAAGATATTAGAAATAAATAATTCATCAATATAATATTTTTTTTCTATCATTTCTTATAATATGCCTTTTTTAAATTTTACATTACAAATAAAGATAATTCATTTTACGCCTCATAATTTTGAAAACAACTTAATATATCTACTATCTCTTTAAGACATGATAAAATAAAAAGTAAGATGATATAGAATATTTTTCTTAATTATTTCAGTACCAAAATAATATAAGCATTACTCAATTAAAAGTGTTAAATAGGTCGTGTCATGTCAACACGACCCAATTTTTAGTAGCCTAGTCAAACCATCATGCCTTGCTGAACATCACATGAAAAAGGTGCCAGTGTGTTGTTGTGCAGGAATGGCCACATTTTAGGTCAGCCCGGCATAGCCCAATGAGATGCCTTTATGAACTAGTCATGCCAATCATGTTGAGTCAGGGCAGTAATGGCATGACACTACCATAGTTATGGCCTGGTCTTGGCCACAACCACCATGGCACTAAGGGTCATGGCCAATGTTGGGGGCCAGCCCAAAGATATTGGGTAATAGCCAAGAGTGCAAGGCCCAATGGAATTGACCCAGTCTCTTGTAGCCTGATGGAGACCTAGGGCATGGGTAGTGTCTTGTGTGTTATGGGCATTGCCCAAAGGACTGTGCTATGGTTAGCTATGACAGTGCTACATCTACATCAGCATAGCACAAACCTTTATTTTTAAGCTTAAAATTTTATCTTTTATGTAAAATTTAAATATTAAATTTAACTACATTATAGTATACTTTACTATAAATATAAATGAATAAAATCAGTAATATAATAATATCATAATTGAATAAAAAAATATACATGTATTTTATATTCTAATTTTAAAACACTATTTTTTAATATCATAAACTTAAGACTATGCAGTAAATAAATGAAATTAACTAGTATTTTAACTACATAATCTCCATCTTAATAACCATGACACTAAAATCAAAGTATGCCATATTAATGCTAAATAATAACTAATATTACATATGAACTTGAGAAACAATGCAAGTAGTGTTAGTAGATACACATAGTCATATATTAGTCATATCATTAAATATCTTTATTAATTTTAAAAATAAAATTCATATCTTTCAATTTAAATAATCAATAATAAGTTTTTTAATTTTATTATTGACATAGTCGAATATCAGATATTTATAACTAAATATGACTTTAACATCAGATAAATATAATTCCAAAGATATCTAATAACAATTCAAATTTTTTATTTTTTAAACATAATAATAAATATAAGTGTAGGACACATGATTTCTATTAGGCATTTTAAAATATTTTTGTAAATTTCTTATGTTTTCTTATGTGAGAAAAATAATTTGTTTTTATTTATATTATTAAAT
Source organism: Sapria himalayana (assembly GCA_029783825.1). Taxonomy (NCBI): domain Eukaryota; kingdom Viridiplantae; phylum Streptophyta; class Magnoliopsida; order Malpighiales; family Rafflesiaceae; genus Sapria; species Sapria himalayana. The sequence goes on along the minus strand of JAREIK010002323.1, from coordinate 1,957,775 downwards.
TAATTAAATGACACATATATCCAACATAAAAAATATCAACTAAAAACTTATATATAATAATTATGACAAATATGTTAATGACAATATTATTAAATTTATTATTTAAATTTTTTATTGAATATGATACTAAATATTTTATATGATTATCAAATTCCCAAAATATTAAAATGAGACACTCATATAAAACAAGATTATTATGTAAAAAGAAAATCTCAAGACAATCTAAATTTTATTTATTTATTTTTCACATATAACCAATATAGTGAGCGGTGAGACAAATAAATTATGTATCACCAAAACTAATTCATATGACAAATATCATGGACACCACTCCACAATGTTTACTATATTTGTAAATTACAAATTATTTTTCCAAGTTTAAAAAATTTATTATGCTTTCTACTTATAGACCTAAATATTCAATGATAAGCAAACTCTACATGATATTAACTATTATATAATCCTAACAAAGTTTAATTAGAAAACTCATATTAGTTATAAATTTAGTCATAAACTCTCTCTAAAACTCAATATAATAAATAATGTAAATCAATAAATCTGAAATTGATCAAACTTTAAAAATCTTGTCACTAAGATTACTTTATTTGATATCTAATATATTATAATTTTTGTGCATTGATCGACAGGCCTCATAATGTATCCAATGCCAACATTACTCTTACATGTATATATATTTTTTTACAATATATATGTTATGTTGAATCTTCTTTTACACCCCTAAAATTTTTATTTTCAAGTATATTAAAGTGTATCCATAGAAAGAATAATGAACACACTTTAATATAATTTAAAATAAAAATAATCTTATTGAAATTTCCCTATTGATTCAGATAAATATTATATTGAGAGAATCAGAGAGAATAATATAACACTTGAAGCGAGGACATTCTAAACTTAAACCTATTTTTATATTATTTAGGCAAATGGGTTGAACACATGAGAGAACCATAAAATACACTTATTGGGTCATCATATATACTAACAAATATATATCAAATTAATTCTAAAAGATGAAATTTTCTAAAAGAATAAATCATTCATCAATACAAAAAATCTAGTAGTTGATGGGTTTATTCCAATTTTAAATTAGTTTTATATAGCAGCTAAAAAAATTTACCACTCATGATTTAGATAATTTGTACTAGAAAATATATATGAAGAATATTCATATAATAGGAGTCCCACTAGAAATCAAATAATTTTACATCCCTAACATATTATCATATTTTTCTAATACACTATAGAATAAACAAATGAGTTAAATTAGCACATTTTTTCAGATGTAATATTACACTTACATCTTGTCATTCTTTTATTTCTGTTACTAATTTTATTGACATTACTAAAATATTCAAATTCTCATTCGAAACATTATCTCATCTTAATTGACATCAGACTATGTAAGAATATTCATATTTCCTCAACTTCAATGACACTTGTAAACTAATATTTTGAAATTCAAAAAGATGCATTGTTATTTATATATGTATTTTATTATAAAGATCAATTAAAAATGGAAGGTAAAATCTCTAATACAAAGCTTTTTGGAAGTGAGTTTATTCAAATAATTGATAACTTATCAAAATATTTTTTGATGGAAAAACAACATCCATAAAAATTCTTATATTACCAACATCTTAGACAAATTAATAATCTACCATTAGACATAAAAATTATTTTTGTTTATAATAATCTTGAAAATGAGATGTATATGCAACAACCACCTGAATTTCTTATTGCATAGTCAAATTTAAGATTTAAACTATGAAATATATTATTTCAAGATATTACTAAGGATAAACTTGAAATGAGATGCAATTATTTTGGAAAACTATAATTTTGTAGCACAAAAATTAACACAACATAAGTTGATTGAGAAAAATATCAATTTAGTATACTCAATACAGAATGATAGTAGACAATAGAAAAAGTAGTTGAATATTATTTTCAGAGAAAATAGGATGAACATGACACAATAGTAAGAGAAACTGACTAACAATCAGAACCATCCATAGATCCTCACAAAGAATATTCATTGCGACACTACGAAGAACACGATATGTGATCATTCCATTCTTTCGTGTATTATCAACTATTTCGCCCTTACTCTTACGTTATACTTGTAAATTATTTACATATGAACAAACATTCACAGTATAGTATTTTTCACCTTTATTTCTTGTTACTTTAAAATATCATGTTTATTTCTGATTATACATTTAGTTTATGGTATGTGAGTTACCTAGAAAGGTATCAAGTGACTCAAACTGCCTAAATATTACACGAGACATAGCTTGACCGAGTCGTGCTGGCCCAAGATGACACGTTTCATAACCATTCCTAGACCTAGGCCATGCCGATATAAAGCACGACTAGTGTCGTGCTAGTCAAAAAGCTATCGGGTGAGAAGTTGTCGAGACAAGCACATATGTAATGAGATAATTAAATATTATATGTTAAAAAAATAATAATTAATAAATTTAGACAAGATAAAAAGATAATGTTTGTAACATTTGAAATCAGGACTAGTAGTGATACTGCATATTCTGCATGCCTCATTGCCGACTATATATATTCTAAATAGATAATAATAAAATTTTAAGATTTTCTAAGATTCTCAATCATCTTGATGACCCTATCATATATGAGTATAAGATGAGAATGTTTAAAAATTATTATATATATAAAAAATATTTATTATCATATTTGATAAAATATTAAATTAACGAATAACTAATAATATATTTGTTAAGACTATTAGAAACAAATGATTATATGAGTGTGTGATATCTAATATCTTAACTAGTCATAATGTCGTATTATTTGTATATATCACTGCCCACTATATAGATTCAATATAAAAACTTAATAAAAAAATTATGATAATCATATGTGAGTACATGAGGAGGATCTTTAAAAATTATGATAATCCCAATAAAATATTTATTTTTAGATTTGATAATACATCTAATAACAAATAGTTATTAGTATATTTGTTAGGATTTGTTAGGACCAATAAAAATAAGTAATTAAATAAGATTTTTCACGTTAAATATATGTATCATATTATTAATATTATAGTAGAAGTTGGGATAAAGATTATTTCTCTCATAAAAAAAAAAATAAACTAACTAAAATATTTAGGATGTCTAGCAAACAACATGAGTTTGATAGTCTCTATTTGTCTATGAATCTAACAAAGAAAATTTCTAAAAAGATATGAGATACCATTAAAATTACACATACCTGATATTGGAGTCATGAATTAAATACGAATACGGAATATCCAATTATTTCAATAATAAGAATAATTAACCTATTATTAATGATTCTGACTGGAATACAAAAATTTCCTTTCGAAAAATTTTAAAGATTTTATGAAATGCCTAGCAAATATTTATCTGTATACACTCTTATCATTTACAATATACTCAAATGCATATGCAACAAAAATAACATGTTAAAGATGGGTGAACACCTGACATTTAGTATAAAGATTATTGAGATGAAAATCAAATATAAAAAATATTGTTCTACCATTTTAAATATTTATTGTTTGGCTACCAATAGAGGTATCAAATAGGCCGGGTAGCACAAGCCAAGCCCAACTCAGTCATGCCTCACTTGGCACGGTCTAAAACTGTACCTGGGCTAATGTTGGGCCAGGGTACCAGTGCCTCGTGCCGAGCTAAGCACGAACCAGTACATTGGCCCGAAGGCACGATATTTTGGGACGACCAAAACTATACCCCGCCCACCATTCCCCCTCGAGAGCCTAAACCAAAGGGCCCAACTTTTAGAGCCAAACTTTCCATCAGTTGTAGGCTTGACCAAAAGTTAGACCCATCAGTACCATCTCCCTAGCCCAATCCCAACTATAAGTTTCAAAAGCAGAAGCATCTAAAACTACTGACCGAAGAGTCGGTTAAATAGTCAAATCGACCTAGTGGTCCAAAAAATTGATTTTTTTTTATTTTAGCATTTAGAGTTTAGCCTCGACGACTAGGAGGTAGAATCCAATGGCCATAGAGATTCTGCCCTAAAATATTAAAAAAAACATTAAAAATTTTAAAAAATTAGTTTTTTAGAAAAAAAAAATTTAAAATCTATATAATACCCTCGCTATTCATAATTTATTTCTCTCTCTCTCTCTCTCTCATAATTTATCTTAGTCTCCTCTCAACTTTTGTCTCTTTCTTTCTCTGTTTATTATTTAGTTTCAATTTTTAGGACTCAAACATAAAGTACAGCTTATCGATTGCAGTGAGGACATCAAAAGACAAACAAAATTTTATGCAATATCTCCGAAGATGCACGAGAAACTTATCTATTGCTCGTGCATATTCGGAGTTCGGCAGGATCCATCATAGTTGTGCACTCAATCGTGCCCACCGTATCATGTTGGGCCGGTGGTTAGTCTCGAACCATGCACCTAAAAATTTTGAAAATAAACAGACATCTACTTGCATTACGATAAGTAAAAAAAAATATATAATAATATAAAAAAAATTAACAAAGTATATATATTATAAAAATATATTTATGCATATATGAGAATTCATAATACTATACAGCTTATAAGACAATAAATAATAAAGAAAAAAATATAACATATTGAATCACATAAAAACCTAATTGGATATAACTATAAATGATACGATCTTTGAATATAAATCAACATCATATTTATTAACCTCTTTTATTTATCATAATTAACTCACAAAGAAAGAAAAATTTTTCTTTCCATTAAATTTTTGAAAGGTCATACAATACATCATTTCGTTGCACTTACAGTGATAATCCGAACCAAACAGAGTAATTGGTAACATTAGATTGCCATTTTTTTACGGTCATTTTTTATTTTAGATTTATATGTTCAGGCATTTGTAGATTTTTCATGTTTTTTTATTTTATTTTCTTATCAGTGATATTCCCAGAAAAATTTACATTCGAATAATAGATTTTAAAACTTACAAATATTAGTGTATATATATCCATATATATAATATATTAAATTTACCTGTAAAAAATTAAAATTATTTAATTTTAAGGCAGCTGAGCCACAGCCCATAGCTCATGCCCACAGACCACTGCTCAGGCTCCAGCCCAGGCCTGGCGGGACAAGGAGGCAGACAATAGCTAGGCTGCTAGCTCATGGTTGCAGGCTCCCATGTCTGAGCACAGCTGCAGTCATATTGCACCTACTGTGCACAAATTCTGCACCCATGGGCAACTCACTGCACTCACTGTACACAAACATTGCACTATGGTGCCTCACTTGGCATGTTTTCCTGCACGACATGCACATAGCCCACAACATCTGCATCCACTGTAGATGCGTACATAGTGAGTCTTGATATCAGCCACCACACAAGGCCCATGATATAAAGGCACATCAGTGTTCCAACCTTTTCTTCGTATATCAACTGAGACACATGTATTGTTACACGTCCATGCGTGTACTGTACTGTTACAATACACATCCCTATTTGATAAAACCCAAAGTTTTATATTCACTAGCTAAAATTGGATATGATATCACATTAAAAAAATAAAAATAAAACTTCATCAAAATTCAAGTAAATAATAATATACAAACAAAGGCTTCATATAATAACCTAATTGGATTAGGTCATCTCTAACTTATGGCATGCTTGCAACCATAGTGTAACAAGGAACAAGAAACAAAGAAAAAACAAAATGAACATGCTATAAGCTACAACAAATGCAAATGAATTTAAAAATTAGGATGAGGGAAAATGAACCAACAAAAAATAAGATCAGACAAGTGAATCACACATGAAAAACAGAAGAAAAGAGAAACATCTCGTACCTGCCCTATTACAAAGGCAGTCAACTTCTCCTCAGAATCAACTGATTGGCCAACCCAAACAAACACCTCAGAGTGCGTGTCGAGTATCAGTATATCCTCAGTCAAGAGATCATCTTGACAAAAGGCATGAACTTCCTCAAACTGCATAAATAAAATTACCAATGATCAAATGTACAACACGATTTCAAAATATGCTTACAATGAAAACTCACGTGAAAATTTCCTGGTTCTCCAATGAAACAGCACAAACAATCGTTAAGAAAGTAGGTTAGTATGAATTTAGATTTTAGAATAAACATAAAAAAAAAAAAGAGATAGTTACAAGCATAAAAAGTGACCTTTAATTGAAGAGACTGTGTATAAATGAGGATCATGTATTATATCAGAAGAAGCCTTCTTATTGTTGTAACTTTGTTTACCTCCGAGTGAAAACCAAAATGTCGAGTTTTCGGTCCCTTCTTTAACAATCTTCAAATTAACTCCTGGCTGAAAAGCAAAGCACGGAGTTCAATTAGATAATCATAAAACTAATGACATCTGAGAGTTCAGGTTTAACAAACAGACAGATGTGAAAAGTCAACCACAATGCATAATCCGACTATACATTTGCATTTGGTCCACATTCATTATTTAGGTCAATAAAAACAAGCTGAAAACAACTTAAAAAATTTGTCCCTTTGTTTAACCAATGATGAAAGTGCAACGCTTTCAATATCACTTTCAATAAATTCTGTTCATTTCTTCACACATCTAAGCACATTCAGATGACATAGCAAACTAAGATTCCTCTAACTCATATTAAGATGCGACAAATTAAATAGCATATTTATGATGTTTTAATTATCGTTCTAGTTATTATGATGTATATATAACTAGAAGTACTTGGTAGAAAAATACCATGAATTACATTTTCATAGATGAACATCAAGCAGTACCAAAGTGCAAGGAGCACTCAAAATGGGAGCGTCAATTAATAAGTATAATTGCTTCATTTTTAAAAGTTTAACAAATATATGGTATTACAGTATCCTTGACAAATAGGGCGATCGATTTTATTGATGGTTACGCGAGGACATCTCTTGTAAATCAAAAATTCGAAGTAACCCAAATATTTAAAAAAAAATTAACATTGTTCATACAATGTCAACCAAAGATAACAATTTACAAATTTGACAATTAAAAGAAATATTTTCATTTAATTATTGAATCAAATGAATAATTTATGAATGCATCATTGTGCATTGAAGTATTTGTAATATATAAGAGTAATTCAACCAATTCTTTAAATTGACTATATATAATCAAGGTGTAAAAAATTTTGCTTTGCTTTAATATGCGGTAATTCAACATGATACTTAAACAGAATAATTGTGACTCAACATCATTTTGAAACATCGCATGTGACCAACACCACCACATTCTTGATTGTCGGGTGTCACCAGCTCATAGAATCACGAATGATAACTCACAGGTTGGCTACTTTTACTCATAAAGTAAATTAGAGAAAAAAAAAAAAAACAAAACAAAGATAAATCATAATTATCATCCTTATTCTAAGGCGTAAAAATTCAAAAAAAAATTATAAAAAAAAATTGAAATCTTTTGGATGTTTTTTTAATATGCTAGCATGCATATCTATTGTTGAAACATGAAGAACATAGATCAAATTCAATGTATAAAGCTCCTACTTTTTAAAATGAAATCTAAAAGAAGTTAAAATCTCGATAATTTTTTTTCTGAAAATTAGAAGAATTACATCTGATAATTCAAGAACTAGAGATCTACCGTGTTATAGAAACAAAAAGTAGGTCATATGAAGGTCATGCTCAAAGCACAAGGCTTGCATGCTAAGGTGAAAAGTTAAAATTAGTATCATCTAATGAATCTAAAACAAAAGATCTTTCATATTATAGAAATAGTCTTAAAACTAAAAATGTCTATCTAATAAGTTTCGAACATGTAATTTATTATAATTTGACAAATAAATTTATCATCACGCCAAAACATTACCTCAAACTTCATAATATATAAACATAAGTCATAATAATATCATATTTCTTTGTGTATTGGAATATTCATAATATATAATAGTGATTCAATCTAATATTTTTGTTGATTTTATATAAAGTTCAATTTTAATGAATTTTTTGTTGCATTAAAATTTTACAAGTCAACATGATATTTAAACATAATATTATGATTGCATCATTTTGCAACAAAAGATGTAATAAACTCCACAATCTTAATTGGCAAGGTCATTGAAGATCATCAGAAACATCTCACATGTTGATTACTTCCACCCATAAAGTAAAGTAGGCAAACAGAACAAAACAAAACAAAAATAAAACAATATAACATTCACAAATCATAACAACCATTATGAAGCTAGTGAGATTAATTGATAGTGGTGGTAGGCATCATGTATGAATAAATAACTCAGAAAGTGTATTCAAAATTGTACACCTATAAAGTGAAAACAAGAAACAAAAATATATAAATAGTATAATTAAATGATCCATTCCATGCCACTTCTTTGAATTGGGTCAGCTGAATTGGGGATAGATTGAACTGAGAAAGACTATGGAAGTATATAAATAGTATGTATGTTTATATTGAGACCAGTAAATCTATCAAAAATCTCTTGAATTGAGTAACACTGATATGAGCCTAACAAGACAATGCCTGAAAGACCATTCTCTTGGATTGAGTCCTTGAATGACTTGTTCTCGAAGAACCTCACAACAATACTCATAGCAATACTCTTAGTCTTTGATGAATAACATCAATATCACATTTGTATACTAGAGGACTGAAATAAGACATATTTGATGACCGATGTAATTATTTTTCTTACCACTTCAAAAAAAAAAAAATTACATTAGTACTCATAATAATATGACAACAATACAATAATTGGGATGGAGAGATATTGGAAGGTACAACCTCAAAATCACGAGTTCAATTCTAGCCAACACCCCCTACCACTAAGACGAAAAAAAATCAGGTGCTCGTGGGATAGTCCGAGTCCAATGTGACCTGAGTATTCCACATGGAATAAAAAAAAAACAAAAAATTAGGTCACAAATTAAATTATCACAGACATAACACAAAGAGGGTACATATGTGTCCTCAATTTCCATTGAGTTATTCCTGATGATCTTATACTTCACTACCAAAACTAGAATGAAACAAAAAAATTGCATAAATTATCATGATTTTAAATAAATTTTCTGAAAACAAAAAATTCAAATATTTTAAAACACACTAATACCATTTCATTTTATGGTTACTTGTGGCTAGGTGTTCTGGGAAAGAGGCAAGAGAGAGGAGATAAATGAAATAAAAAAAAATAAATTTTATTAATTTTAAAAAAATTGTTTCAAAATATTTTATCTACACACACACACACACACACACACACACAAAATTTGGGACAGCTTACTTGTCAAGTGCACCAAATTAAAAAAAAATAATCAAACAAGTAATAAATAATAAATAAAACAAACCTCGAAAGACAATATATATTATATCCAGTCTGATAATTATTAGAATCATCAACAACCATGTCGTAATCCAACTATTTGAAATTTACAAACTAGTCTAATAATAATCAAATTATTAATTATTAATTTAATTTTGTTGTTATTAGAAACGAAAAATAGAAGAGTCACATGTAAAGTAAAGTTAATACTTAAATTAATAAATATATCCGTTGGAGTAAAACTCAAATATCTAACTCCTATAATAGTATTAATTACATATATTTTCTATTACAAGTATTTAAATCTCATAAGATTATTAATTTAGAACTATAAGTAAAAGTACTTACTGAGTTGGGTAATCTTCACTCATTATCTTCAGTAACTAAAAAATTATCCAGACATAAAAAACAAAATCACACACGATGTAGAATTGTTTCAAAAAAAAAAAAACAAAAAATACATAGAAACCAAATGAAAAAAGTATAAATAAAAATTAAATCTGACGTTACTACAAAAAATATAGGCAGGATTGCTACTCGATATACACAATCATCTCAAGGTTTGTATAAAAAGTATCAATACATTTTTTTACTTTTATAAAAAGAAACTCTTGAAAAGTCATCTTCATTAAAAAAGAAAAAATATATTAATAAATTACACCAAAAATATAAGTAAATCTACTAACTATTTATCTAAATCATAATAATCTAAAATCATACTAAATAAGAAATACTTTAAAATAAGACATGAATATATTAGTATTAACAAGAAAAATAATAAATCAAATAAAAAAAAAAGACAAAAAATGATAAAGATAAGAAAAATGAGCATAGAGTACAACTTTGGTGCGTCTTCTAAAGGTTAATCAAAATATCAAGAAAAAAGCTATCTACAAAAACTTGGTAACTATTTCAGATCATGCAATGCACTCACAATCTAAATTTTCTATTTGACTATAATACTTAAAGCCCACGTAACTACTTCACATATACCTCTTCAAGCTTTCTATGATGAAGTAGATTCTTTCCATCTAGCTAATGCATCATCAATCTATGTAATAATGATATTAAAATAAAAATTGATACAAAATTCATCTCAACCACAAAAGAGAGTATCCTTATCATACTTGAAGCCCAAGTAACTATGTCACATATACCTCTTCAAGATTTCTAAATTAAAATAATTCTTCATATCAGCTGAAGCACCATCAATCTACGTGATTATGTTATTAAAATTTAAATTCATATGAAATTCATCTCAGCCACTAAAGAAAGTATCCTTATAGTTCATACAAAAAATCTAATAAAAATCCTTTATTGAATTATATATTGACGGTCCAAATTTTTAGCGTTGCAAATAAAATCACCCTTATAAAATTAAGATTTTGAGGTCTCGCCAATTTTACAACCTAGTCCAAAAAATTATGGTTTCTGTTTAAGCCTTGTTAAATTGCCAATTTGCTAAAAAATGGACAATTACCAACCCGTTCTTGACATAGACACAATGCCAATTTGCCAGAAAATCTGATAAAAGTATGCATCATGTGACTATTACAATCACATATAAATCAACAGAAGATCATGAAACAAATTTGTTCATAAATATCGTGAAAATATCTTATATTACTTTTTTTCAATCTAGATTTTCTTTACCTTCACATATCAACGTGAAAAGAGATATTATAATTTATAATTTTTTTTTCTTAGAGCATTATGGATGGAAATACCCAAAATATAAGTTATCTTAATCTGACCAATTGTTTCAATTGTATAACATTTTTAATTTTAGCTTTTCAATAGAATTTATTATTAGCAATTTTTTATAATATTTACTAATATATATATATAACATATTTATTCTAGAGATAGTAAAATTTATCATTAGGAGATATCTCCATCAAATCTATATGATCTAATTATTAGACAACAATAGCATGTTAAAAAAAAGGCTAAACTTATAAGGAATAGACTAACTCATATGTTTTGTGTGGTTTAATAAAAATATGTTCTCTTTAATTATTAAATTTATCTTCATATGCATTTTAGAGATGAATGACACATATTTTATATATTTTCTTTATAATGAGCATTATGAGGTTTTAAAAGATAAGATTTTTTTAGAATAATACAAGTGTGTTACATATTTATTATTGTTTGTCTGAATAAGATCAGACAAAATGATATTTCTTCTTATTATGTATATGGATGATATCTTTATTAACAAAAATAATAAGTTAAAAATCATACAACTTTATAATATTTTTTATCTAATTATCAAAAAAAATCTTTTTCTTATGATAAATTCAAAAAGGTACATATGAAAAATATCACCAGAGTTTAGAACATCACAATCATTTTTAGTTTATAGATTATGAAATACATTATAAATAAGAATAATCACTTAAAGATTCATTTACAAGGTTATCATTTGCAATAGCCTCTTTTGACCTACATAAGTGTATTATAAATTTTGTTTTTTTAACACTCTGAATGACACCTAAAGTTATCACTTATTAAAGAGTAATACACAAAACTTACCTCTATAATATCAGCAAGTTCTTTTATTCTTTCAAATATCATTATTATATCATTGATCATTCAAACCCTCACTTTAGACTCTTTATTCATCAACACAATAATAGATTATCATATCACATATTATTATATTTTATTCTTTATATTCTTTATGTCTTCTAAAAAAATTAGTCACTAATGATAAATATTCAAAAAATATTACATATGTTAGTAACCAAATTTTTTTAATACTTCCACATTTCTTTCCTATTCATTATTATCCTATTATTTTATCAATTACTTTTTTAGATAATTCAACTCTAACATTAACTTTTCTGCTACTAATTATTTGTTTATTATATTTAAAAACTCTAAGCAAAACTTCAATTAAGTTTGAGCAAACTAAATTATTCTCTCAATTTAATAGTAAATCTACTTTTATGATATATATTTTCAAATTGTTACTTATGTATTTTATCTTTATTATCCATTATTAACAAAATTAAGAATACTTTACTATAATCTTAAATATATATTAATATTTGAGTACAAGACATGTTAGCTAACAAAAAATATCAATACTTTATATCTTTTATGTAAATATAATTTGAGCAGTAACTCATTCAATTTGATACACTTAATTATATGAAGATAGTAATAAAATAAATAAAAGAAAAATTATCATATTTAATCACTTTTATAAATTATTACTTGATATATATATATATATGAATACATATCTTTTATGACAAATCATAAATTATATTTATTTTTTAGGTATTTCATATAATGATTAAATTTCAATTCAATAAAAATATTAAAAAGTTAAAATTTAAAAATATTTAGCATTTAAGTTATAATGATTCACACTTACAACATAGATGATATAATTATACATAAGACTTCTTGTACCTATACAACCTAATAGAATAGAATAACTAAATAAAGAATAAACATCTGATTATATGATTCGAACGCCTACACTCAAAAAGACTATTCCACCTTATTTTTAGATAAAGACAACTTTAACTATAATCTACATAACCAATCAAATGCTATCATATGTCTTTTCTTAACACATTCACGTCTAGAACTAAATTGGAAAGAAGCTATTTAGTTTATCCCACAAAAATTTTGAGTGTACTTATTTTATCTTGCATTACTCTCGAGGACAGGACTAGCTGATATATAAGAATTTAAAATATATTTTTCTTTGATACTTTAGTATTCAATGAAGAATAACGTGTTTATCACTAAAGACATGCAGAATTTTGATTGGTAGAAATTATTTTTTTTTGAGTGACATGCTCTTTATTAAGACAAGGAAAAGTGAAAATTCAGATATTAAACTTGGTTTCATTATCCCATCTCTTAATTATAGCACTGACTAGACCGCTAGTTAATAGAGTCACCTATCAAATATATTTAGTTATGTTGACATTTAGCATAATATTACCCTAATAAAATCATCATACTAACAATAAATCTATATCATTTTGAGTCAAGAGATACGGAGGTTTCTTGAGTAGGATATAATCATTTAAAACCAAATGAAGTGATAGTACACGAATCTACACTAGTAGAATCTCAGATTAAGTAAGCAACAAGGAAACATGATCACTTAGGATTTAGAGTCTATACCAAAAATAAAATACATTCCCAACCTTCTTAGACCTGAGACAAGTTTTCTAAGGAGTCATACAATCTTGCAACCCATCTCTTTAATATTGACATTTTGATCCCTCTTAATAAGGAAAACAAAAACTATACCCAACACCTAATTTTATAAGTAATGTCACTCATTTTTTTTTTTCTTTTATATTTTTATTATTCCTTTTAATGATATTATAATATTTAAGTCTAGTTCTAAGAATTTTGTGAGTCAATACCAACATCATAAATTAGAAAATAAGTCAGCTTTGTATTAATTGTAAACTCTAATAATTTAACTTAAATAATTCTCTTCAATATCAACATTATAATCTTCATCTAATATATTAATTGTAAAATTGAAAACTTCAATTTTATAAATTGATAATAAATTAAAATATTTTCATTTCAAAATTTTTTGGAGCTATAAGCCTTAGCGGAGGAGTACGCTTTCAAACCATTTTTGTGCCTTGATCGAGAAGGCATAGTATCACAGACTTAATGGTGGTGCAACAGTACGCCAATTATGTTATTCAAATTTTTTGTGATGCATGAGTCATTTTCCACCGACTCCCATCAAAGTGCACCACAAGGCATGCATCATAAAGGCTTTTAAACATTGCGCACAAATTAGACAGGTAATTAAATTCACATATTAGCAAACTTAGATTCTTAGCTTAATTAAAATACTTACATGATAATAAACATCAATCAGCAATTATATGGTATACTATTTAATTTTATACTCTTCAAAGTTATCATATGCAAAAAGAAGTTCTAATAGCAATATTCTCCTCTGAAAAATCATGTTAAAGCAAATGAGCTAAAAATATAATTATAATAACTCGAAATACAGTATTATTTGATCCAAAAATTTCATCTCATATTATTTTTTGCATTAAATCAAATTTTTTATTACTTGGGGTCGTGAGAAAATTTGATTCATTAGAAAGATAACCATTAGTTATATTTATGAGTTGACTAGTTCACCTAAAAATAAAAATTACATTAAATTATGGAATTGTAAAAAAAAAATATGACCCAATTTGTAGAAAGAATAAACCAAGATAGACCCTACATCTTCAAGATAAACCCTAAATTTTCATCAACTTTTAGATACAACATTATATTATCTTAATCTTCAATTACGATATAATAATTAATTTCTCTGATGTTGATGAGGTTAGAAAATTTTTGAATGTATGAAAGTGATGTTAGATTGTGAAGAATTTAAAAACTAATATTTAGTGAGTTTGAAAATCTTATTGCAAATAATTCTTAAAAATTAAAATGTCCTTAATATTGATTGATTGATGCATTTTAGGGGACAAAACTTAAGTTGCATATATTTATTATTTGAATCCTTAGGCCTACTTGTAATGTTTTAAGATGTAAAATAAAATGGAGAATAGTTGAATCAATAATTCATTTATGTTTATAAATTTTTATACATAAATTTTTATTATAATGTTAGAGAATTTTATTCTATTTTAAAATAAATTTATTTATTTTTTATTTATAGATTTATATAAAAAAATAAAATTGAACAATAAAAATTAAATATTATAATATATGTAAAATACAATATTAGTTTGGATCGAATACAAGCTTGTTTCAACTCGATCCAGGTTGGCTTAAGCTCGTGGAAGGCCAACCTGAGCATGAGCTAATGGCTAGTCCTAGCTAGGGTTAGAAAATTTTCCCAACTCAGAGCACATTTCACACTCGTGCACATTTCACACTAGGCCCAAATGTGAGCCATGTAATCCAGTTTCATGGGTTCCATCATGCCACATTATTTTACAGCACAAAGACCACACCCCACAGCCTATCAATGAGAGAGACATGCAACTATGCCAATCAAACCTTATTCCAAGCAAGAGTCTTGTCATGATTGGGTGGGCTAAAATAAGTCGTATCATGAGTCATGCCAGGGATGTGCAACCCATTTTACACATCCAAACTAAGAGAATATCAATGATAAAATTTTAAATTTTTCTATGAAACAATCTTATCTTTTAAAAATACAACAAATAGATAATTATTTAAATTTCAATATATAGGCAGAGTTGAAAATAATTATAATAATTTACTTGTAAGATATTTTAGATATGACAGATACTCAAAAAGATTAGTTATTTACTGTTTTCTCTTATTACTCTTTATTATAACAAACAAATAATGAGACTTAGGAATAATTTATTTCTGTGTTTTATATATGAATTAATAGAGGTCTTAGATACCTTTAGAACTATTAAAAAAATATAAATTATAACTATTGTGATAATTTGTATTCAGACAACATAGATGACAATGGACATCTTCAAAAAAATCATAGAGGCTTAAAACACCACCCTCCCAGAAGTAGGTGTACTATGTCAAATTTAGAGCACCTAACTCATGAGTACTACAAGGAAGATGTTATGGCTTATATTTATTATTTTTGTTATTTATCCGTGATATAAATTGGAGCACCCAACTTATAATTTTATAGTTTATACCCCAATCTAACTAGCCTCTAATATAAAGATTCCTTGGACACATTTATTATTGAGGTGTAGATATTTTATTTTATTACTTTGACTTATAATTTTATAAAAAGATGCAAATTCTTTTATGATTCCTAGAGGTATCAAATGGGGCTTGCTATGTCATGCCAGCATGACACGGTTAAAATCATGTATTGTGCCAGGAAAGGCATGGTTGACATTCCGCAAGCCTAGCACAACACAATGGGCATGATCGTGCAGATAGTGCAGATCGTGCCAAGCGTAAAAAAAACACGTGGCCGACCAATTAAAATCAATTAAGTAACTGCATTTTTAAAAAAATGGACTCGAACTTGAAGGGCGTTGAATTAAAAAAAAAAAAACTAAACAGCTTGAATGACCACCAAACAAGGATCCTGTCATGCAGTCACCTAAGGCAATTTACCAAGGCATCGGACCAAGCACACGGGTCGTGCCTGGTCTGGCTTGAGGCATGGTTCCAAGTCGTGTCTTGTCAAGCCAGGCACTACTGAACTGGACCAGGCACTAGGCCGTACGCAGATTGCCCAAACCATTTGACACTCATGATGATTCCTGGTTAGAGGTGACAAACAGGCAGGAGAGCCCAACATTTGGCATTAATCATGACATGCTGAGCCGGCACGATCTATACCTCATGCCGAAACAAGAACGGCACGTGTGCCTGGCCCATGACACGGTAAACCGGCCTGAGGATCTTTTAATATGGCTGGAAAACTCAGGTACAACTCGACCCAACAAGTCCAGGAATGACCCGGCACTACCTGGCAAGCCCAGGCATGACCCGAGAAGAAGCCAAACCGAGGGGTCATGTTGGGTCGACACTTCTCAAACCATGCAATGCATGGCAGGACAAGATAACTATGCCTGGCAGTGTCGAGCATGGAGGCCCGATTGGGCCACCAAAAAACAAGTCGGGACAGCCCAGCCCGATTGGTTTAACACCTATATTCCTAGTACAAAAGTAGGACATGGGAAACAGTCAATATCTAAAAGAGACTCAAATTTTTGTTTAACATCTGTGATTACTAAGAAAAGATTTGTTAAAGAATTTTATAATTTTCTTATCGACAATCTTATTTTCTAAAAAAATAAAATATAGAGTATTATTTGAGGTCTAGTAAAGAAGCAAATTATATAATTATGACGTCAATAACTTATAAGCTTTAATGAATCAGCACATCTTAAACGAGTCCTTATTAGTTCTGAGTCTTATAATATTTTATTGTCATATTTAGATAGTTGGGCTCAATCCAGCTAAAATCAATGTTAGATGAGTTGATAAAATATTATAAAATTATTTGCAAACATTCATGACAAGTGTGTACATTAAATATTTGATATAAATTTTGTACTTCCTACATGTGAAAATTCTGATTCGATAATAAATACCTATGTAACTACCAACAAAGAAATTATAAATATTAGGATGATGATGGTTAGAGGACCACAAGAGTTTATCCTATCTTCTAAGCTGGGTGATTGTAGCATATTTTTCTGTGTATATTTTTTTGAGTATATTTTTCTGTGTTAGAATGTATATGAGCATCTTATATATAGTATTTGAGATTATAGCTATATATATATATATATATAAGACAATTCCATTTTCTTAGTAAACATCTCTTAAACGTCTTCTCTTCTCTTTTTTTCTCTTCTCCCTCTCACTAAACATCTCCAAAACTATAATGAGTTCTGCCGAATCCCTCTCATAAGGGAGCTTGGCGGTGAACACTCTCAGGCAATGACCGGGAGGTCACGGGCTCAAGTCTCACCAGGGGGGGGGTACTGGGGAAATTTACCTGCTCGGTTCTCCGGGGGCCCGATGGGATGTAGGGGCCCACATAAGTGGGCTCTGAAGCTCTTGGTCATCAAAAATATATATATATATATATATATATATATATATATATATATATATATATATATATATAATGAGTTCTGCCGAGATAGTATGCATATTTAGTTGATATACTATTTTAAAAAATGCACAAAAATTAATCCTCATTTATAACAATGCGGAGAGGTGAAAAAAATAACCCTTAGAAATTCAGCAATCTTTGTAGCTAATTGTTGTTGCTCATCTGAACACTGATTTCCATGCCATGTGAAAATAGATGACCCTGATTGCAGAAGGAAGCACTCGGTAGAGTTCAAAGAAGTTGCCAACTATATGAACAAATTTATAAATCTGTGAGAGCCTAGAACAAACATCATGAATTTTATGGAATAATTTAGGCATCAGAAGCAGAAAAACAAGAAAGTAAATATGATAGAAGAGTGAAAAGCACAAACAAAATCAAAAGCCACTCAAACAGGAGCAAATAACAGAAACAAGTGCACAGTCATCTTAATTGTGCAACTCGCCTAATAGATTTATTATATAAACATCGAAAGGAAAAAAGGAACAAATAGTTTGTTTAACATTTTTCATGTGGAACAAATTAATTTGAACAACTGAGAGGAGATCTAGGCAAAATCAATAAATCAACAAGAATGATCAGTTAAGCAAAGTTACGAGATGTGACGACAGGAAGTAATTGATGAATTTCATCGTGGCTTTTAAATTTTAACCAAGAAAAAGTAATTTTCATGAGAAAATATGCGGTCAATATTTGTTAATAATAATATATAACTGAGACATGTGGAAATGATTATAAATTGGATTCAGGTTTCCAAAAGAAAATGTTGTCAAAAATCTTCAACTTGCACAAATAATACATTACTTAAAACAATTGAAATTCCACATTCTAAAAGCACAAAAGGATCATAAACTTAACAATGATTCATGAGGCGGGCGTCCACCATTAGTCACTCCGACAATCATATAACTAGAAACAAATGTTTGTAGAGATGTGAGTCAACACCCCCCTCCCAACATTATACCAAAAATATTAAATAAATAAATAACAATAGAAATTAATCAAAAAGAAAATAGACAAGACCAAAACATTGACTATCTCAGTTCAATGTTTTACCCATACTCTTTGACATGTCAAAAAGATATATCCTACTAATTACAATGTATTTAAATGTGTTGATCATATTTTTTAACAACTAAATTTTTAGAAGTAAAACCTTGAAAGTGATACCAACAGTCATGATCACCAACTGATTTCATCATACTAGCCTTGTTGAGGCAACAGAGCCTTTGATCACAAACAAGAGTAAGACGAAGAACGCACTTTGGACAATATTGAGCAAGTTTCAAATGACTAGGTTAGGAACATTCTGGATCAGCTTCCCTTTCAGAATCAACTACCCATTAACTATCTTCTACATGTAGTAGAATATACAAAGACAAATCATATTGAATAGAAAGATAGTGAAATCATAGTCAACATTGAGATCCTCCACCTAGGTGAAAAAATTAGAGTGCTGGGGCATTACAATCTAGCCTTTACATCACTAACTCTGCCCAAGCCACAACATTCAAGATACTTTGTTAGGTAGGATGTCAATCCACAATACAAGTTAGATATAGACTACTCTTGATTCTTAGATGAAACAAACTATTAAATTTTTTTTCAACAAATTTATAAACATTATAAATTTCTGAGAAATGTTAAAAGAGCTAGGTGTATTATTTATTATTGCAGTTTGAACTTTTTTTTTTTTTCACTTTGATTTCTATTTATTTTAATATAAATGAGAATTCTCGACATGTGTGCGATATGCATAGATACATGCTATACACATAAAATGCAAAATACATGAGTGCGTGTGTGATGTAAGGGGCGAATCTAGGTGTTTGTGCAGTATTTTAGAATGCAAACCTTGGGTGCTCATGTGATTGGTGTGTGCATGGCTGGTAGAACAAAGGTTATGCACCAATGGTGTTATAGCGCAACAAAAATTATTGCGCTACTAGAGTAAATGTGTAGTAATTTTTTGGTTTGCTTTGGGAATTATGCCACGTATTTATAGATAAAATTATAATTTTAGTTATTATTCTATTGAAAGTCAGAATCAAAATTAATCATATTGAGTAACAAAAATTAGGACGTTAATATTTGATCAAGGGATGAAAGCCCACATGCAAAAAAAAAAAAAAACTACTCGCCAATAAGATAAAAGAGTCACACAATGATGAGACAAGAAAAATAAAAACAGACTAACTATCATCTTTTGGTTACTAAATGATTGTCAATCAAGTTAATATTCATAGCAATATTCTAATATTTCTCAATATACATGATCAATATAAATTTAATTACATCATTACACACATCTCATATAATATAAATATAAAACACAATTATACATCTTATAGATAATGAGTAGAAGGTAATAGAAAGACTGGGTATGTGTTATACATTTAAATAGTATAACACTCATTTTGATTAAACAAATGTGCTATAATTTTTTTATCATTTTTATGAAGATATTCTAGACAATATTTAATTTGTCTTATTAAATATAAAGATTATATTTTAAGTAGAATTAAAAATGAGTTAGAAATTACAAAACTCAATGAATACTTTATGTCGTATTATAAGACAAATGATATTGGAAAACTCATATACTCTCTTGAGATATCGTCGACCTATTCTAAGAGAAGAATTATGTTATCAAAAAGAAAATGTGATTGATTCACTCATGGAGATTTATCTTTTGGTTTCTGCTCATGCAAATACTTTGATTAATCTATATACTAATTATTTTTATAATGTGAGACAGTGAATATTCCATTTGTTTTTACTACATTTAGGAGAATTATAAAAAAAAATATTATATATTTATTATCATACTAAATATACATTATATAGTCATTAAACTTAGTCATTCCAAGATTCTTTTCGATATGTTACTCATACATAACTTTTTGTATACTAAAGTAAATAAAGAAATCTCCAGGACTTATTCTCGTTCATAACATCGTTATAACATAAAAGTGTTATAATGTAGATTATATTCTAATGTTTCCAAAGGTATTCTAAACAATATTATAATTTTGCATATTATATATGTAGATTATATTCTAATTAGAATTTAAAATAAATTACAATTACTAACTCAATAGATACTTGAAATAATAAAACAAGACAAATGATATTGGAAAACTCAAATACTATCCTAAGATATCATAAATTATATTCGCTTGTTTGAATTCCTAAAAAAATACTTGTCCCCATAGAACACATTGTCACTATAAAATTATCCTCATGATCTTTAGTGAGTAATATATATATATATATATATCTTTTGAATACTACAATAATCAATAAAAATATACTTGATGACATACATAATAAATTTCTATCAATCTTAAGAGAGATAATTAATAAAATAAATATAGAAAAAAAACTTGAAAAAAAAGATAAAAAAATATTTAATAATGAGATAAACAATTAATTATTAGATGACCTGAAATGGTAAAATATGGCATCTTATTTGTAGCAATTTCCTTTTTAAATATTTCTTTGTTTTTTATATTTTTGATGCAAGTACCCATCATATAGATTATCTCAATCATTTTTGCAATTATATAAATATTAACAGAGCTAAATTAGAAGAAAAAAAATAGATAAGAGAATTTCTTATTTTCTCATTCTGACAACAAAATCATGAGGTGATGGCAGGAGTGCATTGGTAGCATCCAGCACATGTAGAGGCAAGGAAGGCACACACAATGACACAATGGTGATAACAACCATGCATGGTAGAAGCAACAAAGGTGCTCAAGTTGGCAACAACACTCGTGTGACAGTAGGAACTAGTGGCACGCAATAATGGTGCATGACGAAGCTTTTTGTACATCAACCCTTGTGGGGCACAACGAAGAGTTTCATCGATGCTATGTAATAAAAATGACAGTACCATTTTCTTGATATATTCAATGGAACGTTTTTTTTTTTGGTTTTCAAAAACATATTTGCGTAAAGGAAGTCGTGGACCTCAATTCAGTGACCATGCGGCAACGTACTTGTTGTCCTACGTCAGCCAACAAGATGACATGAACAATATATGTCTAATACAATGAGTGGGTACATGCTTAAATTGTGTGAAGCTTTTATTTTTGGAAGTGAAGCACACAATCATGATGAATTGTATAATTTAAGTAAATTTGATATTATTTTATAAATTTAACAAATTTTACAAACATTATTAGCAAAAAAAAAAGGAGTATAATAAAAGTTAACATTTATTCACTTGAATTAGCACAGTAAAAATCAGAGACGCGTACATATTCTTTATAACTTATAAAAATAAGATATTTTTATTTTTATAAGAGATTTATCAAAGGCTGATAACTCAAACTTCTTCAGAAACACTCAATTTGAGTGAAATTAATTTAATCAATCATAACATTACAATAGTGAAACTGCCAATCTATATAATCAATACCGGGAAAATAATAAAAGAAAAGAATACAAATATGATCTTCTCAAGAAAATAGCGCATTCAAATTAACATACAAATAACATTCATTATCACAATAAAATCTGTCTATGTATTAGATCTCAAAGAAATAATATACCTCTTATTTTTTAAGAGGCAAGATTACCTCAAAAAAAAAAAAAAAAACCTGTTGTAGATCGTTTTTCAATGCAAACTAGTGTGTAATATAAATTTGAATACTAAGCCAATTAGAAATATACTCAATTAGAAGTATACACAAGTAACATCTAGATGTACTAATTTCATATGTTAATTTGATCTAAATATAATCGAAATAATTAACATTTACATATGATTCTTTTATAGTAGTGGAGTCCTATGTTGCACGGACACGAGGATACGACACAACAAGATACGGGGACACGAAAAATTCTAAAAAACTAGGATACGGATACGGCTAGGATATGTCATGATAAAAAAAATAAAATTTAAAAAAAAATTATTAATTATAAATATTAGATATTTTAAAATAATTAAAAATACTGTATTTTAAAATAATTTAAAATTCTGTATTTTAAAATAATGTAAAAAAATTTTAAACCCTCTAACACCCTCCCCCTCCCGAGCCTCCCCCCTTCCCGAACCTTTTCCCCCCTCCAAAACCCCCCTCCCGAAACCCCCCCCCCCCTCCCCTCCCGAAATCCCCCCCCCCTCCCCTCCCGAAATCCCCCCCCCCCCCCTCCCGAACCCAACCCCCCACCCGATTTTCGAATTTCAATTTTCGAACTCTCCCCCTCCCGATGCAGATTCCAAAACCCACCCCTGGCCTATCGAACACGTGTCCGACCCGTGTTGCCGTATCCACGTGTCGGACACGGCAGCACTTAGGAGTATCCGTGCAACACAAGTAGAGTCAATTGGATGGGTAACGATATAAGTGAAACTAGTAATTGAATCAAAAATAATTTATATCAAAACACAATTTATAATAATGATCGCCGGAAGGATATTTAGTTCTTATATGTAATAAGATAATCTGTCACAAAAATATTTGATTCACTCAATATCTTTAATCTGAAATTAAGCATAAGGTATTTTTTTGAATTGATTGATCTCAAACTCATTATTTCCCATAAATAAAAAGTCATCAACATACAAAATAATCAAAATTATTTGTGATCAAAACAAAAAAAAACAAAAAAAAAATATTAATAGTACACCCATGGAACACAAATAGAGTGATTATTTATTAAAATCTCACAAATTAGGCTCTTAAAGATTGTTTCAATGTATAAAAAATCTTTCAAGATTTATGAAATATATTTGCTTATATTACTCAAAATATAAGTAGGTCTTCGTGAATTTGTATAAATAGATTTATTTAAGAATTTATGTTTTTCAAAAACATAAATTCTCACTCTCTCAAATCTCTTCTCTCTCTCAGAATTTTAGTATTCGGCTCAACTTTTCGGAACTCACAACTCGGGATCGGCTTTGAAAGTTTGAATCTTGATGTGAACTATGATGCACATCCCCTACCTTTACACTGCTTTATGAATATATTTCATTTTTGTTTATTATTTAACTAAAACTCTTAACTTAATAATTTAAATTTAAAAATAAGTATTAATTTTTCTCTTTCTAGTCTCTACTCTTTAATCTATTTCTATCATCTAAGCTTCACATTTTGTCTAAAAAAATCTAAAAAAATTACTAATACAAATGAAACTTATTTAAATTTAGAAAAAAAAAATCTTACAAAAAGATATGAAAATAAAATATAATAAAACAAAAAATAAAAAATTAAACTTTGGTTTGTCCAGTCGTCTCAACTCTAATATCTAAAAAATAAAAAATTAGAAGGATTTATATAGTTTGAACTCATTTTAATATAATAAAACAAAAAGTATTAGTGGTGAAAAAAAATGACACAGTACAAATATTATATGTAAATTTTAACTTGTAAGAGTATATTTGTGATTGGGCACCTTAAGAGACATGATAAAATATGCACAAAAAAAGATAGTACATTATATTCTAGGCAAACCCAACTTAGCAGTATATTTTTTGAGGCTGAATCAAGTTCGATCTCAATGCTTTCTCCTTTCATATATAGCAGCAAGTTGGGTAGAAAAGGCATAGCCAAACTAATTACATTGATGGGTCATCCGATCAAATTTTCAGAAGATCCAAGGGTAGTAATCATCAGACAAACATATTTTCAGTCTGTTTATCGTAGGATTCCTAGGTTCACATCTAGGAACGACATACTAAAATTTTATAAGTTTGAAAAATAAATAATAATTAATAAATTTATGACACATATTGGAGTGGTGTTCGCAAGATCCGATATCTAGACAAGTCATAATAATTTATTTTATGCATATCTCACCGCCCACTCTGTAGATTATAACTGGATAATTAATAAAAAAATTTTAGGATTCTCTGATATTCTCTATTCTCATGATGACCCGGCCATTTTTTAGTGCATGATGAAGATCTTTAAGAATATAAAATTAAAATAAAATTTTTAGTATCATATTCAATAACAGATTTAATAATGGAGTAGCAATTAACATGTCTATTAGGAATATTATAGATGCACTATTAGAAGAGATTTTCCACATCAGATATATATATCATGTGATTAACTTGATTATACAAGTGGGTATGAATGTGTGTTCTCCCGCTTTGAATAATATACATGATACACTAAAATATATTAGCACAACTCACAGACAACAAAAGCTTGATAGTGTGTATTTGTCTGTGAATCTTAAGAAAAAAAATTTCATTCGAATATGAGATACCGGTAGAATTAGACGTACCTGATGTTGGAGTCATATGTTGGATACGAACACGTGATATCCGACTATGTCAAAAGTAATAGTGACAAACTTTTTATTGACGACAATGACTGGGTTATAAAAATTTTATTTATGAAATTCCTGAAAATTTTTTATGACACGACGAACAAATGTTTGTCAGTTTATACTTACATGATTTATATTCCACTCAGGTGCATATGTAATATTAGTAGCATTTTTAAGAAATATCGAGCTGACCTGACACTTAGCCATATGATTGCAGAGATGAAAACCAAGTACTTAACGTACTGGTGCATCATTTCATCTCTTTATTATCCCGTTGCATGCATAGACCCTAGGATTAAGGTGAAAAGGATAGATAATATTTTGACTTATATTTCCTCTTACATGAACCTAGAGAAATCTTAGATACTAGGTATTGTGGTAAAAATAATGAGACTGTGAGTACAAATATTGATACTATCTTCAGAGATGATTTCTCTATTCAGTTAGTGAGTGAGAAACGATAGGGTGGACCATCACATAAAAGCGAGCTTTCTCTGTACTTAGATACTAATTACTGCTAAATCCTATCATATTCTAATACTAAGAATCTTAATATATTATAGTGGTGAAAATCATGAGTCCACATTTCCTGTGCTATCTAAAATGACACAAGATATACTGACTCATTTGATGTCCAGCGTAGCATCGGAGTCTATGTATTCTGTTGCGGTCAATTTGATTTCAAATAGGAAATCGAGATTAATTAGAAATATTGTTGAGGTCCTAGCATGCATGAAGGACTGAGAAGATTCATGGTCGTGTTGGGACAGAGACTGCAACCGTAGCGAATACGGAGGAGTTGATTACTAATGATGATGATTCATATGATAGTGATTTTGATATTGCAGTTTACAATGATCATGATATGCTAATGGACGAATGATCGGATTACTCGTTACCACGCCACAGGCCATTGCCACTTGATGCCTTATAATTGACAATTCAGGATTGCGACATACGGACACCCGACCGTGACACTTATATTATATTTTTATACTTATGCTTATGAGTTTTGCGTTATTTTTGACTCTGATTTTTGATTTCGATATTTTGTTTTGTACGTTTTTTTATTTACATTGTATTTGCTTTGGTTTGGTAATTACGATTGGATGTGACATTAAAATTTTTGTAAAAAAATTGTGTTTAATTTATTTTTATGTTTAAAAATTTCATTAAAAATTTTATAATTTAATTCTAATAAATTATAATCTAAATCTATTAATCTAATAAAAACATAATTAAAACAAAAAAAAATTAAACTTTATACCTATCCAACATTTTTCAAGTTATAAATTAAATATTTTTAAATATTATCTAATCTAATATATATTTTATAATTACAAAATATTAAAAACAAAAAAAATAAATTTTTTTAAACCACCTTGTTCGGGGCTGATTTGGCCCGTAGGGGCCTAATCAGGCATGGTAAAATAACAGGCCGTGGTGGCGGGCCATCCCAGGCCTGGCCTTAAGAAACTATTCCAGGCCAGGTAGGGCACGAAATAGTAACCGTGTCATTCCTGACCCAGCCAGAAGCACGATCAGGCTGACTAAAAATGAGTCAGGTCAGCCCGGCATGACCTGTTTGACATCTCTACCTATAAATAGAGCTATCAACCAGAGAATGCAACCCGGGGATCTCTGAAGCCCTGCCTGATTCAATTGTGTCTCACCCAACACGGCAAGGTCCAGAATAATGCTCGGGCCATTGCCGGGCACACTCTCGGCATGAATCATGTCATGCTGTGATGAGGAAAATTAGCCCTCATGTCGTGCCAAGCATGATCCTGGCATGATGTGACGACGTGCAACACCCAAAAAGACAATGGGCAAAGGGCGATGCCAGACGGGCAACACGATAATGACTAGAGGTATCAAAAGGGATGTGCTGGCCCGACCATGCTTTCGTGCTAGGCCAGGCACAACACGATTATTGTACCATGTCATGCTTGGCCCGGCATGATTCTGTAGAGGGCGGACCGACAGGGGCTCACGGAACGAGCCGGGGGCACGAATACACAGAGTTTGGCCCGAACCCTAATTTAAAAAAAGTAGTGTTTCGGTGCACCCGAAACCCTAATTTTTTAAAAAATTAGGGTTTTGACGCCCCCTTAACCATAATTTTGAAATAAATTAGGTTTTCAGCACCCCCTTAACCCCAACTTGAAAAATAAATTCGGTTTCTCGGCTCGTGCTGAGGTGCCGTACCAACGGGACATGGTACCGTGCCGGGTCAGGCACAGCACTAGGCCCGGTTGGCCTCGGCACGGCACAACACAATTGGTGTCGTGGTCAGGCAAGACACGAGCCTGGGCACGGAAAATTTCCGTGCCGGACTGGCCCCGGCACGGCCGAATCGTTTCATGCCGCGTGCCGTGACGGGCTTGCCCGGACCGGCTTACACCTCAAGTCATGACGCATTGCCAGACGAGCAACGCTACAAGCCAAGCGAGTCAAGGGAAGCACCCACTTGGTTTTGAGGAGCACCCATATCCCCATATCTACACATGAATCAACTCGAAACTAGCCTGATTTCAGATGGTGAGCTATGTCGGGTCTGCCCTTCAATGAACCATGCTATGCAAAGCACTGCAAGGTTATTATAGCATATCAAGGTAGGAACGACACAAGGGTCCGTACGGGCCTCAAAAAAATAGGTCATGTCAGTCCTCCAAGGCCCATTTGACACATGTACCTATAAATCATTTGTTGATTATATTACATTTGTTTCTTTCAAATAATAATCAAAAAGTCAAGATCAAAAAAATTAACTACAAATTATCTAACCAAATAGTTGGTTCATCGTTGTTCTAAGATTGTTGGAAATGTATTTTTCTCTTAGTATATGCTATAAATCCTATGTTATCAAGTTACTAAGTTAAAAACTCAATATGAGTTCGTACTAATTAAGACTCATTAAGTACTACAAATGTGTGACATGGGCTTAAAAAAGACTACCTAAAAAACCAAGTGGAGTAACATTACATTTAGAAATAATATGCTCAAATATAGATGATGAATAACAATCTCTAGAAATTAATGATTCAAGTAAGACTACATAAAAGAAAGAGCAATTTATCAAGGAGCATCGTTTAAAATTCACTCTTCAAAAAATAGATTAGTTAAAAAAAGAGTTTTGATAAAAAAAAATCAACACTCATTAAAATCCTACAAATCTCAAGTTAAAAAGACTTGTACTCATTTTATCTACTCAAATATTAAAGAAAAACATTTCTAAAATATTTAGGTGTCACCTTATCTCATCATAGATATCAATCGAAGATAAACAAGAATATTCAAAAATACTGAAATATAACCTTAACAATCATTCTTCAAAAAATAGAATTTGCAAAATATACACAAAGAAGTGATAGAAAAGAGTCTAATTAATGAATTAGATTATAATATAAACCTAAATAAATTGCAATAACTTATCAATTGTTAAATATTTTATTAAATTAATTATTTATTATTTTATGAAAAATCTAAAAAATAAAAAAAAAATTGTGACTTATCTCGAAAGAGATATATCCATATATATTTCAATCAGTAATCAAACATTTAACTCATTTTAGGAAAATCTCTACAATATTCACATACATATAAGTATATTATATTGAACAATCTTTTGTAGGATATAAAGATCTATAAAATTCCCCTAATTAACATGTCTCATACTAAGATTAAACAATCATTAAAACTAAGATAAAATATTCTTTATTTAACTATTAAGAATAATCGAATTGAGGATACACTAATAATAATTAAAACATAATAAGATAATTAGGAGATTATATTGCCAAAAAAAATAAAATACAATTCACATTGTTCAATCTGAAATTATGACTTCATCAAAAATTTTACATCCACCAAAAAAATTTCAAAAAAAGCAAAAATAAAAGCATAATTAATTGTATAAAAAGGCAACACACTAAAAATAAACTAATATGATAATTTAAAAAAAAAAACTAAATATGAAAAAATAACAAAGACGCAAGTTAAATATTATCATATCTTATAACTTTTGTATATTATAACATTTTCAAAACAAAAATGGAATGCAGTAAATATGATACAATTACCAACAAATAAAATATAACACATGTATCACTAATTCAAGAGCTTAATGTAAACCCTCATGTTAATGCATTAAAGAGATGTTTGAGAGTATATTTGCATTATAAAAGTAATCTCTCATGTATGTATATTGATTTCATGTCAAATTTCTAAAAAACAAAATAACAAATGAATTAGTTTTTCATTAGTATAACACCTTAAAAAGACAAATCTATCTCGTTATATTTTAAGTTTCAAAATTTTAATTTTATCACAATTGACTAAAAAACACAAACTCTAATGTATCTATATTACAAAGAATATCAACATGCCAAATTAATCAAAACCCTTCTGGATATCAAGTGTAGTCAATCAATTCCTAAACAGCGATATAATAATAATCCTATGAGATCAATGCAAATTTATATCTTGGATTTATTTTCTCACTTTTGGATTTAATATCATGTTAAAATTCAAATAGATACAAAAAAAAAAACTGACACTTAGAAGTATTAATGTAAAACTAAATGACTTATATAATTTATTATTATAATTGAAAAAAAAAACATTGAGCACTAACATTAATAGCTTGAAAAATAAAGTAAAAAATAATAAAAGGATACGAATAAAAACTCTAAGAATCTTGAGTTTATGATTAAAAAAATGACTAAATTTATTGATAGTATATTTTATATAAAAATATATTCACCATACATATCAAAAGATTCCAATATAGATATATAGATTATATATTAGAAATTATTTTAATTTTGAAAAAGATTCAACTATTTAGTATTTCAAAATATATAATAACGTGATATCAATAAGGTATAATATATAAACTACATAAAATTATATGCATTTTATATGTATTACCGTCTACTATATTAATTATAATTGAAAAATAATTAACAAAATATTAAAATTTCATCACGCATTACATCCTCATTATTATTCTATCATATATGAGTATCTATCGATAAACTTTAAAAAATGTAATATTCAAATGTATTTAACAATAGATTTAATATATTACAAATAATAGTATAAAAATAATTTATTTAAAAAAATATCAAAATATTCCCCAAACTAAAATATTTTATATTAGATACAAGTATAATCACATAAATTTAAAAATACAAATCATATTCAAACTAATTTATCACTAATTAAAATTTATTTAGAATTTTATAAAATTTATTTATATGTTTAACAAACTATACAAATTCAAGTGTATGTAGATCAATATACCTAATAAAAAAATATTAAACTTGATATCAAATATTATTATGATTATATAAATATGATATTAAAGTTATAAATTTGCTACTAATATATTATATAAGATTAATGAAACATAAAACAATGATATCATAATAGGTGAATATGATCTTGAACTGAATTTTCTATTTTTTAAATTCTTATAAATTTGTCACTACATGACAACTTGTATTCCGATATATACTCCCTCACATCTTGCAAAAAACTTAAATACTAGAATATTCTCCCCTTATTTATGAAAATGTGATTATTACAATTTACAATTTAGAAAATTATTTTTGTTGTATTTTTTAATTTCATATTTATAAAAATATAATTGTTGTAATTTAAAATTTTTCATATTTTGTTTAATTTATTTTTTATATTATAAATGAGAAGATTAAATTTGTAGGATGCCTCAATCTGACCAACCTATTATATAAGGGAGCATGTGCATTGAATCAGCACAATCATATGCATTTCATATAAGTTTGACAATTCATTTCATTTGTTACTTGCAATTTCAACATAGTGTTGTGTCAAAACCCAAAGGTGGTACAATCCCTATGGTTTGTAAGAAAGCATGTGCATTGTTTCAGCACAGTGCACGTGGTAAAGAAGAGATACACAACTTCAGTGTGTAGCTATGATTTTCCATTGCACACCTATTGTGTGCGACAAGCATCTACATTGTGTGTGGTGTGTGGTGACGAAAACACGTCAATGCAATGTGGGCACTATATTTTTTTTGACAGTGTGGCAGAATTGGGTGTGTCATGCCATTTCAATTGTACATGTGAAAGAAATTAGTTTTCCTAAAATTAGGATTTATGATTGGGGGAACCAAAATTTCAATTTGATGACATATTATTATTTTCCCAAAATAGGATTGAGTGTTTTCCCCAAATTAGAGTTTGCAATTGAGAAACCCTAACTTTGATTGATGAGGAGCTTCATACTTTGGTTATGATTATTATTTTCATAATAAAATGAAAGTGATGACATTTTTGGTTATGACTCTTTGGAAGTTTGGAAACCAAAATTGCTCATTGTGTTGGATATTAATTAACACATTATTCGTTGAACATGAGATACTAGTCCAACAAACAAATAAACAACTCAATGACAACAATAATTTAAAGTGATTCCAAGTAGATTATTGCCTTTTGATTGAGATGTTTCAATCCATCAAGATAGATTTTGCTTCAACTTTTTCATCTCAAATCACATGCGTTCAGATTTTTTGATTAAGACTTAAAAGTATTAGCAAATCTGAGTAGGTTACTACAATCTTTTCAAAAGTAACTCAAATGGCTATATAATTACTGGAGAGCATTTCTAGTTGAGGTGGATGGTACGGAGAGAATAAAATAGCTAGAAAGATATTTGGGTATGATATTATTATAATAATTGCCCGACAAGTTTTTATAATTTCAAAATCATAATTTATGTGATAGTAAGTTTCTCATCAGACAAGAATTACATTACAACACAATTCAATTTATTCAAGGAGAGACATTATCTCTTCACTTTGATTGTGGTTGAAGAAGCATTAATCACAGCAAACGATAAGATAGTAAAACCAAATTCAATATATTTTATAAAATAAAACATCATATAAGAGATAATTATTGAAATTATTTTCATTGAGGATGTCAAGAGCACGACATGGAGATTTCATGAAAAATAATTTCTCGGCATTTCATTCCATAAATGATATAATTTTTTTTTAAACATAGATCAAACTAGATCAAAAATTACAGAAATATTTATACAAACTTAAAATTTTGACTTAAAGATCTCTTTTTACACATGCCGAAATTAACAACTTTTATGATGTAACTTTTATTATTACATCTCATAGATGACATACATATCAACTAGCTACAGCTAATAAATTCTTTCAAGATAATTTTAAAGATATATTTATGTATCAAACACTAGAATTCATTATTCATGATATCATAAGTATTAATAATAAATTTTGAAAACCCTTTTATGACCAAAAGCGATGTCATAAAAGACAATTTAGTGAATTTTCTTTCTATACTTATTACATTTAAAATAAAAGATACATTTCAAACTATTTATATTTTTTCAAATATGGATTAAGAGATCAATATACGATGTTATTAATATACATGAATAATATTTTTATTTTAATAGATGATCAGTTGAAAATTTCTCACTTAAACTATTTTGACATACTGAAAATTAAGATGAGCTTTGGGTAAAAAAAATAGGATGTCTTCAGTATTCCTAGGTATTGAGATCCAATGCTCAAGTAGTATAATATTTCTTTTTCAAATGAAATATATTTATAATATTTTGTATGACTTATTTACTAACTCATCATTTGATCTAAAAATAAATTTATGTATAAATATTGATTGTGTAAAAGATTTCACCAAATAATAGAAAATCATATTAAAAATAATTTATTTGATAATGATCAAAGCATAAATCATTTAAATTATGAATATAATTAATAATTTTTTAGATTCTTTAAAACGATCTCATATGGACATATTTCTCATAATTTTTAGATGCATTAATGAGATGCCAAGACAGGACATATCATTTAGAGATCATGGACATATTTCCCATAATTAAAGTTGAACTCTAGCGATCACGTGTATTTTTATTTTTGCGAATTATCTCCTAAAAATATAAGATATATAATTATTTCTAAATCTAGCACAAGCATAATAATTATGAAAAGCGTGTCTGAGCCGCACCTAAGGCTCAGGTGCCGCCACTCCCGAGAAAAACACCTCGCTTCAAGCGAGGCACAGGCAGGTGAGGCGCAGCAGGCGCCGACTTCTAGTTTCGGCGGCGGCAGGCATCGAACTAGGTATGTCTTTCTTCTCCTTCTTTCTCTTCTTCTCCTCTCCTTTTTTTTGTCGGATTCGACGTCGAAAATGGGAAAATTTCGCCGAAAAAAAAGAGCGAAGCAGCGGTTAAAGAAGTGGCGAGAGGAGGAACCAGGCGAAACGCAAAAGTATCGTGCCAGGGAAGATGACGTATTCGGCTGATTCAACCCAAAACGACGTCGTTTTGGGTTGGGTTATATTTTTTTAAAAAATCAAAACAACCCAAAACGACGTCGTTTTGGGTTGGTTTTGATTTTTTTAAAAAAACAAAATTCGCAAAACGACGTCGTTTTGGGTTGGTTTTGATTTTTTTAAAAAAACAAAATTCGCAAAATGACATCGTTTTGAGGTTCTGATTAAAAATAAAAAAATGTCACCTCCAAAACGACATTGTTTTGATCTTCCAGGAATTAAAACGACGCTGTTTTGGAGTTTTGAGATTTTAAGCCATATAAAACCCCCTCTTTATCGGGTTACACCCTAAAACCCTAAAACCCTCAAAACAATTCTGTCAAAACACTCTTAAGGTTGGATTAAAGATGAGAGAAGAAGAAGAAGATGCTCAAAAGGTATTTTTCATTTTACCTATATTGTTGTGAAAAAATTATTCAAAAGGTAAAAAAATATTTTCAAAAAATACTTAAAAACTAGGAGAAAATTTTTTGAATAATACTTTGATAAAAATATAAAATTTTCAAAAAAACTAATACAGAAAAAAAGGGAAAAAATTCTGAAAATTAACGAAAAATAGAAAAAAATCATGAAAAAAATTATGAAAATTATTAAACAATTAAAACAAAAATTATAAATAGTTTTAGTTGTTTGGCAAAGATTGAGTATGTTTATAATTTATAGATTTATAATAATTAATATATTATATATATATTTTCATTTTTTTCTAAAAATATTTATCATTTTATTGTAAATTTATTGTAAAGATATATAAAAATGGACAAAGAGATTGAAATTGAAATAGATGCCTCAAGTGAAAGAAAAGATCCGGGATGAAAATATACTCATTTATTAAATGAGAAAGATATATATACCCTCATTTATATTTTTTGTGATAAAGTAACTAAAGGAGGTATTTATAGATAAAAGCAACATCTTGTTGGAGGTTTTAGAAATTAGAAAAAGTATACAAGATGTCCCGAATATGTTAGAAAAGAAATAGAAGATTATATGCTAGCCAAAAAAACTCAAAAAAATCAAATAAATTTTGAAAGTCATAATATGAATGAGGATATGTTTGGGTTCCAAGATGAAGATGATGAAGAGCCGAAGGTTACTAGCAAAATGGGAAGAAAAGATGTTTCTAGTGGTGGTAGCAATGGAGGGGGAAGTGGTGGTAGTGTTAGTGGTAGTTACATAAAGAGAATGAGGCAAAAAGGTCTTATTGATCATCTTTTTACTCCTAATCCATAAATGATAATTAAAAATAAAAAAAAATAGTCAAACTACTATCAACAATGCATACAAGAAAGATACCAAGAAGAGAGTTGATATACGATTTTGTAGATAGATGTATGATTGTGATTCCATTTAATGCAGTGAACTATGCTAGTTTCCAACTAATACTTGAGGCAATTGGGCAATATGGTGTAGGTTACAAGGGATCAAGTTTTCATGATGTAAGGGTTACTAACCTTAAGAAAGAATTCGCTCTCACAAAGACTTCAATGGAGGTTAATTTCACAGAATGGAAACAAAATGAATGTTCAATTATGCAGATGGATGGACTTATAGGAAGGAAAAATCATTGGTAAATTTCTTGGTGAATTCTTCAAGAGGGCCCTTGTTTATGAAATTTATTGATGCTTCTTCGATGATCAAGACGGGAGAGAAATTGTTTGAATTACTTGACAGTTGGGTCGAGGAAGTTGATGAAGCCAATGTTGTTCAAGTGATAACAGATATTACTTCAAATTATGTGGCGGCAGATACTTATAATTTAAATTCAAATTTTTATTTACTTATTTATGTAAGTGATTATATCTATTATCTATTTATTATGTGTTTAAAATATATAGGGAGGTTATTGGAAATGAAAAGACAACATTTGTATTGGACATCATGTGTCGCATATTGTCTTGACTTGATACTAGAAGATATTGGAAAACTATAACACACAAGAAGACAATAGAAATAACCATATCGATAAGCGGATACATCTATAATAAAACGGGTTTGCTCAACATGATGAGGCGATTTACCGAGCAAAGGGAATTGTTAAAGTCTGCTAAGACTCGGTTTGCAACGGCCTTTATCACTTTATCCCGTATCAATGAACAAAGAAATAACTTAAGTAAGATGTTTACTAGTTCCGATTGGACGGAAAGTAAATTGGCAAATGAGAAAAATGAAAAAAATGTAGCCAATATAATTTTCATGTCTTCTTTTTGGAATACTATAGTGTTTTGTTTGAAGGTGTCTGGCTCTCTTGTTTGTGTGCTTCGTTTGGTAGATGGTAAAAAAAGACCTATGGGTTACATTTATGCAGCCATGAAAAAAACAAAGGAAATCATCATCAAAAACTTTAATGGGAATGAAAAAAAGTATATGGAAATCATGAAAATTATTGATAGGAGGTGGAAGGTTCAACTTCATTGGTCTTTGCATTCAGCTTGGTATTTTTTGAACCCACAATTTTATTATGATACAGAATAATTAGTAATTGACCTAGATTCAAAAATCATTGAAGATGTATGTAGTTACATTTCGAGATTGGTGAAAAACAGAGATGAACAAGATATAATTATTTCACAACTCGACTTGTACATACATGCTAGAGACTTTTTTGGTAATGAGTTTGCCATTAGAACAAAGAAAACTAAACCCCCGGGTTAGTCCTTTACTTTTGTTAATTAGTGCATTGAAATTATTATATATGTTTGGTTAAAATAAGTTAAATGTTGAACTAATAATTTATTTATATTAATTGTAGCTGAATGGTGGGGTATGTTCAGATCAAGTGCAAGAAATTTGCAAAAGTTTACATTGAGGGTTCTCAACCTAACATGTAGTGCATCAGGTTGTGAAAGGAATTAGAGTATCTTTGAGAATGTAAGTTACTAAAACAATTACATGCAATTACATGCAATTGAATTTGTGTCTTTAAGTTACAACATTATTTAATGTAACTTAGATTCTTCAAAACTAAAACATTGAGATATAATTATGAAAACTATTTATTTTTTCAGATTCATAGCAAGAGGAGAAATAGGTTGGATCATCAACGCTTGAATGATTTGGTGTACATTAAGTACAACCGAACATTGATGAAAAGATACACTGAGCATCATACCATTGATCTCATTATCTTGAAAGAAATAGATGATAGCAACGAATGGTTGATGGGAAGAATGAAAGATGAAGGTGTTGCAGAAGATGATTTGATATTAAAAGGTGATGATTTAACATGGGATGATGTTGCAAGAGCTAGTGGAGCTAAGGAGCTTAGGGTTCATACAAGAGCTAAACCAAGCAAAACACAAACACTAATACCAAAACCAAAGTCAAGTCCATCTAACTCTAAACATACTCCAACTCTTGCTTAGATTGATGAAGATAAAGATATTATCTATTCATCGGGAGAGGAAGATGAAGAAGAGGGAGAGTGGAAGATTGATGATGTGAATGATATTGATGAAGACTTTCTTGATTTAGATTTAGATGCATGAGTGTTTATTTTGTTTTAGAACTTTGAATGTTTATTATTTTGTTTTAAAACTTTTAATGTTTGGATGATGGGAGCACTATTAATATTTGATTTTTATCTTTGATGTTCTTTAATTTATTATTAGATGAAAATTAAATACTATATTTAGTAAAATGTATAATTTTTATGTGTATTATGCTTGGTGCACCTCAAATAAAAAAGCTCGCGCCTCAAGTACACCTTGTACCTTGAGGCCCCAAAAGACTTTTGCAGCTAGAGGTATCAAACGTGCCGGGCCGGGCCGGCCCGGCACGTTCTTAAACCGTGCCCG
Organism: Sapria himalayana; assembly: GCA_029783825.1. Taxonomy (NCBI): domain Eukaryota; kingdom Viridiplantae; phylum Streptophyta; class Magnoliopsida; order Malpighiales; family Rafflesiaceae; genus Sapria; species Sapria himalayana. The sequence goes on along the minus strand of JAREIK010002323.1, from coordinate 1,920,355 downwards.
GGCCCGTGCCGTGCCCGGGTGAAGAAAATCGCGTGCCGTGCCGTGCCTGGCCCGGCACGGCTCGTGCCTTGGCACGGCACGCCGGCACGGGTCCATCCCGTCCCGGTTCACGCGGGCAGCGTGGCACTGGCGGCGTGCCACGCGTGCCGTGACGTGAGTCGTGACTCACGACTCACGACTCACGCCTTGTGAGTCGTGACCCATCCGCCCCGCCTTTTTTTCGATGTTTTTTTATTTATTTTATTTATACGCTTTGTTTGTACTTTGTACCATACGTTGTGTTGAAACTTATACTTGTTTTGTTCGGACTATTGGTTTCAAAAGCATTAATGGTAATTTTTCATTTGTGTAGTTTAATTTTTTTTTAATTAAAATTTTTACTAACTTAATGTATTTATTTATTATTTTACCATTTAAATTTTATTTTAAAATTTAATAACATTAAATTTTAATATATAATTAATAAATTATAATAATAAAAAAAGCTAAACTTAATTGAAAAAAAAAAAAAAATTTTTCTAATATTTTTTTGTTTTATTTAATTTTAAATGTTATATTTTTTACAAAAAATTATATTTTTTAATTATTACTAATACTCTAAAGTATATACAGTAACTTAATAAAAAAATTTTTTAAAAAAAAAAATTTTGTAATCTGCCATTTAGGGCTGGCGGTGGCCTCCCGGGACCCGGACCCCGGTTGACCAGGTCGCGCGTTGCGGCACCCTCCCCGCCTGCCCTGCCGTGCGCCCGTGCCGCCTCGCCTGGCCTGTGAGTGGCAAGGTGTGCCCGAGCGTGCCGGGCACGGCACGGCACGGCCTTGCCGTGCCCACGGGCCGTGTCGTGCCTGCCTTTAACTGACCGTGCCGTGCCCGGCACGGCACGGTGGCACGACCGTGCTTGTGAAAAACAGGCCGTGCCGTGATGGGCCGGCCCGTTTGACACCTCTATTTGCACCTCAGTGCGCCTTGCGCCTTGCACCTTAAATAACTATGAGTAGAAGTATATAGTATAAAACAATAGATATTACTTGTAAGTTTCAAAAGATCAATCACATTTTAGAGAAACATCATTTATGAGTTTGAGTTCACATGCTAATGATGTCTTACTGTGACAGTTAGTCAACTTCACACAATACTATCAATCTAATGTTTCATGAAAGAATTCTAAATATTGAGATCGATTGTCACTACATATATGAGAAATTTTATTATAATTCGATAGTCATTATGAACCCACCAGCAAAAAACTTACATATTTACGCATACTATTAGATGACCAAATATTATTTTTTTTTTTAGTTTTGTTTGACATATAAAAATCAATTTGAAGAAGAATGTTGAGAGATAGTTTAATTTTTGTTAATTATTTCTTTTTTTTCATTTTTATTGTTTCTGCACACCATATATGTGAGATGATCTAAACCAATATACGTGGTTGGTGTAGCTACATAGATTATTTTTTTAATATAATAAGATTTATTGCTTTTTATCTCTCAGCTCAACTCCCCATTTTCTTTCACTTCCCAAACTCCATTAAGGGAAGAAACCATAATCGGCCCTCAACACATATGATCAAAATTACACAAGACATACAATAGGAAAAATAAAAAAAACAGGATGCCAGAAAAATATATTCCAGTAGAAAATTAGAACACTCACCGCATCAACCTGCACAACCTGATTGTTATAAACGGAAGTCCCAGATACCCGAAAAAGTACAATACAATCTGCAGAATATGTTTCATCCACACAATGTCTTTCAGCTATATGTTTCTTGTATCCAGTGCTTAAGCCACCCTAACATTAAGTAAAATTGGAACACATTCACAGCTTGCATCAAACACAATTTAAGAAAACAAAATTAAAAACAATCGATCTGTACATACCTTGAGAACTAACATGGGCTGAAAAAGTGCAACAAATTGTGGGGGCTCCATACCTTGACAAACACGGCACTACATGTTGAATAAGTGAAGTCAGCTCACAGGTGTTAATATCAAAGAAGACAAGAAGTCAAACCTGAACAGGTTTGCATTTCATTGAATTCAGCATGGTATTCATCAATCTGGCAGCCATGTTCTGGTCCTCCTGAAATAAAACCAAAAAAAAAAAAAAAGTCAGACACCAAAAAATAAGCAAAAGAAACAATACTTGAATAACAAAAAACACATACATCAAATATAATTAATTGGTAAAGGTCACATCAATCACATGTAACACAAATGTATATTAAGTATACATTTATAAATATATTAAAAAAAGTTGGAACAAATATTTCCCTTAATCCACTTATTAGCTTTTCAAATGGCCTTAACCAAATCAATTGTCATAAAATTAACATTATCTGATTTCCTATAGTTTGTGATTCATGAAAAGCAAGTTCATTTAAATACTAAAATCAAGACATTGGATCAAATAATTCCTTTGTTAAAATAGACAAAAGAACACATAAAACATGCATTGAAAATAAAATTCAGAGTATTTACCTCTAAAAATATGAATATAATTTTCCACTTTGCAGACCACAACCCAATGAAATTAACCATCACCTCTAAAATTAACATGAGTTCTAGTAATATCCAACCAAAAACTTACAAAGTAATAGATAATTAGTCACCAAGTATAAATAAAATTAATAACATTCATCTCAATCAATAAGTCATGACATTATCACGAAATCAAAATTAACCTAACAGAGAATCTCAAAATATTGGCCTGATCAGGTACACTTAAATATGCAATTTTAACATCACATGCAAAAGATTGTAAATAAGAAATAAGACAAAAAGAAATCTAGTAGAACAAATTTTCATATCATTAAAGTAAAATAGCATATCAATGAAATATAAATACATGAAATTATAGCACTTATTCTCAAAATAAAAAAACATATTAGTACATAGTTTAGCTAGGAAAACTAAATCATTGAAATTTAAAATTATTAGGGTTTGTTTTCTTAGTCTATATATAGACTAATGTTTTTTTTAGAATAAGAAATATAATTTCATATAAGAAAAACAAAACTGGTTAAATTAATTTTCAAATCATTCATGATAAATAAAATATCATTGAAAAATAAATATATGAAATTATAACAGTTAATACTCAAATTAAAATAACATGAAAGTTAGAGAAATTACATCAATGAAATTTTTATATTATTAGGGCCAGTTTTACCAGCTTATATATATATAGTCATGTTATTTCCTTTAATAATAAGAATTGTTGGGATTTATAGTGTTTTTTTTTTTTATTTCTAAATTATAGATGAGAGTGCTCAACCTGTAGAAACCCCAATTTAACTAGACACTTGTATAAGGGCTTAGTATATACATTTTATTTAGTGTAAATTTCGTATGTAAAACAAAAAAAAAAAATTATTAAAAATATAAATGAAAATAACTCTATAAAATAAGTAAAAATAATTAGAGCAGCTCATATATGGAAAACTCTCATAATAAATTAAAAAAAATAAAATAAACAAATGAACGATGAGGTAACTCATATCTTACTTTTTCAAGAGATAAAATTTCCTACAAAAAAAAAATAAAAATAAAAAAACATATGAAATGGATGTTAATAACAATTTTTTTGTACTTTTGAAAAAGTGATAGAAAGTTAAAGATTAGAGGGATTGGATGCAAGATACTCGGTAAACTAGTTTTTGGCATGAGCAGACTTGGTATCTCTATCTATCTATCTCTATCTCGCTACCTATCTTTATCTATCTATATATCTCTAACTATCTCTATCTATCTATCTATATCTCTCTCTATCTCTATCTATCTCTATCTATCTATCTCTATCTATCTATCTATCTCTATCTTTTTATCTCTATCTCTCTATCTATCTCTATCCATCTGCATCTCCTCGTCTGTCAATCTCCCTCTCTCCATCTCCCTCTCTCTCTCTCAATATAGATATTGTGTCCTAGATAGGCAGATCTCTTAGTTACTAACTAAATAGATGCCAAAAGTAGATCTCACTAATTGGGAAAACACCACATGCTCAAAAAATCAACACATTCTAAATTACTAATAGATGCAATGATTCAGTTAGAGTAATATAATATTGAGTATCAACAAATTCACATATAATGAACTAATAAATCTCTACTAATTGATAATATAGGTGGGACAAGTAAGGGAGCACGAATAATGAATCCAAGTGAATCATTTAGATTCACATTCTCATTGATAAAATAATTAAAATTAAGTGTACTCTTCTATAATATTGAGATGTGGGCAAACAAAGTGTACATGTTAGCAGTTGCTTAAAGCATTCTCATGTTCAAACTTGGTTTCTTCATGAACAATGAAGGACAAGAGGTAAAAGAGAAGACAACTCAAGTATTTTTTAAAACTAAAAAAATATAATCAAACCTATGGATAGGTTCTCAAAAAAAAATTTAAAAATAAATAATATACAAATTAACTAAAATCTCAATAGTTATTTTAGTTGAGTGATTAAATATTACAAATATTAAGCATTGAAAAATAGAAATAAATATATAATCCTTTAAATATCTTCATAAAGACAATAATAATTTGTTTGCTAATAATTATTTATATAATAATTATCAAACCATTATAAATATTCTCTAATATAAAATGAAAATTAAAGTCATAATACAATATTTGCTAGTAAAATATCAAATTGACATTAATATATCAAGTAATCTGTTAAACAATAAATGTTATCAACTTTGAAATTTGTAAGTATAATTTTTATAAAAAAATTTGATTTATTATAGCTCACATATAATATAAGTCTTAACTATGTTTTATGCATCAATAATGGGTCTACAAACAATTATTTTGTTTCTTATAGTTCAAGAAAAAAATATTTTCTCCAAGAAGAATATAAAATCATTTAATAGATCATCTCAATAATTACTAAAGTCACACTAGAATTGCGTAGACCTCTATTCAGCTATACTCCAAATATGTGAACGAAATCACATTTTACAGCATTTTCTTATATATGAGAATTTTTAGAACTATATCAATATAATTATATCTGGATGTATTTAAAAAATAATTAATTATATTAACAATATAAATAATATGAGGATTGATCACTATCAAATAGTTCAATGATAATTATTTAAAATAGAATACATAATAAGACATAAAATTTTTAGTAACTTAAGCAGAAAATAAAATTAGAGCATAAACTTTTTTATGTGGTGCAATCTACTTTATATATATATATATATATATATATATATATATATTCATTAAATATTATTTATTTTTTTATCCATTAATCAAATATAATCAAATAAATAATAAATATTATTAATTATCACAAACATTCAGAATTTAAAAATATTATATTTAAATTTCCAAAATCAAATATGTAAAGATCCAAGATATCAAACATATTATACATAATTTTTGAGAGAGTGAGGCTTTAGAAATAAAATAATTTATGGAGAGTAGAACATTAAAAAATAATATACTTTATAAAAAAGGAGGCTTTAGAAAAATTTGAATTGTTGGGAGAAAGGGGAAGGCTTCGTGAATAATATATTTTGTGGAGATGCCTGAAGCAAGTTAAGGCACTTTTGCCTAGGCCTAGTAGAACATGGGCTTTAGGCATGACTTCAAAAACCATGAGTTCAACATTTTCATTATTCTCTAATATCTAGTACAATCAACCAAGAAATCAATAATTATAAATAAGGATAAATCGGGAACAAGAAATAAGTTAATATATATGCAATTCATCATACTAAGAACTAAAAAAATATCTACAGGATATTTTATCTAAGAAAAAAAAATATTACCTCTTGAGAAATTAGTCTCACTATTGAATAAATATATAAGATATCCTAAATCTTTTGTTGAAACTAGATTAGAAAAATAATTTCAACTACTATATTCTTAATTCATCTCATATTATCAAAATAACAATGCACACCAATAATATCAAATATTAACACTCAAACAACATATTAAAAGAATCATATATAATATGATATGCATTTATTAAGATCAACGAAAATAAATCCAAATAAAAAAAATATATGTTAAACCATGCCTTAGGAAAATGCTACAAGGCATAAAAAATCCTATGTAATCTACATATAAACATTTTGACACGGACTTAACATGATCATTCATAATCCTAACAAAGAACTTTATTGAGTAGAAATATGTAAGAGAGCTCCAAAAGGAGAGTATGAATATATTGAAAGTGATGCTACTTTAGGAGTTCATGAATGCCGGCTCTATTAAGTTTGGGGAACTTGTCTTTAATAGGGAACTTTACTATAAAGAATAGTATTGACCTACCATTCACCTATATTGCACAGACACGGGGATACGACACGGCAAGATACGGGGACACGGAAAATTCTAAAAAATTAGGATACGGATAGGATACGTCATGATAAAAAAAATAAAATTAAAAATAAAAATTATTATTTATAAATATTAGGTATTTTAAAATAATTAAAAATACTGTATTTTAAAATAATTTAAAATTCTGTATTTTAAAATAATGTAAAAAAAATTTAAACCCTCTAACACCCTCCCCCCTCCCGAACCTTCCCCCCCATGTGTCTTGGGTCTGACCAATCACAACCAGTATGCCTAGTCTAACGGATAGGTAAACCAACCCATGTGACTGCCCGCCTCATCACGAGGTGGCCAATTTTTTAAAAAATAATCAGCCATGTGGCCAATTGTAATTGACCAGTTTGTAAGCCAGACACCCGACTGCCATGAACTCTAGGGTGTGCCACCATTCGCCGTTCGGCATGGTCGTGCATTTGGTTGCGCCCTCAGTGACGTGCCGGTGAACCACGCCACTGCACCATGCTTGTCATGGCTTATTAATTTAACATCGCCGAGCACGGCACATAGGCATGGTCGTGCCTTAAAAAAACAAGTAATTCCGGCACAGCAGAGCCTGTTTGACACCTTTAATAGTGTGAAGGGAGTGTCGACTATTTGAACATTATTGTGTGTGAAGATGCATATAGTGGTGGGATTGTAGTTATAAAGTGTCATTAAGTGTCGCATGACTATGGGAAGTTATGAAATGTACTTTGCAGAAAGGGATGTATTGTGTGCACTAACGTGGCAAAAGTGTGCATGATGTGATAGGAGTGTCGACAAATTGAACATCATTGTGTATGAAGATGCATGTAGTGGTCGGATGGCAGTTATGAAGTGTCATGATGTGCCACATGACTATGCAAAGTTATGAAGTGTACTTATAAAGGCATTATTAGTGGTGTCAAATGGGCCGGCCCGGCCCGGCCCATTTATTTAGGGCACGGACGTGCTACCGTGCCGGGTTGGTAGTCGGGACCGCGGGTCGGGATCCAATCAGACCCGACCCACGGTCTTTTTTTCGGGAGGGGCCGGGTCACGCCCACGCGTGCCCGCGTGAAACCAGCACTGGAAGAACCCGTGCCGGCGTGCCGTGCCGGGCCGGGCACGGCACGGCACTGCTCATGCCTAACCCGGGCACGGCACGGGCCCGAGCACGGTTTAAAAACGTGCCGGCCCGGCCCGGTTGACACCTCTAAGCATTATGTGTGTCATGATGACAGTTATGAAGTGTGCAAGATGGTAGTAATGAAGTGTGCAAGATGGTAGTAATGAAGTGTGCATGATGGTAGTTATAAAGGCATGTATTGTGTGTGAAGATGCATGTAGTGGTGGGAAAGTAGTGTAATAGTGTGTAATGGTGCAAGGTAACAGTGTCTAAAACATAGTGTGTGTAGTGCGTTGTAGTTTATTGTCATATAGTGTGAAGCATTATGTGTTGATAGTTTGGAGCAAATGCAATAAGATGTAATGCACATGTATTTTTACCTACTATGACTGATGAAGTAAAGATTCTAGATATTACAGATGAAGAAAAAATTCTAGATATTACTATATGGAAGCTCAAATAGAAAAAACTATACAAATATACTAGAAGACTTGGAATCTTGAGAAGTTTGAAGAGTTGCAGTCATTTGTCATATTATTTTTTATAGTAATAATCAAATAATGAGTGATATAACATTTAATTCATTATTTCATGAAAAGATAAAACACACAGAGATTGATTATTTCATTATTAAAAAGATAAGATGCAAGATGATGATTATTATTGATATTACTACAACAAATCATAATTAATATAGTGAGAAAAATTTTAAGGATATCTCAGTTTACTTATCTTTTCTCCTACCTTGATATTCTAAATAATTATGCACATATTTAAGCAAATGTGTTTATTATTTATTATTTAGTTTATATTCAAGGGTTGCCTCAATTATTTATTATTATTATATATACGATTAGCCTATAACATTTGGATTAGTCTAATGGCTAACGTAAAAATTTGACGGTTTGATTTCTACATTTAAAAATTAAAAAATCAAAAAAATAAAATAGATAAAATAAATACATATTATTTAATCAAAAGTAATTATACAAATATAGAATATATAATTTTACAATTTCATTTTTCCCTTTTCTTCCATTATATATTTTTCTCTCAGCTCTCCTCTATATAGTCTCCTACATCCTAGCTAGACTTATAACCTATTGTGATTTCTAACATTGTCGAAAATGATGGAAAGTAATAATATGGTAAAAATTAGAAAGTTAAATACTGTACACATTAACAAGACATAGTTGTGATAATGATACGCATTATTTTATTAGTTTTTAAAATTTTTCATTACATAATATAAAATAAAAATTAAAAAATAATAAATTGAGTTTACTGATAAATATTTTGATATATATTTTAATAATAACGATAAGATGATTGAAAGATATGAATCTAAAATTAAATTCTCTCCAATAATCTCGATTCAAATTTATTTACCTAAAAAATTTATTATTAAATAAATTTCAATAGTATAAATACACTTTAAGATTAAAAAAAATTCTAAAAGTATAAAAAAAAATAATTAGCATAGTTGTGTGTGTGTGTGTGTGAAAGTACATGTGATATTAAATATCTTAAGAGACATGTCAATCAATATAATAAAAAATAGTGTACATTAGATCACAAACAAAACTAAGTAATTTGATATTTGAAGATAGATCAAGTTAAACTTTATTGACCCCTTTCATATATCACTATGACTTTGAAAAGGAATGCATGCCCAAACTACTTGCTAACAGTCATTGTTTGTCAGTGTGGCTTAACAAAATTTTAAACAAATATGAGACACTATTAGATTATGCCTACCTTATTTTAGAATAATGTGTTTACTACTAACAAATGATATCTAACTATTTCAAAAATAAAAATGATAAATTATTATTATTAATTCAAATTGAGATACAAGAATTTTATTAATAGAAATCCTAAATATTTTGATTTATATATTTGTATGTTAATACTCCCTCCACTTATATGAAACTTTGTTGTATACACAATATTAATAATAAGTTTAGTAAGTATAAAATATATTACACATTTAATGTCGTAACTATTAACATGAAAATTAAATATTTAAAATATTGATCATCCATTCAAACTCTATATTACTTAGCTTCTTATATATATATATATATATATCATATAGTTAATATGAAAGAAATAGAAAATATATTAAGATAAATATTTACTTAGATGAACAAAATAACGAAACCAAAAAATTTTATTCACAAAAAATTATATGAGAAATTTATGTATTATGAAACTAGATATAATAGTTGTAGTGAAGCTTCGAGTATAAATATTAATATTATTTTTTAAAATGGAAATTTTTTTATTCAGTTGGCTAGATAAAAAATTACAAAGTTATCCATCTAATAAAAGTAAATTATCTCGATACATAGTTACCAATTACTACTATATTCTTTTATATAATGATAATAAAAATTTAAATATTCTGAAATGGTGAAAATCATATGAATTCACCACATATTCAGTGTTATCTAAGATAATACATAATATATTGATACTTCTAATATCTAGCATAATATTAGATTCTATTTATTTTTGTTGCAAACAATATCATTTTAAATAGATTATCAAAATTAAAACCAAATATTAGACACTAATATGCATGAGAGACTAAAAAGATTCAATGTTAAACATTAAAGAGAAAGCAAAAGAGTTATTAACGAATATTAACTCATAGACATCAAGATAAAAGATAATAATATTACCACTAATGATATCTTTATATGTATACATAGCGATGATGTATATCTACAATTGCAATACCATGACATAGACAATGATTGATGATGATGACACTTGCTATTGTGTATTAATTTTTTTCATACAAATTGATATTTTGTATGTAGTATGATATATATGTCATAACAATTAGCTCATTTTGGATCTTCTCCTTAAAGAAAAAGTAGTTCAACATTATATACTTATTTCACTCCTAAAACATTGTGTTGAGAAATAATGGTATAATATATACGTATAATATTTTGCTTGTAGTAGGGCATATACGTATACATTACGATGATGATGGATATCTACAACTACAATACCAAACCATAGACAACAATTGATGATGATGATGACACTTGTTATTTTGTATTAATTTTTTTCATACAATATGATCTTTTGTCTGTAATAAAGTATATATGTCATAACAATTGTCTCATTTTGGATTTTTGCCTATATATACTTATTTCACACTTAAAATATTGATATAAAGAATTTGTGTTCCTAGCCAAGGCACCTTGAAATTGTGCATCCACGTCTCCTCTGTTGTATGCAATGTTATAATGTATTGATAAGAAAGAATACACTTGTTTAATAGGTGCAACTAGGGTTCTATACCATGTATTGGTAGTGCACAAATAATGGGTTCATGTGAGATTATTTGCATGATTTGTACAACAATAATGTTGTGTATGAGTTGTGTTATAATATAACATCATGAATTAGCACATTGTTCTTCAATCAGAGATAAATGAATCTCTTAACAAATGAGTTATACAATGATGAGTTGATGAAAATATAACTATATAGTCACTATTTTCTAGAAACAATAAATTTAAGATTATTTCACAAAGTGACTGTCACATTAAAAAATAATTAAAAAATTTAATATACTCAATTTTCTAAACTAAGTCACGCATCATGCAAGATGAGAATATTGAGATCAACTTAAACTCAATGAAATATTGCGTAGCAATAAAAAGAAAAGAGCAAGTATATAATTACATTTTCATCATCACATCATTGTGTAACTCATTTGATTAAGTGGTTCATCAACCTGTGATTGAAAAATAATATCCCAACCTAAGGTATTATACTATAAAACCACTCGTACACAACACCCTTAATGTACAAATTATGCAAACAATCATACATGCACCCATTGTTTGTGCACCTATACATGGCACAGAACCCTAGTTGCACTAATCACAACAAGTGCACTCTTTCTTATTAATACATTATAATATTGCTTACAACATGGGAGACATGGACACAATTTCAATGCACCCTCTTTGGCCAAGAACTCACAAGCTCTCTCACTCTCTCTCTCTCTCTCTCACCCTCTCTCTCACCCTCTCTCTCATCCTCCGCCTCCCCCTGCCTCTCCCTCACCTTCTCCCTCTCCCTCTCCTTCTCCCTCTCCCTCTCCCTCTCCCTCTCCCTCTCACGCTATCACACTAGCCCATGTACACTGAGCTAGTACAGAGCAAGCGACCACCCTTTGAAGTTTGGTATCCATACCCGCCTGGGGTTTGTTTTCTATAGGTTATTGGCATCGATATCATATTAAATTCTAAGTCAAACAAATAAAACTGCACAACGAGACTCATCATAAAATGTATGCAAGAATGTGGTATTATATAATGAGAAAAACAGATTATAACATCCAACATATATTCTTGCTCCAATACAAAAACTAAATAAATAAGAAAAAAGAAAAAAAATATCAAAAAAAACACAAAAACTATTGAAATCGCAACAAAATCAATACCGAACAAACTGCAAAATTAATTGATTATCTTCAAGAATACTAGAATATGTATTTATTATACCTAAAAGCATTGAAAATGCATTTCCACAACAAAATCATAACAATCAGCATGTAAGTTAGTCATTTATAGCAAAAATAAGTGGCAGTTTTCCCCATCTCGTAGAATACATAAGAAATTGAGAGTTGCTCAATATTCTAAAATGTTCATTTTTAATTACTGAATAACAATATGAATCCATCTGATAAAAAATGATCAAACACTTCAATATGAAACTCTAAAGCAAATGGATACCATTACATGCAGTTTTTTAAATGGATATCATTTATTTACAATCTAATAAAGGTTGCAAGATCAACCATATCGATTTTACTTCTAAGAAAAATGATTATTATATTAATATAATTCATAGAAATCTTCTTGTATTACTTTATCTAAATTCATAAAAATCAACCATTTTTTACATATTCCACCACATTATCAATCAGTATATTTTTAATGAGAAGTTTAAAATGTTATCTTCAGATGTCCAGACATATAATACATCTCTCTCTAATTTGAAAAACAATACCAGTTTTTTTAATATACATTATTGATTTGAAATAACATAACCAGTATTCATTTTGAGCGCAAAAAATATTGTTTATCAAATAAATAAAAGGTATCACATATAATCACAATAGTTGAAATTCAAGAACTCAGAATTACTTTAGATAATGCAATCTTTTCAGCTGAGATTTGTGAACAGAAAGATGGGATATAAATGAATACATAAATGAAGAATACCTTTGTACTATCTTTTCCACACCAATAACAAAGAAGAGAATCTTCTTTCTTATCAACAGAGAGTGAGGTGTAAATTATAATATAGCAATCACCACTATAAAACTTCCCCACGTTTTCCTTAGATAATGGCATCTTGGCAGTCCCATTTATACACCATACCTAAGATATAGCATAAACGACAATCAGATGTGCATAACAGTCGCAAGATGACAGAATATCCACACTAACAGGTACAAATTAAAGAAAGAAAACCTCCATTTTTCCGCCCTTTTCAAGCAAAGGTGGGATTTCCTCATCGACAGGAGCTTTTTTTACCATGCCTTTGACACCAGCACCTTGCTGCTTTAGTAAAGCTATAAATATGCAGAAATACATATTAAAATTATCAAGAAAGATAGTGAACATATAGATGAAGAATAAGTGAACATGCACAAGTTAGACATAATCATACATCTAAAGATGTCAAACAGATCGGGTCTGCCTGGCCCGTTTTTAAACCACCCAACCGGGCTACAGTGCCGGGCCAGGCAAGGCACGATACAGTAACAATGTCGTGCCTGACCCGGCCAATTTTTAACCATGCTGGGCTGAGCCCATACGGGCCAGTTCTAGCCCATACGGGCCGGTTTTTAAAATTTAAAAATTTTTTAATTAAGTTATTTATTTTTATGTAATATTTAATTATATTATGTTTAAAAATTTTTAAATTATAAACTATAAATTTTTAATAGTTTAAAAGTTTTTTATGTTATTTGTTTTTACTTTTTATTAATTAGAATTAGAATTTCAATTTATATATGAATTAAAAAAATATTAAAATTAAAATATGATAAAATTTTAAATCAAATGCAAATTGAAAATAAAAATAAATAAATATTCAAATTTTAATTTAAGCATCATTCAAAAATTAAAAATTAAATAAACATAGAAAGTCTGAATTTTGAAACACAATTAACAAAGCCAAACCAGACCAAATACAATTTAAATAAATTAAGTATATCAAAATTAAAAATCTGAATCAGACATAAATATAATATAAGTATTACAATCTCACAATCGTTAATTATCAGGCGTCAAGTGACAACGTCATCAATCATATATCGTTGTATCATTATAATCCTCAAACTCAATATAAAAATTATTATCATATAGATCATCATGAACAATCAACACCTCTATTTTTGCTACAGTCCCAATCCCAGCACGATCGTGGATGCCCCAGTTCAAATTCTCTCAATCGTTCAAGCATGCTAAAACTTCAACAATATCTAGACGTAATCTCGATCTTTTATCCGAAATAATATTTACTGCAACAGAAAAAATAGAATCAAATACTACGCTCGACACCGGAGGAATCAATAGATCCCGTGTCATCCTAGATAGCATAGGAAAGATGAACTCGTATAATTTTCACCACTATAATATATCAAAATTCGTAGTATCAGAATATAATAGAATTGAGTAGTAATCGATATCTAAATACCGAGATAATTCATTCCTATTCAAAGGTCTACTCTTTCAATTCTCACTCACTAATTGAATGGAAAAGTCGTCTATGAATATGATGAACTAGTACTTTAAGTACTTAATTTATATCTCTATAACCATATGACTAAAAGCCGGGTCAGCTTGATATTTCCTAAACATGAAAGTAATATTACATATACATCTGAGTGCAATGCAATTCATAAAAATATTAACCATGGAACACATTAATTATGTCATATAAAATTTTCATAAATTTCATATATAAAATTTTTTTAGCTAAGTTTGTGTCGTTAATAATATGTTCGTCACTCTTACTATTAACATAGTCAGATATCACGAGTTCATATCCAAACATAACTTCAAAATTAAATAAGTAAAATTCAAATGGTATCTAATATCCAATTGAAATTTCTTTTTTTTAAGATTCACTGACAAACATAAACTACTAAACTACTATTGTATGCAAAGCATGCGAATATATTTTAGTGAATTATGTATATTTTCTAAAGTAACAAAACACACATTCATCCCCACTTGTACAATTAGGTTAATGACGTGACACATGCATCTAACGTGAAAAATCTCTCATAATGATCGGTCTCTAATATTTATAACAAACATATTAATCACTACTTGATTATTAGATGCGTTATAGAATGTAATATAAAAATTTTATTTTAAATTTTATATTTTCTAAAAATTTTCATAATACACTCAAAAATGATAGGTCATCATGAGAATAAAAAATCTCAAAAAATCCTATAATTTTTTTGAGTTCTTTTTAAATTTAGATAGTGTGCGATGATGCATGCATAAGATACATCATCATGACTTATCCAAATATCGGATAACACATACATCACTTCACTATATGTCCTGAATTCATTAATTATTATTTGTTTTTTTAACTTATAATATTTTAGTTTGTCATTCCTAGATGTTGACCTAGGAATCCTATGATAAACAGGCAGAAAATATGTCTACATGATACTCACTACCCTTTAATCCTTGAAAAATCTAATCGGAAGACTCATCGTGATAATAAATTTGAGAATTTCTTCTTCTCTTCCCAACTCATAGTGATATAAGAAGAAGATATACTTTGAGACTTAACTGGATCCATCCTCAAAAAATCCACCGCTGAGTTAGACTTGCTTAGGATGTAATGCACCATATTTTTTGGTGCATAGTTCAACATGCCCCCCATGGTGCCGAGTTCCACACGTGCTCTTACAAGTTAAAATTTTCTTAAAGTATTTACACTGTGTTGTTTGTTCTTTCATACCCCTAACATTTTTTTTATTTTATTTTATTAAAGTAAGTCGAAACCACATAAGTCCTAGTTTTTTATTTTTTAGATATTTGGGTCAATACGACTACAGAAATCAAAATTTCAATAGCCTCAAACCTTTGGGTTGGATTTTCATTTTCTGAATTTAAATTAAATTCATTTTCATTATTTAAATTTGTATTTATCATTTTTTTTATTTTTTTTATTTTTGACAAGAGGATAGAGTAAAGAAAGTGATTGTGAAAGACTAATTATTTTTTGAAATAAAATAGAGTTAACTAATTAAAAAAATAGTAAAAAACAAAATACTCGTAAAACAACATAAAGAAAGTGCCACAAATCCAATGTTCAATCCAAATACCAATCAAAATCATGTCCGAGTTACGAGTCCCAAAAGCTGAGCCGTAATTCAGAGAATAAATTTTAGGAGAGAGATAATGAGATTTGAAATATATATATTTTTTTTAAAACATAAATATTAGAGAGAATGTGGGGTTATAAATTAATAATATGAATTTTTTTAAAAAAGTTATTTTTTTTTATTTTTTAATAATTTTAATGAATTATTTGGGGCATAATCATGTGGATCATCGAATTCTGCCTCATAGCCATTGGAGACGAAATCTAATGACTTAAATTCAAAATTTTTATTTTTATTTTTTTAATTTTACTATTGGGGCCTGAAGGGTGGACTCAGACCCGAGTCGAAAAAACTGCGAGTCTAGATTGGGGAACGTAGCCTCGATGAATATTTCGAATCCATCAGACGGTCGGCACCCACGGGCTTCAGTACTAGGCCAAGCCTGGCCCGAAACGAGGCCCAATTGGCCTCGGCACCGCATGGCACGGCAAAAACCATGCCGTGAACATGCCTGGCACTGACACAAGTCATTCCCGTGCCATGCCGAGCCAAGCACAGCCAAACCATGTCATGCCTCGCACCAGGCCGGCTAGCCCAGCCCGTTTGACACCTCTAGATGCATTACATGTTAATGTAGAAATGCAAGTTTAACATATCAAAAAACAATGTTTCCACTTCACATATGAAAACATTCATTTGGTTTATTAAAATTAATTTTAAAAAATCATTGTTTTAGTTTTGTGCCCTCTTGTGCCTCATTCCATTTCAAGAAAGCATGAATCTTCTTGTTACATTTACGACAAAAGAGAAATATTCTACACTTGCTCCAAAGATTAATAAAATTCTGATTACTATCATTAGAAATGACAATAAATATGAATCATTTATTTTTGTTTTATATATGTTGCAAATGATCTGCAAAATCTTAATAATTTTTTTTCACACAAAAGATTTCAAATTATTTTTTATAATATTTACATCAGTTTGATATCAAATAGGAATCACAATTATGTCAATATCATGAAAAAAGTGTAGAAACTCAAACTGAATAAATCAAAAACAATATTGCATACCTCACAAAAAATCATGTGAGAGCAATACTCTTATATAATAGAATAAAAGGAATCATGTAGCTCATATATTAGGTACGTTGCTACATAATATAGATAAGATAAAAATAAAATAAAAAGAAAAGAAACAAGTTGTAAACTACAATATCAGTATCTAGATGATGTATAAATAGCTAAAATTTCAAGATTGAAGTAGAAAATAATAAGTAAAAAACATTCAATACCTTTATGATTATATTCACTAATTTTATCATGAATCTCTCTCAAAAATAAGAATTTATCTCTATCTATATCATCTTCTCATAAAATACTAGATTATATATGATATGTCTCACTGTTTAATTGTCGTGGTTGAGAATAGTAGAAAAAAAAACAGACTTATTGATCTCTACAAGAAAGTGAACATTCTATAGAATCTCACAGATGACTTTTGTTATTGCCCGAAACTATAGTTTTGCATTAAATTTCAAAATAACAATCTCGACAATATTGCTTTCAATAAAAATATAAAAACTTAGAATCAATCTAATTTAAAAGCAAGTTAATACACAACTTGATTATGAATATTTAGTCACCAATAAGTACTATTGATCATTAAAAGAAATTATGTAAACTAAATACATCTTCACAAACCTTAACATGCAAGAAATTATACAAGTAAGAATATTATAAATCTAGGAAATAAATAATGATGATGATTGCTTAAATTATATCTGATCCAATGATAATCAGATAATTAATATTTCATATAACTCAATTAGAATAGTTAATAAATTAAATACAAAAGATCAATAACTATGATACTATCAACTACATACATTATTTGTAACAACAAAATCACTCTTCTTGAATAATTTATTTTAATGCCAAGAAAATAATAGAATAATAAGACTTTTTATTTGCAAATGCAACTAAAAATATTACTTGAACAGAGTAATATACAACTCATCACCTCCAAAAATAAGAATAACATTTATTTACAAAATAATTAAATTCAACATATCATTTAAGCTTTACAAAAAATTAATAAAAATTATAACACACCTACAAAAAAAAAAGAAGTAATTATCAATAAAATTATCATTAGTCCATGTCATATCTTTCAAAATTACGAATTAAAAAATTAATTGTATTACTCAAAAATTATATGTACATCCTCACTATGACTATCATTTACACAACTAAAAATTGCATAATATCATCAATTAATCCAAATAATCTTTCATAAACTACAAATTAAATCTTATTATATTATTCAAAAATTACATGTACATCCTCAATGTCACTATATTTTACACAAAATTGGAAATCATGTACATCTTCAATGCCACTATAAATAAATATAATTTTAATGACATATAAAATCATAGGAATGTCATAATAGCGATAGAATAGTAAATATCTTGGTAATTTATAAATATCTAAATAAACTCACTAGCAATAAATCTCACTTTAACAAGATCTACTTTCCATTTGAATTGTTATTCATTGAGAACACTAAATGCAACCACCAATAGATCTTGTTGAATATCAATATATTACTTCTCAAGTTTTATTGGATATAAGTATATTCATCTTCTCTAACAAATCATGGTAGAATCTTAGACAAGATAATGTATCGAAAGAAAGCTTGGGTATCTTAGTACCACCAATAGAAATAATAAAAGTGTTTAAATATATATGTGTGTGTGTGTGTGTGACAATACAAATAAAATATAATTTTGATTACAACTTATATGTTTATTCTAAAAAATAATCAATAAAATCAAGATTAGAAGAATTAGTTATAAAATCTAATTTATCAGGAGTCTCCGCTCTATTTTGAACAATTTGTATAAGTTTCATTCTCTTAATATCAACTTAAAATTTCTGATTAATTATGTGTTTGAACTAGAGTGGATTCGTCGACTATCAAATTATTAAAACTCGAGAGATATATAATTTCTTAAAAAAACTTACCCATACCAAAATCAATCTGGTATATAACTATTAGTACCTGTTAGTACATAGTTGAGAATAATCAACTCATATGTGACCTATTGGTCACTCTTTTTACTTAACTAGAAGCCCAAATTAAACCACTAATAAGTAAAAAAAAATTAAAAGATACAGATATCTATTATAAATTTTTATCATTCATTAGCTCGCTAAAAAATAAATCATATTTAAAAAATAAAATGAACATTTACAAATATATTATCACACTTTGAATAATAATGTTTGTATTTTTTTTGCGTAATGAAGTAAGCATAAAAAGAACCCTTTGGTACTTTAAGTATCATCATATCATATCATTTGAGAATTTTTGAGTATATCAAGTAGAACCAAAGATTCTGATACAAACTAAATAATTTATCACTAAGATATATAATTTAAAAGTTAAATAATGAAACATAACAACAAAACATATTTGACTGTTGAGTTATTTAGTGATTAACATCACATCACTAAATATTTTACAATACTCATATCAAATAAGATTATCAACTATCTCTATCAAATATTTATTTTTTATTTCTGCAATAATATTTTATATGGATATTTTAGTACATAAAGATTGATTTATATTCTTGTTTTCAATATAGCAAGTTATGAAATTATTTGATATATATTATAATACATTTTTACAAATAACATTTTTAATGATTTTATTTAAATTCCTATTTTTTGATGATATTACTGATAAATAATAAAAATTTATTATCTAAAAAAAAGAATAAATCATGTAAATTACATTGACTGTTGAGATCACATACCTAATTGAAGATCCAAAAAATATCTAACTATGAATGTTCAACATGACACTACTTGAGAATCAATCCAAGATTTATTTTTACACATTTTTTATTGAACTAACTAGAACAACCCTGATTCTCACACAAAATAATTAATTCCAAGATCTCATATCCTATTTCCCAAAATAAATAGTTCATACGACACGCAAATTTAATCATAATAATGTATTGATGATATTTATATTATGTAAAAATTCTAGATGTTGATTCATTCTGCAAGAAAGATAAATACTTTTCTCTTAGTAGTTGATTTTGCACATGAGATATCAACATTTTTTAGTGATTTGAAGAGAAATTTATTAGTATGTTTGCACGTATTTGTAATTGTATCAAAAAAAATCACTAATTTTATGTTTTGAGAGACTAATGAATATTATAGAAATCATATCTATTTTGATGAAAAATATTAGGCTCAATGGAGCGAAGAGTTAAAGGAGAAAAAAAAATAATAGAATTTTATAATATTTCTCATGTCAATACTTAATATTGTCTTCTATCATCTTATTAAATAATTATGACGTCTTTTTTTAAAAGTAACTTTATATAACCAATCATTAAAATCTTTATATGTCGTTATCAAACCAAGAAATTGATACAATTTTTTAACTATTCATCACCATTTTCGTGGTCGTGACAGTATTCAAAAATCAGGACCATATTATCTCTAAAGCAATATAATCATCACGATATCATTTTCACAGTATAACACTCAAGTACCTCGTTAATACAATTAGTCACAATAAATTTTAGCATCTCAACTTATTCATCACAAAGTAAAAATATTAAGAAATTTGAGTCACAACATTACAATTTGCCATGACATTTCATTTGAAAAAAATATTTACTCATGTTACAACCTTTTTTAGTATTGTGACTTTATGCTCCAAAAAAATAAATTCAACTGAACTATAATTTTTATCATCGCTACAACTTACGGTTATAAAAAGTAATTAATCTAATAGTAGTCAATCCAAGTATCACAATATTTTATTTCAAAGAAAAATTATCACAACAACTATTCTCAACACCAAAATATTTTGTTGCAAAGAAGAATTATCTGTATCACGAAATTAATTGACACTAACTAAAAGGCAACACCATGACTTCTAGCTGAAAACATCGCATGAATACCCTTAATTATTTAAATAATACTTAAAAATATATAAAAAAAAAAAATTGAATTAAGCCAGGAGCAATCGAAAAAAACTAGGCAACATGATTCCAACTCCCACTAGATTTGATTAAATTTTATATTTTGACACTTTGATTTATATTTTGATTTGCATTAAGAACACTCGATTCACACAAAATGTCTCAATACTTTTCATATGAAAACTTATCTAATATTAGGCTATTAATATCTAGAGTTCAATTATTTACTTATGATATGATAATACAGTATTATTGAATGATTAATATTTGTTAATATGTGCGATAAAATATTAATGATGAGGATGTATTATAAAATCAAATTTTAAGATTTTCATTAAATTATAAATATATACATGTTGATCATGATGAACGATAACAAGCATATCATAGGACACTCGTATAATATAGATTGAAGATAATAACAACTCTTCTAATATTAACTTATGAGATAAATTTATGTGTAAAAATTTAAATTTGAAATAAATTTAATTATTACAAATATGATCCTCGCAAAATCAAAAATACGAATATAATTACAACCAATCAATTGTATATATTCAAGAAGAATTGACTTGAATAATTTATTTGTTAAGGATAACTAGTAGTTTCATCATAATGTATAAATCATGTGCTAGTCATATAGCTCATACAAAAGGAGCTAAACTAAATTATAGTAATAATTTTGAATCAAATTCACTTGTATAATTTTCATATATGAAATTGATAAGAATGCATATATTAATTATCACAAATATAAGATGAAATAAAAAAATAGAATCATATTTGTTACCGTATCATCTCATATTTTTATGATATTAGATGTCATAAAATAAAAATATACATTTCGAACAATCATTAAAACCCTAATCCAAACTGACATCCCAGAATAATAACATATGCAACTGTTTATATTTGCCTTATCAAGCAATTGATAGCGCATTATCTAAACAATTTTATATGGAAAACTCATTCTGGAGATAGCCATTGGAAACAGTTGTCATAGAATCAAGTAAAATCTTTAATAGTCTATACTTTTTGTAATTTATAATTGAAAATGGAATATTTTTTGCCTGTACGTTACAAACTTTCATAATATAATAAGATGGACATACCTGCCACTTTTCCTCTGCCCTCTTTTGCAACTGGAGTAGTTGTGCCAGCTGACCAAGAATCAAAGTATGACTTGAATGAATGTGATTCATAACCCTGAGTGAAACTGGTTATACTAATATAATGTGGATGGTTTTGGCTAGCAAGAAATACCTGCATAGAATGTAGAATAAGACTCGTTATTTCACAATATCAAATACACAAGTCTAAATTAATCTTGACCTCCCTCTCTCTTGCGAGAAAACTCTCACCACTCTCCAGCAATTTTGAAAAATCAAGCTTGAAATTTTGTTACTGCTATAGATTCAGCACAATGCCATAACGTGGAGGTAGAAAATTAAAGATGCAGAACACACAACTTCCCAAACTGCCTTTTGACAGATAGGTAATTTCCAAGGAGATAACTATAAACGACATTAATGAATTAGGAATAAAAGAGAAAGATTTGGATATCTCCCAAACCATCAAATACATGGCTGAATTGATGGTGATAACTCAGGAACCTCAGTCACGCATGCTCATATGCATTTTTTTTAAAGGCATGAGAAAGCATAGAACAAAACTTGATGAAAATGGAGATAAACCCTCGAGAGAAAAACTCGAGGTGCAGTATTTGATACTGGAAGCTCCATTTAAAAACAAGGAGTCATTTTACAAAAAGGAAGATCAATCAAAAGAGAAACCAAAGAATGAGGGAGGAAGCACTTCAACACAGCCTCCACTGGCAACATTTTGAATAATGATTCTGTGCAAACAAAATCAATTTCATACTCCTAATTTAAACGCATTGTAGATAAACAAAATGAAATTCAAACACAAATTTTGCTAATACATAATTGATTGTGAAGCTACCGAGCAAGGATGATGTGTATGCAGAATTAAAAAGCAACCCTTATTCAAATTACATCTTAATCTTTGCTGATGAGGCGCGTATTGAGAATAGTGAATAGACATATTAGAAATTCGAATGACAACAACGTGTATACAAAATCAAGTGCTAAGGAAAGTAATGAATGATTCTGTGTACGCAGAATTGAATTTAAGGATTCAGGGTTCACAGAATCACCTTCAAATAAAAAGGCAGGAACCACAGAATGGAAGCTTAATATTCCAGTTGATTCTGTGAAAGATTCTTTTAAAGATTATGTATGCACATAAGTTATTGCCTCAGAACAGCTTACATTGTGCACAACGAAAGATAAGCTGCATCCAAAGAGCTATGCTTACATCAATGAAGAAAAAAAATATTCTCCTGAAAGTAGGGGTGTCAACTAGACCGGGTGGCCGGGAGGCGCGCTCAGGATGGTACGGTCCAGGTCCGGCACCGTGCCTATTCCCAGATCATGCCAGACCGTGGCACAGCTCATGCCATGCTGGGTTGGTGTGAGTCATGCCTCGTGCAGAGCCAGGTACGACCAAGGTGGCACGGTCCATCAGCTCGGTGGCCAAGAATTATCTACCGTTGGGGAATCGGGTCATGAGTCAAGTCACATAGGGTGACCAGACGATGGGGTAGTTTAAAAAAAACAGCCATGTAAGTCGGATAGTACTTACGTAGTAGGTCGCAATTGGCCAGATACTTCATATTGTAGATGTGCCAAAAAGGCCGGGCTGGCCCAGTTATAGGCCACCCAACCATGCTACCAATACCATGCCTCGCCAAGTTCGGTTTCTTCAGGACAGGCCCAACAAAGCCCGTAGGCCCGAGCAGTTTTTAACCGTGCCGGGTCATGTCCGTACGGGCCAAACCAGCTTTTACAATTTATTAATTTTATAGTTTTTTTTAATTATGTTATTTTTTATGTAATAATTAATTATTTAATGTTTAAAAATTATTAAATTGTGAATTATTAATTTTTAATACTTTAAAACATTTTTTAATGTTTATTATTTTTACTTTTTATTAAATTAAAATTAGAATTTAGATATTAATTAATTAAATATTCAAACTTTTATATGAATTACATTTTAAATCGAATTCAAAACGAAAAAAAAATATTTAGGTATCAACAGTCAAGTAGAATTCACAACCATAAATTTAATAAACAACGTAAGTCTAAAAGACTAAAACATAAACTATAAGCCCAAATCAAACCAAATATATCTAAATAATAATGAGTACATCAAAATTAAAAATCAAAATCAAACATAATCATAATATAAGTATCGCAATCATGCAATCAACCGTCAGGCATCAAGTGACAACATCATCAATCGTCAATTATCATATTATTATCAGTCTCAATATTAATATCACTATCATCATATAAATCATCATCAGAAATCAACTCATCCATTTTTACTAGAGTCTCAGCACGATCCTGGATGCCCAAGCTCGAAACCTCTCAATCCTTCATGTATGCTAAAATTTGAATAATATATG
This sequence comes from Sapria himalayana, assembly GCA_029783825.1. Classification (NCBI taxonomy): domain Eukaryota; kingdom Viridiplantae; phylum Streptophyta; class Magnoliopsida; order Malpighiales; family Rafflesiaceae; genus Sapria; species Sapria himalayana. Next base: position 1,895,994 of record JAREIK010002323.1, on the reverse strand, counting down.
AAAGTAATTTCAATCACTTATTCGAAATCACATTCACTACAACAGAAAAAACAGACTCATATGCTACACTCGACACCGGATGAATCAGAAAATCTCGTGACATCCTTGATAGTACGGGAAAGGTGGACTCGTATAATTTTCATCACTATAATATATCAAGATTATTAATATCTAAATATAATAAGATTAAGCAGTAATCAGTATCTAAGTACTGAAAAATATCAATGTGTATACTGGGAGCCTCGCTACTACTATCATCATACTTATATTATAATATGTGAAAAACTTAGTCAACTTCTCGTAAATGAACCCTTCAGGTGATTCTTCCAGGTTCATGCACGAGTAAATATAATCAAAATATTATGTACCTCATACACCTTAACCCTGGGGTCCATGCAGATAACCAGACAATAATAAGATGAAATAGTGGACCAGTACTTTAAGTATTTGGTTTCCATCTCTACAATCATATGACTAAGTGTCAGGTCAGCTCGATACTTCCTAAACAAGCTACTTATATTGTATAAGCATCTAAATACAATGCATGTCGTTGGAGTATAAATAGATAATAATCGTATTATAAAAAATATTTAAAATTTTCATATATGAAATTTATTTAGACCAGTCAGTGTCATCAATAATAAGTTCGTCACTTTTACTATTGACGTAGTCAGATATCATGTGTTCGTATCAAACACATGACTCCAACATCAGGTAAGTGTAATTCTAAATGTGTATCACATCCAATTAGAAATTCTTCTTAATATTCGCATCAAATATGTTAATTACTACTTATTTATTAGATATGTTATCAAATGTGATACTAAAAATTTTATTTTAAATTTTATATTCTCTAAAGATTTTTATCATGCACTAAAAAATGACCAGGTCATCATGAGGATAGAGAATCTCAGAAAATCCAAAAATTTTATTATTTAAAGTTCATTTTAAATCTACATAATAGATGATGAGGCATGCATAAGATGCATAATCATGACTAGTCCAGATATCGGACATCACAAATAACACTCTACTATATGTTATAAATTCATTTATTATTATTTATTTTTCTAATTAATAATATTTTATTAATCCTATGAAATACAGGCTAAAAAGATGACTGCATAATACTCACTACCCTTAGATCCTCTAAAAATATAATCAGAAGATTCATCATGATAATCAATTGGTTTATGTCCTCCATTCTCAACTCATTGTGGTATATGAAGAAGATAAATTATAAGACTGAACAGGATCCAGCCTCAAAAAAGCCACTGCTAAGCAAGGTTTACCTAAAATCTAATACACTATGTTTTTTTGTACATATGTCGGCATTCCGCTTAAGGTGCTCAGTCCCAAACGCATTCTTACAAGTTAAAATTTTCTTATAATATTTGCATTATATTGATTCTTCTTCGGCATCCCTAATATTTTTTAATTTATTATATTAAAATGAGTTCAAACTACTGAAATCCTAATTTTTTATTTTTTATATGTTTTAGTCGAGACGACCAGAGAAACCAAAATTTTGAGAGTATCGGACCATTGCATAGGATTTTCATTTTTTATATTTATATTAATTTTATTTTCATTATTTAAATTAATATTTGTAATTTTTTAAACAATGAGATTGAGTAAAGAGAGAGAAAGTGAAAGACTATTAGAATAGTAAATACCTAAGAAGCACGGACACGAGGATACGACACGGCAGGATACGAAAATACTACAGATTCTAAAAAATTAGGATACGGATACGGCTAGGATACGATATTATAAAAAAATAAAATTAAAAATAAAAATTATTTTTTTATAAATATTAGATTTTTTATAAAATAAAATTAAAAATAAAAATTATTTTTTTATAAATATTAGATTTTTTATAAAATAAAATAAAATAAATTAAAATATTTTATTTTATAAAATAAAGATATTATATTATATTATATTTTATAAGATAATATTTATATTTATTTTATTTTATGAAATAATATCTTATAATTATCTTATATTATATAAAAATATATTTTTTTATTTTATAAAATAAAATATTTTATTTTATGCCAGCCCTGCCTCCCCCCACAGATAGCGCAGACCCAATTTTTAAAAAATTGGTTCGGTTTGAGAACCAGCTAATTACATATCGATGGCAAAACTTATTGCACATAGTAATCCAAACTTAATAACCTTCATAGGTAAGGTATGGAGCGATTAAAATGAACGAGATGAAAAATTTTCAAAAATATAAATGTAATGGGTTGGTTCTCAACAAAATGGAACTTTGTTTAATTGATTATAGACATTGCCCTATGCACTACTCAAGAGTGGAGGATTATACAAACATGTTGTTTTGATATACAATATATATATAGAGAGAGAGAGACAATGGCAATAAGGCAGCATAAATGGACCCCAAATTTCAATGTAACAAAAGAATAATCAATCTAACTAGTCTGAGTGAGGTGTCGATTTTTGCGGGTCCATTTAAGTAATACAAGTGTTATCATATCCCTCACAAGTGCCAAAAGTAAGTAATAGCGAATATTAGGAGCTCATCTGGATTTTTTCAAAGAATAATGCCCCTATCTCAGATCCTCAACCAGCACACAAATAGTATTTATCTAAAGAACAGAGAATCCAACAGACAATAAATAATTTAAACAAATTAGTCTTTGTAAGGTCTAGTACATAATTTTTATCAAAATTATTTCCAACATAGTAGAGGTGTCAAACAAGCCGGGCTGGCCCGGCCCGGCACAAGGCATGGCACGGTTCGGTCGTGCCTGGGCCGGCCAGGCACATTTTTTAACCGTGCCCGGGCCCGTGCGGTGCCCGGGCAGGCACGAGGCATGCCGTGCCGTGCCTGGCCCGGCATGGCTCGTGCCGGGGCACGACACGCCAGCACGGTTTCTTCCCGTGACGGTTAGCCTTCACGCGGGCACGCCGCACGCTTGGCCGTGACCCAGACCAGACCCTCCCGAATTAAAGCATGTGGGTCGGGTAATGAATGGACCTGACCTACGGTCCCAAGTCCCGATCCAATCCCAATGGGAAAAAAAAAATTTTTTAATTTTGCTTGAATATCAGCCGTTGGATTCAACTCCAACGGCTAGGGAGTAAAATCCAACGGTCCTCGTGAATCTGCCCCCTAATTATATAAAAAAAATTCAAAAAAATATTAAAAAAATATCTTTTTTAATAAAAAATTAATATCTTTAATCTATAAATTCTACCCCGCTCCCTATTACAATTATGTTTTTCAAAAACATATAACCTCTCAAAACGTTCTCTCTTTCACATAAACCATGCATCTCTCTCTCGGGCCTCGGGATTTTGCTTTCGGCTTGGATTTTCGTGAAACTCGACTTTAGTTTTGAACATCAGAGCTTCCTGCAGTGCACCTTTCACGTGACTGACCTCATTACTTTTACCGGGTACTTTATTTAACGTTTTTTTACTTTCTCTTTCTAAATCTTCTCACTCTAGAAAAACTTAGAAAAAATAAAAAAAATAAAAAATGACAAATACACCTGACACGTATTTAAATTTGGAAAATGAAAATGTTAGTGTTACACAGACGTCTGTGGCTGCTGAAACTTTGGTTTCTCCAGTCGTCTCAACCCAAAGTTCTAAAAAACAAAAAACTAGGAGGACTTCAGTAGTTTGGACTCATTTTAAAATTATAACACAAAAAAATGTTAGGGGTGAGGAACTAGAAATGGCACAGTGCAAATATTGTATGGGACTTTTAACATGCAAGAGTTCATGTGGGACTGGGCACCTTAAGAGACATGCCGAATTATGCACCAAAAAACATAAACCCTTAGATCCTAGGCAAACCCAACTTGGCACTACATTTTTTGAGACTGGATCGAGTTCAGTCTCAAAGTTTACACCCTTCGTATACTACAGCGAGTTGGGTAGGGACGGCATTGCCAGGCTCATCACATTGATGAGCCTTCTGATCAGATTTTCGGAAGATCCGAGGGTAGTGCGCATCATGCAGACTTATTTTCAGCCTTGCTATCGTAGGATTCCTATGTCCACATCTAGGAGTGACATACTAAAAATATATAAATTAGAAAAACAAAAACTTATTAAGGAATTTATGGTATATAGTGGAGTGGTGTCTGTGACGTCCAATATATGGACATGTCACGATGATTCTTTTTATGCATGTCTCACAAGTCACTATGTAGATTCTAACTGGACAATCAATAAAAAAATTTTACGATTCACTGAGATTCTTCATCATCACGATGGCCGGGCCATTTTTGAGTGTATGATAAAAATCTTTAGGGAATATAAAATTCAAAATAAAATTTTTAGTGTCACATTCGATAACGCTTACAATAATGGAGTAGCGATCAATATGTTTGTTAAGAATATTAGAGACGCACCATTAGGAGAGATCTTTCATGTCATATGCATGTGTCACGTGATTAACCTGATTGTTCAAGCGAGTATGAAGGTGTGTTCCCACGCGTTGGATAATATACGCAATGCACTAAAGTATATTCGCACTCCTCGCAGACTAGAAGAGTTTGGTACTCTATGTTTGTCTGCGAATCTTAAGAAGAAGAAATTCCAATCAGATGTGAGACATCGTTGGAATTACACGTACCTGATGTTGAAATCATGTATTGGATACGAACACGTGATATCTGACTACGTCAATAGTAAGAGGGACGAACTTATTATTGACGACACTGACTGGGCTTCAGGAATTTCATTTATGAAATTCCTGAAGATATTTTATGACACGACGAACATGTGTTCGTCGGTTTATACGCCCACCACTTGCATTGCACTCCGGTGCATATGCAACATTAGTAACATGTTTAGGAAGTTTCGAGCTGACCCGACGCTTAGCCATATGGTTGCAGGGATGGAGACCAAATACTTGAAGTACTGGTCCACAATTCCATCTCTTTATTGCCTCGCTGCATGCATGGACCCTAGGGTTAAGGTGAAAGGGGTAGAAAATATCCTGACTTTCATTTCCTCGTGCATGAACCTGGAAAAGCCACATGAAGGGTTCATTCACGAGAAGTTGACTGACCTATTCACATACTACGATACTAGGTATGGTGGTGATGGTAGTGAAACTATGATTATGGACATTGATACCTTGTTCGGAGATAACGATTATTCCATTCAGCTAGCGAGGGGGAAATGAAGGCGCAGACCATCACATAGGAGCGAGCTGTCTCGGTACTTTGACACCGATTACTGCTCAATCCTGTCACATTCTGATACTAAGAATCTTGTTTTATTACAGTGATGTAAATCATATGAGTCCACCAATCTCATGCTATCTAGGATGGCACGGGATCTACTGACTCCTCCGGTGTCGAGCGTAGCATCGGAGTCTACTTTTTCTGTTGCAGTGAACGTGATTTCGGATAAGAGATCAAAATTACGTCCAAATATGGTTGAGACCTTGGAATGTTTGAAGGATTGAGATGATTCGAGGTTTAGCATCCATGATCGTGCTGGAGCTGGGACTGGGACAGGCACCGGAGTCGCATCTACATCCACTACGATGGCGGAGGAGTTGATCACCGATGATGATGATTCATATGATACTGATCTTGATGTTGCGGCTAATGATTCTCATGATATGCCATTTGACTATTGATGATGATCTGCTGTTTTTTTTTCGATATTTTTTTATTCATTGTATTTGTACGCGCTGTTTGTATGTTGTGTTGAAAATTATATTTGTTTTGTTCGGACCATCGGTTTCAAATGCATGATTGGTAATTTTTCATTTGTGTTGTTTAATTTTTTTTTTAATTTTTATTTATACTAACATAATGTATTGCTTTATTTGTTTTACGATATAAATTGTATTTTAAAAATTAATAACTTTAATATATAATTAATAAATATAATTAAAGCTAAACTAATTTGAATTTGATAAAAAAAATATTTTTCAAAAATTTGTTTTTTTATTTAATTTTAATTTTTAACATTTATAAAAAAATTTATATTTAATAATTAATAATCTACACTTAAACAATAAAATTGACATAATATAAATATTTAAAAAAAAATCAATATTCTGCACGGGTCAGCCTGTGCCGTGCGCGGTGCGCCCGTGCCGTGCTCGGGTCAGCCTGTGCCCTGGACAGTATGGCCTGGTCGGGCCCGAGCAGGCCCGGCAAGGCACGGCACGGCCTGCCGTGCCTGCGGGCCATGCTGGGCCCGCCTATAGTTAAACCGTGCCGTGCCCGGCACGGCACGGTAGCACGAACGTGCCGCTTTAAAACGGGCCAGGCCATGCCGGGCCAGCCTGTTTGACACCTCTACAACATAGTTAAAAAATTCGATAAAAAATATTTTTTTTCAGAAAATCAAATGAGTTTGAACCTGATTAGAAGTATATTTAATATTAACTTTTAGCAGAAGAACTCACCCATTTGATATCCATGAATGGTAATGAAGAGAACATTATCATTAAGCTTTATTTGGAAAAAACCTATGATTGAGTAAATAGGAACCTGCCTAAAATCCTCGAAAAGTAGAGGTGTCAACCTGGCAGGGCCGGGCCGGTCCGACATGAGACACGGTTCAGCCGTGCCAGGGCCGGCCGGGCACGGGAAAATCCCGTGCCCGGTCCCATGCCTTGCCTGGCCCGTGCCGTGCCGGGCCTAACTCGACATGGGTTCGTCCCGTGCCTGGCCCCTCCCGCAAAAAAGACTGCGGGTCGGATCTGATTCGACCCTATCCGTGGTCCCCCGAATTCGGAACCATACGGACAGGCCAGCCCGAGCGGGCCAGGCAAGGCACGGCATGGCCTGCCGTGCCTGCGAGCTGTGCCGGGGCCGGCTATTTTAAACCGTGCCGGGCCAGGCAAGGCACGGTACAGTAACCGTGTCGTGCCCGGCCCGGCACGAAGGCACGCTCATGCTCAAAAAAACGGGCCGGGCTAGCCCGGCCCGTTTGACACCTCTATCGAGAATTTTAGATTATCCAACCAATTGATTAATATGATAGAAAAATGCATATTACATGGTTGGTTTTCTAAACTTATTAATGATAGAGAAGTCTCATAAATTTTTCAAACAAGCTAGGAGTATAGGCAAGGGATCTGCTATCCCCAACAAAATTCATATGGATGGTTGAATATCTATAGATAAGCTTTATTAAGCTCTAATGAAGATAACACCAAGGTGAGATACATGACGAGAAGTGAGATAACTGTAAGTCATCTAGATTTTACTGATGATACCATTATTTTTGCTATCGAGCATATGAACTATCTCAAGAAAACTAAATCCTATAACAATACAAAAAGATATTGAGACAACCTATAAATCTTTATAAGATTGGCTTTTTCTATCACAAAAAAAAAAATAATGGATGAAAAAAGAACAGAAGCCATCCTGCAATGCAAGAACTCCTCGCAGTAAGAGAAAAAGAAGATAAAAGTATTTCAACAATAACATTGAAAAAATAAGAGAGAAAGAACAGTCAAACAAATTACTATTTAAAAAAATAATAATCATATTTAAACATGTTTTATTGATTATACCCTTATACCTCATTTAAGCAATGAGCCGCACCCTGAATGTAATTGAAACTATTAAAAGATTAGTATCAAGATTTTTATGGTGTAATAGAAAACAAATAAAGAATCTCATATGGAGAAAATTGAGCAAGTTACACATGGGTGGTGGAAGAAAAAGGAATAGAGTTTCAAAACCATTAGAATATTTAAAAGCATTAAATATGAAGATCTGATGAGAATTTCGCATTAGAGATTAATTGTTGAACAAATTCATAAAAAAAATATTGCAACCCATATATCCCAATATTAAATCGAGACATACCAATATATCAATCTAGCCAAGAATCAAAGAAAAAAGCCGCAAAAAAATAATATATGAAATGAAAATTAAGGCAATGAGGGATATCATTATGTTAAGACATGTATAGAAGATGAAAAACTTTGTTCTCATGCGCACAAGGAATCTTTGTTACTAAAATCAAAGAATCTTTTAAGTGAGAAATTGTGTACATTGAGAAGCTATACCAAACTCTCCCACTTCATTTTTTTTTTTGAAGAGATAATTAGAATTTCTAGAGGAGACCAACATAAATTCACACGGCATCCAAACAAGGAAAGATATTTCTCCTTCAAATTTGCATGAAGCCTAGTGAGAATCAAAACAAAAAATGAAAACTTTTTAAATATAAATGGCATCCTGAAATCCCCTAGAAAATATCATTTTTTTTTTTGCTTGGAAACCTGCAATTTTCTTAAATTACATAGAAGATATACTACGCCATAAAAACTGTTAGTAACATCCAAATGTGTGAAATGCTTAAATGAGGAAACAATTCTTCATTTTTTGCATTGAATACAAGAAGACAACTAGGATCTGGAACAATTTTTATCCTAATAAGAATATGATAGAAAAAATAATTGATAAAATATTACCATCGTCATCCATGCACAAAAGATAAGACAATTTCAATCAAAACTCAAAGTTCTATTATTAGTATTCTGAAAGAAATGAAAGCAAATAAAATACATAAATTTTAGAAGAAAAAAAACATTTTTGGGAAAAATACTAATTAGAGTCAACATCTTAACATTGAATATAATTAATACTCTACCACGATAAAAAAAATAAAGAATAAACAAGATGTAAATCAAAAAAATATTATTATACGTACATTGTTTTGATTTATTATTTGTGTTGCTTGTTTTTTTTTATTATACAAGAATTTCATTTAGAATGAATAAAGTAAAAGTGTTCCCTAAAAATATCAAAGAGAAAAAATGAAGAATATCTCACAACCAATAAAAATCATTATGAAAGAATACCTCAAAAGCAATCAGCGTAATCTTCTTTATCAAGAAAATATAACAAAAACAGAGGCAAGAGACAACTTAGAGGAAAGCCTACTACAAACTATGTTTTATTTATATTCTAATGCAGATAAACAAAATACGAGCAGAAACAATTAAGTAAATGAATTTTATTTATATTCATTATGCATAGATTCCCACTTAGGATTAGGCCTCATTTTGTAATTGAATTTAATGATTTGGCTAACCAAATTTTTTGTATCCCTTAATAAAATATACAGCCATTTAATTTAAAAAAAAAAATCAAATACACAGCACTATTACCTCGGCAGCCTTGCTGGCAACTTTCCTCTCTTCAACTTGTGTTGCACGGCCAAACCAAACAAATATCTCATTGCCACAATCCAAGAGGTAGCATTTGTTGTTCTCAAGCAAGCCTTTAGATAGTTCCCCATCTACCTTCCTCAACTCACCATCAATTACACTTTAAAGAGAAATTTAGAGTAACATATAATTTTTTTTAAAGATCAAAAAATCACAATGGACAAGAGTAGAAAATGACAGCAAATAATATCAAACAGTTGAAGATTGCTTGTCTGTACCAGACAGCAAATGGTACATAACAGGTTATAGATCTCACACAACATTCCAAAGTGAAACTGAGTATAGTATATAACCAGCTCAAAGTTGAGTAGATCAGTAATCATGTATATTGAGATATATAGCACATCTTTTGTTTGTTGTGCCAAGTTAATTTCTATTGTTTTCATATCAGCTATAATATAATTAATTGAGTGTAAGTGAGAAAGTGTGTTGGTAATTAATATTAATATCATGGCTCATAAACATCAATTTACAAGGTATCATAGCCTAACTAAAAATCTACAATCATTTTGTCCCCACTTGCAGAGATAACACTCATACCACCACAAAAAACAGAGTTACCAGCCACAAACAGAGCTGCCGATGATGAAAAAATAATAGTAATATTTACAAGAAGGAATATGAGTATTTTTGATGAACATCTTTTTTCAAAGTCTTTTTTATTTGAAATTAGTACAAGGAACCACAAATAATATAATATATTGTTGGCATGAGAATAGACTATTATAAGTACCCAAAAAGCACGGTAGATTGTGTAATCATTCAATGGCCAATTTAAAAATAATTAATTTTGTAACAGTTTCAGCCTTTTTCATTTATTATTTTTTTATTTATTTACTTATATATATCATTATGGATAATGTAGACGGACATGTGAATTGTTGCAATCCATTTTGTCCTTTTTATAAGGGCATTGAGTTGTACTTATACATTATAAAGTTTCATTTGAAATTTGAAAGTCATCTATGTATTATTTATGATGTGCAATCCTAAAGATTGCACATCACAAAGTTTATAGAGAGTGAGTATAATGTAATGAAACAACGCAATGTACGTGACATTGCTTGTAATATTGCAAACACATACACGGCTACTAGACAAGGAAGAAGGGACAATCCTAATCATGTGCCACCAGCTTTTCGATTGCATACCCATTGCATGCAGTGGGCATTGATGCCCACTGCATCAACAGATTCCAATGGCGCAATCAGTGTTTTTTATAGGCACAATAAGTGTGCAAACAGGCAAATTTGGTGATTCAAAAGTCACATACAGTGGTGCAGTTGTTTTGTTTCGAGGCAGCAAGAGTATTTGAGTGATTCACAAAAATTGCACCTTGCTGCAACTAGAGTTTATTGGGCAATGCCCACATGTATTTTTCATACAATAGTGAATATCATGGGGTTTGGTTCCTATTGAATTATTTGTAATGGAAGAGGAAAAAATCTTAATTATAACATTAGAAAAACTTGGGAATTATAATTATTCATAATGAACAACATGAGTTGAGACTTGATTTTATAGCCAGAAGAATAAAAAAAACATGTCAAAAGAATTACATAGAGATGAGACGAAGAAATTATAAATTTTCTGATTTTAATTTTATAGTCCATCAATAATATGTAGTAGTCCATCAAACTTGATCTTACTTTTCTGATTTTGGATTAAAATTTTATAGATGTTAACAATATTATTATATTCATATCAGACAACATAGATACTAAGAAGCACGGACACAGACACGGACACGGGGATACGACACGGCAGAATACGGGGACACGGTAAATTTTAAAAAACTAAGATATGGATACGGCTAGGATACGGCATAATAAAAAAATAAAAATAAAAATAAAAATTATAAATATTAGATATTTTATAAAATTTATTAAATTAAATTAAAATATTTTATTATATATAATAAATATATATTATTTATTTTATAAAATAAAAATATTTTATTTTATTTTATAATATAATATTTATATTTATTTTATTTTATAAAATAATATTTTATAATTATATTATATAAAAATATATATTTTTTATTTTATTTTATAAGAATATTTTATTTTATACCCCTACCTCTCCCCTTTAGCACGCCCGCCCACCCCTGCCTCTCCCCTTTAGCACGCCCGCCCACCCCTGCCTATCCTCTCAATCACGCCCGCCCGCCCCTGCCTCTCCTCTCAATCACGCCCGCCGGACCCTACCTCTCCCCTCGAACACGCCCGCCCCTGCCTCTCCCCTTAAATCGTGCCGCCCCTTCCTCTCCCCTCAAATCGCGCCCGCTCCTGCCTCTCCCTCAAATCACGCCTGATCCTGCCTCTCCCTCAAATCGCGCCCGCCCCCTGCCAGTGGCCAACGCTGGCCACCGACAACGTCGGACGTCGGGCACTATAGACGTGGATACGGCGCCGACGCAACCATCCGATACGCCACGTGGCGTATCGGATATGGATTGTGCAATGATACGCCACGTGGCGTATCAGACACGTATCTGTGCCATATCCGTGTCGTATCCACGTGTCCTAGTGTCGGACACGTGGACACGGCTGTAGGGAGCCTTGTCCGTGCTTCCTTGCATAGATACATAATGTGGTTACTTAACTTCTTAGATTGAGATCGATATTGATTAGAGTCTTCAATCTAGATAAATTATTATTCATTTTATACATTTTACTCTTTGAGATTTTTCTTTAAGATTTTTCTAGTAGAATACGGTATTACGTAAAGAATGAGACAAATGGAAAATGCTTTTGATATAATATTTATGTATTTACTAGTAGAAATATTTTTAATTTTTAATAGCTAAATCTTCATAGACTTAAACTTTCCAATAAAACTAGATTTACAACATCTAGCAATTAAGTTTTCAAAGATGGATTGAAAGATTTTGAAGAGACATCTCATTTTGCATATGTTTGCAATCAAGTGGATACCAACCATTATTGAGGTATGATAGTCTATGTTTAATGAGCATATTGCATGAGAAATAGCCACATCATGAACAATTACTTACGATTATTTTCAGAGATTTGAAAAAGATTACTATAAATAATTGATAAGGACATAACAATGACACATCAAGTTGGTATGACTATAACACACTTATTGTATAAAAGTGTGACAAGATATTTTTAAGTAAGAATAGTAGTAATCTTTATCTTTTCATTCAATCAAATGTAATCTTTTATTCTCTTAAGTCATATATTATATCAAATGATTACATTTTAAAATTATATATCATGTCTTAGCTAGCAATGTGTTATACTATGGAGTGGTTACACCTTGAGTATGCATATGCTTAAAGATTACATTTTAAAATCATGTTTGACACATTGACTAGATGTTGCACAAAGGACATGAGTTTGGTGTGAATATCCCACTAGACATAAGATATGAATCTCTATAGGAGAGAGAGAAGAAGGATGTGAGACTAGATGATCCCTACTTAAATATATATTTTTAATATACACACTGACAATATTTCCCAAACAAGTCTTCTGTCAAATAAGCTAATTTTGTTTAAAATAGCAACTTAAACATTTTTATGACTTAAAATAATTTCTTATAATAAGATTTAAAATTTTTTTTTAATACTTTTCTTTTTTTAATCTTAGGAGATGCATATCTGAATACAATATTACTAATATATGTCAATGAAATTCTGAGTGTTGGAGATGATTGACTGAATATATCTCAATAAAAAATATCTATAAATAGAATTTAAAATGACAAATTTGAGATATGTTGGTACTTGTATTGAGATTAAATACTCGTAAAATATAATTTTTCTTTATAAAATGAAATATATATTGGATATTTTATCTAATCTCAATATGTCAAGATATGATCTATTTTATAGCATTAGCTACTTGTGAGACATAGTACAATGACTTATATAAAGAACTTTATCTACCAATTGAAATTCTAATTATATTTTATTATGATAGTCAAACAATCTGATATATTATTATCAACTTAATATTCCACAAGCATGCAAAGTATATTAAGATTAATTTTTACTTCATTCACAAGAAAATTCAGCATAGTTAAATCGCCAGTAAATGTAATAACCAACAAGCAAGCTACATATATCTTTATGAAAGCTCTCAGGGAATCACAATTTTTTTTTCCTTTCAACTAAGCAGTGTGTTTGTTACATATACATCTCAGCTCAAAAGGGAGTGTTGAGGGTTTGTATATTTATATTTATATTTTTCATTAATTTTGAGTAGCTGACATATAAGTTATCACAAGCTAATAATTATGATTTATGTAGTATTGTAGAAAAAAAAAATCAAATTAATAAAATTTTATTGAGTCTCGATATGTCATGATATGCACTTATTTTATATTTCTTTTGCACGTAATCCCAACTATTAGAAAAAAAAATAAACCAAGAATTATTTCAAAATTCAATATAAAGATAAAGTATACAAACTATGGGATTAGCTACTTGTAAACTACAATAAATCAATCACTTCTAAAAGAGTTTTATCTACAAATTCAAAGATTGAATATACTTTATTATAATAGTCAGACAATATGACACATTATTATTAACTTGATAATCTACAAGTAGACAAATCATATTAAAATTAATTTTCATTTTATTTGAAATAAAATCCAAGAAGGTTATATTGTCACTATATACATAGTGATTGGGGTGGGCAAAAAAACCGATCAAACCGATACCCAAACCGAAACCGATCAGTCCGAACCGAAAAATTAGGTTAACCAAACCGATGGTTTAGGTTTAGGTTTTTTTTTAAATTTTTTTCGGTTTAGGGTTCGGATTCGGGTTTTATCCAAAAAAAACCGTGGACACCGGTTAACCGAACCGAACCTTAGACATATACTTGTTTTAATATTTTACATTCAGTCATAAGTTATAACCCAAACCCAAACAAACCCATTGGTAGCCCTAATACTCTCTCATTTTCTAACATTTCCATCTCATCTCTCGTGCAAAGAACGGCTCCTTTTCTCAGCCTCCTGCGTGCTCTCCTCTAAGTAGACAACAACTTTGTTGTTGGACAGCAAATCTGCTTGAGAAAGGACGGCTTGACGATGGCTGATAAAGATTGATCAGTTTTTAAGTAGAGAAAAAGATTATGTGGGTTCATGGGTGGTACTTGGTGGTGAGTTGATAGTTATTGATGGTTGTTTTCCAATGTCTGGTTAGATATTGTCATACTGTGGAGTAACGATTAGCAGCAATTGGAAGGACAGCCCGCCACTACATGGATGCAGATTTAAGAATTAAATGTGTGATCTAGGAATAATGTCACCTTTTTCTTGAAGATTTAGGAGCCCTACGAAACTATCCTGGCTCTCCATTTCTGCCATCTGATTCAGAAATTTTGCTTGATTCTCCAGAGCACGAGGACATAGGTAATGAGGATTGCATATATGTTATCTTGTGTATAGCCTTTTCTTTTTAGTTTCCTTTGTTGTTTCTTGCTCGATAAGTATTCAGAAATTATAGAAAAAAATTCTGTTTTGCAGTAAATATATGTGTATTTTGTCAATAACACTGATGGATCTATCCTTGCAACGGTGGAGGAATTTATGCTTATGTTATTTAACTTGGCCTTATAATTTACATTGTATATATTCCTGCCATCCATAAAAGTGCTTTCAAATCATTGACATTGATTGATTTTGAACTCTACTTGCATGATTAATCAATAGTAACACCAACATTTTAGAAGTTTAGGTAAAATAAGTGAACATTAGCACTAGCCATCACATGAGTGGCATGACACAAAGACATTGGTCAAAGCCTAAAAATTGAAACTTTTAATGCTAAGAACTCATGTTCTAAAAAATAAAAATAAAATGCTTGTGGGTAGATTATGTTATTCCTTTAGCAAGAAAACAAGAGAGAAGATCAACAAAAACCAGTATTATTTTGTGCTTTGGGGCATTGGCAGAAAAAGGGTTCATAAAATGTGTACCCAGTTGAGAGTAAAAATTGATCTTGAAGACATGATAGATGTTGGAATAGACGGGGGTGGTTGTATATAATGTAGTGGATGAGGTTTAGAAATTATAGGGCCAATGAGAACTGAAAAGGTGATTGATTATATTTTATTTATTTATTTATAATAATAATTCTGATTGATTGATTATCCTTGCAAATTTATAGAAAAAAATTCTGTTTTGCAGAAAATAGTTATTTATTGTGCTAATTGACTAATTTTTATTTGTATGGTTTTGTTATCAGATGTCTAGTACTACTGAATCAATTTCAAGTACTCTTCCCGACGCTTCAAATTCAGAGAATGCTTCCATTCCCTCAAGTGATAACTAAGCTGCAACAAAAGCACATACTTCTAATGATGCTACTACAACTTCAAAGGGGGGTAAAAGAAAATCATGGGTCTATGATCATTTTGACAAGAATGATGACAAAAATGATCCAAGAGCTGAATGTAAGTATTGTGCTAAATCTCTTGCATGTCCTTCAACTAGTGGTACTAGTTGTTTAAGCAATCATTTGTCTAGGTGTAAACTCTATCCTTATAATGTTGACAAGAATCAAGGAACCTTAGCTTTCTCACCTGCACCAAAGTTTAATAAGGTAGGAATAAAAAATTTTCTTACTAATTGGAGTGTACAAAGTGGCTTGCTAGGATGGTTATTATTGATGAGTTGTCTTTTAATTTTGTGGAGCATGAGGGGTTTCGTTCATTTTGTCGTGTTATGCAGCCACGTTTTCTAGTTCCCTCACGTAGGACTATAGGAAGAGATTGTTATAATATTTATAAGGAAGAGATGGATACATTAAAAAAGGTTTTTAAGAAGTTGTCTTCTAGAATTTGTCTCACAACTGATACATGGACATCCATTCAAAACATGTCTTATATGTATCTTACTGCACACTTCATCGATGATGATTGAAAATTGCATAAAAGAATTATTTCTTTTTGTCCTATTGTTGGTCATTCTGGGGAAATAATCAGTATGGCTGTTGAGAGGTGTTTGCTTAATTGGGGGATTGATAAGGTTTTTACTATAACTGTTGATAATGCATCTTCAAATGATACATGCATAAGATATTTGAAAAGAAGGCTAAATAATTGAAAGGGAAGTGTCCTGCAAGGTGATTATTTACATATGAGATGTGTTGCTCATATATTGAACTTAGTTGTAAAGGATGGCTTGAGTGAATTAGATGACTCCATTGTGAGGATTAGAAATGCAGTGAAGTATGTGCGATCTACTCCTTCTAAAGAGCAAAAGTTCAATAATTGTGTAGAAAAAGAGAAAATAGAGAGCAAGAATCATGTATGCTTAGATGTGGAAACTAGGTGGAACTCAACATACATGATGATAGAGGCAGCCTTGAAATTTCAGAAGGCCTTTGACTTGTTGGAGGTCACTGATAACAAGTATGTTTCAGAACTTTTGATGAAGAAATGTGTATCTACTAGTGAAGATTGGGAGTATGCTAGATCATTATTGCCTTTTCTTAAGGTTTTCCATGACACTACTTTGAGCTTTTCTGGGTCGCTTCATGTGACTAGTAATGAATACATGAAGAAGATTTTTGGTCTTGGCTTGATGATTAATTCAAAAGTTGAAAGTGATGATCCTAGTTTGAAAGAAATGGCTTTGAAGATGAAGGCGAAGTATGAGAAGTATTGGGCAAACATTGACAATATCAATGTTTTCTTATTTATTGCGGTGATTCTTGATCGTAGGTATAAGTTGGAGTATGTAAATTGTTTAATTGACAATTTTTATTATGACAAGGATACCGCAAACAAATTAAAAAAAGAAGGTGAACAAGGTTTTAGAGTCATTACTTCAATTTTATGGTGCATCTAAACTTTCACAAAGTGTAGAAAAAAGTGGAGAACAACAATTGGTGGATTTGAGTTTGGAAAGTGATCTTCAAGATGTAGCTCAATATGTGGATTTCATGTTCAAGAAGCAAAAAATAGACCAAGACAGTTTAGATTCCAAATCTGAACTAGATAAATACTTGAATGATGCTCGTGAGATTTCTCAATCTTCTTTCGATTTGTTGGGTTGGTGGAAATCAAATGCAAGCAAGTTCCGCATTCTTTCTTTAATAGCTAAGGATGTGCTAGTTATGCCTGTGTCTACCATTGCTTCAGAATCAGCTTTTAGCACCGGAGGTCGTGTGCTTGATTCATTCCGAAGTGCTTTAACTCTCAGACTAGTTGAAGCTCTCATCTATGCCCAAAATTGGTTGAGAAGTTCAATTCAGCCTATATATCTTGATAGCATCTTGGAACAACTCGAGTCAATCTCTATAGGTTAATTTTTTTTGTATTTTATTGCCTTGAAAACTATACTTCCATAATGAAATTAGTATCTCATTTAATTTATTTCTATTTTTTTGCAGAGTCATCTTGTGTCACCGATGATCATCCTCTTTGCACAATTGATGATTAAGAAGATTTGAAGATATACAATACTTGTCAGGATCGCCTTTATGTTTATGAGATATGTGTACACTTCAAATCAATAATTTGAATTTGTGAATTTTTCTCATGTTATGCTTGTTAAACACATTGAATATTTTATGTTTCAGTTGCTGTTATGCTTTAATTGGATTTGTTGGAATTTTTTGTTGTTTCTGTAGTTTTCTGCAGTTTTTACTGTTGCTTATACAGCTTTTATTGCTGTTTCTGTAGCTACTGTTTCTGCATTTTACTGCATTTTTCTATTGTTATTTGCTGTTATAATTTTCAGCAGTTTTTTAGGCTTTAAACTGTTATTTTCTATATTTTTATCACTGCATTTTGTACTTACTTCCATTTGCTGCATGTTGCTATTTCTGTAGTTTATGCAATTTCTACAGTTTTTACTGCTGTTTTGTAGATTTTACTGTTATTTCTGCAGTTTTTACTAGTTTTTTTTTTTTGAGTTTTTACTGATTTTTTTATGTTTTAACTGCAGTTTTCTACTACTGTTTGTTGCTGTAATTTTCTGCAGTTTTTTAGGCTATTTCCTGCACTTTTATTCCTGCTATTTGTTGCATTTTTTGCTACAATTTTCAGCAGTTTTTAGGCTTAAGGTTGATTTTAATGCAAGAAAAATATACATATTTTATGGATGTAAAAACTTAATATTGTAAGACATAATAATGCAGTTTTTTTTAGTAAAATTGATGATTTAGTGTGCTTTATATTTATTTTTTTATGGTTAAAAAACTTAAAAATAATGAAAATATATAAAACGGTTAAAAACCGAAAACCAAAATACCAAACCATATTTTAACGGTTAACCGATTTAACGGTTAACCGGTTTAACGGTTTAGGTTTAGGTTTACAATATTAAAAACCGTTTAGTAATGGACTGATTTCCTAATAGGGGTCATGGACCAGTTAACCGGTCCATGCCCACCCCTACATAGTGACCAACAAGCAACCTGCACATTTCTTTACAAAAACTCTTAAAGAATCATGATTTATTTTCATATCTACTAAGCATGATATTTGTGACACCTCAACTTGAAAATGAGTATTGAGATTTGGTATATTTTTATTTTTATTTTTTATTAATTAAAAGCACCTAACATATGAGTTATCTCAAATCAAATATAAATCAATTACTTCTTCCAATGTCTCTTCCCACTTTACCATTGCATGATTTTCTCGAAAACAACTATAGTTAAGCCCATAATTCAGCCACATCTTTCACTAAAATATATAATGAGCAGACTAAACACAGAGCAATAAATTATTTATTTCTTAGTAGAAAAATTAAAAATAAAATTATAATTATAATATATATTCCCAACAACATATTAGTCAATTGATATATTGACTAAGGCATTGTGTAGGTAAAGATCTTGGTTCAATTTTTTTTCACTTAAGTTTTGTGTACTGGATATTTATAAATTAGTTTTATGTAAAATATTGTGATTTATTTATTCATTAATTTCATGTTTGTACTTTTTAGTCAATGTATTCACAAAAACTTCCCTATACTTACGTTTATACTATTGTGAATTAAAATACATATTCACAAAAAACATTAAAAAAAAATTATTTTTCTTTTTTTCAAACTTGTATCAAGGCTTATAGTTAATGACTTTATTGCTCCATCCTACAAATTGAGTGCCCATTATGAAGAATGAACTTAAAGAAAAATATTTAAAAAAAAAACATTAATATCCACATGATAGCTAGAGAAGAGAGATAAAAGCAATTAAACAAATAAACTCTTTAGGAACCTACCACTTTTATACAAAATCCGTGTCTTACATCGGACATTCATATTGAGCGTCTTGACTTTATAGAAATTATTATAGTATTCAACTTCATTATTGCATTTTTTTTTATTTTTGTATTATGTTGATAACACCCAACCAATAGACTGTCATAGTAAAATGTTGTCTATTATATAAGGGTTATGTCTGTGTAAATTTATTTGATATAATGTGATTTTTTTTTGCATTTTATGTTTTAAAATTAATCACAATATAAGAGTAAATTCCTTTGGAAAAAATAAATCCTATGATGCATATGTGGGTAAGGTTTACAAAATCCTAGAAAGAGAATCATGTGCATTATATCAGCACAATGCACACACACTCATCTAGAAGAAATAGATACACTGTTACTATGCACCACTAGTTTTGTTGTAGCAAACTCATTGTGTGCCATGCCATATGGCATGGGGATGCCTGCAACATTAATGCCATGGAAGAGCACAACTATGTGCAATAGGCATGTGAGTCCAAAAAATTTCTGAAGCATGCCTCTTTTATAGTGGTTATGCCTAAATTGAATGCAAATTGAGTTGAGCAAAAACCCTAATCCAGAAAAGGTTAATTTGGCCAGAAATTAGGTTTTAAAGTTGGCCAGAACCCTTAATTCGATACACAAATTTGAATAAAAATTAAGTTTTTTATTTTTGGAAAACACTAATTTGAGCAAAAACCTTGAATTCAAGAGAGTCTGATGTGAGCTAAATGACAAAATTGTCCACAAATCTTCCATAGTACATACTCACATTGAGTCAGAAACTATAAGACTTACAAACTTAGGACTTAGAGCCTACTAAAGCCAAAGATGAGCTTACCAAATAATCATATGATTCTACAAGTAATCACTTAGATTTTGACTTTTCAATCACTCTCATAAAAAAACATACAAAATATATTCAACGCCGAATTTTATAGGTTTTAAGACTAATTTTATTTTTTATTTAATTTTTTTATTACTTTTATTTATAATATTATAATGTATAAGTTTTTCTGAAATATTATTTTATCCAAGATGGTATAGTCTAATATTTAGGATGACATTAGAATACACTAATTTGTACAGAAACTATGTTTTTTTAGATGCCCTAATTTGAGCAAAACACCCGAATTCAACAAAGACTATTTTAGACTAAATAAGATAGTAATGCAAGAATCTTTTATAGTACAAACTCATATTGAGTTGAAAACTAGAATATTTGACCACTTAAGACTTAGAGTCTATTATATTAAATGGACATAACCAACCTACTAAAACCAAAAACAAGCCTACTAAAGAATCATATAATCTTGCAACTATAATGAAACAAATATATATCATCCACTCTAATAAAACTTATGAACTAATATCATAATCTTTGATAAAATTTATTATTGGTTGTATATATGAACTACCAATATACTCACTCCAACAATTAAGATTTCCTCAGTACAATTTTTTATTTTTCTTGCAATATATGTTACTTGAAAAATATACCAACTAAAAGTAATATATTATATATATAATAATCAATTACATTTCGAACAGCAAAGTCAAATATAATTTGTGTATTGCAGTAGGCATGGTATTAACCGAATCAATCACCAAGATGCAATTTTACTATATTTCCAAACACATTCATCACATTTTAGTTACACAACTATGTTACTATTTTTTTCTTTGTTTTTACTGAGCATCATTGATGTCTGACTAATTTTATTAATTATTTACGTAGATAATATAATTATTAAAGATGATAAATTAAAAATTATCTAAATAAAAGAACATAATCAAACATAGCTTCAAATAAAAATATGCGAGAATTAAATACTTCATTAGGATATGATAAATTCTATGAAAAATATCACTTTATCATCGACAAAATATTTGTTTGATACTCTGACAGATATTAGTTTTTTAAGTTATACTCTAATAAATACTCTTATAGATATAAGTATAAAATTCACTTTTGATATAACCTCATTAGTAAACTTTATATCTTATAGAAAAACCATGAAAAAATTAAAAGTTTGACTAAACTCAAATTAGAAATATCATGTACACTCGAGATAATTGGTTATTTTCTAGATTTTCTCCAAGTACTTATTTCGCATATTAAGGTTTATAAAAAAAAATCTTTAGAAATTAAAATATCTTTTAGGGTTCATGATCTCTTACAAGTAGTCAGGTTTTTGAATTTAAGTTGATTGATAACATACATCAAGAAAGAGCCTACAAAACACCTTATACTTTTCTTGAAAAAAATCTCATCTTTTAAAAAAATAAAAAACACATTATTATTTTGATAATTAATAAATATATATATATTCGAATGATAGAGATGGTTATCTATAAACTAATTTAAATAATTCACCTGCTCGAGGAAATCAATTATCTATTTTATTCTTTATTTACTTTTTTACAAAAAATAGTCATGCAATGAGAAATATAACCTTAAATTAAATATTTCACAAACATACAAAAAATATAGATGTGGATGACTTCTTCCTCATGAAGACAATTAATGATGAGCCCATTATTATAATATATATTAAGAAAACATAGCAATAAACAAGAATCTTAATAATTTTTGAAGAAATCTCAACTTATTTTTCTATTTTTCAAGTTTGATAAAGTGTACTCGTACAGAACAGCTTAACGAGGAGTACTATAGTTTTAAATTTTATTATTATTATATTTTTTTTTCTTTTATCATATTGATAGGAATGGCAACACGTGATCTGACCCAATAGGATTTATCTGTTATATACGACCACTGTCTATATGAGTTTATTTGAACTACTTTGATTTTATCTTATTCTGCATTTTATATTTGAATATTCAACAGGAATCATTGGTCATATACTAAACAAAAGAAAAAAAAAGAATCAACCAGAAAAGTTTGGCAGTGTAGGGATCTGCAGCAACATCATTTTCATTGATTATTTTCCTTCCAATTGGAGCGAAGCCACCAAAGATAACCCAGAATTCCCCAGAATCTGACTCAGTATCTAGTTTCCCATCCTCTGAGATTGGATGTTCATTAACATTACAACAAGAGTTAAAATAAAATATGAAAAGCATGTGAGAAATCATCAAAAAAACACTGAATTCAACTATACATACCAACAATAGCAATATCACATGTACCTCCATGGTACTTGTCTTTGAAAAATTGAATCACTTCCAATGCCTTGGCCCTTTCTTGGATATTAGAATTAGCACCATTGAACTGAAAAATCTTCTTTTGTGTGTCCAGTACAAATACATCATCATGATTCAAGGAAGAACGTGCAAAGGGCACCTGAACGTGAGAAAAAATAGAATATCAGCATTATTGTTCTCACATACAAAACGCCATGGTAACTAAATCACATACCTGCTTCAATCTGATAACCCTTTTTCCATGGCAAACATATAAACGATTTTCAAATTCCCATGCCTCTGGCATTTTAAATCCAGAGGCAACACCTCCCTCCAGTGGCATGAAACAAGGTTTGAAACAAGACAAGAATTTATCAGACTCATGACCTTGAAGTTCACGATGGAGCACAGCATGCCCCCCAACAGCTGAGTCCAGTTCGATGGATTTAATGGCTGCTGTTCCTGCTTCATCCTGTGTGAATTTATGAACAGATATCAGAATTTGAAAACAAAAACTTTATATGAACTGTTAAAGTTTTAGCTAATCTGTACGTTATATTTTATTTACTTTATTTAAATCTCAATATGAGATCACCCAACAGATGAGTTGTCCCGCCACAAGTGTGTGTGTGTGTGTGTGTGTATTTTGTTATTAATATATTATCTAAAGAAAAAAATGAATTTTTACTCTCTTTCACCCCTCTATTCTCACATCTCTCTCTCACTACCCAAAAACGTTAAGTAGTTTCCATATGACATGATATCAAAGGCAACGGCATGTGATGCTTGGTGGGGCACATGGTGCTACAACATGTTAGCATGTCACCAACAGCATGGGCCAGCATTCGGTCCCTGTAACAGCAGTGCTGACAACTTGTGAGAATTAAGATGATAGTTGTGGTTGCGCATTTCTGTGGTTGTCCATGTAGTGATGCAATTACTGTATCATTGAGGTACCATGACCATGTTTTGTTGTTGCTGTAGTGTTGTCATGTGTGGTGGTGCTTTCCATCATGAAGTCATTCTATCTGATATATGTGGGGATTAAATTGACAGCTGTGATAATTCATAAGTATTAGTGTCCATGTGGTGGTGCAATTACCCTATAATGGAAATACAGTGGCCATGCGTGATTGTCATTTAGATAGTGAAGTGGTCATGTCTAGTGGTTATCGTGGCTCAGTCAATGTAGCATGATGATGCTATTACTATGATGTGACGTTCAGTGGCCATGTATGGTAGAGATTGACTACCATGGAGGTGTAAGTCATGACTTGACCATGGCTATGCTATTACATGATTGTCATTTAAAGAGTGGAGTGGTCATTTCTAGTGGTGCTTGTCATGGTTAATTCAATATACCATGGTTATGCTATTACTATGATGTGAGGTGCAGTAGCCATGCTATTACTATGAATATTGTGAGGTCCAGATCCAAAAGAATATTCTAGAATATTTTAAATTATCTTCTTATTTCCTATTATATAAGATTATGATATTTAGCACTACTGTGATGATTAATGTAGTAGCTTCTATCTATACAAAGATAGCATCCCTTAATTAGTATTCATTTCAAAGTTTCTTAATCAATTGTGATTTTTTTCTTTTAGAATTTCTCTTTTGTGTGACTTGTGGATGTAATTTTCTTGTACGAGACTAGATTTAACTAACTTAGACACAGAAAAAATAGAATTCTTAGCCTTAAGTCAGACGAAACCAAACTTTAATTGCTTTGTAGCAAATAGTATCAAAGAAGACCACTAAGACTGGAAGACATCAATTTTAGAAATTGATAAATATGATCTTAATAGTCCAAAGACAAAAACAATAGGAAATAAAACTAGTTCAAAGGATAATATGTCATCCATGAAATGATGCTTGGATAAAATGGAATTGGTCGTTGGTGAAATGTGAGATAAATTTTAAGAAACCAAAGATAGAATCGAAGAGTTAGTCGCCATGAAATATAAACTCAAGGGTAGGATAAAAAGTACTCTTAATATTATGATATACATACACAGACACACACACCCACCCACCCACCAAAGGACTTTGCCTTAGAAATTATGCTTGTATCCATGCAACAAAAGCTACAAAATTTTAAAAAAGATCTTTCAGCTTTTAAAAGATAATAGAAAAAAATGAGTTAGGTATGATATTCGTACTTGTGTAGATGTTCTCGAGCTGAAAAAGTTCAAGATACAAGATTAGCAAATAATAATGATAACTTCCTCAATGAGATTTTGATGTATTTAAACCATCACTAATGCACTAAATCTCATAGAAACTTCAAAATTAAATGTGTTTGATCACAATCACTATTTAGACAATTGACTAGTATGAAAATTTATTATATGTATCAATCATGTGTTTGGTAAGAAAGGATTGGGGGAGGGCGAAAAAAAAATTTAAAAAAAAAAAACTCCATGGGATGAATCAATACTTCTAAACAATTAACATCAATATGGATACACTAAAGGTTAGTATTGAATCAATATATTTTAATGATATAATAATATTTTGATCAATTTGTTGAAATGATGATATGCAGCATAAAGATTCTCACATTAATATTTAAAAGAAATTGAAATTTTTTATTAACAATTTTACCCGGAATATACATAATATATGGCAAGGGCAAAATGATGAAAACTCAAAGCTCAAACTTTAAATCTCTAATTTAAGAGAAATTAAGATATTTTTCTCTTTCATGGACAAACTCAAACCCTGAATAAAACAAGAATTACAAAGAATTAGTGTTAAAAATCTTAATCAGATCACATCTATAATAGACAACTTAGTAGAATTCAAGAAGCAAAAAAGATTAAAATCTTACATAAATAAAAAATAAGAAGATAAAAAGGACATTAGAAAATATAAAATCATTCCATGAACAAATAGATTTGTGCAAGATAGATAAATTGATCACATGTAATGTGTGATTGTCCAAATCAAGAAAAACTCTCTACAATTATCCAAGAAGTAAATAATGCAATGAATAAGATAACTATATTTAGCTCGATTATATTGAATTTCATTAACACCAAAAAAAAAAAATAGAAAAAAAAGGTGATTGTCATTCATAAATAGTATAGCCGACAAAAAGATCTCCGCTCAAAATGATATGAGATATCAAGAATCTTCATTTCCAATGATACTACAAGAAAATTAAATTTAACAGTAACAAAAAAAAACATAATGAATCAAAACTATGACCTTTAAAAAAAATCTAGCTATTAGAGTAGCACATATGTCAATTTAAATTAGAATCTATAAAGATAATCTCTGGACTATTTAGATTATATGGTTAGACTAAATTTCTTAGATCGAGGAAATGCACTCATGAGACCAAATATCAAATAAATTATTTAATCCTCAATATCAATGTCTCATTCTAATAAGATGAAAAATAAAAAAACTTATTAATATTCTCTCGACAATCTAATTATCTAAAGAATAAAATAAAACAAATTTAGTATTTAGCTTCTTTGAATATATCAATAAATAACATCATTGAATAGTGAGAAGTTTTCAGTAAATATTTTTGATTGATTAATCTTTTTGAACCAAAACAGCTATACGTTTGATAAGGTCAAACAAATCTTATTGTTTTGTTCTTCAAAACTGGAAAACACAATATCTAAATAATCCTCAGTATAATATATCTCAACGATGTAGCCCACCACCTCTAAAAGATCATCACCTGATTTCACTACGTAAGGTACATGTATATTTTTTAGGATTATAGGCCTCGATACCAGCAACAATAAATTCTTGCCTTGGACTTAAACTCATTTTGAGTTATGTAAAATATATTAGGTATAGATGTGTCAAACTGGTCGGGAAGCACATGCATGGCCCGCAGCCCAGCCCAATTTAGCATGATCTGACCCGACACAGTCCAGAATAGTATCGCAGACTAAGCAAGGCCACCCATAGCACGGTTCATGTCATGCTGGGCAAGGCCACCAATAGCACAGTTCGTGCCATGTTGGGTCGGCATGAGCCGTACCTCAGGTCAGGCCGGGAATAAGTCGTGCCTCGGGTGAGGCCAGGCATGACCCGTGTGTCTGGCCCAGCAACATGGTAAATCTGTTAGATCTATTTTTTTAAATAATCATCTACGTAATCAATTGTAATTGGTCAGCCCATAATTCAGTCAATCATCACACGAGTAATGGGTCTCTTATGTTGACCAGCCAATGTTGTTCGCCATTCACATGCACGTGCAGCCGCTAGCCGTGCATCTTCGGAATTCAGCATGGTCCAACACGGCCGTGCACTCAACCATACTAGCTAGATGGAGAGTGCCACCATCCTGTGTCGGGCACGTCACAGAAAATTAACCGTTTCGTGCACGGAACCACACGGTGGCAACTAAGAAACACGGATACGAACACGGACACGGGAATACAACACGACAGGATACGGGGACATGACAAATTCTAAAAAACTAGAATACAAAAACGGATAAGATACAGCATGATAAAAAAAATAAAATTAAAAATAAAAATTATTTTCATTATAAATATTAGGTATTTTATAAAATAAAATAAATTAAATTAAAATATTTTATAAGATAATATTTTTAATTATTTTATTTTATAATATAATATTTTAAAATTATCTTATATTATATAAAAATATATTTTTTTATTTTATAAAATAAAAATATTTTATTTTATTTCAGCGCCCGCCCCCTGCCTCCCCCCTCAATTCGCGCCCGCCCTCTACCCCCCCCCCCCCAATCCGTGCCCGCCCCCTGCCTCCCCACCTCAATTCGTGCCCACCCCCTGCCTCCCCCCCCTCAATTCGTGCCTGCCATCTGCCTCCCCTCTCAAATCGTGCCTGTGTCGAGTGGCCAACGTCGCCCATGCGGCGACGTTGGCCATCAGACATCCAATACGCCACCGTCTGATACGCCACATGGAGTATCGAACACGTATCTGTGTCGTGTCCGTACCGTGTCCACTTATCCATGTGTCGGACACATGGACACGACTATAGGGAGCCGTGTCCGTGCTTCCTTGGGTGGCATGGCATTGCCTTGAAAAAATGAGTTGTGTCAGTACGGCACTGCCCATTTGACACCTCTAGTTGGATAACAAGGCTTGATTGTTCTAGCTTCCCTAAAAATTTGGACCTCCTTGTTAATGATTTCACATTTCATGCTAGCAATCTCATTTTTCGAGATGTACACTAATCTTCCGCTCAAGTACACACCCGTTTAAGTACGTATCCCGATTAAATATGCATTTTATACCAAAAATTTTAGGATTCAATATTTATCAGTGGAACATGTCATGGATCATCAGCTGGCACAGGTTTTGAATTTTTTTGAGTCTGTCTTTGAGGACAACGGCCCAGATTTTTCTTTGGAACTGTTCAAAAGCTTTTTAGTGATCATCGAATACTTCTTCGGCTTCTGCCTAAATGCCAAAACAAAGCAGCTAATCTTAGATATCGAGAATCCACTTTACAAAGCTTCGAATCCCTAAAATTGAACTATATCCTCTAAACCAACATTCGGCTCTTGCTGAGTAACATCGTCATCTTCATCAAGTGTTTCTTCCACAATCTTCATCGATTATATCGCCTCTTCGACATCTTCCAATACTTTCGAGGCATATTATGCATTGTTCTCGGCATCAATATGAACAAATTCTTTCAATTCTGATTAATTAAGCAAAATATTTGAGGATCCGATGATTCTAGCTAACTGGGTGGCTACATAGTCATCTTCCTTTTTAGCTTCTACTTCTATTTCCAGGTTCCTTAGCTCCGCCTAACTAAAAGCATCTTTGATAGAGCTAGTCAAGACGGAATCTCAAGCCTCTATGATATAGCATGTGGCATCCATTATGTGTGCTGAATTTCCATAGGAAATTCCTGCTGCACCTCGCCATAATTATTTGCCAAGATCCCTTTTTTCGCTGCTTAGACTCCTCGTCAAGCTCAAAAAAATCAAGGACATCCTTGAGATATAGATGCTTATTGCATTTCTTGAGAGCTACAATGATTCGCATATCACATGTGAGGTTCCAACTGGTACAGTTCGGCAAATAAAATGGCATGCTTGTTGACATGTTTGAAGGCATCAAAGTGTCCCAGGGCATTATCCATCAATAAAAGAACAGGGTGACTGGCTCATTTTCTGACTTTCGGAACAAAGACCTCACTGAATCATTTTCAGCAGGTTTCCACATTCATTCATGCTTTCGCCTAATTGAAATAAGGAATTGTACACCGACAGTCTTTAATACACATTGGCACTTTCGGATTTCCAATCAATAAGCATGAAATTTTATGTGTTCCAGATGCATAGGCGCATACTATCAAAAAAATATGATCATTGACTTTCTTTTTACCTCTGGTGCTTGAAATGTCCTCGTTCAGCATCAAAAAAGTATATCTGGGAAGCAAACGAAAAAACAAGTCAATCTCGTCCATGTTATAGACATTCTCAAGATCATATTGAGCGATAATAGAGTATAACTCATCTAAAGCTGATAGCAATTCTGGATTGCTTTTGTCAATCTCAGCTCCTCCGTGGAGAAGCATTTTCTGTAGACCTCGATGTGCCCTAAAATGACTAAGTCATTGCCACAATGCCTTGAAATCTAATTCCGAGATCGATATAGTAGAAGCAATACTTTTTGCTTTGGCAATGACGAGAGATGGCGGAAAAAGAAGCCTGGCACAACGCATGCTTCAATCCAAATGTACAACATAACTTCAAGTTCAGTAAATCTTCCAACTGAAGCACGGAAAATTTTCTATTTGGCTTCTTCAAAGAGCAAAGCTGATCAATTTAGAATTGACTCTCATTTCTCCCAAACTTTTCGGATAGTCTTCGCTAACGTCGTACTCACGCGCTAGCAAGCATTTGCTTGGAGGGTTCATCTTACTGAGTTTTGAAATGATATCACAGCAATGAGACTCATTCAGATGTTTGCTATTAGGTTCTTCGACATTACAATAAAAAGTAAGCGATTTGAGAGTGGAGAGTCTAAAGTACGCACCTACCAGTAAAGTACACACTAACATCTAAGGTTCAAATTACGTATTTAAGCAGGAGACTACTGTATAGTATTGTACTTGACTTAGGTTCAGAAAAAATACATTTGAATATATATGATAAAGATCTCATCTCCATCATAATCTATTGTTTTCAGCAAGATAAGGCAATCTATCAATGCATAAAGGTGGAGCAAATCTAGATAATCATCTCTAATCGAAATTGTATGCCTTATTGTGAAAGGTACTTCCCCCATAGGCATCCTCATGACATGGTTAATTAAAAACTTCTCATAATCTAACTCAATCGTGAATGGATTACCAAATGTCAATCTAGAGATAATCAATTCTGTATAGGGTACCATGTAAGTTTCCATTTTGAGTGAATGAAGTCACCTCATTATCCATAAAAAATATATTTACTTAATGTCTTTTCTTTATTTCTTCAAGATTAATAGTGCAAGTTATAGTTATAAATTTGCTCTTCCCATATATACATTTTATCTTTGATATCCTTCCATTTTATATCATAGTTATGAACTTCTCTTTCTTTATTAAAGGAGACAGTATTCACATAATTTTCATAAGCTACAGCAAAGCTTTTCATTTACTTTTCCTAGTTGGATTAATAGTACACAATTTGTTAATAGATTAGAGATAAAATCTAATAGAAATGATTAATCTATGGGATAGGATTATTGGCAAATTCCCAAATTACTCAGAATATGAGAATTTTTGTAAAATAATGAATCTCACCATTCAATAAATACTCTGATATCCTTGACCAGGTCATGGTGGATAATACCAAAATATACCAAGCTAGAACAAGCCTAACCAGGCTATCCTGGATCAGGTCAAGCTAGCCTGGTTTGTTTCAGACTAGTATGGGTAAGGTCATGCTTGTCTAGTTTGTTCTTGGCTAACCTGGGTCAGGACCAGACAAGCCTGCCTGGCTAAGCGGGACAAAACCAGCCCACATGGGTCATCATACCGGATTGTGATGCGTCATGCCTCCCACACAGAGAACTTTTAGTCCGGCATGACTTGAGCCGTGCATTGAGCTATCCCACAGCACGTACATGCACAGATTTAAACTAGGTCATATCGTGTCAAACACGACTCTGAACTGAATCGTGTTGTGTCATGCATGGTTGAATCATGTCATGCCTCGTCTCGTACTCGGGCCAAACGGCAGAATCGACACCTCTCAATAGAGGTGTCGACCTGGGCCGTACCGAGCCGGGCCGGGCCGGCCCATTTTTTTAGGGCACGAGCATGCTTCTGTGACAGGCCGGGCGCGGCACGGTTACTGTTCCGTGCCGCGCCTGGCCCGGCACGGTTCAAAAACAGCCGAGCTCGGCATGGCCCATAAGCACGGAAGGCCGTGCCGGGCCGGGCCCGCTCGGGCCAGGGCAGCCCGAGAGGCAGAAAAAAAAATTTTTTTTTTTAATTTTAGATATTTTAATTCTGTAAGTGTATATTATTAAATATTAATATTTTTAAAAATGTTAAAATTGAAAATTAATTAAAAAAACAAAGTTTAGAAATTTTTTATTATCAAAATCAAATTAGTTTAACTTTTATTATAATTATAAATTATATATTAAAGTTATTAATTTTTAAAAGAAAATTTAAATCATAAAAAAAATAAATCAATACATTATGTTTGTAAAAATAAAAATTAAAAAAAAACATAAATAACACAAATGAAAAATTACCAATCATCTATTTGAAACTGAAGGTCCGAACAAAATAATTATCAGTTTCAACACAACGTACAAACAAAGCGTACAAATATAATCAATAAAAAAAACATCAAAAACAAAAAACAGTATATCATCAATCGTCATTCGACATATCATGAGAATCATAAGCCACAACATTAAGATCAGTATCATATGGATCATCATCATCGGCAATCAACTCCTTCGCCATCGTAGTGGATGCGACTGCAGTGCCTGTCCCAGTCCCTGCTCCAGCACGATCATGGATGCTAAATCTCGATTCCTCTCAATCCTTCAAACAAGTCAATGCCTCAACCATATCTGGACGTAATCTCGATCTCATATCCGAAATCACATTCACTGCAACAAAAAAAAACAGACTCCGATGCTATGCTCGACACCAGAGGAGTCAGTAGATCCCGTGTCATCCAAGATTACACGGGAAAGGTGGACTCATATGATTTTCACCACTGTAATAAATCAAGATTTTTAGTATCAGAATGTGATAGGATTGAGCAGTAATCAGTATCTAAGTACCGAAACAGCTCGCTCCTATGTGATAGTCCACCCATACGTTTCCCCCTCGCTAACTGAATGGAAAAAACATCATCTCCAAACAAGGTATCAATGTCCGTAATCACTATCTCACTACCACAACCACCATACTTAGTATCGTAGTATGTGAATAAGTCAGTGAACTTCTCATGAATGAACCCTTCAGGTGGCTCTTCCAGGTTCATGCACGAGGAAATGAAAGTCAGGGTATTTTCTACCCCTTCCACCTTAACCCTATGGTCCATGCATGCAGCGAGGCAATAAAGAGATGGAACGGTGAACCAGTACTTCAAGTACTTGGTCTCCATCTCTGCAACCATATGGCTAAGCGTCGGTTCAGCTCGATACTTCCTAAACATGCTACTAATATTACACATGCACCGGAGTTCAATGCGAGTGGCGGGCGTATAAACCGACGAACACATGTTCGTCGTGTCATAAAAAATCTTCAAATTTTTCATAAATAAAATTCCTGAAACCCAGTCTGTATCGTCAATAATAAGTTCGTTAGTCTTACTATTGACGTAGTCGGATATTACGTGTTCGTATCCAACACGTAATTCTAACATCATGTACGTGTAATTCCAACGATGTCTCGCATCCGATTAAAATTTCTTCTTAAGATTCACAGACAAACAGAGACTATCAAACTCTTGTTGTCTGCGAGGAGTGCGAATATATTTTAGTGCATTACGTATATTATCCAATGCGGAGAACACACCTCCATACCCGCTTGAACAATCAGGTTAATCACGTGACACATGCATATGACATGAAAGATCTCTCCTAATGGTGCGTCTCTAATATTCCTAACAAAAATGTTGATCGCTACTCCATTATTAGATGCATTATCGAATGTGACACTAAAAATTTTATTTTGAATTTTATATTCCCTAAAGATTTTCATCATACACTCAAAAATGATCGGGCCATCATGAGGATGAAGAATCTCAAAGAATCCTAAAATTTTTTTTATTGATTGTCCAGTTAGAATTTACATAGTGACTCGTGAGACATGCATAAGAAGAATCATCGTGACTTTTCCATATATCGGACGTCACGGACACCACTCCACTATATGCCATAAATTCCTTAATTATTTTTTATTTTTCTAACTTATATATCTTTAGTATGTCAATCCTAGATGTGGACCTAGGAATCCTACAATAGGAATGCTGAAAATAAGTCTGCATGATGCGCACTACCCATAAATCTTCCGAAAATCTGATCGGAAGACTCATCAATGTGATGAGTCTGGCCATGTCATCCCTACCCAACTCGCTGGAGTATACGAAGGGTGTAAACTTTGAGACCGAACTCGATCTAGTCTCAAAAAATGCAGTACCAAATTGGGTTTGCCTAGGATCTAATGGTCCATATTTTTTGGTGCATAATTCGGCATGCCTCTTAAGGTGCCCAGTCCCAAATGAACTCTTACATGTTAATAGTCCCATACAATATTTACACTGTGTCATTTCTTGTTCCTCACCCCTAGCATTTTTTTGTATTATGATTTTAAAATGAGTCCAAACTACAGAAGTCCTCCTAGTTTTTTGTTTTTTAGAACTTTGGGTTGAGACGACTGGAGAAAGCAAAGTTTCAGCAGCCTCATATCTCTGTGTAATATTTTCATTTTCTAAATTTAAATACGTGTCAGGTGTATTTGCCATTTTTTATGATTTTTAATTTTCCTAATTTTTTTCTAGAGAGAGAAACTATAGAGAGAGAATGTAAAAAAAACGTAAAATAAATTACCCGGTAAAAGCAGTGAGGTCGGTCACGTGTACAGTGCACCGCAGTCAAGTTCTAATGTTCAAAACTCAAGTCGAGTTTCACGAAAATCAAAGCCGAAAGCAAAATCTCGAGGCCCGAGAACGAGAAGCACGGTTTATGTGAGAGAAAGAGAAAGATTTGAAAAATATATGTTTTTGAAAAACATAAATATTAAAGGGAGGGGGATAGAATTTATAGATTAAAGATATTAATTTTTTATAAAAAAAATATTTTTTTTATATTTTTTTGAATTTTTAATAATTATTTAGGGGGCAGAATCATGAGGACAATTGGATTCTACCCCCTAGCCATTGGAGGCGAATCCAACGGCTGAAAATTAATATTAATTGAATATTTTTTTTTCCCGTTAGGATTGGGACCGTGGGTCGGGTCCAATCAGACCCGACCCACGGTCTTTTTTTCAGGAGGGCCCGGGTGCCACGTGGCCGCGTGAAACTGTCATTGAAAGAACCCGTGCCGGCGTGCCATGCCACGAGCCTAGCCATGCCGGGACAGGCACGGCACGGCACGGGCACGGCACGGCACGGGCCAGGCACGGCACGGGCCAGGCACGGCACGGGCCAGGCACGGCACGGGCCAGGCACGGCACGGGCCAGGCACGGCACGGGCCAGGCACGGCACGGGCCAGGCACGGCACGGGCCAGGCACGGCACGGGCCAGCACGGCACGGGCCAGGCACGGCACGGGCCAGGCACGGCACGGGCCAGGCACGGCACGGGCCAGGCACGGCACGGGCCAGGCACGGCACGGGCCAGGCACGGCACGGGCCAGGCACGGCACGGGCCAGGCACGGCACGGGCCAGGCACGGCACGGGCCAGGCACGGCACGGGCCAGGCACGGCACGGGCCAGGCACGGCACGGGCCAGGCACGGCACGGGCCAGGCACGGCACGGGCCAGGCACGGCACGGGCCAGGCACGGCACGGCACGGCACGGGCCCGAGCACAATTTTTTAACGTGACGGGCCGGCCAAGTTGACACCTCTACCTCTCAATAATATATACGAATCTAATGTTTTCCTTTGGGTTTAGTAAAGTACAAAAATGTGTATTCATATCATTTGTAATGCTAATTATAATTTTTTTCAAAAATCAAAGATATAAAAGAGTTATTTCATTAATTTTCTAGCAAAATGAAAATAAATGAGATCTAACAGATTATAATCCAATTTGATTTGCAAGTTAGCTAAAGATCATCGAGAAAAGTATTATAAATATACAAAATTCTATTATCATTAGTGAGAATGAGATTCGTCTATATAGCTAAATCTTGATCTAAGAAGTAACTTGTGATATTATATGCACTTGATGCACCTTGAATGATTGGAATTTAAAATTCATTTATTGAATGGCTAACTCGAAAACAAAAACCTTGCTTACAAACTAATAGAGGTGACTAGCTTTAACAGTCATATTGATGAAAATTTCATCCAATGATTTTAATAATTCCATATTCTTTAGACGTCATCTATCGACATGACCTCATAACAAGTAGGTTGTGACCCCAACATGGTAGATACGCCACTTTACCAATATGAAGACCTCATGACAAAAACGTTGAATACGCCACTTTACCTAATACATGGGCCTTACCATAAGACAGCTCTCTCTAACTACCAAAAATGAGTCTGCGAATATTCCAAAAAAGACTGAAAAGAATTCTTACACATTCTAGAGAGAGACCAGCACAAATCAACCTCGGTATAACTACAAAGATCATATTATCAGAGGGTCATGCTATACATTCAGAAAAAAATAAGTTCAAATAAATCCACTTTTTTATTCCTTCGGAATCATGTCTGATATAGGCACGGGCTAACCCATGGCACAACTCGGATAATGTAAAGGTTTCTAGACCGTGTGCCACAAAACATGAATAAGTGGCCAGCCCAACATGAAAACTCATGCAGGATTTCAGCCCTAGTGACCAAACCAAGCTAGCTTGACCTAACTCAGACTAGACTACACATGACCCAAGCTAGCATGGACATGAGCCAGGCAAGCATTGACCTGACCTAGGCGAGGTCTGGTTCTAGTTGTCCCAGCCTAGAACATCCCGTGCCTAGTTCCCGAGGCATATTAGGTTTGGCCAGGCGCAACCTAACAAGGCATGACCCATCATGGACCAGGTGGCCTGCAAAAAATTGAGTCATGCCGGGATGCTCACATTTGGAATTGGACCGGCATAGCCTATTTGTCACATCTATAAGTACATCAAAATGAGACTAATCACAATTTTTAAATGACACAATATTTATTAAATTTGCAACAATGAGAATCTATCGAAGAAAGTCTTTTTTGAGATAGTGATGAGACAGCAAACA
The DNA here is from genome assembly GCA_029783825.1 of Sapria himalayana. Taxonomy (NCBI): domain Eukaryota; kingdom Viridiplantae; phylum Streptophyta; class Magnoliopsida; order Malpighiales; family Rafflesiaceae; genus Sapria; species Sapria himalayana. The sequence continues at coordinate 1,860,000 of JAREIK010002323.1, read as the reverse complement.
AATAGACCAACCTCAATTACAATAGAATATAAGGCTTCACATTCAGTAGCATGCCAATTTACAAAGGAACAACAAGAATGTGTTAACTTGATTTTCTTAAAAACAAAGCAGACAATCAATTCAAGTGAACAGATATTAAAAAGCAGAATGCATAATATTAAGTAGATGATTTGATAAATGTAAAATTACATTTGATACTTCAATCCAAATGAGATTTAATCCAAATATTAATTTTTTTACAAACTAGATAAAGTCGATATTATAGCATATTGAACAAGGTCAAAGCTTAGGATATTATAGCAAATGAGAAACCCATTTCAAGATAATTCTGCAAATCTTACTCATAGGATTATACTTATTTTATAACCAAATATTAGTGTTTGTTCTTTTAGACCATATTCTAATCAAATTTTATAACCAAAAAAGAAACCTTTTAAGTTTCTATCTATAATTTTTAGTTATATTTATTGTATTCATTATCTTTCTCCTAGTAAAAAGTCATAGTAGTCATGTCATCAAGTGTGTCTTATGTTGATGCTCCAGCACTCGAAAAGATAGTGTTACTAAAAATCAATGAATCACAACAAATAAAAATATGATATTTTTTGAGAATAAATTCTTTGAGTTTTGATCCAAGAAAGCAACCCCTCAAACACAATAGTTATAAGATCAATTCCTTGTCTAATTCTTCACCCACTAGAGTAAAAATGAACAAGTTTTGCATCTAATATGAACACAACAATTAGTCTTGAGAAGAGTAGCAGGATATCTCTTGGTGACTCAATAGACCATGACTTAGTTAAAACCTCTAATGATGTGTGTCGATATGACAAACCTAGTACAAGTGTGATAGGAACGAGGTATGAGTCACTCTGCGAGACCAAAATAAAGGTTCAAAAACTTGATAGTCTTAATTTAAAAAGTATAATGAACAAATAAATCAATAACTTCTCCTAAGCAAGTCAATGGTCGTGTGATTTAAAATAGTTTAGAGTATTAGATCACGTAATATTTGGATTAATCTACAAAAAGAACTAATAATATGTCCGACTTGGCACCCAATATCACATATAATTATTTTTGTTTCAATACTACATATTCTGATTTTTTTTGTTCTCTTATTTATTATCGGATCCTTAATATTATTTATGAAACAGACATTGAGGATGACAAAAAGATATGATAGATTACTTATAAATAATCACTTTCAATCACACATAAGATTTTATTAAATAGTCACAAGGTAATCTAGTTGTGGAATGTAAGAGGATATGCATAGTAAATAACAGATCTCAAAGAAAAGTTGATCATATTAAGATTATGTTAGTAGTCATAATATTTATACTTAAGATATGGATTATTAGTACTTTTTTTCTCTAGTGAACAATATGGTGTTAATCGAATTATTATTGTCTATATGTGACATATAAACAATATATTAATTTAATATATGAAATACATTTCTACATCATGATCTTAAGAATATATATATATATATATATATATATATATATATAACAGTCACTACGTGTGTCTGCTACAAAAATTTCTAATTCTCTATGGACTGAAAAAATCTTCTGGAACATAATCAATAGGCTCTCTTCAACTCTCAATACTCTTGATCTTAGAAGATAAGTGTTAGAATATTCTTATTTGTAGGGATATGAATCATAGGGATAGTATATGTTGATAATATTTAAATTAAAAATTAAGATTAATCTCAACTGAAGCTATTTTAATAAATTGAGTTTGACATAAAAAATTTGAAACATCTAATGTACTAATTTTGATTATTAGGATTTTTTATTTTAGGGGTATAATTTTTCTTTCTTAAAGAATATACAATTCACATATTTTTACTATACTTGTATGATGGAAAATATAATAATTAACTCACCGCTTGATCAAAGAGTAAATATGTTCAAATAAATTGATACTTCAATTAATGCTTCTAAATACAAGATAATCATAAAAAATTTAATAATCAAATAATAATCAAAACACATATCAAATTTTTGTTACTAGTATAGTTAGTGAATTTATGTAATACTTATATACAGTCATAGTTAATTACTAAGCTTTTATGACGAAATGCATAACAATTGTCTCACCACTTGTTCGGAGAGTAAATATGTTCATAAATATTGGAACTTCAATTAAAGTTTCTAAATTTTAAAAAAAATCATAAAAAATTTTAACAATCCAATAATAATCAAACCACATATCAAATTTTTATTATTAGTATAAGCTAATTTTATGTAATATCTAAATAAATTCATATGGATGTGATTTTTTAAAATCTCAAATATATAAACAGAAATCAAAGATGTAAGATTGTATTCAGTTATCATAGGTATCGTTGAATAGAGGCAAATTGAGATTACCGTCAAGCTTCAACAATGACAAAAAAGAGACTCTCCAGTGAATTGTGTACCTTTCTTGGAGTTAGTTACTCTTGAATTTCAGTGAATTAATCATTTCTTAGAGGTGATGTATCTATCAATTTAAAGTCCAATCTGTTTACTACAATAGTTAAACAGCTCAGCATATTGATATCAATCTAATATGTTATAAGCAGATGAAATATATCAAAATCAAATATCATTTCACATGAGAAAATATCTAAGATAAGTCAATAGAAACCACATACATTAAAAAAACAACCCTGAGATCTATAATTTCATTTAGTGACAAGAAGCATAACAAAGTATAGACAATATTATCTTCTAAAAAATAAATATTTGACTGTTACTTCTATATTGAGTACGGAAGTAGAATACAAAACTATGATTTTGTCCTAATATGAGTTTCATTGAATCGGTTACTTTTTGGAGAAGATTGATATATTAATTTAGAGACTAATGATAATTTAATATAATAATTAATCAGCTCAATATATTATTATCAATCCAATATTTCACATACAAATAAAATATATTTTAATCAATTATTAATTCATAAGAAAAAGATTTAAGAGAAGACTATGATTATCATCTATTTTCCTATCAGCGAGCAGATTGCAAATATTTTCATATGAATGCTTAGAAGACATTAATTATATTTTTCTTTTCTAACATAAATATTTGTGACATATACATATCAACTTTAAATGAACTAATAAGATGTTAGTTGGATTTTAAGTTATATTTTTTTTACTTATTTTATTTTTCTGTATGGAAGTACTTGATATGTGGGTTATCCCACCATGTGTGTGTGCGTGTGTTATTAATTTTCCCATCTATCATCTCTCTCTCTCAAATCTCTCATCCCCCCCCCCACTCACTCTCTCTCTTCCCATAACCCTAATCATGTTTCATCATGACATTAACAAAATAAAATTTATCAAAATTATAAAAAAGAAACAATTTATCAAGTACCTGGCTAGTATCTCTTCCTATCCAGAAGTGAACATCATGTAGATAGGAACCTCCCTTGGCAAAAGCTGTCTGCGAGGATAGAATTAGATTAACAATCAGAGAAATATATTACACCAATTGATCGATAAGAGGACAACCATCTACAAAATCATGAAAAAGATTTAAACATAATTATATCAAACATCTAGGCTACAATCAAAATGCACAAAGATCCACCAGCTATAACATAATGTCATGTAAAGATAAAACTTTCAAGTTGTAAGTCGAAGGGGTGTTTTACAGTTAACAAAGCGATAGATGGTATATACAACCTTTAATATAATGTAAGAATCCCCCATGTAAAACTTTCCATGTTCTGATTTTGGAAGTAGAACAGGATGAAAATTCTCAATTCTCCAAATATCAGTCCCTCTGCAAGATGTTAAGATAAAAACTACAATCTAAAAAAAATAAAAAGAAACTGTTTGACCAGTAGCTAATTTACCAAACAAGAGAAAATATAACCAGCACACACGTTTCAAGGTATATTTAAGAAAATCAAGTTGAATGCCAAGTTGAATACAAAAAAAAATTGTGTTCTCGTGGACAAACATCTGATAACTGAAATGACAACACAATTTCCCTGAAAATTTTTAGATTTCATTAAGCTGATTTTTCAAGAAAAAATAACACATAACAGAAATTCATGGCATAGAAGCATGCACATGGACATGTGCAAATGAATACAAATTTCATAAATGGCCACAAAACATCAAGTTCTTTCAAATATATCAAACAACAATGTGGAGTTCTTCGTCCAAGATCTTCAATTAACTGACAATCTCTGAAAAAGTTTGAGTAAATCACTGACAATTAACTGCGGAACTTGGTGACCACTGCCCAACAAACAATCATTAGAAATGTATTCTGTTAATCAAGTTTATTGGTTGCCCATCTTTTTTTAAATAACAAATCTCTAATTGAACATCAAAATATCAACAAAAAATTAGCAATCCCAAAAACAACCCTAAAACAGGGTCAACCCAACGAAATTTAACCTGACCTGAATGGGAAAAAAACAAATGGATATAAGCACTAGAATTTTCCAGGGTAGTTGAGATTGAGGCATTGTTGATGAAAAAATCAAATATAGTTTTAAATTATCAACACCAAAAGATGTGCTAATGTCATACAAAAAAATAAATTGATACAACTAAATATAATAAAAAAAAAACACCATTAGAATACCCCTTCTAATCAAGGAAACTCAAATATCAAACAATTCAGTATAGCACATGGAATATACCAATATTAACAACTAAAATACAAATATCAAATGACAAATTTTAATTGCTGGCATTTCATGGAGATTCAGGCCGAGAAAGTGGAGAGGGGAGAGAAATAAATAGATAGATAGAGTGAGTGAGTGAGTGAGAGATGAAGAAAATAAATTATAATTTTTATATTAAATCAAAAAAAGATAATACAGCACAAATAAACTCAAATTTGAGCAACTCGGATGTCAGGAAATCCACTAGAAATAAAATAAGTAAAAACAAGATAAAAAACAACATAAAAAAAAATTAAACCTCTGCATCTCCCTTCAAGATGGTGTGTGTGTGTGTGTGTGTGTGTGTGTGGGAGAGACCAATTTAGTGTTTCAGTCATGGTAAAAATCAAGAAGGCTTAGGGCAGCCCACATGTCCATCTTTACAAAAAATAAATAAACATAAAAAATAAAATTAAATCCCAAAAACCTCTTCAGTTATTGAGTATATGTTATAAACATTTAGTTTAAAAAAAAAAAACAAGTTGGGGAGTATATATTTTGCTTGTTAATAAATATGAACACAGTGGCTAAAGAATAATTGTGCATCTTCTCCCATATAAAGCAATAATCTATCTCTATAGGATTCATATCCTCATGAAATATCGAATTGATAATAATATGTAAAGATGACTGGCTATCATAGAAAAGCATTTTTGGCAGCTGACCTAGAACACATAACTCCGCCAAGAAATTAAAAGTTAATATTATTACTTACCAAAAATATCTTCATTGGCTTCTATATAGTTGGAGTATCTTAGAAAACAAAATATTAATTTCTTTTCTAAACTATCTCATTCTATGAAATAATATTATCATAAAATATCTAATGAATCATATCGTATTTCTCAAAAAAACAAGATAACTACAGATATAATTTATCAAGTATCTCAATGTTACAATCAAATTAAATTATATTTTTTCATTAAATTTCATAAAATAAAAAATTTTCCTTGAATATTAATAATTATGTATATCAAAGTTAGTTGTCAATAAAATTAATAAAGCACCTCAAACAATCAAATATGACCATTTTATTAGGTTCCAAAATATCTAAGTAAATCATATAAAATTAGTCACTCATAATACATTCCTAACATGTTGGATAGAATGATCTAGCATGTTTTCCTAATTGTTATATCTCACATTCAATAAAAAATACTCATTTGATGCTAAACTCTAAAATTTTAACCTTCTGTAATAATAGATATCTCAAACAAAAGTGTATTACTAATAGATTAATAATAAATAAGTATCTAAAGAAGCTCTAAGTGGTGAAGAAAAATCAACACAATTTATTTAACTCAATCACAAGGAAAATTATAGATTTGATCTATCATGCATATAGACACCAAAGGAAAAGAAAATAATGTTAGCCTAATTATGTAGTAAAACAATTGACAAAAACATAATTAATAATATAATTTTAATATATATAAAACATGCTTTTAAAAAAAACTCAAATATTTACATTGTCATGCTTTGAACCTCATACAACAATACTCCTATGGAATGGGGATTTACCATTCAATTTACTATCCAATTATTTGAAATGAGATGGTAAGCAAAAAAAAACAAAAAAAACAAAAAACACAAACGTGTTTGGGCCTACGTCAATAGAACCTAATAATATAGAAGTCGAGTATTCTCCTACTAAAAAACATAAATGTAACAAGATCAACAGGCAATAAATATTATCATATAAAAACTAATTAAAGTATACACAATAGTTGTTTATATAGTCTTTGAACATCAAAACATCAATTATAACTCATATTGTAATATCTAGCACTTGTCCTAAGTATGTCTCAATTTCTCACACAAAGAATATGTCAATATTGGCATGGCATGAAAATCACATCATATTGTGTCTGGCACAACACTATAGCACAGTTATTCCTAGCAAAAACAAGTCGTACTAACCTAACATGACCCATTTAACACCTAGGTCATTTGAGCTAAAGAGAGATTTTCACTATTGGGAAACCGCATTCTCTCTCTGAGTAAACATGATATGCATTTGTTAGTTTCGTATTATAATTCCATGAGAATCTCATCATATTTTGAACCAAATAAGTTTAAATATAATTGATGGATGACCCTCTCAATCCTTATTAGTAGCTCAAGTGGAATTAGAAAAAAAATAAGAAAAATTAACATGTTCAAATGTATCTTCTCGATTCTTACTATTCATTTAATTACTAAAAAATTAATCATACTCAAAAATAATAATAATAATATCCTCACTCACTAATATTCTATTAAACTCTAATAAAAAATATTTATAATTTTTTTAAGTATTTGAATCGCTAAGATAAACATATATCAAGTCTTAAAATAATTAAAAAGATTGATCTTGTGATGAATAAATAAGCCAAAGCACACTAATTGTAGAATAAGCCAAAGATAGTCATCCATAATTATTATAGTTTGTATTTGATATGTTTTGTCATCTTTAGATATATACATGTTTACCATATATATAAGAATACCTAACATGTAGATTATCTCAATCTAAATTAGTTATTATTCATAGAATCTACTTGCACATCATATTTCTATAAAATTTTATGACTTGAGATTTATGCATATTTATTTTTGACATAATATCAAAGCTGATGACAGGCAAACCTTAAGTATATTAGTTAAGTAAATGAAAAGAACATGCATTTGGTACAACACAGTCGCACACAAGTGTTACAGGGGCAATAAGTGTGCGTGCAGCATGTGGGCAGTGATCACAACCTAATGTTGGCGACGAAGTAAGATAATCTCACATAAATATGTTATGTTACTGAGTGTGGCGTGTAGTGTTACAAAATGTTTTAAGTGTTCATATGCATACACAATTGGTTTGTGCACCGGGCAATATGTGTAGTACATAGTGACTGCGAGTGTTGTAGCAATGTATGTGTGTAGCAAATTGTGGCAATAGTGTTGAAGAAGAAAAATAGAATATTACATTCAAGTTTTCCCCATTTTTTAATGATGAAAGTAGTCAAAATCCATATTATTATTTATACAAAACTCGAGTAATGAAATTATATTCACCCTGCCAATTTGAACTCGGGCAAGAGTTCAAACATAGTTTTTTAGTCAAGAAAAGATAGATCTAATCACAAATTGACTTTTTCAAATATTAATTTTTATATAATAATCCATCAAGATATGGTTAAATTTTATTTTTTCATTATACCCATCACAAACTACGCAAATATAAGTCAATATTTCATAACTTATATGAATGAGTCTATAGAAGCCTATAGAGTTAGAGCACATCACCATTCACTTTGTCCACTTCACACACCGAATTACACAACTCATAGAAATAATCATAATAGAGGAGGATGTAATTAAAGGAGAAAGATAGATAAAGATATTTTTGACATAATATTTCTATATTTATTGTTTGAAAATTGTTTTAACATTTCACAAATAAATTCTAAGTAATCATGAGTTACTCACCTGACCAAAATACATAATGAACAATTCCATATTTATGAGAGACCCCAAAACATGCTAGAGAGACACCTCACACAACACAAACTAGCAGCAAAAAGAGTAAATATCATATTAGATGCAAAGGTAGGAGAGTCTCATTTGTACACACTATATGAGGAATGTCTCTATAAGTTGGGTTGCCATGATTTATGTCTAGAAAAGAGGTTTTAAGTACTACAAGTCAATGAAGATGACTGGCCAACTACCACATCCATCTAAAGATTATCAGAGAAATCCCTTTTTGTGACCCTTGCTTCTAGAAAGTAATATGAAAGATTTCTTATCATCTAAATCTTCAAGTACTAGAGTTTTTATAACTTGCTTCTCGCTTCAAAACTATGAATTAAACTTAAAAATTAAGTCACATCAAAGATAATTATTATTTGTTGACTATTTTTTTTATTTTGTTTTTGAATATTATAACAATTAACAACAAACCATCAAAATTTTTGATTTTAACATTCAATTTAACAATTTCTCTTTTGACTATTTTTTTGTGTATCCCAATAGTTTTTTTTCTAAAATCACATTTCAAATCAATTTAACTCTCACATTAAGTTTAATTCATTAATATTATTTTATATGATCGAAAAACTTGAAGAAAAATTTATGTGATTATATATGATCTATTATATTTCTTAATTTTATTATATGATATATCACTAGGTGTGAATTATTATCGCCTTAGTCATTCATCATTGGTCAAGCTGTGAATGATTATTTTTAGTGTTAGAGATGCCTCTGCTAAAATACGAGACATCACTTAGAAAAATACATTACAACTTCCTATTATGTCCATCAAACTTATGTGAGTAATGATTCATTTAATTTGATATACTTAAAAATATAAAAAACTAATAGAAATAAGACTCAAGATAGATACAAAATCTTTATTATGTTCATTATGATATGATTTTACTTTGTTAATTTTTTTTCATTTTAAATCATTTTTTTTATTTTTTAGTTATTTCATAATAAATATAAAAAAAAATAATTTAATGATGAATGAAAAAAGAGAAGAAACTCAGTAAATAAGATTTCTATTTTAACATGAGATATTTAAGAGATTAATATCTCAATTGTATTACCATCAAAATTCAGACAAACTATAACTACTAAGATTTAAATTCAAGACATATCACTCTTGAAGAAAGATATATATCATTATATCAAGACAACTTGGTAACAAAATGTTTAACTAGGTAATCAGTCATCTTGGTACTATTCTCACAAAAATATATCTAACTTCAAAATTTTTATAAAATCCGATACATCAGTATTTATATAATCACACACATGTCTTGTAATAAAAATAATAAAGTTAATAAAAATATAAAAATTATAAGGAATGACAATGTAATAAACCATATATCTAATAATATCAACAATTGTAATACTGAACATGAGATCATATACCACACTTTATGTATTAACACATACCAATACATAATAAGATTAAAATAATAAAAAATAGTTATTTAGTTGAGATTGCTTAAATAGTCCTCTTTGATAAAATTACAATAAAATATTTTTTTGAGAGATACACATTCAACCACAATGTAGCTCATCAGCCGGATATCTTTTTTTGCTATTTTTCATCATGTAGCTTTATAGATTTTTCACTCTTAAAGAAATTATTCAATATATCATACAAAATCATTTAGAGTAATTATTATTTAGAATTTCTACTTAGAACATGATAAGATAACACTTAACATAATAAAATAATCAACATGATACAAAATGATACAAGTAATATTCACTAGTGAAGAATAAAGTTTTGATGGGTGATGACATAATTTATTTTTAGCAAAACTTATTTTTAACTAGCCTAAGAATAATAAGAATCCTGAGGATACATTTGAACTATTATTGTTAATTATGAGATTATCATTTTTAACTATATTTGAACATGTTGGTATACATTATGGTGATACTCTTATAGAATTATCATAAATATCAAGAAATATATAACAAATTGATTCTAGCAAAAATAAGATTTTCATTAAAATTAAATTTCCCACAAATTTAATCAATATAGTAGCTGCCAAGTATATTCTAGTCCTAACTCAAGATAAATTGGAAAATGGATGACTTTATCATCTATAACTTAAAGCCTATTCTCTAGAAGAGATGAATAGGTTGGACTCAACATGTTACAAAAGATAAATAATTAACATGAGTATCACTATGAAAACTAGTCCATATTCCAAGGTATGTCATCTGAATCAAAGACTTTTGAGAAGTTTTACTCATATTTGAGATAGATAATCAAGATTTTTTCTTCAATGATTTAGATGATCTCAACAAAAATAAATAAAACATTAAGAGATTCTCACAAATGAAAAAAAAAAATTAGACGCGAAGAATGACTTTCTTCATTATTTCCTACAGGAATAAATGTATGTGAAATAATCACTCAAGTTTTAAACTAGAAGAATCAAACTTAATTTTTAGATTATGAAAAATCTTATAACTTGAAATAGTTACGCAAAACTTAATTTAATAAATTTTTACTTATAGTCACATCTTTTAATTTACACAAATATAATAGATTATTTTATTAAGAATTAATATTACAAGTTTATCTTGAAATTTTATCATAATTATAAATAAAAAATCTTGATAATCTCAAATAAATTAATCGTAAAGATTATGCTTTGAAAAATATTCATAGGGAGTCATGTATTAATTTCTCATCTAATACAAATTATTGTATAAATATCTTTATGCCCTAATATCTCTTTTAATGATCATAAGCATCATAATTTAATTAATTTTTCAGATTTAAATTAGATACTAACTTATTACAAAAAGAAGCGTACATCAAATGGTTATCTTAAGATCCGGTGCAAAAATATAATTCATAAAGAAGGAAACAGACACTCACAAGATGGTTATCTCACTTTTATTTTCTTCACACTTAGTGTTAAGAATATTTATGCGTCATCTTAATAAAAAATATTAGAATTTAGTGTTGTGTTTTAATAATTATCATTTTTTTTTACATACTACCTTTATGGATGGGAGAGAATCCACCATGTAGGATGTCCCAATCCAATTACTAATTATTTATATTAGCCACTTGGATACACTATCTCTATATAGTTCTATTAATTGAGAGTTATGCATAAGCACTTTTTGTACAAAAAAGATGATAATGACTGCAACAATTATAACAAGAACAAAGACAGACTCATTATTAAAAATTGCCCAATTGACATGGCACCTATTAAATAACAAAGGCACCGAACATTCATTGCATTATGTCTATATAAATATGAAATCCAAATAGATATACAAGTGTAAAGATCTATTAAATTAATTTTTATTACTATGAGAACTTATCTACCTACAATTAAACAGAAAGAAGTATAAACATTGACAAATAACAAATACAATCAATGACAAATCTTATTTTGAAAAAATAAAGCTTTCAAAAAAAATAATAAAAAATATAGCAATCAATAAATGTCTTTATAAAAATTACTTTGTGATTAGTGTCAAAGACTTTTCAATGGAGACTCAAATCATTTTCATTTCACATCTTTAAGACTCCTCAAAATAGTTATCATGATTTATTCAATTAATTTTTTTTCTAATTTATCACTTAAAATATATTGTTTCAACAATTTCAATGGCAAAAAATGAGCCATGAAGTAGCTTATAAAGCAGAATTAATAAACAAGATGAATACAGAAAAACAACATAAGGCAAGAAATAATATACACAATTTTCATTGTCCATTAGTTAATACAAAAAGATACACGTAAGGATACAATTTCTGGCCAACTCCAAGAAATGCAGGATCAAAAACTTGGGCAGAGGCAGACATCATCAAAAATGCCTCCTTGAAGAGTTTCTTACTGAATATATTTTACTCAAGACTCAAATAACCTGCAAAATAACACATCAAAAAGTGACTACAGTGGAAATATATATATACAACAAAACTTCAATAATGCACAAAATGCAATCCAAGAGAAACATGCAAAGGTAAAGACTAGTTAAAATCATTCAAGGAAAAGGATTTTTTGCAAATATCAAACATTTGTTATAAAGGAAAAATTATCAGAACGATTTGAAAATAGTGATACATTGCATTATCTTCTACAGGCCAACTACACAGTCTATTATTAATGATCTCAAAAATTAAAAAAATTAAAAGTTTTGCAGCATTTAACAAATATTTTGTATTATGTTGACACATGGCATTTGCTTTGTTGCTCAAAGATATTTTTTTACATTATTTTAGTTAATTGACTTGAGCATTCCATTTAACATATAAGTAATTGGCATCAAACAGTATTGCCATGTGGGTGTGGTGGTTATGGTGGCACAAAAAAGCAGTAGAATGCATCTTAGCAAATTGTTAAGAAAATTATTCTTGGTTAGTAGTATGACCATGATATAAGATTGTGCTGATTGTTTCCAATTTTTATTTACACGACATGGCATTATTCTGCAATAAATGAAATTTTATGTTTATATATTTTACCTACTTATTTTTAATATTGTATGAAACCATTAAAACAATTATTCAATGTTACTAGATTGCTAAAGCCAGTGTCACCACAATCACAGTCAGTGAGCCTACAACCAATGCACCATCTGGCGATCACGAGTATAAGTTTTGATTATTGCGAAGAGTTTTTAGCAATTAATTCAGGACTAGACGTGTCAAATCAGGCGAGTAGCCCAATGACGGCCCACAGCCCAGCCTGGTTCAGCAGTGCTTGGCCAGGCACAGCAAAGTCCAGAACCGTACCTCGGGCCAGGTAGGACCGCCCCATGCAAGGTCATGTCGTGGTGGACCGGCATCAGCCGTGCCTCATGCCGGGCTAGGCACGACACATGTGTCAGGCCCGGCAGCACGATAAACCGACCCGGGTGACCACCCGACAGGGTCTTGGTAGGGCAATCATGGAGCGGTCCAATTTTATTAAAACAATCGGTCACGTGAGCAATTGTAATTGTCCGGCCCATAAGCCAGCCACCCATCAGGCAACAGGTAATGGGGCACAGACTGGCACGACCATGCACTCATTCGTGCCACCATGCCATCCTGGACCAGTGGACCATGTCGCCATGCCGTGCCAGACACTTCACGAAAATGTAACCATATCATATCATGCATGACACGGTGCACGGCATGGTCCATTTGACACCTCTCTTATGGAATCAACAATCATATTATAAGTGATCATTATTTATTTTTCTATTTTAACCAATATAATTTTATAACATTGTTGTTGCCAACAAAGTGATTTTCATATAACCTTTTACAAACTTTTTTTTCTTCGTAATAACCTTGAAAATAACGTGTATATAATTTACTCATCTCATTTTTGAATATGAATATAATTTTTAGATCATATTTTTAGTTGCGAAAGATTTTACACAACCTAAAATAACACCAATAACCTAATAGATAACATTTTCCATTATAATTATTTTTTTAATTGCATTTAACTATCAATATTAATCATTAAAGTTAAGAAGAATACATGGTTTTGCTATTAATATGTTATTCGAGAATTAATCTTATGTTTTATTGTCAAATGGCATTAAAACCTATTTGCTCTTCATAATAACCATAAAAATAAAGTACATATAAAACAATCACTTCGTTTTTGAATATAAATAAAATTTTTAGATCATATTTATGATTGCGAAAAATTTTATACCACTTGAAATAACACAAATAACCTAGTTTATATGATTTTCCATTATAGTTACTTTTTTTTTAATTGCATATAATCATCAGTATTAAACATTGAAGTTAAGGAAAATACTTGATTCTGTAATTCATATGTTATTCGAGAATTAATCTTATGTTTTATTATCAAATGATGAATTCACTTAACATGATAATGTGGTCAAGTTCCTTGCCTAGTAACTAGTTGAACTTGAAACACTATGGATTCCAATCAAACAAATCCTTGCCCCACTACTGAACCCCGCTACAAAACTCGACAAGCAAATTAAGATAATTTGTGATACAACACAAGTTTTGACACGAAAAAAATTTGATTGTGGACACTACAAAAAATAGGAACATTGGAACAACAAGACTTGATTGATCATCATGACTAGAGAGTCAACCCAGGACAAATACATCTATGGTGGTATTAATTAAAATCTTCTTTGATACTAGTTGATTTGGTGCAAAAAAAACTGATTAGGACCTAATGGTTACTCTATAAAAAAATTCAAAAATGCTCTTCACCATTTACTTTCTCACGTATCCTCTTATTCTCGTATTAATATTATATATTCAAATTTCTTAACTTTTCTTGATAATTATAATAACTCATCTACTGCCTTCAAAGCATTTACAAATATAAAATAATAGCAGACAATATTGAATAAACATGGTGTCATCACTATTCCCTACAAAACTTGGGAACTTATTGTAGACCAATCAAGAAGTCTATAGTTGTATGAAGCATATGTATTTTTTTGGAATACTTAATTGAGATGAATGAGGATGCTTTTCGGATATTCTTTCAATCTCACCATATCTTCTCTAAGGGCATTCTAGAACCCAAAATAATTAATTGGCAGTATGCTACTGAGTTGAGAAGGATGCTTATTTCTGATGAAGTTACTTTCTTCGAAAATAAATCTTTCTTGGATGCTTAACTCCTGGATGATGCGTTCGTTGAACCAGATGATATTGATTATGTTTTTTCTAGTTGAAAACATGCATAGAAAGATAGAATTCCAATCAAACAAATCGTTGATCCATCAACGACTCCACTGCATAACTTGAGGAGTGTATTAAGAAATATGGTGATGCAACACAATGTTTGGACTAAGAAAATATTGATAATAATTATGAGTTGCTTGTAAATCTTAAAGTTCACCATATTATTTTCATTTAAGTTTCTTGATTTCTATTTTATTGATAGTTATGATATCCCATCTATTACCTAAATGTGTTCAACTCAACATTCACTTTCTCAAGTGCTCAATTATTCTTATATTACTACTTTATATTCAAGTTTCTTGACTTCTATTGATAGTTGTAATAACACATCTACTATCTCAAAGGCATAATTAATTCAAAATGACAACACACTATATTAGATGAATCCATAGTTATTATTCTTAACAAAACTTGGTATCTATTTCTAAACCATTCAACAAGCATGCAATGAGATGCGAGATGGTGTAAACTATGACAACTAATTTAGGATCACACTCATAGCTATTGGTTTTGCTTAAATATACGAAATTGATTATGAAGATAATTTATTTCTATTGCCCAAAATAATTTATAAGTCACGTTATTCTTAACTCTTGGGACTTCTCATATATAGTTGTTTCAACAATTAAATATGTAGTATATACTTTTTTATGGTGATCCTAAGAATTAAATGTATAAAAAACACAGCTTAAGCCCCACTATCTAATAAATTACATATATGAATTATACATTATGAAAAAACATGTATATGCAAAATTAATCACTTAGAGATTAACTTAGGTTAATTTTAATTTAGATATCACAAAGGACAAACAAATAGGAATCACTCAATTGAAACAATTGCTTCGACAAGAATTTCACATAAAGGATCTTAACCATATCAAATATTTTCTTAAAACTCATTGATTACATGAATTTAACACCCATAAATTATCAACTTGCTTAACACATGTATGTTACTTTGAATACTGGTGGTATGGTTGACTCGTTTAGATAAAAAAAAACAAATAAAAACTAAATTATCTAATAACTAGTAAATCAAACATTGTGTTGTTTGTATAATTAATCAATTCACAATTTCTACCATAAAAAATCAGATAAATATCAACATCATCATTAACCATGCCTTTTCTCAAACAAAAATTCATATAAATATAATATTAAATATTTTAGAATACATCACAAAAGTAAGACTTTTTTCTGCAATCATTAGTGTACACTAATGTATGGAAAAGTATAACACCAGCTGAGTATGCAATCATTGATCAAAGATCAATTATAATATTTTATACTTTATTCAAAATATAAATTGATCTTGTAAAAGAAATAAATCACTTCCAAATTGAGTCAAAGTAGAATATAAATCAGACTTACGAAACATGGGAAATTTAGCTTTTCTAATATGTGTCTTGTGATACTAATATTATCCTCCCAAGTTGTAGTATTCTCCCAAGTGTCATGTAACTTCAACATAACATTTCCTTTATATTTGAAGTATTCTCCCAAGTTGTTCCCATTCTATAACTTCGACATATCATTTCCATGATATCTGTAGTATTCTCCCAATTTGAATAGAAACCTTATTTTCACTTAAAAATAAATTACCCGGTAAAAGTAGTGAGGTCGGTCACGTGCACGATGCACCACAGTTAAGCTCAGAGTTCGAAACTCAAGTTGAGATTCCTAAAAATCCAAGCCGAATGTCGAAATCCCGAGTCCCAATAGAGAGGAACAAGATTTTTGAGAGAGAAAATGAGCGATTTGAGAGAAAATATGTTTATGAAAAACATAAATGTTAAAGAGTGGGGGGATGGAATTTATAGATTAATGAAAATATTTTTTTTAAGTAACTTATTTTGAATTTATTAGGGGGCAGAATCATGAGGGCCGTTGGATTCTGACCCCTAGCCGTTGGAGGCGAGATCCAACGACTGAAATTTAATTTTTTTTCCCGTTGGGGGAGGGGGTGAATTGGGTGGGTCGGTTCGGGCCTCGTGCCTAACCGGGTCAGGCTCAGGTCCAATCAGACCCAACCCACGGTCTTTTTTGCGAGGAGGAGGGGGGGGGCGAAGCAAGGGGGTCAGGCTCAGGGTATGCCCGACACGGGATGAACCCGTGCCGGTGTGCCGTGCCACGGGCACCAAGCCGTGCAGGTCAGGCACGGCACGGCTCGTGCCTGACCCGGGCAAGGCACGGGATTTTCCCGTGCCTCGTTCCAGGCCGGCCCGGCCCGGTTGACACCTCTAGCCCACCCCATCTCATCTTTTAAAAAAAGTTATTAAAATATTTTTAAAAACCCGCCCTGCCTGATACGCATGACAGATTTTTTTAATGACATTTATATAATACATTCTTTGACAATGAAACCTTCTTTTAAGTTCCATTCCCTAATGACAAACTTTTTGAACATGATTATGTTAGTTATGTTTTTCTTACAACAGCAAACCTGCCTACAATTCCAATTGAATGAGTCTTAGCTCCATCAATAACCTCATTGCAGATCTGGAAGTATATAAAAAAATCCTATAATGCAATACCAAATTATGAACTTATCCATAAAAAGATTGGAGTGAGAAAATTTCATCTCAATTTGAATGTACATATGACTTTAAGTCTACTTCAATCAATACATATTCTTAAGTACTCTCTTATTCTCATATTAGTGTTGGATATTTTAGTTTAATGGCTTCTCTCGAAGGTTGTCAGATTACATCTACTATCCTTGAAGACACCCTCAATAAAAATAATAACAAACTATGTTAGATAAATTTAAAGCAATCACTCAATAAAACTCAGGAATGTATTTCGAGACCTTTCAAGAAATATAAAGTGAGTATAGTAGGGTGATTTCTATGAAAAATAGTATTGATAAAAAAGTAGACTGACATAAGATTATGGATCAAGTTGGGGGTTGGGATGAGAGGAATGATTTGACACCCGACACAACAAATGCAAAATTTAATGCAACCACTATCCAATCATTGCATTTATTGTTGCGTAACAACTATAACAGCAACCAATGATTAGATTTTGTCCAATGATTAAAAAAAGTAAATTTATTATCTATAAATAGAACTAAGTTAGATTTATTTTAATAGATTTTTCATTTTTCTCTTTTAACCTTCTGTTTTTTTTTTTCAAAATTTTAAATTCAAAATCCATTTTTCCATTAATTTGCGGCACAACAACGCGTCACATTTATAAAGCATGTAGATTATATTTGCAATCTTCCTTCTACATTATTAGAAGTTCAAAAAAAAAAATTTATTCAATCTTCCTTTTAAAATCTTATTTTGACTAATAATGAGAAATATATTTTTAGTAATAATTAAAATGAATCATAATCAGCCAAATAAAAATAAAAATAAAATTTTAGAAAATTTATATTAAAAGACATCTACTTCATCCAGTTTGCCTCTTATGTCTTCTCCATCAAATAAAAAAAAAAACTAAAACTTAATAGACAAATTTTTGTTAAATATACTTATTTTAATATAATAAAGAAATATATTACAGTATAAGAAAATTCAATCCAATATATATACTACAAAAGAAAATAAATTTGCAAAATTAATAATGGGATGAAACATCTAAGAAGACATCAAATAATATACTACAAAAGTAGCCTTCAGATTACATTTGATTGCTTCTAACCAGAATCCGACTGCTATCATGATTCTAACAAATTATCATTTAAAAAAAAATTTAAAAGATAATTTTAAAATTTTTTTGAATTCTCTATAAATAGAGAAGAAATATAAAATTTTTATTTTTTTCTCAACTATCTTTCACCATTGTGTCCTCATCTTTATCTCTCCTTAAAAATTACAATATATCATATGTTATTTTTTATGAAATTAATAATTTAATTATTTACATTTATAATCATAACTTATGATTTACCCTTACGCATGTGAGATGGACAATGATGTGGATATGCCTATGCAACTTGCCTATGGGTTAAACTTTAAAAGTGGTATACTTTTTACAATTAAACAATCTATGATAATAGTATTTTTTTCTTGTTATTTAATTTTGAGTTTTGTTTTCTTTAAATTTCATAATTTATTTAATAATTACAAATAAAAAAAATATTAAAAATAAAAAAATTTAAAATTAATGTATATGTAGATAATAATGATAATCATAATAAAAATTCCAGGGATAAGTCAATATTTTTTCACATGATCTAGACCCAAACTTATTTATTACCTAAAAAAATAAAAAATTAGACGAACATCAGTAGTATGAACACACTTCAAACTTATTTGTTATAATATATCGAAGTACATGTGGGATTAAACACCTAAAGAGATATCAATCAATGCATTATAAACACAGTATATTAAATCCGGAGCAAACCGAACTTAAAGACAATCTTTTAAGTTAGATCTAATCCAACTTTTTTAACCACTTTCATATAACACAATAATTAAAAAAAATGCATGATCAAATTAATTATGATTACAAGCCTTTAAAATAAATTTTGAAGAATCATAAGGTAATCAATATTATAATAACTTACTTCAAACTTAGTTATCATAAGATTTTTGTATCTACCAGTAAAAATGATAGAATAAAATATTATAAATTAAAAATAATTAATAATGAACTAATTAAAAAATTTAATAAAATAGTATCTGGGATGTCTAATATATGAATTAACTATGATAATGTATCATTTACATATCAACCCGCTTATTATGTAGACTAAGTAGAAACTTAATAAAAATATTTTATGATTTTTTGGGATTCTTTATCTTCATATGTTAAATGGTTCGGGCGCCCTGGGCTGGCCCAAAGACTAGCATTGTTCAGTCATGATTGGCCCAACACGATACTATAGAATGCTCGGGCACATATCAAGCGGACCCTCGACGCGACACGGGTGTCTGGCATATGAGCACAGTACGGGCAATGAAACGATGAGCGACACAGTGACGCTTGATGGAGGACGACGCAGCACACCCGGCAGGCATCATCGGCACGACAGCATGGCAGCACAACCCTAATTTTTTCTTAACCGAGAACACCCTGACACAACCCAACCCCAAGCTAATTTCATGCCTATGGCAATACTAGGTCTACCCTCCAGTGAATCGTGTCGTGCCAGGCACGAAACGATACTATAGCGTATCATGCCTATCACGACACGCGAGCCCAATTGATCCTGAAAAAAATGGGTCAAGCCAACCCAACCTAGCCATTTTGACACCTATATTTGCATAATGATTATGTCATATATGATGTGAATTTTTAGAAAAATATGCAGTTAGATGAGATATTTCATG
This sequence comes from Sapria himalayana, assembly GCA_029783825.1. NCBI lineage: Eukaryota > Viridiplantae > Streptophyta > Magnoliopsida > Malpighiales > Rafflesiaceae > Sapria > Sapria himalayana. The sequence goes on along the minus strand of JAREIK010002323.1, from coordinate 1,839,813 downwards.
ATAAGTGCATGTAATTAACCTAATAGTACACGCAAAATTAAAATTATTTCACATTAAAAGAATTAAGAAATTCATTAAAATATTTTATGATGTCTAACAAAGAACAAGAATTTAGCAACTTATGTTTATCTATGAAAATAAAAAAAATTCCAAATAAATGTAAACATGAAAATTATACTTACTTTATGTGAGTATTATGTTGACTATCAATACGTAATATCTAACTACATTTATTGTAAGAGTTATGAACTTATTATTAATAATTCAAATTTCAGAATGATGATATAGATATTTTTTTTTCTAAATTCCTGATGTTTTCAATATAATTTACACATTATTTATATTATGTTTTTGTTCTACTAATATTTTATTCAAATTAAATGAAATTTTTAATTTATTATTTAAATTGAACCAAGCAAAATATTAAGTCACGATCGCATCATTGTAATTTAAAAGTATAGCCCAATCCTCCCAAAAGGCCAAAAAAAATAAACTAGTTTGTGTTGGAAAAAATCAGCCCAATCAAAGCCACGCCAAAAAAAATCAGCCCTCAAAAGCTCACTCCAGGCTTGGCAAGACTAGAGGGGGCAAGTGGGAGTGAGTCAGGACACAGCCAAGGCACAGCCCGAAACCATGCCTGGACCCATGCAGTGCAGGCTTGAGGCACGGCTCATGATGTGCATGGTCAAGGGGTGTCGAGCCTCATATCATGTCATGCGCGACCAGGCTGACTAGCCAGAAGGCACAGTCTAGTGACACGATCAGGTATCAAGCCTCGGAACTTAAGCAAGGTTTCGAGCATGGTCAGATTGAACAGCGCCAGACCTACCCACTTTTATTTAAAAATAATAATTTTTTATTTAAAAAAAACCTCACTTTTTACACGTAGCTAATTTTTTTTAAAATTGCTACAAAGTGTTTGGCCAACAACGTCAGCATGGGACAGTCCAAGTGCACATGCAACACGATACATTTTATGCATGCATCACCACTTATTATGCAAATTCTAAGTGAACAATAACTAAAAAAATATTAAGATTTTTAAAGATTCTAATTCCTCATAATAATCCAAACATATATGAGTACATAATGACAATTTTTTAAAAAAATAATATTAAAAATAAAATACAGAGTATCATATTTGATAACGTATATAATAATGGAGTAGTCATTAACATATTTATTAGGAACATTAGAAACGAATTATTAGAAGAAATTTTTCATATTAGTTTTATTTTTCACATCATTAACCTGATAGTACGAGTGGGAATAAAAATTATTCTCTTGCTTAAAAAAATACGTAACTCATTAATACATCTTCAGATACGTAGCAAATAATAGAATTTTGATAATCTATGTTTATCTATGAATATAAAAAAAAATTCCAAACGAGTATGAGATAGCATTAGAATTACACATACCTGATATTAAAATCGTGTGTTGAATAAAAACATGTGATATTTAATTATATCAATAATAAAAGTGACTAACTTATTATTGACGACAGAAACTGAGATACACAAATTTTATTTATGAAATTTTTGAAAATATTTTATGACATGACAAACATATGTTTGTCAGTTTATACTTTCACCACTTGTATTTCACTCTAATGCATAAACAATATTAGTAATATATTTAGGAAATTTAGCGATGACCCAATATTTAGTGACGACCCAATATTTAGTGACGACCCAATATTTAGTGGTATGATTGTTGAGATAAAAACTAAATATTTAAAGTGCTGATCTACTATTTCATCTCTTTATTATTTGACTGCATGTATGAACCCTAGGATTAAGATAAAAGGAATAAAAAATATTTTGACATACGTATCCTCGTGTATGAACCAAGAATATCAACCTAAAAATTTCATTCACGAAAAATTAACTGAATTATTTACATAATATGATACTAAGTACAATAATAGTAGTCAAGCTCAAACTACGAACATTGATACTTTATTCGGAGACTATAACTTCTCCATTCAGTTAACATAAAAAAAACCACATGATAGATAATAGAATATGAGCAAACTGTCTCAGTAATTAGATACTAAGTACTATTCTATCCTATCACATAGTGATAACGAGTACTTTAACATTTTATAATAATTGAAATCATATGAGTTCACCTATCTCATGCTGTCTAAGATGACACTAAATCTACTGACTCATCCGATATCAAGCATAACAACGGAGTCAATTTTTTCTATTATAATCAATGTTATTTCGAATATAAAATCAAAATTACAATCAAATATTGTTAAAACACTAACATGAATAAAATATTAAAAGGATTCAAGGTTGAGCATCTAAGATCAAGATCATACTAAAACAAAAGAAAAAGAATTGCTAGCAGATGATGACTTGTGAGATTTTGACGAGATTGAACTCACCTCTAGTGATACAATCAAACACTTATACAATGATGATAAGTTATATACTAATATTGATTGACATTAGGATTGAGACATTTGGCTTGCATTATTATTTATTACGATTTAGATTGATGCTTTTTATTTTATGTTATTATTATAAGTTATGACTTTGTGTTATTTTATTTATTTTTGGATTGAATAGTAAATGATGGGATGAATGTGTTTTTTTTAATATTTTTGCTTATTTATTATATTTTATCATTTGTGTTTATTTATTTATAATTTATCATTTATGTGAAATAAATAAATAATATAATATTATCATGCCTTATGTCGCAATTAATCCATATTTTAAATTTAAAATATGAAAAATGAAAAAAAAAATTAAATAATTAATCTACAATTCCATAACCACAACTGGTGGAAGAATATCCAAGCTATGCTAAGCTAGGACCTAGGTCTAGGTAGAGGTAGGCTAGAATAACCAAGCCCGAACCAACCTGACCCAGCCCAAACCAGCCAACCTCGGACCGATCATGCCATGGCAAGCTGGTCATTTTTTGAGCCGTGTGGTGCACGACACTATACAATGGCCCAAATGGGCCACCAAAAACCAGGCCGTGCGACACCTTTAAGCACATTCCAACAATGCCCATTACTTTGCAAGCCAACCATGTCATGCCAGCCCACTATTCTAATTCTCATATCGTGTCGGGCACAACAGATGACACAATCGTGCCACATTAAAGTAGGTCATGTTGGCATTCCATAACCCATTTGACACATATATTCAAGGCCATAAAAATTTTTGTTGGCTAATATGTCATTGAAACATATGATGTAGCGATAATTTTATAATGAATCTTGTCTCTAATAAAAGTTATATATTATTATGTATTTTATTCGCTCATAAAATACTAAATTTGATGTTATAAGACCAATTGTTTAACAATCATTTTAAATAGCAATGATAAAAAAATAAATATTCAATCTCATCTTACAAGCACCAAATCCTAAATATCTCATAAATAATTATTATTATTTTAAGTTCTACCTAAATAATATATCTCAAAATAATCATATCTCTTTTTTTTTTCAAGAAATAAACTTTAATAAAGATACAAAAACTTATAATTAACACAAAATTTATAAAGGAGCACTCTAGGCACACCTAGGTGATTGGCATGACAACGCATAGTTGAGGCACCTCACTTCAGAGGAGGCATCGCCACTTAACAAAGAAACCAATTAAGTATGATGCACCCCACAGCACGACGCCAGGTCTTGGTGCAAAAAAACATTTTTAAAAATAATAATAATAATAATAACAATTGCACACCCACCTCCCTCCCAATGTTTGCAACTTGCATGCACCTGCCTCCTCCAGCATGCCTACCTCCCTCTTCCACGGCACATGCCTCCCTCCCCAACAGCACTTACCTCCCATTGTCACAATGCATGTCTCCCTCCATCATAGCTCTTGCCTCCCTCTTTCACAGCAAGTTGCCTCCTTGCCCATTCCCCATGTTTCCAAGCCTTAATTGATTTTCTTACCTTCTTATAATGATGGATAATATGAGTAAAGTTCAATGCATGAATAAGTTCAAGTGAAAAAAAAAAACAAAGTTTACATATCCTTGCTTAATCAATGAGGATAATTTCAATAGTCTCCAATATTTTTTGTGATGAAATAATAAAAGAAGAAATATATAAACTCAATTTACATATTGTTGGTAGATTTAATAATATTGCTAAGTGAAATAATAGCAAAAGTTGTAATATGAATCTCCTCGCCAAAAAAACAATATATTATTATGCATTTTGTTCACTCATAAAATATCAAATTTGATTTCATAGGACCCATTGTTTAGATATCATCATAGCACTTTAAATACCAATGATAAAAAAATATATAATTTCATCTAACAAACACCAAATCCCAAATATCTCATAAATAATATATCTTAAAATAGTCAGGTCTCTTATTTTTTCAAGAGATAAACTTTAAGAAATATACACAAACTTATAATAGACTCAAAATTTTATAAGGTGCACATTAGCCACACCCAAGGATTAAAATATCAGTTTTTACGGATATATCGGTACTTGGATTTTACGGATATATCGGATATATCAAAGATATATCGGTGTGTATTTGCATATGAGCACCAATCAAGGATAGATATATCGATCTTAATGAATATATCGATACTCAGAATTTACGGATATATCGGAGATATATCGGTAGATATATCGGAAATTTTTATCATTGGCCACACCTAGGTGATTGGCACGATGATACATAGTTGAGGCACCTCACTTGAGAAGAGGCATCACCTCTTAACAAAGACATCAAATAAGCACGAAAAGAATGCACACCTCACCTGCCTCCCCATATTTGCAACTTCCACCCACATGCCTCCTCTATCATGCCTACCTACCTTCCACAGCACATGCCTCCCTCCCCCATAGCTCCTGCCTCCATCTCTCACAACAGGTTGCCTCCTTGCCCATTGCCATTGTTTCCAAGCTTTTATTGTTTTTCTTACCTTCTTATAATGGTGGATAATACGAGTATAGTTCCATGGATAAATTCAAGTGAAAAAAAAAATACAAGGTTTAGATATGCTTGTTTAATCAATGAGGATATTTTGAATGCTCTCTGGTATTTTTTGTGATGAAGTAACAAAAGAAGGAATATATAGACTTAGTTTACATATTGTTGGTGATTTCAATAATATTGCTAAGTTTGTCAAATATATGTAACATACTAAAGATGAAATTAAAATGAATGCAAAAAAAATCACAAAAAGAAAATAAATACAAATGCCAAAATATAAATAAAAATTACTAACTACCAAGATAAAAATTTTGATTGAGAGATTTGTAGTAGGGTATGTGTGAGCATTATTTCTAGTAGGTGTCCGAGGCAAAAGTAATGGCAAGGTACAATCTTTCAAAAGACCAAGAATAAAAAGTCTCATGAATTATTTTTTTCACACATAATCCAAAGAGATCTTGTATGCTTATCTCACTGTGAATATATGTGGTTGCTATAAATTTATTAGTCACTCACTCATGTTTTTAACAAATGATTGCACCTATTGGCCAATAAGATAGGAGCATGAACTAATTCTTCATGAGATAATAAATACTAACCTCGAGAAATTTGATTTTTACTAAGAATTTAATAATAAATCAATTGATTGAATAAAAAAATAATTATTCAATTATTTCGAATAGATTGACCCAATAAAAAATAAAGAAATTTAATACATTTTTTAATTAATTATTAAAGAGAACTATGTTTATGTAGTCTATCAATATTACTTTAATTATTAAAATAGAAAAAAAATATTTAAATTATTTAACAATTAGATGGATTAAATTAGTAAAGACAATACTATTCAAGTAAAGATGTCAAATAAAGCTTTCTTGAACATCACGGCCAATTTTTTAGAATAGTTCAGGTTGGACCACCAAGTTGTACATGGCATTGCAAGAGTATTAGCAAGGGACATATCGGCATGGTAATGTTCTAAAAAAGGACAGCCAAGTATGGTCAGTTGGCATGCAAATTGCTCGGGCCATGTCAATTCAAGCCAGGCTAGGCAAGGTCATGACAAATCCAAAATGCCCTACACTATTCATGGCTCAAAGCTAAATTGATTCGTCTCAAGCTTGTCTAGATCAAGTCCATACTAGCTTTGCTTGCCTAGTCAGGACAAAGCTATCCCACTCAATTTAAGATAAAAAGTTATCCTAGATATATTCTAATGCATTATCACTCTTTAATTTTTTATATTGTTATTAAAAGATTTTTTTTATAAAATAATTAATTAACAAAAAAATTATGATTTAATATAGAAAAAAAAATCATTCATGTAAATCTAATCATCAAAAAATAATAATAAAATATCTAAATTTCTTGTGTATCATCCCTATTGAAACTATATATATATATATATATATATATATATATATGGGTCCAATGGAGTGAATATGTCCTTAGAGCAATCAATCTTACAAGAAAAATAAAAAGTTATATAATATATTTTTAATTAATACACCTCATACTCTAATGTTGAGTACCTCTAATAATAAAAATATAATATTCTTAATTTAATTATTAATTTGTGAGCAAGTCAAGAATATATATTCAATGGATTAATCATACTTAATATCTATCAGTATATCATATCATAGAAATAAAATAATTAATTCACTATGAACACAAAAAAAAATTTATCAAAGTTTTTTAATCCCACAAACAATCATCAATAGAAGGGAAAATACAAATAAAATAAAATTACTTGAGAGAAAAATTCAATAAAAATAGATTATAATGATAATTAAGAATAGATAAAATACATAAAAAATTAAATAATTAAATTTAATATTATCATAACCAATAATTTTTGAGAATTCACCAACTATCAAAATATTTAATAAATACATTAAAAATATAAAAAAATAAATGATTATATATGATATTACAATTAACAATTAAATAAACATCTCATAAACTTGAAATTTTAAAAGTTACAAAAGTTTTAGTTCCTAAAGACCGAGAAAAATCAATTATCTTGAACATTTTCCCTCAACAAGACTTGTCAAGGAAGAACTCCATTAGAACCCATAGATGAATCTGACAATCAATTTGTCCCCTTCAATTGTCTACAATGCTCTCTATTTCCTCTCTGGAAAAAAGAAACTCTCAACAACAAATATCCACTTGCTTCTCCGACTATTCTCAAATACATTAGTCATGCAGCAAGGCAACAGCTTCAAACCGACACCTAATGAGCAGCTCAAACACATTGAGACGAGTTAACTCAAAGAAAAATCCAAGACAAGACTATTGCTATAGTTCATATTTTTACAAATACATCGAAGAAGTTTTAATGAATTTTGTGTTATGAATATCTTCACCAGCTTTAAATATAGAATTATTTAATTTTATTTGTTTTTTTCATTTTGTTATTGTTTCTTAAAATTTAGTTTTCTTATTATTTATTTTTTTCATTTATCTTTTTACTCCATGAATTAAAGCACCCAACATATAGGTTATCCCAATCCAAGTGAGTTTATTTATAGGATTCCATTGTACATTTTATTATCATAAAGAATGTTTTGTTATTCTAGGATTTTTTGCAAGTTACCCCCTACAAAACAATATAATATTTTTACAATAACATAATAGTTCAAATTAAATTATAAAATTATCTTTGAATTGGAGACGAATTATAGTTCTCATATGACACTTCTAGGATTGTTAGGTAACTAAGCATATCAATTTTAACTAGATTTTTCACAAATAAATAAATTATATTAAAATTAACTTTTATTTGATTCATGAAAAGATTCAAAAGAAATCTATTGATACTACATATATATCCTCTAGAGATTAACTTATCAATATCTTTAAAAAAATGCTCAGAAATTCTCAAATCATTTTTTTTCATAAAAATTAAGTATTTGAGATAAATAAATTCCAACTTAAGAGAGCATGTTCAAGATATTTATATTTTTCATATTATATTTATTATCATAGTGGCATGATATTTTCTTGTCTCCATTGTGCTCAACAAAACAATAAATTTTTAATTGTGTAATCAACTATCAAATTGTGAAATAACAATTTTAGTTGGATATCAGAGTGAATAGTCATAATGGTTTATCTCAGCAAAACAATTATTATATTAAATTGTACAACCACAACCCTCCTTTCACTCAATTTCTAGTTAACACAAAAATATAGGAGCAACCAATTCCAAATAATGATGACATGCCTATAGCACCAAATTTGTCCATAAGTTCAATATTTTAGAAAGAACATCATCCTACACTTCATTTATTATTGTTTATTAAATATTAAATATCAATGTCATTTATTTTATCATTTATTTTCTCTGATGTTGTGCTACTGTCGCAAAACTATAACATGGAAAGTTGGGTGGTGTTGATAGAGAGGGGTCATGCATTTACAGAATTCCTTATTGGTCTCGCAACTTTGGGATATGACTTGAGGCTATCGGTCCACAAAGAATATAAAATTTCATCCCAAGCCAGCAACTGAGAAAACAACAGATCTTGGTGCTACTATCGCAAACCCATAACATGGAAAGCTGGGTGGTGGTGCTCCCAGCCTACGCTCAGCCAACCATCTCCGGCTCTGGAATGGCTGCCCTATAAGGTGTGGCTTTGCTTATTTCCCTAATTCGTGGCTAGCTGTGTGTGTCTTCCACTTGCTTATTATTCAGATATCACTATTGATTTGCTCGCGAAATTAATTACACTTTGGTATTTCTGGCAAACAACTAGTCAGTCATTTACATTTTTTATCTGGTATTCTTGGCCCAGAATATTTTTAATTTTGTTAATACACATTTTTTGTCAAAGAGATTACAACATTTTGAACATATTACTTTGGATCTTATTTCTGTGAAGTTAAAGTTATTCAACAATTCATCTCCACAATCAATTGTCAAATTTTTCATTTTATTGCAATTGTTAACCACTTTAACATTCTCTCACTTGATGGCTAAAAGATTTCTCACATTACACCACAAAACATGATGCAAGAAAAAATTACTCCATGAAATGTACTACTTTTACCAGCATAGTAATAATCAACTCATCCAAATTAAATAAGAACAATTATTCAGCATATGTATCAATCATTGAGATTTAATTATTGGACCCAACAAATTACCAAAATATATTTGAAAAACTTATGAAAGGTATGCCTCTTTCCAATCATCTTAGCAAAGCTTCTACTCAAAGGAATGGCTCATTCCCTATGATTCTCCGCCCATGGCCCATTATCCAGTATTTTCAAGATAGCTAAATAATAAGTCATCAACAAAAAAATCATATTACATACTTCACAATAATCATTCTATCTCCATTTCCTTCTATGCATTGAGGCTACTTAGAAAACTTCATTATCTCATGCATCTATCAATAGATTAGAATTAATGCACTGCAATAGCTTTCCATGTGAGGACTTGTCCATCACCTCATGCAGTGATACATTGTATTTTCAAAATTATCATTTATCATTTGTTTTGATTACTAAGCGTCATTTGGTGGCTTCTAGGGACTTTGTTGATTGCCTTTTTTTCATTTCTAGTTCATTTTTTGTGTTTTGGTACAGAAAATTGTTTTGCAGATTTCAAAAGAAACTTACAATTGCTCCGAGGTATAATCATCAGAAACAATGTGTAACACTCAACAATGCGTAAGCACTTCGAGAATCATCTTCAAGTTGAAGCAACAATTGATTTATTCATCGGGTAATGGTTCAGAAACAAAAGAAGATAAGAAAGGTATAATCATCAGAAACCTTGCTTGTAACCACTCAACAGCCAATTACAATCATTGTCTCTGAACTAGATGATCCAATCTAACTAATTTAAAATGAATTATAAATTCTAATCATTTTCAACAATTACATTCTCATTCGAGTGAATCTAAGGAACACCATATCTACTTAATTCCTCTTGGATAAACCATTATGTCTCTATTCACTTTGATATCCAACTAAAAATTGATTATCCACAATTTGATAGTTCATTGCACAAAGAAGAATTTATTGATTGGTTGGGCTGAATGGAGTCCTCTTGGCTTGGTGGTATTGCTTATTACCTATTGTTATTTTCAATGCTTTAGTACAAGATTTTTCAAGAAATTAAGTATAATCTTTGAGATAAGCATTAAATAAATATACTATCATTTTCTCACTAAATATTGGGTTGGAATTAGCCTATTTCTAAAAGAAATTAGCATTTACTCTTATCTTTTTTATGTCAATTAGTATTTAAAAAAATTATATTCTATAATGACCTAAGATGGAAGAATAATATGCAAATAGTAATCATGCTAATGGAGCCAACAATCATGATTAAAGATATTTATAAACATGAATATATTGGTACTTAATTTATGATTATATTAGAAATATTTAAAATGTTAAAAATATTAGCTCTAATAGATATAATGGATATATCCAATAAATAGTGGATAGATCCATATATTTTCAATCTTACTAACAACAATGTCATCCATATTATAGTTGGTAATTGTTCAAAAACTTAACAAAGACGAGGAAAGCACCAGAATGTCATCCACTAATTTTTTATTTAAGGTTGTTGAGATTTAGTTTTTTTTTTTAGTGATAATTTTGTCCTTTTTGTATATGAGCACTAAGCTTGTTGTCTACCCCAATCTCAATATATGTCCCATTTTCTTTCTTGAAGTTATAGAAAATCAATATTACATTTCTCTATCTTCTCTCTTTCCCAAATTTTGCCAAACCCTGACATGGGATCAGATGTGTCTAGGGTCGCTGGAAGGGCTAGTCCATACGTGGGTGGCACTAGTGTCGGGAATGGCAAGCACCAGCATTTGGTTCCTATAAACAAGTGTGTCATTGATTTGATTGTGTGGTGGCGCAATGGGTTCAGTGTGTTAATTTTCATGGTTGCATTAATAGCGTGTTGTGATGAAGCTATGATGGTTACCAATACAGTTTATATGATAGTGTCAGGATGGTGTCATGATAGTGGTGTAGTGGTGTAGTGGTATAGTAGTTGTGTCATGGTGTAATGTAATGTATCATGGTGGTGCCATGATGATAAAGTGGTTATATAGTGAGTCGTGGTGGAGTCATGGTGGTACAATGATTGTATGGTAGTTATTTTAGCATTAGGGTTGCTTATTTTTTGTTTAAAATGAATGATGATAATCAATACAGAGCCACTATGAATAATTCATTGCAAATTAAAAATGAATATTTATTTATTACGGATCACTTCAATGAGAGTTTAGGTCTTGGATAAAGAATATATCAGATGCCTGATGCACAAGGCACCCAAAATTTAGTTAAATAATTAATTGATTGATATATAATTACTAATTCATTTTTCATAATCGATTAATCTAAATTTGACTAGTATAATTACTTCTTTATCACTTCTTATCAGCCTCGACACAGTTGCACGACACAGGTCTTAGTTACGTTAAAATATACTCTTGTGATATTTAACATTGAATAATAATATTATTCAATTAGTAATGATATTTAAAATATACTCTAATGGTAGAGAGAAAATAATTATTTGTGTCGACAAGTGTGTTTTCCTTTGGTACCCAGATATTAAAGGGAGGTATAAGTAATAATCACTAGAAACTATAAAAATCATTACATAACAAATTTTTTACGTTTATTAAGAATTCAATCAAAGAAAACAATATTTGACATTATTGAAATAGATCGCTCTTGTTCAATTATTACATTTTCACAGAGGCATGAGTGTAAGTCATGAAGAATCTAGTATACATGTCTCACACGACATGAGTTACAATTCACAACAAATAAGAAAATAGAGATCAGAAAACTTGCAAATCTTAACATAAAAGAGTCTACTAGACAAATACATCTATAATTTTCAATCGAGACAAGTGCATCGCCAATTAATTCATTTTAGGGTATCAACTTGGACCTTTTAATTGTTCTATGAGATGAATAAAGCATTTAGTATCATAGATACTTTTTTTACACTCGATTTGGCACTAAATATTTTAATTTTTTATTGACTTTTGATAATTTACAAAATAGTAATGGATAACTAATTACTAGAAAAATCATCATATTAAATATAATGTCTTGATACAATAATAAGTACCTTAATCCAAAAATATTTAATCACAAATTCAAGAGTTATTAAACAAAACCTCTCTGATTTTCTAGAATAAGAATATCAAGATATTACCATATATTGGATCCCATGTTAAACAAAAATATTATACATTATATATGAATTCTATTTCCACTCTGATAATTGCAGAATATCGAGATACTTAATCATCAAAATGCTGACAGACAATTAATTTTATAGTAGACAATGAAAATTGAACCCAAATGATATGATGATTGATATAAAATCATGTTGATAACTACAAAATTTACAGACTTAGAGGTATATAATTGAGATATTTTTTTCTCATATAGCCAAGATAACCACTATCATATGATTGCATGATGTTGATATTTCTCACGACTCACAAGTATATTATATATCACCTAGACAAGGAAAACACCACAATTATATGAAATTCATGTGATTATAATTGATATTAATAATATATGTTAATAATATTCATATGGTAAAAGTTGAACAATTGAATATGTCTAGACTAAAGATATTTTTGTAGATTGATTTTCAGACAAAAATATTGTAATATCTCATGAACTTTTTAGAAATTGAAATTATTTATTCATGAAATTTAATTTTTTTCAAAAATAAAATATATTTAAAATATTTTATTTGTGCTTGGCATAATAAGATAAGCACAAGTCAACTCATTATCAGATTTGAGAGTAGATGTACCCAGAGATACTAATATTTTAATTGATAATAGTAATAAGACCATTGGATAATTGTATTAGACAACAAAAACTAAGAATAAAATCAAATATAATTTTAATTATATATTAGTAATTAAACAGTGCTTAAATTTTTTCTCATATTCATACTAGTGATGTCAAACATGCTGGGCCAAACCGGCCCGAGGCACAACATAATTCAGTCATGTCTGGCCCAGCACAGCATGGGAATTACCCGTGTTGGACCTGTTCAGGGCACAGCTCGTGTTGTGGCCAACCGGACCAAGCACAGTCCAGTACCAACGCCCATGGGCATGGTATCTCGGCACGAGCCGAGATATGGCCCGACCCATCCAACCTGACACCCCCGATGCTACCAACCCAAACTAAAAACCAGAGGCCCGACGAATCCAAAAGTTCTGTTGGGAACAAAACCAACCCATTGTCTATTTTCACCCGAGTCCCATTCCAAAAGCCAAAGTTTCTGGAATGGGACTTTTTTTGGGCCAGTTTGACGGTAGAACCACCCAAACGGTAAAAAATAAAATTAAAAAATAAAAAAAAAATCTATCTATGCCGTTAAATTTCGCTTCCAATGGCTATGTGACAGAATCCGACTACCCTACAAAAATTTCTTCTCTAGTCTAGTCTCTCTATCACTCTACTCTTTCGTCAAAAAATAAAAAATAACAAATAATAATTTAAATAATAAAAATAAAATAAATTTAAATTTAGAAAATGAAAAACCTACGAAAAAATACAGAGACTACCAAAACATTAGGTTCTCATGTCGCCTCGACCCAAATATCAAAAAATTAGAAAGACATAAATAGTTTAGACTAACTTTTAATATAATAAAATAAAAAAATATTAAAAGTATCAAAAAGAATTGGCACAGTATAAATATTATTAAAAAATTTTAAATTTATAAAAATTTGTGTTGGATTATACATCTTGTAAGACATGTCAAACTATGCACCAAAAAATATGATGGATTATATCCTAAACAAACCCTACTCAACGGTGAGTTTTTTAAGGCTGAATCCAATTCAATCTCAAAATTTAATCCTTTCATATATCACAATAAGTTGGAAGGAATGTGTGGTCAAACTGATCATCACGATGAGTCTTTCAATTAAATTTTTAGAGAATCCAAGAATAATCAGTATCATGCAGACATATTTTTAATCTGTATATCGTAGGATTCATAGATCCACATCTACAAATGACAAACTAAAATATTATAAGTTAGAAAAATAAATAATAATTAGTAAACTTAGGACATATAATGGAGTGATATCTGCGACGTGTAATATATGGACAAATCATGACAATGCATCTTATATATGTCTCACTGCCGACTATGTAGATTCAAAATGAACTCTAAATTAAAAAAATTATAAAATTACTTAAGATTCTTTATCCTCATGATGGCTCAATCATTTTTGAGTGCATGTAAAAATTTTTAGAGAATATAAAATTTAAAATAAAATTTTTAACATCACATTCAATAACACATCTAATAATAGAATACTAATTAGCATGTTTGTTAGGAATATTAAAGACGGACTATTAAGAGAGATTTTTGCATTACATATATGTGTCATGTAATTAACCTGATTGTACAAACATGAATGAATGTGTGTAACCCCACTTTAGAAAATATACTTAACTCATTAAAATATATTTGCATGTCTTGCAAACAACAGGAGTTCGGTAGTCTCTATTTGTCTACAAATCTTAATAAGAAAAAATTTTAGTTAGATATGAGACACCTTTAAAATTACACTTACCTGATGTTTGAGTCGTGTTGAATACGAACACGTGATATTCAACTAATTCTATAGTAAGAGTGACTCACTTATTATTGACGAGACTGACTAGGATACAAAAATTTTATTTATGAAATTTCCGAATATTTGCTAAGATGGGACAAACTTGTGTTTGTCAGTTTATACTCTCACAACTTATATTTTGCTAAGGTGCATATGCAGCACTAGTAGCATGTTGAAGAAATATTGAGGTGGCCCAACACTTATCAATATAGTTGTAGAGATAAAAACCAAGTACTTAAAGTACTAGTCCACCATTTCATCTCTTTATTATATGACTACCTACATGGATCTTACGATTAAGATGAAAGGAACAAAGAACATCCTGACTTATATTTTCTCATGCATGAACCTGAAAGATTCATCTGAATGGTTCATTCACTAAAAGTGAACTAAGTTATTTACATACAATGATACTAGGTTTGGTGGTAATAGTAGTGAGGCTCTGAGTACAAACATAAATATCATATTTGGAGATGATGATTTTTTCATTCAGTTAGCGAGAAAAAAACAACAGAGTGTATCGTCAAATAAGAACGAGATATCCTGATACTTAAATACTTATTACTACTCAATCCTATTATATTCTAATACTAAGAATATTGATTTATTATAGTGACAAAAATCATATGATTTCACATTTCTCGTTCTATCTAAGATAGCACAAGATTTACCGACTCCTCCAGTATCGAGAGTAACATCAGAATCAATTTTTTTTTGTTATAATGAATGTGATTTCAGGTAGAAGATCAAGATTACGTCCAGATATTGTTGAGGCTTTAGCATGTATAAACGATTAAGAAGATTCAAGTTTGAACATCTAGGATTGTGATGGGACTGTAGCAAAAACGAAAAAGTTGATTACTAATAATGACCCTTGTGATATTGATATTGAGGATGATATGATAATTAATAAAATTAATAATTGATAATTGACAATTACCAAATTGCGACAATCATATCTGATTCTAATATTTGATTTAGATTTACACATTTACATTGCATTTGTTCATTGTGTTTGCTTAATTTTTGGTTGTGATATTATTTTGAGATTTGAGTTTATCCCTTTGTGGATTGAATTGATGCATTTGATACTTGAAAGTTAAAACTTGAATATTTGTTTTTTTTTTGAATTTTCATTTTGAATTGATTTTGAATTTTTATTCATATTTAAATTTTAATATTTTATTAATTCATATTTCATACATTTACAATGATAATCTCATACAAATAAATTATAAAGTATTAAAAATAATTAACATTAACTAATTACTAAAAATAAGTAATAATAAAAAAAATTTTTAAAGTATTAAAAATTTTTAACATAAACTAAACTAAAATACAAATTACATGAATAACATAATCTAAAAAAAATTTATTAAAAATTAAAAATCAGACCGTACGAGTCTGACCTAACACGATTTCTCAACCTGTTGGGTCATGCCAAGCTTGACCTGAAGAAGCCATGCTGGGCCAGGCACAGCACGGTTACTATACCGTGCCGTGAATGGCACGGCACGGTGGCCCAGTTTAGCCACCTAAAACCAGTCAGGCCTGACCTATTTGACACCTCTAATTCATACCATGACAATTTTTCATATACTCATATGACAAGTATTTTAAGAAATGAAATTTTATTCAGAGACCATGGACACAACTAAACAAAGATTTGCTTAAATTCCAGTTGGACTCTCACAATCACAAATATAAAAAATTTTTACGTTGAATTTTATACTTTTCTAAGAGATAGTTTTACCTCATGAAGTATTAAGTAACAAACTAGTATTTCCAAACCAAGTGCAAAAACAAAATGCAAAGTAATAATATCAGTGACTTGTTAGCTTCAATGAAAAATAATCAATTCTTAGAAGCTAGACTTATCAATCTAAAGATCAAATATTTTATTGTAATAACCAAATAACATGGTATGTTACTATCAACCGACATTTCATGAGCAAATAAAATATATCAATATAAATTATCATTTTATATAACAAAAATTTCATAATAATTTTATAATTACAAGCTGTGTGTCTATCAATAAGTAAATTATAAATATCTTTATAAAAATACTTAGAAGATTACAAACATTTTTTTCCTTCAAAATGAACATTTTGTTATATGTATGCACCATATTGAAAATTATTATTAAGAATTAATTCTTTTTGTATGAGGTAGTTTTTCTCTCTTTATTTGGTAGCACTCGGTTTAAGGGCTTTTGCAATCTCAATGTGTCATTTTCTTTTTTTGAAGTTATTGAAAATTAGTTTTTCCTCTTCTACCTCTCCTCTCTCTCCCTAAAACATTCAGACCCAAACAAAGTTGAATGCAAATCATTTCGAACAACTACATCATGTTCCTGTGTTGAGTGAATCCAGGAAATATTGTCACCGCAGAATTCAACTTGAAGAAATCATGATGTGATCAAGCTTTGAATCAACAACACTCATTCACTTAGATTTCCAGCTAAAGATTAATATTCCTTATTTTGATAGTTGATTGCACTTTAAAGAATTTGTTAAATTGTTGGGTGTTCAAAATGATGTGAACTTGATTTTTATTTTCTAATTAGGCACCACATTTTAAATTTTAATTATACAAGCAACAAAGTTGAAGTATAGTTTTAAAAATCATGCATTGATGCCTCGCGTGACCGCAAAAAGAGCTACCTTCCCACGATAAGCCTTGTCAGATTATTATTAGATATATACCAGAAACTTCTGGACTACCTTAAAAATTACATTTTTTAAAGGAGTATTAAAGAAACTTCTTGAATAATTCTTTAGAGTGATATTATTCATTTTTACATCAACAAAAAAAAAACATACTATTATCTTAATTAATTATCTCAAAAGAAAAAATAATAATTTTAATTCAGATAAATTTAAATTTCAAAAAAGTAAAAATAATTATAATTTCGAATGAATAAAAATATATTTTTTAATATTTTATTAAAGATAAAATAGTATTCTAACTAGTTCTTTTGTCCTGCAAATATAATTACAATAAAAAATCAAAATTAGTAATGTATTTATTGCAGTTTTTTTTTACGTTTATTTTATTATTTTTTAAAGAGCACCCGACATCTGAGATGCCTCAATCATGAATGATCATTATATAAGGACTATTAATACATGTATTTTATCATTGAGAATTATTATATTATTTTGATCGATAATCATTGAATTCTAACATAATATCAAAGCAATACTCACAAAAAATAAACTATATGACATAAGTGGATAAGAGCTAAAAACTACTAAATTACTATGCATCACCCCTTGATGTTGCACACCCATTATGTGCTACACAAGACATGGTGACAGAAGTGGTTGTCAACGCCCGTTGAGTTAATGATGGACTTATGTCATCAAAACTTAGATGAAGGTAAGCACAAAGAATGCATAGCAGTAGCCAAGACAAACACATTGTGAAACACAATGATCAGATGACAATCATGCAATATTTAGGTCACAATGATGATGAATGTGGCGGCGATTTCTCTGTTTCTAGATAAAAAACCTAATTAGTTTTTTGGCAGTTTAGCATCCAAAGAAAGATGATTAAACTCTGGTTCAATTTAATAAAAGAATAAAAATTCATGCAACATTAATTTTTGAAGGAATCAACATAAAGAAATATTATCACAATAAAGGTTGAAGGGGAGAACCTCATTTCAATGTACAGATTATAGAAAGATGAGACACACCCAAAAAAATTATTAAATATTATTTTTAAGACGGAAAAGATGTTTAAATAGTATTAAAAGAGATATGCTGACTTCTAGAAACAAGTAAGAGTCCTCACAAAATTCATCTATTATGACACTTATACATACTAGTATCGTATATAACAACTTATCTCTAATACAATAATAAATTATTCATTTCTTCAAGAATTATAGTTGTTTTCACCATACTCACTTCAAACTCTTGTATTATTTATATACGCGTGATCACTCGCGTTACATCTAATCATAACATATTTATTATATTTATTTTTTATTCTAAAAATATTATTAGAATTAACATCAAATAATTAAAAATCATTACATAAAATACTCAGGGTTAATCTCTTTTACATTCCCATGAGATACTTATTCATGTTTGTCATGTTAATTTACTTTGTAAATTACCTTTCTAGTTAACATAACTCTGATTTTTTTTAATGTATTTATTTGCAAAATTGAAAAAAAATCTAAAAAAACTATATTTGGGATTGATAAATGATTGAATATATGTTTTTTTTCCACAATAATAACTTCCTTTAAATATTTGAGTAAGTTAGACACGTTGATCATAGATTCACTATATGTGTCAAATGGGCTGGGCAAGACCGGGTCATTTTTTTTGAGCACGGGCGTGCTTTCGTGCGGAGCCAGGCACGGCACGGTTTCTATACCGTGTCGTGTCTGGCCCGGCACAGTTTAAAAAAGCAAGGCCCGGCACGTCAGGCCGTGCCGGGCCAGGCAATACGGGCCAATAAAAAAAAATTTTTAATTTTTTTTAATTTTTATTTTATTTATATAAATTATTAAATTATATATAAAATTATAGATAATGTATAATATTATATATTTATAATATGAAAAATGTTAAATTTTATTAAAATAACTAAGTTTAAAATTTTTTTTATAATGTAATATAAAATTAGTTTAAAATTTATTAGAATTATATAATATAGTTATAAATTTGTAAATGAAAAATTAAAACAAAAAAATAAATAAATCAATATATTTTGTTAAAAAAAATAAAAAATTAAAAAAAAAACATAAGCAACTTAAATGAAAAATGACCAATCAGCCATTTGATACCGAAGATCCAACCAAACAAATTACAGTTTCAACGTAACATATAAACAAAGCGTACAATCAATAAAAAATAAAATATCGAAATCAAAAAACAGTAGATCGTCATCAATCGTTAATCGGCATATCATGAACATCATCAGCCGCAACATCAAGATCAGTATCATATGGATCATCATCATCAACAATCAACTCCTCCGCTATCACAGTGGATGCGGCTACAGTCCCTGTCTCAGCTCCAGCACGATCATATATGTTAAACCTTGAATCCTCCCAATCGTTCAAACAAGCCAAGGCATCAACAATATCTGAACATAATCTCGATCTCCTATCAAAAATCACGTTCACTGCAACAGAAAAAGCAGACTTCAATGCTACGCTCGACACCGGAGGAGTCAGTTGATCCCGTTTCATCCTAGATGGCACGGGAAAGGTTGACTCATATGATTTTCACCACTGCAATATATCAAGATTTTTAGTATCAAAATATGATAGGATTGAGTAGTAATTGATATTTAAGTACCGAGAAAGCTCGCTCCTATGAGATGGTTCACCTCTACGTTTCCCACTCACTAGCTGAATTGAAAAATTATCATCTCCGAACAATGTATAAATGTTCGCTATATATAATAAGTACAATCAATGGTTTGGTGATTGAAGAGTGTCACTTCCAAGTATTTTGGGTGGGTTCAAATTACTCCAAAAGCATTTTTCAAGAATTTTGGAGCCAAAGGACAAAAAGAAAAAATAGGAAAAAATCAAAAATTTCAGGAAAATATCAAAAAAAGTCAGAAATATTAATAAATATCAAAAAAAGTCAGAAAAAATTAAAAAAATATCAAAAAAAACAAAATTTCAGTAGAAACATTTTATCAATCTTTATTGATAATTGATATTTTGCCAATATTTCAGCAAAAATATCAAAAATTTTGTTCCCTAGGTACCAGAGAAGGATTCAAGTCATTTGGCACTATGTAAGAAATAATAAATGGATAAGAAAAAATAATTCTAACAATACAATGTTTTAAAGTGTGTTCTCTTGCATTGAGAACTCAAAAATTAGCATTTGTTTATGTTATGCTCATGCTCATGCTAACTACAAGCTCATGTCATGTGTCGTGCCTTGTCTTGGGCTTGTGCCCATGTAGGACACATGGTACAAGATATGCCATGGACCAAGATGTGTCAGTCTCATGAAAACCTAAGCTAAAGGTCTTGCTGGGTTGCATTGAATTTGTGGTATGTTGGGCCGACATGGTTCATAAGCATAAAGATCATTGCCCATTATGCTTACGTAAAAGGTTCATGCAACAAAAGCAAAAGGATGAGCCTATCATTATTGTTGTTTGTAAAAAAAATAAAAAAAAATTTGTATTCATATTATTTGTAGCTGACAGATTTGATTTCTATGAATATTGGGCACAAATCTGAAGGCTATCAATTTTTGGGCCATTTTAAATATTAAATAATTCCAAAAATAAAAAAAATATATATATATTATTTTAATATAAAAAATTTCTATAAATTAAAAATATAAATTTTTTTATATAAATTAAATTCATTTCTTCTCCTCTAATATTTACTCTCATTTTCTGTTTTCCTAATTTTCATTTATTTTCTTTTATTTTCTCTACCCTATTGTATTGCATGTTATGGGCTCTGAACACGCTATTTTAGAAAATGAGATAGATAGTAACTATAGCTCAAATTAAATTATGTTATTACAATTCACATTTAATTTTTGCTAATTTATAAAAAATTAACAAAAATAAAAATTTTCAACTTTAGAATTATAAATAGAATAAAAGACAAGATATGAATTTAATGATAATAATATTATAGAAGTATCAAACTCTTTTTATAAAGCATTCCAAACACACATTAAAATAATAAAAAAAAATTATAGGGATGTCAAAAAAAAAATCAACATAATACATTATATATATATATATATATATATATATATATATATATATATATATATATATAAGTAGTAGTGATATTTATTCACTAAAAAAACATACCAATCAATATACTAAAAAATATAACATATCACAGACAAACCAAACTTAATAATAGAATCTTTAAAATTAGATCAATATTAGCTTCATTGACCTTCATTTATAACAATAACATAAAAAAACATAATCAAATTGATTACTATCGTGGACATTTCAATTATATTTTTTTTAAAATTATATGATAATACATATTATGTAACCCTAGTTTCAACTTTGTCATTATAGAATTCTTTAATTCATTAGTAAAAATAACATAATAAATATTATAATGTTAAAATAATTAATAATTAACAAATTATAAAAATATAATTGAATGATGATCGTGAAGTCCAACACAGACTAATCACGATGATATATTATTCACATATCTCATTGTCAACTATATAAATTCTAAGTGAAAACTTATAAAAAATATATAAATTTCCTAAGATCATTCATTCTCATAATAGCTCTACTTTATATAAACATATGGTGAGGATCTTTTAAAAAATTGATATTTAGAATAAAATTTAGTATTACATTTAATAATACTTTGACTAATTATGTTACTATTAATATCTTTATCATAACCATTAGAAATGAATCATTGGATATAATTTTTTATATTAATGTATGTATCACTATCACATAGTTGACTTGATAATACACATGGGAATAAAAATTATTTTTCTCATATTAAAAAAAATAAAATCACTAAAACACTTCTGACCACATTGTAGATAACAAAAATTTTAAAGTAGATTTAGTGAATCAAAAAAATAAAAAATTCTAAATGAATATAAAATACTATTGAAATTAGATATACCTAATGTTAGATTTATATATTGGCATCAACACATGAAATCCATCTATAATAATAATAATTCAAATATATTATTGATAAAATTTCCTAAAAAAATTTTATGATACAAACATTTATTCATCTATATATATTTTCACCACTTACATTGTACTCAAGTGCGCACATAATATTAATAATATATTCAACAAATATGAAGGACACTTTGTATTTAATGTCAATATTATTGAGATAAAAACTAAATTTAAAATACTAATCTTTCATTCTATCTCTATATTACTTGTCAAAATCAATGGATTTTATAATTAAGGTAAAATGAATAAATAATATATTAAGATATATATCCACTTACATGAATTAAGAAAAGAAATCTAAATATTTTATTTACAATGGGCTAACAAGCATGTTTATAGTTTACGACATTAAGTATGGTAGTTGTAATGAGGCTCCAAATATAAACATAGATATCATATTCAAATACGATAATTTTTCCATTCAGTTACCTAAAGACAAATAATATGATGATTTATCTCTATACATATATATTAATTATTATTTTATACTATCACATGATAATAATAAGAATTTATATATTTTAAATTAATAAAAATCATATAAATTCATATATCTTGTGTTATCTAGGATAACAGATAATTTATTGACTTCTCATATGACTGACATAGCATCAAAATTTATTTTTTCTATAGTTACCAATATTATTTTAGATAGAAGATAAAACAACGACCAAATATAATAAAAAACTTTATATGCATGAAGAACTAAAAAGATTGAACATTAAACATTCAAGATAAAATGAAAGAATTAATGACAAACGAGATGTCTCATGCGATATCAAAGATATTATGATCACCACTAACACTACTTCCAGAATCATACATGATAACCAAGTATTTGCATCCATATTATCATCCTACAAACAAGTACTAATGACTCATATGATGGCAAAATATACTTTTTTTTTATTTTTATTTTTGATTATGGTATATATCATATTTATGATTTTATACTAATGAGTTATTTGCTATTATTTATATTTTTGAGTTTTTTTTAAGTTTATCATTCAGCAGTTTGAATTATATTTTTTATATGAATTTTTTAAGGTTGAGACGTATAAAAAGCATTTATTTTAAGTATTATTTTGATCAATTTAAATTATAATATTTCTAATAAATATTAATTGGCCATTTTGAACACTCATAACAAGCATGACCCAGCATAGAAGTGCTCGATTGTGGGCCAATTAGGTCATGTCAGGATGACTCATAATGAATCGTTCTAGCACAACAAAGCACGAGAACTCATCACATATCATGTCAGGCACGACATAAAATCCCGACCAAGTCACACATAATTAGGTCATGCAGGCACAACATGGCCTATTTAACATCTCTAAGTTAAGTTGGGAAAAAGCCTATAGGATAGCATAAATCAATTATTAAAAATTAAAAAATGGAAAAAAAAATATTAAAACTATTTAATACACAACTTAACATTTTTTTTTGAAAATATAACTTAGGTGCAATAATATAAAATAAAAAGAAAAGAAGAAAATACTAAAAAAAAAATAATATTTACTTGATGACTACAAAGTGAACTTTTAGATCATTATTACTTTCGATCTGATTTTAAATTTTTTATCTCATTTTATTGTGAAATCCATCAACTAAAATTTATAAAAATATTTGAGCATTTTTAAATCATTGAAACTTAACAAAAATTCTAGTATATATGATATCATATTTATCCTCACATCTATAAGTATTCACAAAAAAGAAACTTTGATATTATGATAGATATAGAGTAGACAAAAAATCATGTATTGTTTTAGTCTAGAAGCAAACAATAAATTACATATTATTTAATATGCACAAGTATGACATTAATTAATATCTAAATATTTTAAAAACTTTAAAATATTGAATGGATCACATCATTACTCTTAGCTAATTGAATATACAGAAATAATTATCTCTGAATATGAGCTCAATAAATAATTATATAGACATAATGATATTTATTTTCATTATATTTATATAAATTATTTATTTTTTCGCATATTTTACTTTCTAATTTTTATGATTGATAATTATTTCATATAATTGGCTATAAAATCTTATATGTTTTGTATATATTTCACATAAACTCTTGAATCAATATAAACAGCTAAACAATAATATGACAAAATGATTAATATTATAAATTTATGTCATAATATTGTAACAAATGTTGTTATCCAAATGAAGTAACTATCAAATTTAAGGCTCATTAAACATAATCTTGCTAAGTTTTGAAGGTAATAATGTTAAGATATTAATCTTTAGCATATCACACACTAAGCAAGAACCGTGAACATTAGGTAGAACCTCCAACGATCAACCAATATTTTAAAAATTTTATTTTCAATTCTATTATTATTTCTTTTCATTTCTACAACTTGACAAATACATTTAGGTGCAATTCAAGATATAAAATATATACAAAAAATATGTGTTTATCAAATCATAAAAAATTTTTAAGAATATTCTAAAAATAAAAAATTTATTGTTCAATAATATTTAATTATTAATACATCATAAATTTTATGATTCACTAAATCATACAATATTCTCATAATCAACATAATATTCTGTATGTTGAATTTTTAGGATATTGACATAATATTAATAAGTTTAGTTCCTACTAACTGACATGAACAATAAAATTCTTATTATTTACTAGACAAATAAATAAATTTTATACAAACTCAAATAATTTCTAAAAAATATAAACTTAATTTTAATATCACATATACTATTAAGTTATTAATATAATATCATCATGAGATTTTTTTTTTAATATTTTTACAAATGAATTTAATCATGTTAGTATTTATAGTATTATATTAAAAAAATTAAATATTTTATATTTAATTTCGTATTATATATGATATAATCATCATAAGAATAAATTATTAAACATAATCCTAATTATTTTTTTTTAATCTTATTTAGATCAATATCATGAATTATGACACTCATGAAATCCTATAATATATTTGAGGCTACCAACATGTAAGTTGTACACACCCCTGAGACAAACAGCATATCACAATAATTTCTATATTCCTTAATTATTAATTATTAATTAAATTTAAAATATTTATTAATATTATTTTAAATGTTGATCTTGAAATCCTATAATATGCAAGTTTGATATATTTTTATATATAACATACAAATCTAAAATCATTTACAAATTTCAATAAAAAATCATATTGAATATAAATCTAGTTATTTCTTCTCTTATATACTCATTATCACACATGCAAGTAGATTTACTTTTGGTAATATTAAATCATATTTGTCTAAGACCTAATGTAAGTTGTTTTTTAGAATATATATGAACAATAAAGATGTCTTGTCTCACTATTAGTTTTACAACTATATATGTTATTATTATATTAAAATAAGTTCATACAATAGATATTCACCTATTAAGCCAATATTTTTTTTTATTATGTTATAAAACCTATGAGACAAACCATATAAGATTTGGGTATTTAATTCAAAAACATCTAAGATATTAATCACATTTTCATTTAGTTCACTAGTATTAAAATTGTATATAGTTCAAAGATTTATATTATTTATTTTTCTATTTAAAGTGTATGAAAGCAAAAAACATGTGAGATGTCCCAATACTATATATATATGTTCTTTTTTTATACAAGGTTAATGAAAATAATTTATTTTTTTCACCTTTGTCTCTTTTCTCCCCTCTCTTCTACTTCTTTCTCCCCTAATGTCACTAAAAACCTAACAAAGTTTTGAATCTAATATGATATCAAATGAAAGTGAATGCAAATCAATGGTGGAACATAGTATTTAGGGTGGTGATTACAAGTTTTAGTATCTTTGTAAATAATTTTTTTTTTGAGGATTTATATAGTTCCCATAGCAGCACAGACAATGGAGCATCATAATATGGTGATTACAATGGTTGTGGTGATGAATATGGTGACTGCTATGATGATATTTTTGTACGTAACATAGGATAATTTGTGATAGTGTGGGTTTATGTGTTTTGTGAGTTTCTGAATTTATAGTTATTCTTGTACATATCTAGTGATGACTGAAATTAGTGTGTGAACACTAAAGTCCAATGATAAATTTTAGCATACATATATTTATTATGAGATACTTAGATGATAATTTAGATTGTTGGTCAAAAATATGTAAGATACAGATTGGATAATCACATCAGAGCGAAACTAATGAGTAGATGGTGACTAATACATAATTATTAGAGCATCTACTAGAATTAATTGATGTGTGTATCTAACATAGTTGATTCTTATGACATGTACAAAAAAATTTGTGATGTAAAAACGTCTAGGTACTTATCAAGAACATTCTAATTGTACAATAATATTACTCAAATATCAACATACAAATTAATGGATTAGTATATAGGTGACCCCAATGAGATAGCAGCCCACTGAACGACCCAAAAAAATAAGATTGTGGTATGGCTAAGCACAACTAAAAGCATTCCTAGAATAGTGTTAGACCAGCCTTGTTGCATGGATTGTGTTATGTCATGCCAAAGTTTCTAGCCCGCATACTATAAAAGATTCAACACAACATGTTGGCCCAAGCATGGCACAATCCATCAATATGATACAACTCATAATGTATCTTAGATACAAATATAGGAGAAAATTAATAGAGTAATACATGCATTGACATGTCATAATGGATTGATAAATATTAATGATCTAGGTATCAAGTGGGTCATACTATACCGGTATTGCTCAAATTTTTGTGGCTCAATCGAGTAACCATATCGTCCCAACACGACATAAAATTCCAATCACTTGACCCAATACAACCTGATTGGCCCACAGCCGAGCACTTATATGTTGGGTCATGCAAATTCTAGGTCGTGCCAATTATGAGCAGTCTAAATACCGATATTATAATCTACATTCAATTCAACTCAAAAATTAAAATATCATATGAAAAAAAAAATACAATCTAAAATATGAAACATGAAATCAAATTAAGCAAAAATAAATAAAATATATATCACCAACACATAAGTCGTCAATCCATATCTATAGTATAATAGTGTAAATATAGATTAACATCAATATGTATGATTCTAAAAGTAACACTAGGGTGGCATCAATATCCTTGATCTTTTATGAGACATTATCTATCAGCAGCTCTTACACTCTATCACGAATGACCAACTTAAATCTTCTAGGTCCTTCAAACATATATGTACCTTTTTGATATCTGATTATAGTATGAATCTCTTATCTAAAATAACATTGACTACCTCAAAAAAAAAAATTCTGATATTATAGTAAACAGCAAAAGAATAAATTAATCATGTATCATCTTAGATAGAATAGTAAATGAATTCGTAATTTTTTTTTAATATTAAAAATATTCAATTTCTAATTATTATCACATGATACGATAAAATAGTAATTAATATTTAAATATCAAAACAACTCACTACTATTTAACGGATTACTCAATCATTTGTCTCTAACTAACTAGATAAAAAAGTCTTCATCTCCGAATATAATATTAATGTCCATACTCAGAGTCTCTCTATAATTATCATATTTAGTATCATAATATTTAAACATGTTAGTTAATCTTTCATGAATAAAATATTCAAGTTTATCTACTTGATTCATGTAAGTGAACATGTATCATAATATATATTTTATCCCTTTCATCTTAGCCTTAAGATCCGTATTGATAATCAAGTAATATACAAATGGAATAAATACCCAATATTTTAAATATTTGATTTAGATCTCAACAGTCATGATACAAAATACAGGGCATCTTCTATACTTGTTAGACATACTAGTAAATTACATATGCACCTAAGTGCAAGACAAATAATACAAATATATACAAATAAATACATATTTGTCACTTTATAAAAAATATTTTAGAATTTCATAAAATAAATTATTGTATCATAATCTAAATTATCAATAATAAATTAGTCACTCTTATTATTAAGATAGTAAAATATCATATGTTGGTAGTCAAAATATAACTCTAATATCATGTAGCTATAATTCTAATAGTGATTTGCTAAAAATAATTGTTAAACTTTTGTTGTCTGCTAGGTATTTTAAAATATTTTAGTGAATTTTTTATTTTTTTCTAATTTGAGAAAAATAACATTTATTCTAGGGTGCACTACTACTTCAATTACGTGACAAATAAATCTAACATAAAAATTTTCACCTAACAAACCTCTAATTGTTATGACAGACATAAATGATGATATCATAATTAGAAATATTATTGAATATAATACTAAAAATTTTATTTTATATATTATATTTTCTAAAATATATTTATCATACATCAATAAATTTGTCACTCTTACTATTAACATAGTCAGATATTACTTATTAGTAGCAAACACATGACTCTGATATGTATGTATAATTCTAATAGGTGACTCAAATCTATTTTAATTTTTTTTGGACCACTAAAAAACATAGATAGTTAAACTATTATTGCAAGCTATGTTTCCTAAAGTATTTTAATATTTTTTTTTATTTTTTCTAATGTAGAATAAACAACTTTTATTCCCATACGCATTATCAGTTTGATTATGTGATATATATATCTAACATAAAAAATTTCACCTAACAACTCATCTCTAATTATTATGACAGACAAATTAATGATAACACATTTATTCAAATAAGAGTATTATCATATATAATACTAAATATTATTCTAAAATATGATATTTTCTAAAGGTACTCATCATACACTCGTATATAATAAGATCATCATGAGAAATGAAATTTTTATGAGATCTTAATTTTTTTTATTAAATTTCTACCTAGAATCTACATAGTAGGAATTAAACATGTTAACATTATATCATTATGACTAATCTATATATCAAACATCATGGACAACTACACTATATTTCTTAAATTTATTAATTATTAAATATTTTTCTAACTTTGAATATTAAATTATGTTATTCTTACTAATAGACCAAATAATTCTATGATAAGTAGATTTAAAATAACTATATAAT
Source organism: Sapria himalayana (assembly GCA_029783825.1). NCBI lineage: Eukaryota > Viridiplantae > Streptophyta > Magnoliopsida > Malpighiales > Rafflesiaceae > Sapria > Sapria himalayana. Next base: position 1,810,486 of record JAREIK010002323.1, on the reverse strand, counting down.
ATTGATTATCCTAGAATCCTCCAAAAATTTAATCAGAAAATTTATAATAATAATCAATTTAATCATATATTCTCTCTCAAAATTATTACGATAAATTAAGAAATTCAATAAAACTAAAATTAATCTAATTTCAAAGACTTCACCATTAAGTTGAGTTTAATTACAATCTAATGTATCATATTTTTAATTTATTGATCAACATTTCTCTTATAATGCTAGGTATCATCAGTACTCTTACATGTATATATTTTTTTATAATATATTTACTATGTTGATTCTTCTTTGACATCCTTATTTTTTTACTTTTTAGTATGTTAAAATAATTCCAGACTACTAAAATTAATCTTGTTTTATGTTTTTTTAAGCAAATAAGTCAAGATCATTAAAATGAATCAAATTTTGATCTCAAATTTTCTAGTCAAGTGTTCTTATTATCAATATCTAGCTTAAAATCATTATCATTATAATTATAATATATCTTTTTTTTTACTTTATTTATATATTTAATTTTTATAAATTTAATAATTTTAAATTTTTAAAAAATTATTAATTATAATATGACACACCAATTAACAACCAAAAATAAAATTGTGTATTTATTTGAGCAGCAATCCACAATCATTGTTCACTGTCCAGCTCTTTTTTTAAACTTGTTAGCCCATATCCAAGAACAAACAATAAAATTGAGCACACAACATAGAATAGGAGAGAAAGAAGAGATGCGAAAAGAAAAATTTAATAAAAATAAAAAAAAATATTCTATATTTATAAAAAAAATTTATATTAAAATAATATTATTTATTTTTATTTTTTATTTTTTATTTTTTATTTTTTAAATATAAATGAGCAAAAATCTAATAGCAATTAGATTTCTACGTGTAGCCATTAGAATGATACCCATCGGCTACACAAAAAAATTATTTTGTTCTTTTTATGCAACATCAAAAACAATAAGTATAGCCTATTACTTTCCATGTCGCACTCACTATGTAAAGGTAAAAACATAAGTAGCAACCAGCATTTGAAGGGACCAAGTTTTAAAAACCCAGCAATGAGTATATGACCCATGACACGTAACTATTCTCAATAATGGGACATTATGCTTGTGAATCATACCAATGGGACAGGCACATGGGATGTGCTTGGCTTGGTATGAAGTATGAACGGCCCCGACCTAACACGATATGAGTCATGCCACAAGTCAACATGATCCCGCTCCAAGCATAGTTCTAGATCAAGTCGCCAGGCCAAGAAGGGTTATTTCGAGTGTCTCATATCGTGTCCAGGCTGCCTAGCCCACTTGACATTTTCTAGAATGATCAAATTAATAGTATTTAATACTTACATGTGTTTGAAGAATGATATAATATTTTACAAACTCAAATCTTTGGCGAGAAGATATTTGTCACTCTCAAAATTTTATAAGATGATAATTCAAGTATTTACTTCTACAATTAGATCAAAAAAAATCAAGATAATTAGTAAAATTACTATTGTAATTTCATCCATTGGTAGTAATTAGAGAACTGGAAGGAATGCTCTGAGAGAGAAAGAGAGAGAGCTAACTGTATCATGTTTTTTTGCAGGATATTGAGACAAACTCAGGATAAGTGTTGATATTTTAACATGAACTTAAAATACTATTTTGAGATTTAGATATTGTACTACATACTACTAGATCCACTCAAGTAGGTCCAAACTTCTTTCTTTATGCATTGTAGAGAATGCTCTGATCATTTTGGTCATAGATTCACAAGCTAAATCCATGACACATATAATCATATTATTTTTACTTCTTTCATGAACTCTAGAGCCTTTAATAGTATAGTTGTCAATAACAACATAGTACTAGCAAAAAGTATGATAATGTCAATGTTGAAACTTTTCCTTTAATGTACATTCTCATTCTATCTAAATTTCATCATAATTTATTTTAAATCAATTATTTTACTAAGCAAGCAACTAGGTTTTAATATTTTATCTTATTTTGATATTTATGTGTCGGATTGAGAAACCAAACAAATAACTTTTATGAAATTGAGCAAGATAGATTACAACTATTTTTACACCTATAAAAATCCTTTTAAGTTCTTTGTTAACAGAATAGTTAGCCAAGAACTTATATATTTGCTTTAAATAGTTATTAAAAATCAAAATCAGAATAACTCAATACAATATTATTTGAGTTTTTGGAGACTCCATTCTAAACAAATTGTATATGATCTCTCCTCCTAGTATATATTCTAAGTTTTAGATAGTCAAGTATCCTAATCTCCTAGTCTTATGAACTAACAAATCATCTAGAATCAAAAAAAAATTTCCCTTCTGGTGAAACTCCACTCTTTTTAGAATTAGCATACTATACACTTATTAATACATATAATGACTTTATTAAAATATCATCATAATTCATAGTATGAACTACAAGTTCAAATATTGCCGATGAATGACTTCTAATTGAAAACAAATAATGTTACACAAGAATAAAAAAATAATATATTCAGATATATCTTTTAAACTCTTACTCATCCTAAACTCATCAAAAAAAGTCATGCTAAAGAAATAATTTAACGCTCACTGATACTTCACTAAATTTTAATAAATAATACTTGCTCTTTTTTGCATACTATAATAACTAAGAAATATACATTTTATTAGTCTAAAAACTGACTTATCACATATTTAAAAAAGATTAGTGATAAAATAAATATTATCAAAAACTTAGAGACATTGAATAATCAATTTCCAAGATACATTATAGAAAAGGGCATATGATAAAAAGAATAATAGAAAATATTCAGTATTGATGTATAGATGTGCTAGCATATTTATTGATGTGTTAATTAATTAATTTGGAATTAAAACTACATATCACTAAAAATACTATGAAACCCTTCTATCAAAGAATAGTGTTTAAATCTCAACTATTTATTCTTCTTATTGGTGTGTAGATGTGCTAGCATGAAAATTTTAATATATAATCTTGTGATCAATATAATAAATATGAAAACTCTCCTATCAATGAATAGTGTGGGAATCATCTCAACTAACTACTTATTTTTCTTATTGATGTGTAGATGTGCTAGCACGAAATAATTTGAAAAATAATCTCATAAACAGTATAATAAATATAAAAACTCTCTAACATATACTATATTCTATTGTTAGAAGTGGCATATAAGTCAAGAAGCTCTAACACACTACATTGAACAACCCATTTTAATTGATTTAAACACAGATAATACTCGGGGCAAGCAAAGGCTAGCACATGGCACAATTCAAGTCATGTCGGGTCATGGGTTCAAGCCCATGTGACACAAAACGTGAAGCACAGAACAACCAGCAAAACCAACCCACACAGGCCAAATTCAACTTAAATGACAAAACATGCCTAAATCAAACCCAAAGTTGGGCAAAAATTTTGACTAGAGTTCCACTTGAAAATTTCCAGCCCAATCAAAATTTGAGCTGTCTTCAAACATAAAACTTAGGTAACCCAAAGCTCACCCAAACCAAAAAACTTAGGTAACTAGGCTGGCATATCATGCCTAGCACGGTACAATTCCTTGGAGGGCAGGCCCAACACAACCCATAGCCCAAATCCACCCAAGTTCAAGCCAGTTCATGTTGGGACGGGCCTTTTTTAAAAAATTAGGGTTTGGAACTCCGGCCACCATCACCTGTCGGGCATCGCCACATCATCCCTCGTCGGACATCGCTAGGTGCATGGTCACCCATGGCATGCCCACATGCCAGGCACTCATGTCATGCCTGGCACGGCACACGAGGTGAATGCTCTCGGCATGGCACAGCACGATTCATGTCGAGGATCAACCCAAGATTTATTATAATAATTAATTTACATATCTTTCCTCTCTAACTCATTGAGATATATGAATGGAGTCAACAAATAAGGCATACTAGATCCAGCCTCAAAAGCATCATCACTCTATTAGGTTTATCTAGGATCTAATGTATCATATTTTTTATATAATAATTAATATGCCTCTTTAGGTGCTCAGTCTCACGTGCACTCCTATATTTATATATTTTTTTATAATACTACATTGTGCCAAGTATTCAGACACCCTAATATTTTAATTTTGTGTTATGTTAACATAAGTCAAAATTATATATGTTCTAGTATTTAATTTTTTAAGCATTTGAATTAGAAATCATGAGAAAAAATATTATTTCGGCCTCAGAGCTTTTCGTAAGGTTATCATTATTAATATTATTTATATCTATGTTAATATTAATTTTAATATTATTGAATTTACTATTAACTATTTATATTTTTTTTAGTTTATGTCCTAGCTTCTAAGTTAAAAAATAAATTATATTGAAAAAACTAAATAAACACTAATACCAAGTTTATGAATATAAAAAGGAGAAAAAGAGACAAAAAGTCACAGCTCACACCAAATAGGTTAGGTAAAAATAATGAAATTGAAACAATATCAAATCTTCACTAAATTTTTTAAAATTTTTTTATAAAAAAGCTTCTAAAATCTAAATCTAAAAGCTTTAGCTAGCTTTAGAGAGAGAAAGAGAGAAATGAGAGTTAAGATTGAAAATTAAGAACAAAAAAAACAACTATCCAAAATAGAGGTGTCAAACGGGCCGGCCCAGCACGGCACGGCCCGTTTTTCACGTGCCCAGCCGTGCTGCCGTGCCGTGCCGGGCACGGCACGGTTTTTTAAATTCGGGCACGGCACGGCCCGTGGGCACGGCACGGCCCGTGGGCACGGCACGGCCCGTGGGCACGGCACGGCCCGTGGGCACGGCACGGCCCGTGGGCACGGCACGGCCCGTGGGCACGGCACGGCCCGTGGGCACGGCACGGCACGGCCGTGGGCACGGCACGGCCCGTGGGCACGGCACGGCCCGTGGGCACGGCACGGCCCGTGGGCACGGCACGGCCCGTGGGCACGGCACGGCCCGTGGGCACGGCACGGCCCGTGGGCACGGCACGGCCCGTGGGCACGGCACGGCCCGTGGGCACGGCAAGGCCGTGCCGTGCCGTGCCGGCCCGCTCGGGCACGGGCGCACGGCAAGGCAGGGCAGGCGGGTCGGGTCTGTTTGGACCCGACCCGCGGTCTTTTTACCGGGGGCGGGGCCCGGTTGGGTCACGAGTCACGACTCAGTGAGTCATGACCGTGAGTCGCGACTCAGGCACGCGGGCCGGCGTGCCGTGCCAAGGCACGAGCCGTGCCGGGCCAGGCACGGCTAGGCTCGTGCCGGGCACGGCCCGGCACGTGGTTTGTTCGGCCGGGCCCGGCACGGGCCCGGGCACGTTTTTTTATCGTGCCGGGCCGGCCCAGGCACGGCCGAACCGTGCCGTGCCTCGTGCCGGGCCGGGCCGGCCCGGCCCGGCCCGGCCCGTTTGACACCTCTAATCCAAAATCATTTATACAGATTATTTTTAATTAAAAAATATATTTTTTTAACTTTAACTTTTTTAAAAATAAAATAAAAAGGACAATTTTGTTAGTCCATTTGCCACCTCAAACTAAGTGTCAATGAATACAGTTGACAATTCTTTCAATTCAACATTCAAACTATCACAATGTATTGAAAAAGTTATAGATTGTATGGAGCATTGGCAATCTCATTAAGCTTAGAATTATTAGAACCCTTTTGGATGTAAAAATTCAAGCAAGTTCTTTAAAAGATCAAGGATGAGAAGAAAGAAAATAAGGAGACAATTGATGCCACTGATTGTTGGGCAAACCTATTCAAGCCAACTCAAAAGCCCTTTCAAAAGATAATTTCAATGGCTCTCAAACAACCTAATCCTTATGCTCAATCTTTTTCCAGAAATTGTTATCGTTGTCACTAGCTAGACCACCATTCCAATGACTATCTACTACAAAAACAAATCAATTATGCCAAAATGAAACATGATGGTGTTGATTGTTTGTGCATTCAATGCCAGATACTCAACACTAAAAAAGTAGACAAAAAGTCACTAAATTTTGAATTTGGTGGTGTATCCTTAATAAGAAAGTGTAAAATGATTTTTAATTAACATACAACATTGGCACTATAATGTTGAAGTGAAATATGATGAAGTTGGTAAAGTTTGTAACATTCAATGGAAACTACTCACTCACAAATAAATATATCACAATGAAGTCACTCTCATTGTTTGCATTTGGTGCATTATCAACAAGAAAAAGTGTGAAGTGCAATAAACATTTTAAATTTAATTAATTTAGAAAAATGTAGGAATTCAAATCATTAAACATGTACAATGACTTTATTATTTGAAAGCATTATACAAACATGACATATTGGATATATATCTTTGGTTTCTCAACTCCTAATTAATTTATATTCATTTACTATTTGATGATATATAGTTAATAATAATTATCATTATTAATCATTAGTTTTATCATCAATATTTATCTAATTATTCTAATAATTTGATATATTCTAATAATTAATTTAGAAAAAGTGCATTGTCCTGGGCCGGCCAGCATGGGAATTACCCGTGCCGTGCCCTGGTAAGGCACGACCCGTGCCTTGCCAAGGCCAACCGGGCCTCATTCCGTGCCTGACCCTGCACGATTCAATGGCCCGTGGCACGGCCCATCAGCACAGGTCGGGGTCACACCCAGTCCCGCACCCGCTGGCCTGGCCTCCCGGCTTCCCGCACCCTCACGAGTCACGACTCATGAATCATGGCTCATCCTCTTGTGACTCGGTGAGTCGGGCCTAGCTTCCCACACACAAAGACCACGGGTCGGGTCCAATCAGACCCGACCTGCGGTCCCTCCCGACCCGACCCGATTTCCTCCCCCCCAACGGACAAAAAAAAATTTTAATTTTATCCGTTAGATCTCGCCTTCAACAGCTAGGAAGTAGAATCCGACGTACCTAATGATTTTATCCCCTAAAATATTAAAAAAATTAAAAAAAAACAAAAAAAATTACTTTTTTTTTAAAAATTATTTTCTTTAATTTATAAAATCCTCCTCACCGCTCTAAAATATTTATGTTTTTCATAAACATTTATTCTCTCAAAGCTCACATTTTCACTCTCTCAAAAATCTTGATCCTCTCTCTTAGGACTCGGGATTTCATCATTTGGCTTGGCTTTTCGGGAATCTCAACTCGGATTTCAAATTTTGAGCTAGACTGTAGTGCACCATGCACGTGATCACCCTCACTGCGCTACCTGGTAATTTATTTTAAGTTTTTATTTCTCTCTCTCTCAGTTTCTCTCTAGTCTAGTCTCTCTCTCTCTCTAGTCCTAAAATAGTTAAATCTATAATCTATAATCTATTCTCTACATAAGTATCTTATTTAATAAAAATCCTAAAAAATGACAAATACAAATGAATCATATTTATATTTTAAAAAATAAAAATTTTACACAGAAATCTGAGACTGTTGAAACTTTGATTTCTTCAATCGTATCAACTCAAATCACTAAAAAACAACAAATTAGGAGGACTTCTATGGTTTAAACTCATTTTAATATAATAAAACAAAAAATATTAGAGATGAGGAAAAAGAAATAATAAGTACAAATATTGTATGAGAATTTTAACTAATAAGAGTTCGTTTGGGATTGGACACCTTAAGAGACATACCGAATTATGTACCAAAAAACATGATCCATTAGATTTTAGGCAAACCCAACTTGACACTATATTTTTTGAGATTAAATCTAGTTCAATCTCAAAGTTAACTCTCTTCATATACTCCAGCGAATTGGATAGAGACGACATGACCAGACTTAACACATTGATGGGTCTTCCGATCAGATTTTTGGAAGATCCAAGGATAATGCGCATCATGCAAATATATTTTCAGTCTGCTTATCATAGGATTCCTAGGTCCACATGTAGGAATGACATACTAAAATTATATAAATTAGAAAAAAAATAATTAATAAATTTATGACATATAGTGAAATGATGTCAGTAATATCTGATATCTGAACAAGTCACGATGAATCATCTTATGCATGTCTCACCAGTCACTATGTAGATTCTAACTAGACTATGAATAAAAAAATTTTAAGATTCTCTGAGATTCTTCATCCTCATGATGACTCGGTCATTTTTGAGTGTATGATAAAAATCTTTAGGAAATATAAAATTCAAAGTAAAATTTTTAGTGTCACATTCGATAATGCATCTAATAATAAAATATCAATTAACATGTTTGTTAGGAATATTAAAAATGCACCATTAGAAAAGATTTTTCATGTTAAATACATGTGTCACGTGATTAACTTGATTGTTCAAATGGGTATAAATGTGTATTCATCCGTGTTGGATAATATACGTAATGCACTAAAATACATTCGCACTCCTGGCAGACAATAAGAGTTTGGTAGTCTATATTTGTATGCGAATCTTAAGAAGAGAAAATTTCAATCTGATGTAAGACATCGCTGAAATTACACGTGTCTAATGTTGAAGTCATGTGTTGGATACGCACACGTGATATCCGACTACGTCAATAGTAAGAATGACGAATTTATTATTGACGACACTGACTGAGCTTCAGGAATTTAATAAATAAAATTCCTAAAAATTTTTTATTACATAACGAATATATATTCATCAGTTTATATGCCCACGACTTGCATTGTACTCAGGTGCATATGCAATATTAGTAGCATGTTTAAAAAGTATCGAGTTGTCTCAACACTTAGTCATATGGTTACCGTGATAGAAACCAAGTACTTAAAGTACTGGTCCACCGTTCCATCTCTTTATTGTCTCGCTGCATGCATTGACCATGGGGTTAAGATGAAAGGGATAGAAAACACTCTGACTTATATTTCCTCGTGCATGAACCTGGAAGATCCACCAGAAAGGTTCATTCACGATAAATTGACTGACATATTCACATACTACGATACTAGGTATGATGATGGTAATGATAGTCAATAAAGCACGGATACGGCTCCCTATAGACATGTCCATGTGTCAGACACTCAGACACATGGACAAGGCACGGATACGTGTCTGATATGTCACGTGGCATATTGTTGATTAATCCGTATCCGATATGTCACGTGGCGTATCGGATGAATGTGTCGGATACTGTATCCATGCCGACAATGCCCGACGACGTCGCCCATTATGGCCAATGGCCAATTCTATGAGGCAGAACAAGTGAGTGTGATTTTGTGGGGCGGCGGGGGTGGCACGATTCTATGGAGGCGACAGGGGCGAGCACAATTTGTAAAGAGGCAGGGCGCAATTTTTGGGAGGCAGTAGGCATGCACGATTTAGTGAAGAAGCAGGACGCGATTTGTGGGAGGCAGGGGATGGGCCTGATTTTTATAAAATAAAAAAATTATATTTTTATATAATATAAGATTATTATTAAATATAATTTTATAAAATAAAATAGTTATAAATATTATCTTATCAAATAAAATAAAATAAAATACAATATTTTAATTTTATAAAATAAAAAATATATTTATTTATTTAATAAAATAAAATAAAATATATTATTTTATTTGATAAAATACATAATATTTATAAATAATAATTTTTATTTTTATTTTTTATTTTTTATTTTTTTATCATGCCGTATTCGTATCCTAATTTTTTTGAATTTAGCATATCTTTGTATCCTACCGTATCGTATCCTCATGTTTGTATCCGTACTTCTTAGGTAGTAGTAATAAGACTGTGATTATGAATATAAATACCTTGTTCGAAGATAATAATTTTTTCATTCAGCTAGTAATGAATAAACATCGGGATGGACCATCACATAAGAGCAAGCTTTCTCATTACTTAGATACCGATTACTGCCCAATCCTATCATATTCTAATACTAAGAATCTTAATATATTACAGTGATAAAAATCATGTGAGTCCACCTTTCCCGTGTTATCTATGATTACACGGGATCTACTAACTCCTCTGGTATCAAGCATAACATCAAAATCTATTTTTTCTATGGTAGTAAACATGATTTCAGATAAGAGATTAAAATTACATCTAGATATTATTGAAGCATTGACCTATTTAAAGGATTGGGAGGATTCAAAATTTAGCATCCATGATCATATTAGAGCTGAGACAGGGACTGCATCCGCATCCGCATTCACTGTGAAAGCAAGAGAGTTGATTACAAATAATAATGATCTATATGATAGTGATCTTGATATTGTGGCTGATGATGCTCATGATATATCAGTTGATGATTGATGATGATCTACTACTTTTTAATTTCAATGTTTTATTTTTTATTGATTGTATAATTTATTTTTACGTTATGTTGAAACTTGAATTTATTTAAATTCGAACATTCGATATCTATTGGCTGATTGGTCATTTCTCATTTGATTTGCTTTAGTTTTTTTGACATTTTAATTTTTTTTAACGATATTTTTTGTTTGATTAATTTGTTTGTTTAAATTTTTCATTTTAAAATTTTAAACTCTATAATTTAATTCTAATAAATTATAAACTAATTTTATTTTAAATTATAAAAAAAATTCAACTTTGTAATTTAATAAATTTATCAATTTTCATTTTATTATTTTAATATATTATACATTATCTATAATTCTATATATAATATAATATATATTTTATTTAAACTAAAAAATTAAACTTTAAAATTTTTAAAAAAAATTTAAACCAGGCTCATGCCCGTAAGGCCTGGTTTGGCCTGTAGGCCAAGTTTGGTCCGACCGAGACTGGCTTTGATAAACCATGCAAGGCCAAGCACAACACGGTACAGTAACTATGCCGTGTCTGGCCTGGCACGAAGCATGGCCAGGCTCTAAAAAAATAAGCCCCGACCTGTTTAACACCTCTAAATAAAATTGTAGAGCCCGATCATAAGAATATTCTATTGGTCATTTATGAACATGATTTTACTTCCAACATCAAAAAGAGCATGTGATAGCCTTAATTGTAACTATGAAATGCTAAAAGTTAACCCAAGGTACCATTGTGCCAGACTAAATTAGGCATGCACTTAATGAAAACTCTATTATAGATCCAATCAAGCTTTCAAGTCATTCACCAATTATGTGACATATTCAATGCCAATGTGGTATTAACAAAGTGGCACTTGATAAGTGGACAAATCAACTACAGGATGACAAATCAACTATTAGTTGTCGATTGACCTTCTATGAGAAGGCATCCAACTACAATGAAAGAGACTAGCGACAAATGACAACCTTGAGGGTTATAAGATTAATTCATAAGATATTTCATTCACCAATGCTAAAAATTACCAAAATTGATTTGTTTCATGATCAAAATCAAAAAGTCGCGGGTAGAATAGCCCTTCTGATAAAAGAATTTGTGGTCACTAATGATTTCCCAATAAATTCTGCTAGTTTTTTGGTAGTTTTCGAAGATGGAAGTTTAAAAACTAATAACTGCCCAGCTGAGTTACAAAATATGCATAAAAGTTACTACTAGGCGCCAGCTACGAAATATGCAAATCACCATTTTTCTAGAATCTGTACCATCAAGCGTTTCCAATTTTTATATGCACCGTTCAACAGAGAATCTTATTGTTTTCAGGCAGGAGGTTATTCGTCAATTAAAATGCCAAAATTAAATAAACAAAATGCATGATTCTAGTAGCTATCGCCAAGGGTTAAGATCAGATTAATATTGGCAAACTAAACAAATAGTTGGCATGTTAGATGCACTACAATTTTAAGCAGATTATATTCACTGACGAAATTGACAACAAAATAACCTTCATACAATAGCCGAGAATAATGGAATGAGGCCGTATAAAACAAGAGAAGCACGCAAACTACTCATCATATTAGTAACATGTGAGACATAAAAAGAGTTCAAAGCCAAAACACAAGTCATAAATGTAATTCCAAACGGATCGTTTTGCACGAACTTAAAGATTATTACCTGGGCAGGATACGTTGATGATGATGCAAAGTCAAAAAACAAAAGGATGCCGTAACAAAGAAGAGAACAACACGGGAAAGCTGAATGATTGGTTGTAGAACGAAGTGCAGTTATTGCAAAAGTTCAAAGTTGTGATGCGTTCCAACCCCAATGGTACGTCATTTTAAAAAGTGTCGTTTCATTGGGATGCAGGGGACTACCGACACGACCAGCCGGACACTGACAGAGTATTTCATACCATAAAAAATACAATTGTAAGTTAGATTTTTAGAATAATACAATTATTATTAAGATAACAAAAGATAAAAAAATAGTGAGGAAGCTAAAAAAAATAAAATATTATTGAGAATAAATATATTAATTTTGAATTTCATATATACACAAAATACATATTTATCTCACTTTCTTTCTTACTCTCTCTCTCTCCTCTATTTATCTCCATGATTTTATTATTAAAATTAATTTATATTAAAATTTATTTATGATTATTTTCTTGATTTGCATTCTTTTGTTATTTAAATAATTAATAATAATAATAATAATAAACTAAATTATAAAAATATATATGTTCTTTATTCAACTTATAGATGATTTTGTGCGTAAAGATTAATTTATGCACAAAATTAAATTATTGGTTCTCGTATAATATACGTTTGTTGTTCATATTCTAGATAAAATTAGACATCATATTGGTAAGATCGTAGTACTAGATTTTAGTGAGATTATCTTAACTATAGTATGATTATAGTATTTTCATACTAATATATACTTTATCTAATAATCAAATATAATATTGACAAAAAATAAGAAAAATTTTATTACACATCACTACAAGAAAAGAAACAATTAGAAATATTCAATTCCATTTTTACAATTAGAAACAAAATTGAAATGAATTAGAAATAGAAATGATAAATTATAAAATAATTAGAAATGGAACAAATATAAATATCACTAATTAGTAATTGATTATTATATGTTTTAAAATTTCGTTGCTAATTATGACACGAAGTGGGATGCAAATATACTTGCATGATATTTAACAATGAAAATATATATATTTATGTTTTTTAGAAACAAAATACTTATTCGTTTCTATTTTTAGTGATGGAATATATTAATGTTACTAAATGAGAAATGTTATACACATTCATCACTATTTCATTTTAAAAATTTAGCGACGAAATAATATTCCTTCTATAATTTAGAAATGGAAATTAATTTCATTATTAAATTATGATAATTAATTTATTGAAAAATACTTTGAAACTTTGAACAAAGTTAGGATTTAGGAAATTTCATTTAGATTTCAAAACCCAAGTTTTTCCGAATTGTTTGTGGATTTCTTTTCCTCCAATAATTAATTGACATACAATTCATTCATAAATGACATACAAGTTTTATCTCTTAGCGTTTTGATGTTATGCATAGTCTATTTTTTTTTTACATTCTTATTGGGTTCTCTCTTGTTGTTTTGTTGAATTATTATAATTCTAATTGATAAATTATACATTTTATATTTTTGTACATATTTGGTTTTATTAAATTTTTTTGTTACCTAATTGTGGTATGCATTTTTTGTGTATTTTGTTATTGACCTATAATTTTGATCATGCTAACTAATGTGGACTTTATGTGCTTACTAGGATTAGATGAAAAGTAATAATCTTTTTAAGAATAACTCATACTAATGGCACAAATTTAATTATAAACAATTTATAAATATTATAACAAATATTAAAAGTTTATTTGTAATAATAACGAATAACATAAAAAAAAATTCAAGGTATGTAATTGAGGGATGAAACATAACGAATAATTATAAAACTAAAAAAATGAGCTCATTTCAAATTTTATAGAGTTGTTTGATCTACATTTAACTAAATGTGCAATAAAATAAATAACACCTACATTTATTTAATATAAAAAAAATCATATTATGACTATTGATTTTGTAGAAAGGATTGAAGAGTTTATTGGCCTTGCTGAAAAATAGTTTAAATTTATAAATGAAATGAAAATAAGATGTTCATGTAATGATCGTTAATGCCAAAATCAGAGTTTCTAAGACGTGGACACAATGTGATATCATCTTACAAAAAAATCGATTTATTAGACACTATCATGTTTGATGTAAATATGAGAAAATAGTTGTGTCATAAAAAACTAAGTATTATATACATATAAGTGCTAATTCAAATATTGTAATGAAATATGTTAATCCCAATGATGCTTGTGAAGCAATATCAAAGAATTTTATTGGTCCTTTATTTAAATTTGGATGTCCATGACGATATCATAATATCATCAGCAAAATAATTTTATGAAATACTAAAGGCTTCAAAATAAGACTTTGGCTAGGTAATCTATATGGAAACTCAAAGTTATTTATAGTGGCTAGACTCTTGAATTTAAAGGCAAAACATCATTTTTAAGAAATGTATTATGATAAAATATGCTAGTTGTTATCTGAATTTTAACCAAACAATAACATCACGACAAATAATTTTTATAGCATAAAGAATTTACTGTGAGGTTTAGGGTTGCCTATGGAAAAAATACATTGATACATTATTGACTAGATGATGTATTGGGGCATATATAGTGAAGTAAATGTATATAATGTAAATGTATATAAGGTAGAAAATTAATATTTTTCATAAGAAGATGTATTATTTTTTTGTTTACCCCTCATTTGCAAATATTATTTATATCTAAAGCTACTACTAATGATATTAGTTAGCACAAAGAGCATAATATTAAAGATGACATGTGCAAATTTACTCTTCTTTGAAATATTTTGATGATTGTCATTAATTTTTGTAGATGAAAGTCAAAATATTAGATTATGGCTATACATAGATAGTTTTATCTATTTGGACAAACATGGAAATAATACTCTTCATGATTGATTATTGTTATTCCTTATAATTTACCACCATGAATATGAAAGATGAGTACAAGTTTTTGTGTTTTATTATGCATAGTCTAAGAAATCCAAAAGATAAATTAAATATTTTCTTTCAACCTCTAGTAGCAAAGCTAAAAATTTGTGGGAGGATGGTGTTGAAACATATGATATATCTAGAAAGCATAAATTCAAAATGTGAGCAACACTTATGTAGATTATAAGTGAATTTCCTGTATATTCAATGATGTCACGAAGGAATAATGTGAAAAAATTATCTTGTCCTTATCGCACGAGAGACTCAGATGCATTTTATCTTAGTAAATGAGGAAAGACTTCTTAGTTTGATAACCACCATTGAATTTTTACATGTAGAATATCTATTTTGGATGAATATTGACATATTTAGGAAAAACAATAAAGTAGTAAAAGGTGCACCATCTTTGAGGTTAGGTAATAAAATATTAAATATAATTGAAAGACATGGGTTAAAAAATATTACGAATGTTAATGCATATTGCATTATTACACAAATTTCAAAGAATTATCATTATGGTTGGATGAAAAGAAATATCTATTAGGATTTACTTAATTGGAAAACCAACTTAATTAGGTACAAATTAGATGTGATACACGCTGAGAAGAACTATTTTGATAATATTTTTAATATTATCATGAATATAGAAGGAAAAATAAAAGATAATGCTAAATCAAGAGAGGATTCGAAAGAGTTTTATTCATGTCAAGAGTTACATAAAGACAAATCAATGAATAAATTCTATAAGGCTTGTTATAGTCTCAATAAGGATAAAAATAAAGCTTTTTGAAAGTGGTTGATGGAGCTCAGGTTCCCTAATATATATATATGCATCTAACATGGAAAGATGTGATGATATGAAGAAGCATAAGTTATTTGGGATGAAATATCATGATAGTCATGTGTAATATCACAACAAAATGTTTGTAAACATTGATTGAAATAAGCATTTTTTAAAAATTTTAATTGTAATATCATAACAAAGGAAGAAATAGAGCAATTACACAATGGCATCCTCATTATTTTATGCAGACCTGAGCATATCTTTCTGCCTAGCTTCTTCGACTCTATTAAACATCTTCAGGTCCACTTGCCTTATGAATCATGATAGTAGGTCATGTGCAATACAGATTGATGTATCCATTCGAGAGGTTATATAATTTTTATTTATTAATCTAAAAATTTAAATGTATTCAATGAATATTTTTTTAATAATATCTATTTCATATATCTTAGAAATTTGAAAAATAATGTTTGAAATAAAGTCAAAGTTGAAGAATCAATATGCAATGCAATGCATACTTAGTTAAAAAGGCTTCGGCATTTTGTGTGTACTACTTGCGACCATAATTGTATAATATTCATAACAAATTATCATTAAATAATGTATATGGTATGTGGGATGGATCATAAGAAAATGATGTGCTTTCTAATTTTATACATGTGGGTTGATCGTAAGGTAGAGCAACATCAAAATTTTTTTTGGATGACTAGGAGTATCAAGCTGCACACATATATATTTTGATGAATTGTGAGGAAGTTACACATATGTTGAGTAAAATTTATAATAATTTCATATTTTCATTTCTTTGTCATTGTATGTGATATGACTTTTTAATAATTCAAAATGTTTTCAATACTGTTTTTGAAGAATTTATGCTAAGGAATTAAGGGAAAGAGAATCACATATTTATAATGGTTCAATTATTGCAAAGTTTGAAATGGATTTCGCTAATTGGTTTGAAAATTTTATTAATATATAACTTATCATTCTTAGTTCTAGATAGTCACATGAAACATTACATATGTATGAATATATCTTTTATCATTTTATAGGTATAATTTTTATCATCAAATATGTGTGATAGCTAAATAAAGGATCTTGAAAAAGGATCATTATAAATTTTATAGATATATCTCATACATTATATAACTAGATATAAATTTCATACTTCGAAACATAGTTCTAATATAACTGCAATGAATAGTAGTATTTGCATCAAGGGATCTAACCATACTACATCTATTATTTAATTTTACTATCGACTAAATGAAATTCTACACTTGAAGTATCTGACTTTACCAATTAAGAAGATAATTATATTTGATTGTGAAAGGTTTGATCCTATTTAAAAATATGGGTACTAGAATACATCATCAATACAATCTTATTGATGTGTACCATAAAAAATATTATCGTAAGTATGAGCCATTTTTTCTTATAGTATAAGCTGAACAAATGTGTTACACCACTTATCCAACCACAAGAAAAAATCTTTATGACTGTGGGTAGTATGTAAAATAAAACATAGATCAGCTATGAATGTTATTGAAAAGGAGGTTATTGTCACTCCATCGCATGTATTATTATTTCAAGAGAATAATGTTGAACTTCATTCAATCATTGCTTGGTGAAGGTTGAAACTATTTGAACATTGTTGATTGTCATGTTGAAGAAGATAATATATGATTTTCACCAATTGGTTTGAAAATTTTATTAGTATATAACTTATTATTGTAAATTAAATTACATATGCATGAATTTATCCTTTATCATTATGTTGGTATAATTTCCATCATCAAATATACGTAATAGCCAAATAAAGGATATTGAAAAATGATCATTATAAAGTTTATAGTTGTATCACATATATATGTAACTGGATATAAATTTTATACTTTGAAACATAGTTCATATAGAGCTGCAATGAATAGTGGTGTTTGCATCAAGGGGTCTAACTATACTACATCTATTATTTATTTTCATGGTCGACTAATTGAAATTTTACAGTTGAGTATCATACTTTATCAATTAAGAGAACAATTCTATTTAAGTGTGAATAATTTGATCTTATTCAAAAATATGGGTACTATAATATATCATCAATATAATCATGTTGATGTATATCAAAAGAAATATCATTGAAAATATGAGTCATTTATTCTTGCAGTACAAGTTGAACAAGTATGTTACACCACTTATCCAACAACAAGAAGAAATCTTTATGACTAGTGAGAAATATGTAAAATAAAACCAAGATCAGCCATAAAATTTGTTGAAAAGGATGTTATTGTCACTCCATCACGTGTATTATATTTTCAAAAGAATAATGTAGAACCTCATTCAATCATTAGTGAGGCATATTATGGGCTTCAAACATTGCATGGTGAAGGTTGAAACTATTTGGACATTAATGATGACCATGTTGAAAAAGTTAACGAGGAGGAATTAATTGTAGAATCAGATGATAATGAATATGTAGATGGAGATCATTTATTAGAAATTTTTTATCATGACTAATATTAAATTACATATACATTTATTTCTTCTACTTATCATACAGTTAGGAAGATATAAAGGAGAAATTAGTTCTGGAGAGTATAAAGTGGAACAAAGTACCCCCAAGTATAAAAGAATTTTATTGGAAAAAATTAGAGGTATAATTTTCATGCATTTACTTATTTTTCAATTTGTTATACTATAATTTACTCTTAAAATAAATACATTGCAGAGTATTATTGTTTCATTTGGTTTTTGTAAAAAAAATACAAATGGAATAATGTTTTGGTAGTCTTAGTGAAGGATACATGGAAACATGTGGCAAGTATGAGATATAATGACAAGCTTAGATAATAAATAAAAAAGTATGGTAAAGATGTAAAGCCTAATAATGTCCCCCTAAGTGTTTAGATAAAGTGGTTGGAATACTAGAATAATGTGGAGTTCAAGGCCTTGTCCCAAATGACCTCACACAATCATCGATCAAAGAAAGCAGGTAAAGGATTATGACCTTCAAAATATATTGGAGGTTCAGAGGTGACCTACCAATATTTAGTAGATTTCATAAAATTGTCTTTCATTTTTGTTATTATTCAAATATTTTGAATGCAAATGATAGTATATGTGTGATAATGTATGATAAACTTTAATAGTAACTATTATTTATTTGTAGGAGGCTAAGTTAGGACATCCACCAATATTCTTTGAGGTATTCAAGTGAATATACAAGTAGAAGAATGAATCATTTATGGACAAATGGTCAAATAATATTAATATGAGTTTCTTATTTTTTACTTATAGTTTCATATATAAATTGCAATTAATAAAAGAAAATATAAAAAATTGATTATTTGGCATTCACATCAAAATAATATACAAACTCAAGTATATTTTTTTTACCATACGTAATGAGTTATTATTTATGGACTCATTAAATGTAATGATTAACTTTGTTTTTATGTTATTTGTAAGTAGTGAGATGATAATTTCTCGTGCTGATATAAATTTTATCTGAATATATTAATGATGAGTTATGTTGTATTTTAACAATTATAGGAAGCTAAAAAGAATATGGTTGCAATTTCTTTATAATTGACATCCCCTTCTATAGAAGCACTAGAGATTAATGTTGTGTATATTTATCTTCAGGCTATTGGAGTCAAGCCAAAAAAATGGTGAGTGTATGGTCTTGGTACCCATGCATATATATTTTATACATAATCTATTTGGAAGTCTTCATCATCATCTTCCAATTATAATAACATGTTTGATTAAAGGTTATGTGAGGATATGCAAGAAATTAATGATATATTACAAAGGATAAATGAGATGTAACAAAAGAATGAAGGGATACAAAAAAAATGAAGAGATGCAAAATGAAATTGAAGAAATGAAAAAAAACAAGGCTAAAATAATGAAAAAAGAGAATGAAATGAAACATAAAATTTTAAAGATAAAAAAAATTATATGTCAGTTGGTAGAAGCACCATCTATTTTTCATCATTCTAAATAAGATCTGTCCAGATCTCCAGAGGACATCACTCATGACTCAGTTATTTGTGATGTGTTATTCATTTTTTGCAATGAATGCTTTTGTTTTGAAATTATGGGTTTTGTGTTAATATTTTTTTATTTATGTTATGAATTGTATATTGTATTTAATGGACATTTTTATTTGTTACTTTATAGTGGATGTTATGTGAATGTCATTTGATGAATAATATGTGGATGTGCTTATTTGAATGTAGGTTATATAATTTTTGTATGTATATATACAACATACAAACTACACAAATGGGATATATATCTATTGCAGACAATAGAAATGGAAAATGGAATTTTTTAATATATAAATGGATGATGAATTTCTATGTTATTACATTGCTAATTTAGCAAAAAAATTTATGATCACTTTGCCATCACTAAAATTTATGAATATTGAATATCTAAACGGAATATATTTATCACACTTTTTAGAAATGCCCTAGCATTATCGATTTCTAAAATTTGAAAGTAGCACTTTATAAATGGATTCTTTCCAATTCTAATTACCTCTCTATTTGAACATTTCAATGGAATTAGAAATGGAATTGAACATTTCTAAAAAAAGTCTTTTCTTATCATGCACAAGGACACGAGCTGACCCTAGAGTTTGATTATTTTTCCAATGACCAAGTATATCTATCCAGCTCAAGTAATAGTTAGTTCACTATTAATTGATCAAACTATCTACATAATATCTATGTGATTGATATCTAGACTTACATCTATTTTATTACTTGTATGACACATATACTTACTGAGCTATTTTGGATAAGATATCTTCACCTAATAAGATTTGGGATCATATCAAGAAATAATAGTTTTGACATCCTTCAAAATTGCAATATTATGAAATACTACTACCGGAATAATGCTTTTTAGAGCACCATATATTGATAGTAAAAAATGACATGATTGGCGTAATGCTCTTTGGAGATGAAAGTCATGGTGATAAATGTTGTCATGATTAATTTTATTTGGTATTTTAGTTCTATATCAATTAAGTCTCTGTACTAGAAAATATCATGATTTCTTGTACTAGTAGGCTACTTGACTGCCTTGATGTGAAAATAAGGCTAAGACTATAATTTTATTCTAGATAGTATAGCCATAACTCTAAGAAAATATCATGGCCATGAATATAATGTTGCATAGTGAAATGATTACAAGAACTATGTGGTAGTGTCATAATGTACTAAGATTATCATAACTAGTTTTGTAAAGTTACTATCAAGAAAGGATACCATAATTACTCAATTGGGTTGTAGAGGGTAAAACTAAGTCATGAAATATGATATAATATGACTCTCCTTTGATGTTCTTCCATCTAATTCATCGCTCCAAATAGTATACCAATTTTATCCAAAATATATTTGATTTCACTAATATTCATCAAATCTATCAAAATAGATATTTAATAAAATCTCTCAAAATATAGTTCAAATATTTGCAAACACTTTCAATAATTTCATGCCAATATATGGAGTGTCGAATAAACTATCACATTAAAAGTATTATTTATCTTTGAGTAATGAATCTCCAATTCTTTTTGAAAATCATCATCAATGACACAATGAGAAAGATTAAGTATAATATCACAAAGGAAAACAAATCAGTGTGGGGAAGAAGGTGGGTGGTATGATCAGCCATTAGGATCAAAAACTAGAAATAAGAACATCATCCTGAATAGTTCAAATGGGGGCATGGATGTGTAAGGTTTTCTAAATTTCTTTTATTACTCATTATCCATTCCATCATCTTCACAATAATACTACATAATATGTCTCGTCATCTTCAAATGAAACCCAATGAACCTTCAAATAAACCCGGTGCAAAGTACATGTGTTTCCCAAATCTTTAAGTTATTGTTTCTCTCTAAAATGCATGTTACTCTCAATGTCTTGATCTCACTCATTTTTTTCCACTCACTTATGATAGACTCATAGAGCTTCCCAAATGATTCAATATTTTTCATAACTTCAATCTTCACTTATTTCATCACCTCTTCTATGATTTTCATGATATGATCTTCAAAATTTTCATGTGTGGCCACAAATAAAAGCTTCTTTTATTAAGATACAACTCCCAAAATGCATCCCTTGACTCAAAATTAGTTTTGTATTTTTTTTTTCTAACTCACTCTTCCCACTTATTGTATCTTGTCTTCAATTCTATTGCTAAGGAACTATGAACAGACTTATCTTTACCTTTAAGAACATCTTCTTATAGTTAGCCTCCAATTATATATTTTCAAAATATTGAAGACTTCTCCTAAGTCACCTTCTTATCTAGTCAAAGAATAATCAAATTAGAGTAGTGATTATTCATCAAGTTTATTTCTTCTTCTTTTCATTGCTTCTAATGTCAGCTTTTGGGAAGGATGACACTTTTTCCCCAATGTTAGTTGATTTTTCCCCTTCAAGAACTACTTTTTTTTCTTGTCTCCTTCAAGCCCTCTCTTCAAACACACAAATATGAGGGGGATTTTTATAGACATCATTCATCTTTTTTTTTTTGACTCCTTAAGCTTGGCATAATATTGTTATTAAAGAGGAAAGAATTATTTAGTCAGAAAATTCACTCTCTTGAAAATTGAGAAGCAACTTCTCCAAAAAAAATTTCACATGGATCTTTTATCCTTTCACTTGGATAAAAAGTAAGATCACCCTATCTTACGTGATAGTAAATAGGTGGAGTGTCAGATTAAGAATAGAGAATATAAGAATAACCAAACCTTGTTCTCTTTTGTGAGTTCTCCTCATACTAAGTATCTATATGCACTTCTTGATGAATCTCTCCTTGTTGCTCTTCCATCCATTAATATCTTCATGATTACCTTATAGTTTGATTATATCTTTAAGAATTTTAAGGTCATAACACCCAAAATCCCTCGTAATTCATACTTCATTGATAAACTTTCAATTGAAGCATACTCAAAGTCCTCATGCATAGCACCTCATGTTTTGCATGTCTTCATGGTTGGAATAAAACCCCTTTATAATTGTTGTGTTCTCTCATTCCATGTGCATGCATAGTTGGTCCTAATTTTTCCTCTTATCTTCGAATATAGAGATGGAAGGAGCTTGCTAAATCCCCACTCTCATATCAAACTCTTTTTGGCAATGACATAAGTCTTCCATCTCCTATCCCTTCAATAAGAAAAATTAGCTTTGGTGCTATGACTTTGGGAAAAGCCTCAATGGTAGATTTCTTCTTTCACTTGCCTTTGAATTTTGACCCACCTTAATCTTTTTTTTTTGTTCTTAGATTTGAAATTAAAGTCTTCTCCTCCATGATCACTTAGACATTGAAAAAAAAGTTACAATGAATTTCATCTGAGTGGAAAAGAAAAAGAAAAAATATGTTGCAAAAAAAATTAGACTTTTCACATAGCCACAAGTTTTCTTTGAAATAGAAAGTCATGGTTGAGTTATAGTGTCAAGTGTTCTCTTTGGGTTAGTATTTTATATGTTTGTCTTATGAGAAAGTCATGACCAGGTTTAACTACCATGAATTCTATTTGGGTGTATATAGTGTCAAGTGTTCATTCAAGAGTATATGTATATGTAAAAAATATTTATTACATCATACGACTTAAAAAAGTAAATCTTTAGGTTACATCTTAAGTAGTGTTGTGTTTAATATCTATAGCTCGTATATCATTGGATCTCCAATTATATTAGTAAATTCCATGGTTCAAGAGAGATTCTTAGTATAATCTCTCTTCTACTTATCTTCATGAATTCTTTTTTAGCATCTAACTTATTGTGCAGTCATAGCTTCGAGAATTGCTCTTTGGATCCCTTTTGTCATGACTTTGGAAATAGTCACAACTTCTTCTTTAAGCTTTTGTTTCGCTAATGTTATGACTCTTTCTCCTATCATGGCTTTCTTCAATGCTTCATCAGCTAAAGTCATCACTTCTTCAAAAGTCATGACTTTTTTTGTTGCAACTACTAGCTCTTTATCTTCCTTCGGATGCTCAATGATGATTATCTTTGTCTTGTCTTCTCTTCTAAGAAAGAATGTCATGATTTTGTAATCTCAAAAGTCATGAGATTTTCTTTGCTTGTACTTCATTTATAATCTTGAAAATTCCATTAGTAATTTCTCCATGTTCTTTATTAGAAATCTTATCATTTCAGCCTCTCTTCCTTCACATCTTCATGGTGGGTTGACTTTGAAATGTCAAAAGTTGTAAATTTGAGAATGTCACGACTTCATAGTGATTTTCATTTTGATGGTCACTTACAATATGTTATTTACTCCAAACTACTTCTTGTTCATCATCTTCTATATCTTCTTTTGATCAATAATCTTTCACAAAGTCTTTTGATCTGAAGTCTATATTATGTCTCATGGTAGTGCATATGAGGCTTTTTGTTCTATAACAATCTTCTTATCCATCATCTTGAATCTATAAGCTTTTATAAAGGTAGAACTTCACTTGCTCTTCGACTATATAAAATATGAATTTTTCTTTCATGACATCTAACAATGCCTATCTATTAGCTAAAAATGGTAATCTCAATATCATTATAACATACCAATCTTTCTCCATGTCTAGCACAACAAAATTCATAGAAAATATAAAATTTCCAACTTTCACTAACACATCTTCAATAGTTGCTCTCAAAAATTTAATTGATTGATCAACCATTTGAAGTGAGAGAGAGGTTAGGGTATTCTCACTAATGTTCAACCTCTACACTATAAATGATGATATTAAATTAATACTTGGTCCCAAGTTACATAGTACCTTACTAAAAGTATACTCCCGAATAATATATAAAATTATATAACTTTCGAGATATTTCAACTTTTTTGAGAGCTTATGTTGAATGATTATGTTATATTTCTCGATTATGTTTAATACTCCACTTGTCTTCAACTTCTTCATGTCATTATATCATTCAAAAATTTCACATAATTAGGTATCTGAGATAGAATTTATCCAAATGGGATATTAATTTCACACATTTAAAAAATATTGAGAAACTTCTCAAATTATTCATAAAGTTTTCTCTTTTTAAAACAATGTAAAAAATGAAAGTTAGGTAGGAGCTTTTGTTTATCATATGCATAGTTATTCTTGGTCATTTCGTTTTATTCATTACTTATCATAATATACACCTTCTCCTCCTTTTCTACTTGATATATCATGGATGAGGGCATGAGTTGGGAGTAGATTTTATGGATACCATGATTTTTGAAAATGTCACAGCTTCATGACATGTCATGGTGTATGCATCATAACTTTGGAAAAAATTTACAAGGGATTAGCTAGGGAATAGCAATGCATTTATGATTTTTCTTTGAAAAAAAAATAGTAACTGATTAGCGAAGGAAAATTTTTCGTAAATTCTGCTTAAGAAAAATGGGAGATTTAGAGACGGATTAATGATAGAAAATTTTCGTAAATTCTGCTCAAGAAATGCGGGGATTTAGCGATGGATTAGTGACGGATCATTTTCATAAATTCCGCTCGAGAAAAGTGGGGAATTTAGCGACGGAAAATTTTCATAAATTCCGCTCAAGAAAAGTGGGGAATTTAGCTACGGATTTAGCGACGGAATATCCCTCGCTAATAAAAGCCTGAAATTAGTGACGGATTTAGCGAAGAATTTTCCATATCTAATATAACTTGTGATTTAGCAACGGATTTAACGACATAATTTTCTAGCTAATAAAATCCATAAATTAGAGATGGATTTAACGAGGGAATTTCCCTAGCAAATAAAATCATTGATTTAGCGATGGATTTTGTGGTGGTTTTGTCCTTAGCTAATAAAATCCTTGATTTAGCGACGGATTTAGTAACAGATTTTTCATATCTAATAAAACTCGTGATTTAGCGATGAATTTAGCAACGGAATTTCCCTAGCTAATAAAATCCATAAATTAGCGACAGATTTAGCGAGAGAATTTCTTTAGTAAATAAAATATTTGATTTAGAGATGGATTTTGTGATGATTCTGTCCTTAGCTAATAAAATCCTTGATTTAGCGATGGATTTTTCCTATCTAATAAAATCCATGATTTAGTAAAGGATTCAGTGACATAATTTCCCCAACTAATAAAATTCATAAATAAGTGACGGATTTAGCCAGGGAATTTCCCTAGCAAATAAAATCCTTGATTTAGCGATGAATTTAGTGACATATTTTCTCTATCTAATAAAACTCATGATATAGCGATGGATTTAGTGATGTATTTTTCCTAGCTAATAAAATTAGTAATTTAGCTACGGATTTAGCGTTGGAAAATGTCCATTTAGCTAGGGAATTGTCCCTAGCTAAATGTGATTTTTCTTGTAGTGAATGTGCCTTTGTAAGATCCTATATTATGTCATATTAATGTTGTGAGCTTAACATATCTTACTATTACTCATCTTGATATTGTTTATATTGTTCATATAGCTGATTTTCTACTTTCTCTATAAGAAATAATTATCTATTTTTCTATTTTCAATTAAAGCAGAGTATTATGCTACAACATTTACTACCATAGAAATTATGTGGTTATGTTAGTTATTTGCACATATGAGAGGATTGCTTTCTCAATCCATTATTCTATATTGTGATTACGAGAGCATTATTCAAATTATTCATAAATTAGTCATTAATGAATCACACATATATGTAGTTGATTACAAGAGTATTGCTTCAATTTTTTGCTTTCTCACATTACACATTATCATCTGAAGTATAACACCATCACTTGGTTTTTTTTATTCCTTATAGCTTGTAGATTTCTTTATTAAGTTGTGTTCAAATTTTCATTCTCGTTTTCTAGTTGACAAACTATCAATGCTTATAATTGGTGCATCATGAGTTTGTGGGGATGCTAAATAACTATATAGATATATATAGTTATTTGTTTAATATGGACCTAGTATTTGAAGAATTAGTCTTATATGTGGTTAATCTAATTAATATCTTGTATTTAGGAAGTTGAATTACTCCACTTGTATAGTATACATGAATAGATGATTATGTGTAATTAATAAAATCAAATAATTAAATCATAAATTATTATGTTCAATTTTCAGTTTTTCACACAAATCACTTGTGTTGCTAGGTCGACACATTTTTGCATGTTTTTCCTCAACTTTCCGCTGAGTCCCCATTGGCGGAGTGCCAACACCAGTCGAAGCATATTAATGGACAAGTCATCTAATGGCGATGGGCTAGTGATGTTGGCGGTCACTTTTGGAGTGGTCCAGCAATCCGGGCCAAGGAGAGCCAGTCGGAGACTAGTGCAATCGACACTGGTCTCCCATAAATCCACTGTTTCAGAATCAAATTATGACAACAATGATAGAAGTGATGATAGTACGGCAAGGCTGATGACGAAGATGATGAATACCTTGGAAGCCTATTCAGTAAGAAAAGATCCAGCAAGAGACAGTATGCTCCTCAATCTAAAGTTCTAAAAAGGTTCATTCGCTATCATATGATTTTCGCATGGGTTTTGCATGTATTTCAACAAAAAGGATCTTGCTGCTCTATAATGTTTAAGCTTTCGTGTCTTGAAAAATATAGTTGTTAATGGAAAATTGCAGCAACTTTGTTTTTTTGACCCGAAACACCTAAACATAATTTTTATATGGGACATATGACTGTGGCATCTACTTGTTTTATCAACTTCTACTTAATTATAAATGGCCATTAAGTAATTCACTTTCTTTAATAGTTTGTAATTACCAATATTATTCTTGATTTGTTCTATTATCCAAAAGCTGAAGCAATCACCAGCAACAAATATATCTAATAAAAAAATGTGACAATCAATGACATAATAGGTGATCAGTTGGTGTATAACTTGGGCGCATCACCAAGAATTGCCAATCTGAGGCTAAAAGAGAAACTAATGGCTGAGGTTTGAATGCTTATTTTATATTATCCTAAAATACACACACATAAAAATGGCATCCATGTGCTTTATGTGTATATTCTAGTAAATATTGTGTGCTCAGGGGATACATTTTTTAATTTTTTAATAAATGATCTTTGCAATTTATAGAGTAATGATAAATGTGCCAAGGATTCAAAATTTTCTGGCACATCAGATTTATACGAGCACGTGTCATCTAGAATGAATAATTATTTTAAAAGTTTGAAAAAAAACCTTCATGTTTCAAATATTAATTATAAAAGATAGAAGTATGGAGTTGTACGTAAGATCACAAAATAAATTAATATGATAAATAAAAAGGGAGACGAGTACAACATATCAAATACATTACTATTAGATAAGTGTAATTTAAATGGTATCTTATATTTATTTAATTTTTTTTATTTTTTAGATTCACAGATAAATATAGATTATCAAACTTCTGTTGTCTGCTAGATGTTCAAAGATATTTTAGTGAGTTTTATATTTTTTTTATACGAGAAAAATAATTTTATCCTTGTCTATACTATAAGGTTAATAATGGAATGCATGCATCTAATATTAATGGTTTTACCTAATAGTTCATCTTTAATGGTTTATCTTTAATGGTCATAACAAATATATTAATAGCTAATTTTTTGTTAGATATATTATTAAATATGATACTAAATATTTTATTTTGAATATGATACTTTTTAAAAATTCTCATTATGTACGTATATATGATAGGGCCATCATGAGGATATATAATATCAAAAAATTTTAAAATTTTTTTATCAAGTTTTCTATAGAATTTATATAGTGGGCGGTAAGACATACAAAAGATACATCATCGTGACTAGTCTAAATATCGAATATCATATATACCATATTATTGTATTACTTAAATTTATTAATTATTATTTATTTTTTAATTTATAATATTTAATAATATTATTCTTATATGTTGACCAAGGGATTCAATGATAAGCAGGTTGGAAGTATGTATGCATGATATTGACAATTTTAACATCTTCCAAAAATCTAACTAAAAGACTCATGATGATAATTAGTTTGACCATGCTCAGCTCAATTATATTAGCCTAGGATCTAATACATCATACTTTTTGGTATATTTATTGGTATACTTTTTTAGGTGCATAATTTTGTACATATTTTTATTTGTATATATATTTTTTATAATATTTATATTCTGTTGATTCTTCATTAATAATTTTAGTTTTTTTATTTTTTATTATGTTAAAGTGATTCTAAATTATAGATATTTTTTTCTTATTTTTTGTTTATTAGGCATTAGAGTTTGTGTCAAGGTCATGAGAGAAAATATGATTTTAGCCTCGAATTTTTTTGGTAGGTTATCATTTTTTGGTGGCCCAATTGGGCCATCGTGCCGTGCCCGGTATGACCTGGTATGGTAACCCGGTAGTGTCAGGCATGACATGGCTTGAGAGTGACGGCTTAGCATGACTTATCAGCCTGACTCATACCTGATTTGGGCTGGGTCGTGTTTGGACTTGTTGAGTCATGCCAGGATGTGTTGGGTCATGCTTGGTCATTCTAGGATGTGCCGAGTCATGTTGGGAGGTGCCGGGTTTTGCTGGATCATGCTGGGTCATGCCAAGATGTGCTAGGTAATGCTGAGACGTGTCGGGATGTTTTGGGTCATGGTGGGACATTCCGGATCATGCCGAGATGTGTCGGGACATGCTAGGTCATGCCAAGATGTGCCGGGACATGCCGGGACATGCTGGGTCATGCCGGGATGTGCCGGGACATGCTGGGTCATGTTGGGACGTGCCAAGACATGCCGGGATGTTTTGGGTCAGGCTGGGACATGTCGGGTCATGCCGAGACGTGTCGGGATGTTCTGGGTCATGTTGGGTCATTCCATTTTGGCTCGTTCGAAACGAGGTCATCCCAAATTCTAATTATATTTTAAAATTTAAATATTAATATTAAATTAATTAATTAGTTAATTAAATTAATAGAATAATTAAATAAAATTATTATCATAAGTAATAACTCATAACTAAAAAAATATACAAATTATAAAATAACAAAGTAAGATTAAATCATTAAAAGATAAAAATTAATACATTAAAGATAAACTTATAAACATAAAATATCAATTCCTTAAGTAAATGTCTGAATAAATAAAGAAAAAAATAATTATAAAAGCAGCAAGCTCAAATAACAAAAATAGATAGTCAAAGGCAATCCAAAAATTATCAATCTCATAAGCGTATGGTGTTATTATTAGCGGTAGGCCAAGACAATACAATAGGCTCAATCTTAGTTATCATCAAAGTTTCATGAATTATCATCAGCAATCAACTCATTTGCTCTTGTTGTTGTTGCATTATGATTTTTGATGCCCACATTTGAATCATTTCAATACTTCATGCATGTTAATATCTTAATAATATCTAGTCTTAATTTGGATCTCTTATATGAAATCATATTTATTGCAATAGAAAAAAAATAGAATTTAATGTTATACTTGATATCAGAGGAGTCAGTAGATCTCATGCCATATTAGACAATATGGGATAAATAAACTTATATGATTTTCATTATTATAAAATATCAATATTTTTATTATCAATATGTGATATGATTGAACAATAATCAATATTTAAGTACTGAGACAATTCGCTTCTATTCGACGATTCACCCTATTATTTTCCTAATACTAATTAAAAAGATAAGCTATCATCTATGAATATGATATTCATGTCCACACTATGATCTTTACTATTATTACCACTATACCTAGTATCGTAGTATGTAAATAACTTAGTCACTTTCTCATGAATGCTAATCAACAAAAGAGTCATATTTTAATGACTTTCAGGTAAAAATAACAAAACAAAAATATTGAAAAATAATTATCTAATTACTTAGCTTTTATGTTGTTTATTATTCAAGCAGTAAATAATTATGTTCTCGTTGTTAATATAAATTCTTTTGTCAATTTTCTATTTATAAAATCAATGCACATGGGCACCCAAATTTGATGGAAAGATAAAATCATTATGAAAGATCAAAGCTGCTCAACGGTATTTTGATTTTGTCCATAAATTGAAGAAAATGAAAGAAATGTCTAATTTTATATCCGAGGAAGACTGGCATGAGTGGCTTAATTATTAGGATGAGCCAGATGTGAAGAAAAAATCAAATATTGCCAGTAAAAATCGACAAAGTGAAGTAGTTGGACTAGGTACAGAAATCTGTCGACACACTAGAGAGTCAAAGTCGAGCATTGAGCACGCTCGAGATTTGGTACAAATTTCTATATTTAATGGTTGTCCTAATAGTCCAATAATAAAATCTTTGCATGGTGTTATTAAATTTGTTAAATTTTTTTATCATTTGTTTTTTTATGACTTAATAAAAACATATTCTAGGCTGGAGAATTAGGTCGAGATCCAAATTTTTATGAGATTTTCAGGTTGTTGCATGTAAAAAAAATAGATGGTTAGTATGTTGAAAACAAGTCTCAGATGATTGCTATATGAAATTGTTATATTAATTAGATTTTATAAAACTACATTACATTATGAAAATTGTTTTGAATGCAAAACATTTATTTTATATTTTGTATATCTAGAATAGTTTTTTTCTCTATTTTATCTTAGGACCTAATGGAGGAACGTGTGACAGCTGTTCATCAACAAGTTGAGGGTTCTATAGATCTTCAACCAATTGACTATGATCCTATTTATTTGGAAACAATAGGAGGTCGAAAGAAGCAATGAGTGTACGGAATCAGCTCTAAGAAAGTGGCATTTTGTTGTAGCAGTCGTGCTTCTAATTCATCTGTCTCAGCAATGGTGGATGAGGCAGTCGAACAATAAGCACTGGAAATAATTGAACGTATTGTAGTTATGAAGACCAAAATAAAAAAGAAGGATGAGCAGATAACTAATTTGATGGAATAAATGCAAGAAATTAAAGAAATGAACCATGAGATGAAAAAAATTAAAAATGTAATGCAACAGCAGATGTCCTATATGGAGTCACAGATAGCAGCATTGGCGCAACAGATAGCATTCCGAGATCCAGCTGCAAATCCTCGCAGGAAAGGCTAGCATTCCCTACAAATTATGAGGAAGATTGAGTATGAGAATTATTTCTGAACTATTATTTATTTTTGTCTATGTGTAGCAAATAATTATGATATTTTTTTGCAGGTTTCAATTTTTTTTATTTTAGTTTTGTTCTTTGCTTTTTTGATTAACTTAATAATGAATCTTTGTAGGACACATTATGTGAGACAAAAGAAAAAGTCTTGATTCAAAGCATTTAGACATTACCATGGTCCTTCCAATGCATGGGGCCCATATTTACCGATTTTAGCTTTATCAAAAAGAGGGCTAGCTTATCTAATCTTTATTATTCTAAAAAAATTTTATTTTTTCACTCTCTGTATCTCTAAACATAATTGCTAGACATCTTTTGGATTTTTGTTGAAGTTGTATGACAATCAACTTTAATTTGTGTTTGTTCATGTCTATAATATTTGTTTTTATATATCTGTGAATATATTTTTGTGTCTCGAAATTTTTTGGGTAGAGTTTTAGCCTATTATAGGTATGTAAAAGCCTATTTTCAGCAGCGGCAACGATGGCAGCGAAAGCTGCAGCGGCGGCGGCAGCAGCGGCTGCACCAGCAACACCGGCAGTAGTGGTAGAGGCGACATCAGCGACAGCAGTGGCAGCAGTGGCATCAGCGATAGCTGTGGTAGCGGTGGTAGCAGCGGCAGTGGTGGGGGTGGCAACGGAGTAGTGGTAGTGGTAGGTGCAGCAGTAGTGGCAGCGACAGCAACTGCAACAAATGTGGTATATACGTACATATATAGTCAGTATACACGTACATATAATACTATAATTTATATGTACGTATACTATAGTAATATATGTATGAGTGAAATGCTAGGATATATGTACATATTTACTACAACAATATATATTTATCAAAATATTGTTTTTTTTTATTTATTTTGATTTGATTTGGTGGTTTAAATTTCGTACAAATATGGTACCGCATTGTTTCCCATACGAAGCTTGTATAAGTGAAGATATATTTCAACAAATATGATGCACCATGACTCAAATAGTATTTTTGACGTGGAAAGTTGGTGATCGGAGGAGTAGAGGGAGAGAAAGCAAAGTCAATGCATTGATAAATTATACTTTATGCATAGTTGGTAGATACATTGATTGATAAGATGTAATATAATTTTTGTTATTTTTTTGTTTTAGTTATTTAAAATATTGTATTAGAATAAGTTATTAAATGATTTTTTTTGTTTAATTTAAATTTTTCATTTATAATTTTTATTTTTATTAAATTTAATTTAAAAATATTAAATTATTTAATTAAATTTTTGTTGAAACTGTATGATAATCAACTTTAATTTTTGTTTGTTCATGTCTATAATAACTTTTTTTATATATCTGTAAAAATATTTGTGTCTCCGAATTTTTTGGGTAGACTTTTAGCCTATTATAGGTATGTAAAAACCTATTATCAGCAGCATTAGTAGTGATAGTGGGGGCAGCGATGGCAGCGGCGGCGATGGTGACAATGGAAGCAGCAACAGCAGCGGGGGCTATTGTGGCGGCAGAAGCGATGTCACCAGTGGTGGAAGCGGCATCGGTGGTAGCGGCAGCATCGGAGAAAGCGGCAACAGCTATAGTAGTGGTTGCACCGGAAGCAGCAGATGCATCGGAAGTAGCGGCAGCTACAGCAGCAACGGTGGTGGTAGCAGTAGTGGCATCGCCAGCTACGGCATGCAGTGGCATCGGCAGCTACGACATGCAGTGGCAGCACTGGTGGTAGCCACCATAGTGGCCAGCGGCAGCATCGATGGCAGCAGAGGCAGCAGAGGCAACGACGGCAATGGCGACAACAACAGTGGTATTGGCAGCAACAGCGGCAATGGTAGTAACGGCAGGAGTGCTAGCGAGAGCAACAGCAACAACACCAAATGAGGTATATACGTACAAATAAAGTCAGTATATACGTACATATAATACTATAGTATTTTATGTACATATATACTGAGTATATTTGTACTTAGTTTATATGTACGCATAATACTATTGTATTTATGTACATATACTATAGTAATATATGTACGAGTGAAATGCTAGTATATATTTACATATATATTGTAGGATTATATATGCATCAAAACATTTCTCTTTAATTTGACTGAGTTGTATAAATTTCTTACAGATATGATACTGCATTGTTCCTCATACAAAGCTTTTATAAGTGATGAGATTTTTCACTAGACATTACGTGTCGTGACCCGGACAGCTTTATCGTAGTAGAAAAATGATGATCGGAGGAGCAGATGGAGAGAAAGTAATGTCAATGAAGGGATACATTGATGAATAAGATGAAATAAAATTTTGTTATTTTTTTGTTTCAATTATGTAAAATATTGAATTATAATAAGATATTAAATGATTTTATTTTTTGTTAATTATAAATTATTTATAGTTTTATTTTTTATTCAATCTGATATAAAAATACTAAAATTATTTAATTAAAAAATTTTAAAATAAATTAAATTCTGAAATTATTTTTGAAATTAAAATAGCTTGAATTATTTTTTCGCTTGCTAAATTAGCAAGGGAAAAATCCCTTGCTAAAAAATCCCTTGCTAAATTAGCTAGGGAAATCTAAAAATTAGCGACGGATTTTTCATCGCTAAATTTATTTAGTTGGGGACTATTTCCATTACTAAAATTTATCGATCAGCACTTTAGCTTTGGAATCTTCCATCATTATTTTTGTTTAGCAATGCAAAATCTCATTTAGCTTGCTAATTTAGCCAGAGAATTTGTCTTTTTTAGCAAGAGATTTTTCCGAACGCTAACTTTTTAGCTATAGACACTTTCTGTCACTAAATTTTAGCAAGAAGTATTTTAGATAGGGAATCTATCCATCGATAATCCGTCGCTATGTCCCGTTTTGCGACAAAAAATGTCCATTTAACTAGGAAATTTTCCCTAGCTAAATATGATTTTTCTTGTAGTGATTATTAGTAGCCTACTGTCATAGATACTTACTTTGGGATTTGTAAGCAACTCATACAAATAAACTGAGTTGAATTTTAGTTTGATAGTCGTGATGTAACA
This sequence comes from Sapria himalayana, assembly GCA_029783825.1. Lineage (NCBI taxonomy): Eukaryota > Viridiplantae > Streptophyta > Magnoliopsida > Malpighiales > Rafflesiaceae > Sapria > Sapria himalayana. Next base: position 1,775,784 of record JAREIK010002323.1, on the reverse strand, counting down.
ATATCAAAATGTTAAATGATTTTTAGCAATTCCAAATGACCATGTCATAACTTTCTTGGAGTTGTGAGACATGGTGAAGATGAATAGAGTTTTACTAGATACTATGTGATTGATATTTTTTTATTTTATTTGAGATACAAGGCTTAGGGTTGGTTTTAGTACTTATCTAGATGTTTGATTGAAATTTGAGATGGATTTATGTAAGTTTTTATCATCAAGTTCTTCCCATCTCAAATTATCTCTCAATTAAGAGCAAAAATATGTCAATTCTGACAAGAGGAGTAGGAAACTTTATATGACACTTGAAATTGATTCGATAAACTTTTGAAAAGGTACCCACAACATGGTTTTGAGTTGTGGTTCCAAGCTCAAACCTTCTACAATCAAATAAATTACATAATAATCTGTATGATTGATATGGCCTCAAGTGGTTCCATCATGAATAAATCACCAGAAAAAATACATTTTTTATTTGAAAAGCTAAGAAAAAGTGACTACTAAACTCTGAATATCTGATCATTTGGAAGAAAGCAACTAGGAGTATTGGATTTGGATAGATAGATGGCAATGAAGACCAAAATAAATGGTTTTTCTGATATATTTGGAGCCCAAAATGATAAGAAACAAAGTGTGACAAAAAATTATATTTTTCAATAGCATGAAATTACAAATTTTGACCTCATTTATTAACCGGAGAAATCTATAGTTATATAGAACAAAGGGTATGTATTTCAACCTAACAACAACAATTCAAGAAAATATGCATTAGAACTTGTAGTAATTCTAGAAACATTTTGGAAATAACTCAATGTGAAACCAAATACAAGAAGCATAGAGGACCATTTGCAATCATTCGAAGGGAGAAGAAAAGTCATCCTTGAAAGACAATATTCTTTTCCAACTCGTAGAGACATAGAAGAGGAATGATCTATAGGAGAGAATGATGTAATGAATTGAAATAAAGCTAGATTACATGAATATAGCAAAGAATATTCTAGATAACTAATTAGGGAAACTAGTACTATCAATGAAGAAGAAAAGCATAATAACATTATCAAGTAATATTAAGGTAAATCCAAAGAGATGGTTATTCATTACACTTAGAAGTGGTAAAGAGTTCGATGAGAAACAAGTAGTAATGAAGGCCGAAATGAATGCTGAAATAGAGGAGAAAGCCATAACTAATGAAGTCGTGAATTTTTTCTAAGTTTTGATGCCCACTACCATGAAATTTTCTAATGTCATGATATTTTTCCAAAGTTATGAAATTTATAGAACTCACTACCCAACTTATGCCACAAACCATGACACATGAAGAAGTAGAGAAGGAGGAGGAGATATAGATTATCAAAAGAAATGAACAGATGAATGTGTCAGAGAATGACTATGAAATTGATAAACAAAATCTTTCTCATAACCTTTATTTTCTATGGTGTTGTAGAAAGGAAAAGCTAGATGAATGGTTTGAAAGGTTTCTCAATATCTTTGAGAAGTTGGAAGTTAATATCCCATCCACCAAGATATTATCTTAGTTAACCAATTATGTAAAGTTTGTGAAGGGTACTATGAGTAGCAAGAGGAAGTTGGAAATATATAGAAAGGGGAACATGAAAAAGAAGTGTATCACTATCATTCAATATAAGCTCCCAATAAATCTAAAAAGATCCAAGAAGTTTAATGATTTTATGTATTATTGGGGAGCATATTTTCTGAAATTTACTATTTAACTTGGGATCAAGTATTAATTTGATATCATTGTTCATAATATGAATGTTGAACCTTGATAAAATTGGTTCAATCTCTCTCTCTCTCACTTTAAATTAATGATACATTTATCAAATTCACAAGAGATATTATTGAAGATGGGTTGCTAAAAATTGTTAAATTTATATTTCCTACATATTTTGGGCTAGACATAGAAGAGAAATCATTATGCTTTATTGATCTTAGGATGATCATTTTTAGCTACTAGACAATAATTGATTTTCATCAGGAAGGGAGAATTCATATATTATGTGAGTGAATAAATAGTGAATTTCAACCTTTAATAAAAGTTTATAGATTCTAGATGATTATGAGCAAGATTGGTAGAGAATAGATAGCTTTCTATATATTTCCATGAGACAAATTAAATATCAGATGGAAAGACTTCATGGAAGATTGTTGGCCAGATAAAGACTAATAAAATAATAAACTAGAATCACTTTGGAGCGAGAAAAATATTTCAAGTGATCATGAATAATAAAACTATTATAAAGTCATGATATTCTTTAAAGTCATTATTTATGAAGGATCTAAGTAAAACCATTATAAAGATGAGAAGGAAGAGGCATGATTGATTGAATTCCCAATTCTTGATAGTGACAAGTAAGTCACAGGATACACACAATGGGATATGTGTCATAATGTCGTGATAGCCATGTGATCATTTCCTCATGTAATACTTCCATAAGTAAAATCACTTGGGAGATATATGTAAAGTCATAGGACACACACAAGGAGATATGTGTCATAACTAACCTTCATATCTTTAATGATTATTGAGGTTGGAGAATAGAAATGCATACTCAAAATAGTCATCAAAGGTATTTGACATATTTCATTATAAGAGTAGAAATACGGATAACCTATAAATAGAAAAAGTGTGGTTTCAATGGTAAAATATAGAAGACACAACTACAAGTGAATCATCTTTAGTAGTCGCATATCATGATTGACAACCACCTTGTATTCCAATTAGAAAAGGTTTATACCACATCATCCTCCCCTTTATCCAACAATCAAGTATTATATTACCATAATATTAAGAAAACTCATCATATGCAATAAATAAACCAATCCTAGAGCCTAAGTATCTATCCGAGGCACAATTATTTCATCTCAACTTGAGTAGTAATTAATTCACTATTTGTTGGCCAAACTACCCATATAATTTTTGTGAGATTGATATCTAGACTTATATCCATTTTATTACATGTATGACTTATATACTAGCAGATTTCTATTAGACATATATAATCATCCAACAAACTTTTGGTATTGTACTATAAATAAGTCTTGGCATGTTAACAAAGCCACAATAAGTTTTTAGTATTATTGTGAAACATTATTTTTAGTTTGATTATTGAAAGGGTAAATTTTAGCCAAATGTATCATTGGAAAAAAATATGTACTCCCATTCAAAATGGTGGTCTTGGACTTTTATGTCTTGCTAAATGAAACCAAGTTTTTTTCATTAAGACCTTGTGGCATATCAGTAACAATGAAGAATCCCTCTCGGTGGGATGGATTCACCATCTTTATTTGAAATCTTCAAATATCTAGAATTAACAAACAAAGAAAAGTGATTTCCTTTTCTATTAATCTTTAATTAGCTCTAGAGATAAATTATCAAGTTTTACTGGTGGAAGTCAATCAACTAAATAGTTGGTAAATAAGTAGGAAGGGAATGGTAAAATTGTTTCTCAATCCTACCAGTTTCTTACTGCATATCACCAAAAAAAAGTCTACATGGACCAAGTTGATATGGTTTCACAACTTTATTCCTAAAGATGCAATGCTCTTATGGATTCTCAAATGAGGAACCTTGAGGACAAAAGATTAGCTCTTTTCAACTCTGTAACATGGAATGTGAATTCTGTGGTAGTCCCAATACTAAAAAACATGTTTTTTTTTCAATGCAGATTTTCTAAAGAAATTTACAAGTAGATGATACAATGACAAGTAGAAAAATTAGAGACACTATATCAAACACTCTAAAGCTACTGGTAAAAGATTGCAGCGAAGTTTCACCCAAGAATAACATATTAAAGGCTACTATTGTAGTGGCAATATACTACATATGATGCAAAAGAAATAAATAGTGGCACGAAGAAAAATCTGAAGATGAAGGAAGTATCATAAGGAAGATTAAAAAAGAAATCTACATTGTTTTTGGCAATGCTTGTAATAGCTTGATACTAAATTGATTTTGTACATAATTTTTTTGATTGTGAAATTTTAAATGTACTTATCAAAAAAAACTAGGAAGATGTAAGTTAATTGATGTGAGTAGATTTCAGCCAAATGCCTTATGGAAAAAAATCTATACTCCCATTCAAAATGGTGGTCATGGACTTTTATGTCTTGATAAATGGAACCAAGCTTTTTTCATTAATACCTTGTGGCATATCATCAACAATGAAGAATCCCTCTCGGTGAGATGGATTCACAATCTTTATCAGAAATCTTCAAATATCTGGAATTTCCAAGCAAAGAAAAGTGATTCCCTTTTCTTTGTAATCTTTAATTAGCTCTAAAGATAAATTATCAAGTTTTACTGGTGGAGGTTAATCAACTGAATGGTTGGTAAATAAGTAGGAAATAATGGTAAATTTGTTTCTCAATCCTACCAGTTTCTTATTGCATATCACCAAAAAAATCTGCATGGACCATGCCGATATGGTTTCACAACTTTATTCCTAAAGATGTAATGCTCCTATGGATTTTTAAATGGGGAACCTTGAGGACAAAAGATCAGCTCTTTTCAACTCCCCATAACATAGCTAATGTGAATTCTGTGGTAGTCCCGATACTAAAAAACATGTTTTTTTCAATGTAGATTTTCTAAAGAAATTTACAAAGAGATGATGCTATGGCAGGTAGGGGAATTAGAGATACTATATCCAATACTCTAAAGCTACTGGTCAAAGATTGCAACAAAGATTGACCCAAGAATAACATTTTAAAGGCTACTATACAGTAACAATATACTACATATGGTGCAAAAGAAACAAATAGTGGCATGAAGAAAAATCTAAAGACGAAGGAACTATCATAAGGAAGATTAAAATATAAATCTACATTGTTTTTGGCATTGCTTATAATAGCTTGATGCTAAACTGATTTTGTACATAATTTTTTTGATTGTAAAATTGTACATGCATTTATCAAAAAAAAAAACTAGTGAGATATAAGTTAATTGATGTTTGTATGAAACTTACCAAGTTAAAATCTTAAACATAATTATTTTTATATTATTTTATGTCTTTCATGACTATTAAGATTAGAAAATAAAAATACACACTCGAAGTAGTAGTTTGGTGGTAGAATACTAAAGGCGCAACTATAAGGTAATCATCATTAATAGTGATAATCCTTGATTGATAACTACCTTATATACTAATGGGATAGGGGGTAATCCAAATTATCCTATCTTTCTTTCAATAATCAATGATGATATTACCACAATATTAAAGAAAATCTTATCATATATAATAAAGTAAATCAACCATAGAATTTAATACTCTAATTCTTGTGTTTATCTTCTCAACTCAGGTAACAATTAAATTAGTATTAGTTAGTCAAACTACACATTAATCCTTGTGGAATTGATATATAGATTTATGTCTACTTTATTACTTCTATAATTTATATACTTGTGGATTTCTTGTAGACATATATAATCATCCAATGAATATTTAGTGATGTGTGCCAAATATTAAATATTGGTACTATAATAAAGTCATAACAACAAATCATTAATTATTCATGTTATCTAGAATCATACATAGCTTGGGTAAAACTTTGTGTTTATCCACCTAAAAAATAAAGCAAATATCATTTTTTTAGAAACTAAGAGGAGGATATTTTTATTAATAACAAAAATATATATAAGAGACTAGGTTTACCTATTTGGACAAATCTGCCAAGTTTAAGAAACTAAGCTTTGTGTTCTATGCATATAGGAACACAGATAAACACAAATCTATAAAATGGCATTTTAGCAAAAAGAATATAATATAACATTTGGAGCATTAAACTATTATGCAATTCTATGCTTTGTGATCATCTACCCCTACTTTACTTTTTTTTATACTTGTATGTGTTTGGAGCAAAAATATAAATATAAATATATAAATATATAAATATATAAAAATATATATATAAAGGGAAAAGAAGTACCTTTAGATGGCTACTTTATATTTTGATCATGTTTAGCTCATGTGAGTTATTTTCCATCTACCTACTATGGATACTCATACACATAATGGATGTGTGTGTGTGTGTGTGTGTGTGTCATAAAAACTATTATCCTTAGTAGTTACCTATTAGTTCCTTAAATTCTAAAGTCTTTAAATCATATTGGAGCCCAATGCAGTTTGATCTAAGACTTGAGTGAACATGTAATATTGGCGATTAGGGCAACAATTCTAAAAATTATGTTTTCCAGAAAAAAAAAACATGCAGTTTGAGTTTGTTAGTTTAGCTAATTAGAATGTTTGTTCTAATGTATATTCATGCATTTTAACATTAAATAAATATTCCTACCACACTATATTGGATCATGGATAACATATAAATAGGTGAAGATATGTCTTCTCATTGCAACAATTGGTGTATTTTGAAGGTGTATTAAATCCTTTATTTTTTAAGATATCTTCAATTGGAATTAAGTTATTTAAAAGTCTCCAACCAAAAAACAATATGTTATGAAGAATTTTTTGATTCCATATTGGTGGTTGATTTTTGTTTTTGCTGCTTTTAATTCTAGAAACCTCCCAAACATACTTAAAAAATAAAGCTCCTTTGTTAGGATGCCAAATTGGTTGGTCATTTTTCTCTCTAGAAATATTTATTATTTGCTCAACATAAGAATAGGAAATATTTTTTTTTTAATTTCTTAAACACTCCTTTCTTCACTGATAGTAACTATTTGACAAGGGTCTCTGATGGTGCTCATGATGTTAGGAAGCCAATGGTGTGTACCCAATAATCCTTTTATGATCAAAATTAATGATGACTCAATGTGTCATCATTCAATCTATCCCAAGGATGAAAAATTATGACATGTTTATGAGTTTAAGGTTTATAATGATTAGACTTCTTGAGATTTCTGATTCACAATCTCAATATATATGATCAATGTTCACCCTAGCTCCTAGGGGAGAACTCACAAGCAATAGCTTTTTCAAGGTTTCAACCTCTAAACAAAAATATTATCCACATGATCTCACAATAAAAGAATGAGATGCATCATAATAAAATAATACTTTTAACCACAAACAACAAAGTAGAAATATATCATAAATGTTTGACTAGTCTGTAAGCTCATTATGAGGCATGATGGCATAGACATGCCCTAGGTCCCTGAAGTCTCATCTTGTGAGCTCTATCCTTAACCTCAACACATGTCATTGGTCTTATTGTCTAATTATGAAAAAGTAGAAGCCTATGCAACACCTTTGGACTAGTACTAGCTCTACTGACCCATGGTGGGATAAAGATGATCAATTTGAGCTCGTGAACACCCCACTGATGATTGGAACTAGGGCATCCCAAAACTCTGGGAACCCTATCTCTATGGAAACTCATACTTCATGTGTATAGGCTGGTGGAAATAAAAATATTTTTTTTACTTTAGCTGGCAAGTAGCTTAGAAGAGTCTTCCATCTTGAGATGATTGACCTTGGTGGTTGGCATTGGCCTTGATAGTCGAGGCAAAATCTCTGAAACCTTTGTGGAGTTGAAGTCCTCTATTTCTTCCATGAACTAGAAGAAAAAAGTTGGGTCCCCTTCTCATTGTTAATATCTGTTTCTCGAATGTAAATGCATCATCCACCTTTCTCTCAAATGACCATATCTATCTCAGCCATCAAGTCCAGTCTTGTAGGAGAAGTACCACAAGTTTATCTCAAATGGAAAAATTTAGTCAATTCTTAAACTTTCTCACCTTAACCATGTTTATGGCCATATAATTATCAAAAAAAAAAGGGCTAATTCGGTGAACATAACCATGTATTGGAGTACGAGCATTATTTATTGTATCTATTCTAAAATCTTATGAGTTTTTGCATGCCAGGTAGATGCCAAGAAATATTTGTCCATAAAAAGTTCATGAAACTCTTCACATGTCATTGCCTAAAAGTTCCTCGCGGTTTTGACTCGATCCCATCATATTTGAAATTCACCCTCCAGTTAGAATGTGACTAGATTTATCTTAGTGGCATCGAAGATAATCTTCATAGCCTCCAAGATTTTTTGATTTTTTGGAATCAATGATCGGATACCGTTAGTTCCCCTTCTCTCTTAAAGATTGGATGATGGTATATCTTGAATCTTTGAAGGGTACTTAGCTCTCCTTGGCTCACAGTTATACTAGCTTATGCAATGGTGTCATCCACAACACTTGCATGTACAATAGTAGTAATTGTAGTACCAATAGCCTCTATGAATGTTTGTTGGTCATATACTATTGTAGTTGGTTGTTGTTTCACCCACGGCTCAGGCATTCTCTTTCTCATCCATGCATCTACATGTGTCAGATAGTAAAAAAATATTTCATATAAAATGGAGATAAAGTCTAAACTTTGATATTTCTCTCATTGTCCAACTAGTAGTGCATATTCCCACTACTAAATGATCTCAACATCCTAAACCATCTAGTTCGTCTTTTCCCCCAATGTTATGTTTTCTTTTTCTAATGTTTTTTTTTCAGATATATTTTACCATGTATATCATTCACATAAAACTTAGCACATAATCATGTAACATATTAGTGCACAAAACAAAAAATACACAATGAATGAAATGGTATGGACTAATGCCTATCAAGTTCTAGATAATGATATAACCTATCTTTTGATACCAAGTTGTAACACCCTAAAATCTTAGGGTTTATTGGTCACTCATCAACCCACAAATATTTTTGGATATCATGTAACTTGATACCATGCTCTTGTGTCTCATCTATAGGGATCCATAATTTAACAAAATCAGATAGTCCATTTTGTATGAAGAGCTCTACCCAAAATCCAACATGTGAAATATATAGTAACATAACTCATCCACATGAATTCAGATACAACTCACATATATAAAAAAGTATATGCCAAAATAAGTTTGCTTCAAAATTTTTACAAAATGATTTATCAAGTCAAAAATCAGCTTTTTTCACCCTCGCGACACCAAATGCGAGTCATTCACTAGGGTATACCTTGCACCTACAATATTTTTTGGTGTATAGTGGGTCATGCCAAACAAAGTAATTTTTATAAAGGCTACTCCTTGTTGAAATAAATATTCAATATTCATTTTCCTATACATATTCATATTTCAAGTAAGAATATACAAATTCTAGGTTGGAATTATGCATGTTATATTATGAAATGATGATGAAACTCACTCATGCTTCATGCTCAAAGTTCTTACCAAAATTTACCACATAATGCAATGTCAATGCAAATTGAAATCCATGATTGATGAATTACATTAAATGACCATTTTATAAATAAAATTATGCCTTTGTATGTAGTGGATTTTGAAATCACATTGTCGACTCTACATGCCCATCTAGAAGTTGCAAGTTGGTCAAGCAACTTAGGGACAACTTGCTAGCCCATGGCATGTATGTAGTGCCATGCCAGGCTCGGCATGGCACTTAGACCATGGTCATGCTAGTCATGGTATGGTTTGTGCAGTGTTGGGCTAGCACTTGTCATGCCTTGTGTTGTTTTGAGCATGACACACATTCCAGGTACGTAGGCATGGCACATGGCATGGTACATGATTGGTTTTTAAAAAATTAATCTTGATCCATAGTAATCAATTTGTCCAACTCCAATACTTTGTCATGTCTTCTTTAAATTATTCAATTATTTGGAATTTGATATTTATTCTTTGCTAACTATTCAATTTGATAGTATCATTCCTCGGGTGACTTATCCATGATAAAATCACACAAAGTCATATCAATAATACACCCATCATATAGTTTAACTCCTTGTAGAAGGTTTGAGCTTAGAATCATAGTTCAAATCCATGATGTAGGTATCTTCTTTAAAGCTCTTTGAAGCGGTCCCAAGTATTATATACTGTCTATTGCTCCTCTTATCTGAATTGACTTATCTCCCCTCATAGTTGAGAGATGATTTGAGGTGGGGAGAATATGGTAAAGTAGGCTTTTATATGTTCTTCCCAACTCTCAATTAAACTTCTAGATAAGCATTGAAACTAATTCTAAGCTTTGTCTCTCAAAGAAAATAGAAAGAGACATAATCATATCATATTTGAATTTTGAGCTAACTCCATTCATTTATACCATATACATCTCTAAGAAATTGGTGATGTAGATATTTAGATCTTATAAAATTCTTCCAATATACTAATATTCACCACTATCTTCTAAAATTGTGAATATTCATTCCTTGTGTGACTAGTGCCATGTCTTTTTTCACATAAGGAATGGAATCACAGCCCATAAGCTAGAAAGTGGTCAATACCATAGTTATTAGACCTAGCTTCAACTCAAAATAATTTACTTGCATATGTTACACTAAAATTCGATAGTAATAATCTATCATAGTTGGTTACCATTAATTTTCTAAGCTATGGTGAGGATTAAGCTATTGGACTTAGTTTTTTATTATTTTTAAAGTTTTTATTATTATTAGTTCCCTTTATATGCTCTCTCTCAGCTCTTTTTCTTAGTAGTGCTCCATTTGTTCTCTCAATTTTTGGGTCTAGAAGCGTTAACTCAGACCTAGAACTTTTTCTTATGTAAGTGTGGTGTCTATAAAAAAACAACACAGATAAATGCAAAACAAACACTAGCACTATATATATCCAATCAAGTAGATATATGACAATCCTTCTACAAGGACCATTGTGTCAAATCAAGATAACTAATTGAATTACAATCAAACTATGAATCAATTAATCCCTGACAATGAAACCAAAAACATATAGTGTCATTGCAAGTTTAAGAACCATATTAGTAGTGGAATAGACATAAATCTAGATATTGATTTCAGATGGATTGAGTTGATAGTTCAAGTAATCAAAAGTGAATCAATTACTTTTCATGTTGAGTTGATAAACTTCAATTTTTGGAAAAGATACTTAGATTCAAGGATTGACTCACTTTCTTGTGTGAGAAATTTTTTTTTTTGTGTTTGTTAAATGTTGTGTTTAATTGTTGAATGAAGAGTAGATTAAGTATGAAAATATCCAAGTGTCCTCTAATCATACAAGATGGTTATTATCTTTGGACTATTACTACCAAGGATGATCTCAGAATTATCATCATAATATTTCACCACCAGACTAACACTTTATTTGATTCATGAGTTATTTATACATCTACTCCTTTTAGACAAATCTTCAACTAACTTTGATAATTGCTTTAAATGTGTCCTTCTATTCTATGACTTATGATATCTTAAATATAAGAGATAGTATAGTAATAAATATATTTGCACCTTCGGTTTGCATAAATATCATACTCATGATAATTAACATATATTTATTTATAAATCTCACATTTGAAAATCATAGAAAAGAATTTGACCCACAGAGTTGTCACTACTATATGGATGACCTCCTCTTGAAAATTTCTTGTGACAAACTTGTCACCAACCTCCATGGCTAAAATGAACAAAACTACAATATAATAAAAATCTAAAATTTTTGCTCTATAATATATTTATATTCATCAATATTATACAATATAATATTAACACAAATACTCAATAATATAATAATAATATATATATCACATATAAGAATATAATTCAATATTGGATATTAACTTGGCATAATATTCAAGAATATTTCATGTGAGATATATTGAGAGGCATCTTGTGTGAATCAAGGGTTCCCAATGGGTAGTTAAAATATACCACTTTGGGTTTGTAGTGACTCTTGGCAAAATATTTAATTCTTCTTCTCTCCTCCTTTTCTACTTTTCTTCTAAGTATTTCATAAATACTTTGGGTTATTTATGCAATGCTTTCAATTGGAAGTTATAGTGTATACTTGATGTTGTGACTTTCATGTTTTGTTGGATCTTATCTTTAGTACCAAAGTATGGCAGCAATGAATATCAAAGTTCAAGTAACCCTCCTCTAGAACATAATGCCACAACACTAGGAAGGGCTTTAATTAAAGCAACTTCTCTCTAAAAATAAAATGTCATGGCATTGGGAATGACCACGACTAATAAATTTACTCTTTATAAACCAAAGTTGAGGTATAACGAATGGATGTGACTTTGGTGATGTCTCTTTGGGGTACAATGTCACGATTTTAAAAAATATCATGACCAGTAAATATTTTCTAAACCTAAATGTCATGGTAGAAAATAATGTTGCTACTCAAAATACTTAGTCTATTTGCTTTATAATGAATAAATCATAACATTAAAAATCTGTTGTGGCTAATTGTAATAGTGGGTTACCTGGCTACCACAACATAAAAATAATCTCACATCTAATAAATATTTTAGAGATAGTATGGTTTGGACTCCAAGATAATATTGGGGCTATGAAGATTGTGCTATTTAGTGAAATGATTTGTTAAATTAGTGGCAGAGTTGCAGTATTTGTTTGGTATGTATACTATTGAATATTTTTATGTATTTATTGTGCTATTAGAAAATGTGAATCTATGAAATCAGTCATAATTAATTCAATTTTAAGACTTTGGAGTTTGGTGGATTTTCATAAATACTCATGAAATTACTTTATTTTTGGAGACATTTGGTAACTTGGTAATTTATGAGTCATCGAGCAGTTTCAACATATATTATTAGCAAAAATACTACTTATTTAGTCATATCAATCTTTGTAGACTATGACTCTATCACCTTGTTAGTATAACCTTTCAACTGTGTAATATATTCTTTTTGACGGTGATATTATTATGGAGTCATAATCATACTTTTCTTATAATAATTAAATAGTTGTGATATTAATTTGACATCATAGTAACCAAGTACTTCACTAGTATTAAAAGTCATAGCTACTTCTTTCCAATATAACTCTACCAAGATTTTGTATTCTCGAGCCAAACCCATGACCTTTTTATAAAGTCATTAATTTTGAGCTATAAGAAAATTACAAAGTCAAAGCTACCCTGACCAAAGTCATGACAATTATCTAGAACCATGACTTTTGGACAAAGAATATTATAGAGGTAATTACTCGAGCACGGTTAATTCCCAATATCATGACTCTTGCCCACAAGAGAAGACAAAACTATTATTTTCATGTATGGGCTAACTGTTAATTTCATGGCTATTCTCAGTGTCATGGCCATATGATATATAAGAAAGGTCACGATAAAATTCAAGGTAATTCCAAGTATCATGATCATTTCATATATGAGAAAGAGTACGGCAGACTCATGATCATTATCATCACCATGATCATATTATGCATAAAAGAGACCATTCCAAGTATTATAGTCATTCTCAGTACTATGACTATATGATACATAAGAGAGACTATTCCCAGCAATACAACCATTCTTAGTGTCAATTCCATATTATTAATTATATACAAGTGACACTATTCATAGTATCATGACATTTCTTAGTGTCATTATCATATGATGATTATGAGAGACCAATGCCAAAGCCGCAAACATTCCCAGCACTATAACTTTGTACTACATAGACAAAAGGTACAAGTCATATATACTTCTTAGTGTTGTGATATTAAGTTATAGAAAGATTAATATGTATTCCAAAGTCATGGTCACTTTTTAGAGTTACAACCTCAAACTCAAGAGATCAAGGCCAATGTTGTAGGATCTTCTGAAAGACAACTTCTACTTAAAAGAATTACCAAAAATTGAGATTATAAAAGAGAAAAGAGGAGTTTTGAAAGGTTGAAAATTATAATTTTTTCTGCATGCATCAAGTCAAAGCAAAGTAAAGCAACGAACCCTATGCAAGATTTTCACACTACCAAGAGAATCCATAAGCAAGAAAGAATTACAAGACATAATCTAAACCCTAGAATTGAAGGGCATAGGTCTCAAACCCCCACCTTGTTAGGATAGATTCAGAAAAATCAATCAAAATTATGAGGAATTAGGGTTTATGTCCTCGATTCTCATTAATGTTGCTATTAGAAAACTAAGATTCATGAATTTTTTTTTCTTGTAACTTTTGAATCTCTCCACAATGTTAGACTAAATTGAGATCTAAGATTATAGTAATTGTGACTTATAAGATGAATAAATATTTTTTTGATTTGTGTTGTGGAATCAAAATTAATAGATGTTGAGGAAAGAAGTATCAACCCTTCTGACCATGATGGTGAGACAAACATATATGTTGAAACTCAAAAGTTAAGTATGTTAATTATTATGGGTATAGTACTCATTAAGCTGAAAGCATGAATGATTTTAAATGCCACTTCATTATGTATACTATAGAAGTACTAGTTATCGATTGAGATAGATATTTTATAGAACATCCCCCCCAAAAAAGTTTTACTTTTAGTGTGAGAGTTTTATCATCATTATAAAAGATAGCGACAAGTAATCCATAGGACGTGTGTGAGTGATTGTACCTCACAAGGTGATGGTAGCCATTTGAGTTGCTTTCACTTGTATGATTCCAATCAATGAGATTTGAAAGAAGTATATATTTATTATTTGAGTATGATATTTATAAAGCTTAAAGTATAAATGCCTATGAACTATATCAATTTTTAGTCTTACTGATACTTGAGGTGAGAGAATAGGAATGTATATGAAGTAACCACAAAGAGTAGTTAATGAGTTGCCTAAAACATAAAGACTTATGAATGACTCTCGAGAAGAGATAATTTATTATCTCGATGATAAAGTACCAATGTGAAAGCTACGAGATCACCATTTTTGTTTTGGAAAAGGGTCATTCAATAATAATCCAACATTCATTCTGTATTAAAACCCAACATAATTGAATTACTTGAACATGCATCATATGAATCAAGTAGATACACCCTAGGATCTAAAAGTCATACCAAAATCCTAAAATATCTTACCTACTAGAATTGTGTTGTCTCACTATTAGTTGATCAAACTACTAATACAAATCCTATGAGATTAATATCTAGATGAAAGTCCTCTTTATTACTTGCATGACTCATAAACTTTTAGATTTTTGTTAATTAGATACCATCAGCAAAGAGCTTTAATAACATAGTCTAACTAATAAAATTAGATAGTAAATAAAATCACAATAAGTTTTTGGTGTTGTTGCCAAAAATATTTAGTTTTTTTAGTCAAGATGAGTTGTCATCATTATCCTTGAAAAAAGATAATTCTTTTTTAAAAGTTTAGATTGTGCTAATTTGATTAATTTTCACGGAGCAAATAGCTTGTCTTATTATATTGTTTGGAATGTGAAATATTGTATTTTGTATTTTTCATGTTCTTTTCTTTTTCTTTTTTTTAGTCATACATTATGAGCAAAGGCTATGGGGCTAAGCTAATCAATAAATGAATGATGTAGGCTCAAATTATTTTTTAAAGAGCTAAAAAAGAAAAATTATGTGGATGAGTATCATTGAGGAAGAAATGAGATGAGAATACATAAAAATACCCCAAACTATTAAAACAAGGAGGTCTATTATTCATCAAGAAATGACTTCTATTACATATCTCATGATAATAAAAAATCAACTTTATTACTATCCAGTAGTGAGTGATAACGATTAGACAACTAGAAGGCATGAAAGAAACATATTCAATGATTTTTATCAAATCCTCAAATCTTCGTGTGAGGATATGCTTACCTAGTTGCTAAATGATTTTAAAAGATCAAATGTTAAGGACGAAGAATGGTAGAATTGATGGAAGGAGAGTGACAAAGTCACTAATTTGAGAATGTTTGAAAAAAGTGATACATCAAAAGTTTTAGTGATTGATACAAAGGAAGTTGAATAAGTTAAAAAATATGACAAAAGTATTGTAGTAGAAATTTTAGTAGCTAATATGAAGATAATTTAGGTTGAGAACCCAGAAGAAGCAAATGAAGATAAAATCTTGATTATGCATGAAGAAGAGACAAATGGTAAAATTTAGGTGGCTAATAAGGAGGAAGTTGAGGAGCATAACCAAGATTAAAAAGTTACATGATATTTTTCAATTTTAGAGTAAGAGAAAAAAATAAAGAAGAGGTGGTCCATCCCAACTATCCTTGTAGATGTTGTCATCAAATTAATTACTTATCCAGAATCAATGATTGATACCAATAGTACAATAGAGAAAGAGATCAAGAATTTATCCAAAAGAAGCTGAAACAAAAATTTGTGGCCATGCACAACTATGACTTTGAAGCTACAAAAAGAAATAAGTGAATAGAAGCTAAAAGACAAAGCCATAGCTATGCTAAACTCTAAAACTTTGGGAATATGTGAAAAAAAAGGCAAGGCTAGAACCAAAGAAGAAGTCATAAAAACTAGCAAATCTATAACATCCAAGGAAAGAAAGGCCTAACAAAGAAGTGTAGTTAATATAAGATAGATGGAAGAAACAAAAAAGTATAAAATAAAATAATATATTGAAAAGTTAGCATGAATGGTAGAGATCATCGACAGAGATGAGGAGATATAGATGATCTATGTATGGATGTTAAACATTGTGCTGCTTGGGAGATAACTCAATGATTTTTATTTTCATATGGGTGATGTAATAAATACCATACACATCCATCACATGACACTCAATATGTTCTCTAGAAGTTGTTTGAATAGTTTGAGACACTATGACACTCAAACCTAGTAATAGAGATAAATATTTTTTTGAGATGATGTAGTAGATTATTTTTATTGAGGGTAACATTATTGTTCAAAGAAGAGCAATAGTTTTAGTATTGTGGGGAGATCATCGATAATTAAACATTGTCATGACTATTTTTGTAGAGTTAGGGCCAACAAATGATATATCATAACTACTCAATAAAATAGTGGAAGGTGAATTCAAGTCAAGACTTAGGAAATGTCATGACTCTCTATTATTTTTCTCTCTCCTTCAAGCTTCCACTCTACCAAATCTACCAATTTTGGATGAAATGGTTATGATTTCACTAACATTCATTAAAATCCCTTAAAAATAAAGGTAAGTAAATTTCTCTAATTAAAGCATAAATACATTCAAACACGACATTAAATGCACACCAAACTATCCAAAAAAATTGCTATGTAAAGTGTCAAATAGTTGTCCACTCATTCTGACGTAGCCCATAATCATGAGAAATATCATTGTCCAAGTTAATGGGCAAAATGTTAACCCACTGTCAAGCTTGAGCATTAGGGTTGTAGCCTAACACATGAACCCATACCCTTGCACACCAAGTCTTTCATTAGCTCACCAAGAAACACCCCAGTTCAAGGACCCCTGCCCAGGCACATAGACACACCCTTACACACATACTCATGCCCATTCAAATGAGTCTAGCCATCGAGTTAGCTTAATTCATTAGGGTCAGTCCATATTCTCACCTCTTTTATTTGATGTCCATCTTTCTAATCAATCTTTCATCATAGGCACAATTACTTCAACATGTTTTTTTAATTGCTTCAAGATTTTATCTTTAAAGAAACAAATTTATTTGAATACTTTAGGACTATTCAAAATATTTTGAAACAAACGTCAAAGATAAAAATACTGACTTATTCAAATTGATCTATTTGATATAATCAATATTTCTGTGAGTGTTATAAAAATTATTGAGGTTAACTATTAGTAAAATTTATTTTAATTTTATAATTGGGTTCATATGACCCAACTCAATCCATTGATTGCTAGACTTCTCTCCACTCAAATATCATTGCTAGTCTAACCATTAAATTAATAATTATTAACAAAAATGATTATTCTAGGTTTTCTTTATGTTACATATTTGGTATGTCAAATACCAAATAATGCTACAAAATTTGGTAATTATTCATGATATATCTGAATTGAAAAAAGATTTAAATAAATTTTTTTCACTAAATTATAATTTTGATGAATTATGACAAATTATTAAAATTAGATAGTTTCTATGTGACATATAAGACTCGGTAGATTTGTTGAGTATGAGGGGAGCAAAAGTCATATAAAGTCATAGTAACTCTTCTATTATGACCTTGTTATATCTTTATAAGCTTATAGGATAGTTTTAGTATTTATTCTTGGCTAAAGTCATACACAAATATTCATGGAAATCTTTTTATATCATAACTCTACCACCTCATTGATATAATAGTTTTACTCTACAACATATTCTTTTTAGCTATGAAACTTTATTGGAGTCATAATCGAACTAGTATATAATATTTTTTATGGCTATAATATTAATTTTATATCACAATAATCAATTACCCTACTAGTGATAAAAGTCACAACATCCGACAGCATCATGACTTTATCATTACAACACCAAAAATATTAAGGCAAAAGTTGTAACTTTTATTTACATAGAGTTCTAGAGAGAATTTACTAGAGTCGCCTCCATTTCTAGGGTCTCAACTTTTTGCTCTTAAGAAATCACTACATTTTTAATGTCACTACTTTAGGTTATATAGATGAAAAGTACAAGCCACGCCTATTCCTAGCACCACAACTTCATGTTATAAAGACAAAATATAAAAGTCATAGCTATTCCCCATGTCATAGCAATCTAATGCAATAAAGAGACTAAAGTCATAACTCATTCCCCGTATCACGCCTTTGTGTTATAGAGATTAAATTATAAGTCATGGCTATTCTTAGTATTGTTATGGCTCATTTTCTAGCACAACTTTATGTTACACAGAAGCAAAGCCAAAGCCATGACATTTCCCAACACTATGATTTTCCACTTAAAAATAACATCCAACTATTTGGATAAAAAATCAAAAATCATGGGTAGAAAAATTAGAGGAGCTAAGACATGAAATGATGATGAAAAAAGCTAGGGTTTTGGGAGCACAAATTTTTTCAAACCTATTGATAAATCCAAAGAGGGTAGGGCATGAATTTTGACTCCCACCTAGGGGCAGATCCGAGACACATGAATAAGAATTATGAGTTTTAGGTTTGATTTCTAGATACTCTTGAAGGCTATCATTAGGAATATAATATTACATGAGATTCCATTTGAATTATCTCATGTGAATTCTTCTCTAATGGAAGGTTAAATTGAGGTCTAGGATTGGTATATTTTATTTCATATGCTGGATGCATAATTAATGGATTTTATATTTGAAATGCATTATGGTTTTGTTATTGATAAAAATAATATTTGTTTAAAATTGAAATTAGGATTTTACTATTAGTAGGTTTGTGCATGTTATGGTAGTGGATTATGATATGTAAGCTATGAAGTACACGCGCACGTAATGATAGTAAAGAAGTGATAGCCCTTAGGATCAAAATGCATGAGACAGACCTATATGTCAAAACTTAATATTGAGAAAAGTTTTATTATTTGAGTATGGAGCTTATGAATCTAAAAGCATGAAAGTTATTATAATCTAATCCAAGGTTCTTATGTTAGCTGACCCTAAATTGATGATAGAGTATTATAGAATATTTTCTTAAGGGTTTCACCTTTAATGTAGGAGTCAAGCGTGGTTGTTGTTTATGGTGACAGTTAATTATAAAACATGTGTGAGTTGAGGTGACTCATAAGGTGGTAAGTATCATGTGAGTTATGTTCTATCATATGACTCATATAGGTGAGATTTGATGAAACAAATATATTAATTATGTGAGTATAATACTTATGAAGTCAAAAGTGTAAAAGCTTTTAATACAACACTAGTTCACATATTATGATACTTGAGGTCAAAGAATAAAAATTCATATACAAAATAAATATCAAGAGTAATTGATGAGTTACCTAAAATATAAGGACTTGTGAATAATCTTTGAGTAGTGATGATTTGTCATTTTAGTGATAAAATACCAAGAGGATAACTATAAAAATACTATCATTAGGTAGAGCCTAATAGTTGATAATTATCTTAAATACTAGTAGGGTATCATAGCATTTTTACAATAATTCAACCTTCATTGTATAATAAAGCACATTAACAACTAGGTAATATAGATAAGCTATCATGCATAATAAAATTGATCAACCATAGAATATGAGAGTTACTAAAAAACTAGTTTTATTCTTTTGACAAGAGTAGTAGTTGACTAATATTTGATTGATTGAACATCTACATAATTCATGTGGGATCGATATATGGATAAAAGTTTACTTTATTACATGTATAACATATATACTTGCATGATAGGTTGGACAAGATATCATTGCTCAATGTGCTTTTGGGATATTGTAAAATCCTAAAAATTAGGCATCATAATAAAGCCATAATAAGATTTTGGTATTATTTTCAGTGATTGTTTAATTTAGTTAATCAAATTTAGTTGACTTAATAGTTTAGATAATATTATATTCTTTTTATGTTTTGATTTGCATTACTTGTCTTATATTATTTTTTTATATCTTTTGTTTAGTATTTTTTTATATTTTTTAGCCACAAATCAATAGAGTGAAGCTTAGGGATTGAGCTAACACCTTGGGACCCATAAAGTAAGAAATCAAAAGATGAGAACTTTGGTAGTAGAAGATAAACATGCACATCTAAATTAATCAATATGATGAAGCATATATTCTATAACGTAGTAATTTATATCTCATACGTATTGATGATTCGAATTAGTTTTATTATCATAATGTAGTAAGTTATAAAGATTAAATATTGGGAGCCATGAAAAGATTTCATTTGATATTATTTATCCAACCTACAAATCTTAATTTGAAGTTTTAGTTATCAAATTGTTGTTGAGACAAGTAGAGCAAATGAAGTAGATGAATAATAGGTAAGACACCTTGAAATAAGATTTGAATATACTAACTTGAGGATGCTTGAAGAAAGTACAATATCAGAATTTTTAATAGCTTAAATAAATATGGTCAATTGTGAGAAGGATGTCAAGAAAGTTGATGGAGCTATGACACATCATAATTGCATTGCAAAAACAAAAAAAAAAGTGGGAATTCAATATCTTTGATATATGTGGAAAATTCTGTTTAGGTAGTCTTCTATATAGTATTACTTGGAAACACATAACATACAAAAAAAGTAAAATATACATGGAAAAGTTGGTACGGACAGCATAAATTATAGAAGTGAATGATTTATTAAACATCTAGCAACGGATGTAATATAGCATTACTTTGGAGGCAACCCAAGAAGTTTCTTTTCACTGTGTAATGACATAAGTTTTCTTCTACCATTTCTTATATATGCATCATACTTAGTTACTAATACATAATAAACCCCCTCTTTCACAAAAATGAGTCGAAGATATAAACTTAGTTGTAATTCTGATCAAATCAGACTTAAGTCATGGTCATTAGCTATCATTGAGACTTTTCAAAAAAATTATAAAACACGTGAAGTCATAACTTTTCATAGCTATTTAAGCAAAGCAAGAAAGGGAAAACCCCTAGGGTTCCAAAAATTCTCCCTCTTTATATGCTAAAAATAAGAGCTCCAAAGATCTTGAGATTTGAGTGCTTCCATGGAAGAAAGCTCATGTTTGAAGTTAAATAAGAAAAGGAACACTGTATTAATGAGTAGCAAGGGCAAAAAAAGTTGCAATGGTCAAGTGCTGCCAAAGTTTTGTAGAAACTCATGAAAGTCATGGTGACTTTTTTTGACGAAGATAATAGAAGGTGGATGACATTCATTCTAGCCAAGAAAAACTTTATAGAAGAGTGAGGTTTCAAATAATTTATCTTCTCTTTCTTGTAGATCATAGAAAATAAATATTGGACACTATTTTGTGCCTAGTTAGAAAGGGGGAAAACTTCTAGTTAAAAAAGAATTCTATGCCAACCTAGATAATTGATAGAAAATGAAATATTACATAACAGAAATTTGGATATGTTTAGATAAGTAAATTTTTAATGAATTACTTGGATTGAAAGAAGATAGAGAGAGCATGACCTTCAAATCCCTAAAAATACAACCCAATTTTAAAATAATCCTAAATTATATGAATTGATGGAAAAGAAGAATGGATAATAACTTCAAAAAGTAAATATGAATATTTGATAACTTATGGAGGTGAGTGAAGTATTATTATATTTTATTTCATCTTTTTTGTAGCCGATACTGTATGTCTCAACTATCACATAAGATCGAGCAATTCTAATTTATACCCTTTTGGTTCATGGTAGATTCAATATTTAAAAAAAAATAGTTGAGAAGCTTATTCTTAATTATCAAGAGGGTAAATTTTGTGGTCTAATAATTTACCATTCATTGAGTTATGAAAGTCCTAATGGATGAGGATAATGATGAATATTGCTCGAGGGTATTCCCTTGACATTGATAGGTGTTAAGAGGTCTCAAAGGGATTAAAAAAGGGAATAAGTTGATTCTTAAAGAGAAAAATCAACATAATTCAGGCAAGAAGGACCATCTTTTCTCAAAACCAACATAGAAGTTATGGAATGAAGTGAAGAAATACGAGAGGAAGAAGAAATCCCTATTGAGAATTTTATAGCTGCACAAGGAGGTACCATGAGTGATATTTTTTGTGTTTTAGAAATTTTACATCTAAAAGCCGAAGAGAGGGAGGAATGCCTGAAAAGTGAGATACTGCCCCTATATAGCAATAATAATGAAACCCAAAAAATGAGATACAATGTGTGGAGTATACCACCAAAAAAAATATTATTTGTCATTACCCAAGAGATACAACCCCTTGGTTTGCTATGACGTGAAATTAATGTCATGAATATGAAATTATTTTGAGCTAGTTCAGTTGTGACTTCAAGGAATTCTCACATCCAAAAGAATGTATTGCAAAGTGAAATGATTATAATAGAAAAATAGAGTCATGACATAGGAAGATTTCCATGATTATGTATATAGAGTTACATCCAAGTATAGATGCTGAAACTAATCTATAAGTACTCAAAATGTAATTCAAATCATAGCATGTTAGATGCTAAGTGATACTCATAGCTTTGGTTTCTCTCTTAAGCCAAGAGTCACAATACTTGTGTTAGTTATGGCTTGCATTTGGCTCTTTGTAATATTTTATAGTCAAAAGATACAACTATAAATCAGAGATATGACTTTGGCTTGAGTATTACATGATTTGGTAAATGAAAAATCAAATGGCATTTGGAGGCTATCTTGGATTTTAGCAAGAGTGGGATATTTGGTTGCTACTACATGAAATTAATGTCATCACTATGAAGTTATTTTGAGCTAGTTCAAAAGTGACTCCAAGGAATCTTCACATCCAAAAGAATGTGTTGCATAGTGAAAGATTGTGTCAACAAAGTAATAGAGTTGTGGCATATGAAGATTTTCATGATTATGTGTATTTTTGGCCAAGAATGGATATCAAAACTAATCTATAAGTACTCAAAGTTGTAATCAAGTCTTAGCATGTTAGATACTAAGTGATGGCCATTACTTTGGTTTATCTTTTAAGCCAATAGTCAAAGCACTTGTATTGGGCATGGTTTGAGTTTTGGCTCTTTGTAATATTCTTTAGTCAAAAGTTACAACTATAGATTAGAGCTATGGCTTTGGCTTGAGTATTATGTGATTTGGTAATAGAGCTGTGACATATAAAGATTGACATGATTAAGTTTATAAAGTTTCGGCTAAGAATGGATGTTGAAACTAATCTATAAGTACTCAAAGATGTAATCAAGCAATAATATATTAGATGCTAAGACTTGCATGACTTTTCTCTCTTTTTTTGGTTACAAACTCCACCAAGCCACATATTTCACACTACAAACTCATGATTTAGAACTATTCCTTAAAATCCTCCAAAATTAAGTTTTTGTAATATCATTACAAATAAACCTCTCATTAAAGAAAAATACATCATGAAAAGCTTATCAAATGGTCAATATTATTTAATTTTTGGCATATCAAACAAACACACACTCTCAAATCATTGCTCATCCTCGAGCAATTCATCTCCCACTTACAAAAATATATAGACTTCTCTTTAAATAGTGTTTATTATGATTGAGTTAGAATGTTTTAGTATACCAAAATGGTAGGGCTACTTTTTTTTGTGGTTAGGTACATAGACATGTTTGGGTTTGAGTTCTATGATTAATTTTTAAGATTAATTAATGGTACACTACATTTTTAGTGACTACCTACATATCATTTTTGCATCACATATTGCAAAAAAAAAATTATCTTGGGTTATCTCCTCAATAATGCTATATTTTAATATTTATAACTAGACCATCAAAGAGCTTATACCTCCATCGATAATTTTGGCTATCCAAGCTAACTTTTAGTATATTTATTCACTTACTCTTTTATTTTTAGTTTTTCTTTCGACATTGTATCATCCCAGCTACTTACTTCTTTTAAACTATATACATTATGTTTCTACTTAATGGAAGCCATGACTTTTTTGAGTGTCATGGCACTATGTTGGGTTGCATTTACTTTCTATAACATAATTCTCATGGCACTTTGTGGACTAGCAGTTGCTACCTTTAGCTTTGGGAACTCCAAAGTCATTATGATGTTGCAAGCCATGATTTTTATCATTTTTATTAAATTCCTTAGAAATCTACAAATCTTCTATTTCTACCATGACTTAATCTTTCATTTTATTAGCCACTAATAAGAATTTTGTATTCCACTTCACTCCAGGTTTAATCTTTAATTCTTCTTTTCATTTTCTTCATAAGTGTGCATCTAGATATTGAGTGTTTTGCATCCTTTTTCTTTATCTTCATAGTAGACTTCTCTTAAATTTTGTGAAGTTATGACTTTGAAAAATATTATGACTTATGACAATCATCTTCATCATTTTTTGCTCCATCACTTTCGTACCTTCAGATTTCTTCTTTGACATTATCTCACTCATCTTCATCAGGCTTAGCAATTATAAGGATATAAAGAATCTAGATGATAATGAGAAAATTTACATACTATTTCATTACTATGTAGAGAAGATTATTTATCGTCCAATAACCATTCTCATCATCATCTAGATAATTCACCCCCTTATAATGGTTTAATCTAACATATTTTTCCACCATTTGAAGTGTAAACACTTCCTTATTCACATCAATCAGGACTTGTCCAGTGTTTGAAAATCATCATCCCAAGATTAATAGAGCATATTGGTCTTCTTCTATATCCAACACAACAAAATCCATGGGAAAATTAAAAATATCATTTTTAATCAATACATCTTCAATAGTACATGTTGGATGTTTAGTCGATTGATTCATCATTTGGAGTGATTGAGAGGTTGAAGTGATTTCATCGAGCTTCAATCTTTGTGCTATCAATAAAGGCATATGTTGACATTTGATCTTAAATTATAAAGTATCTTCTAAAATGTTTCCTCCCTAATCATACATGGTATAGTATAATTTTCTAGACTCTTCATTTTCCTTGGACGGTTTCATTAAAAGATTGTACTACATTTCTTCATCATATTTATGGTTAACTAAATCTTTAATTTTTTTTACTATTCATGACATCATCCACAAACTTCTAGGTTCCAAAAAATTATGAGAAATCACTCAAATTATTCATCCATTTTTTCTTTCCAAAATTTATGTGGAAAAAGTAAATAAAGAGGAAAATTACCTTTGGCATCATTCTTTGTTACATGATTTTTTTCGACTACTTTGGGTAGTCTTCATTTGTTTCCCCACTTCACATTCTCCATCAATCATAGCTAAGGATATGAGCTAGGAATTATGTCTAGTAGATGTCACAACCTCAAAAAATGCAATAGTAACAAACTCTGTTGTTTTTGAATTAG
This sequence comes from Sapria himalayana, assembly GCA_029783825.1. Lineage (NCBI taxonomy): Eukaryota > Viridiplantae > Streptophyta > Magnoliopsida > Malpighiales > Rafflesiaceae > Sapria > Sapria himalayana. The sequence goes on along the minus strand of JAREIK010002323.1, from coordinate 1,750,206 downwards.
CCATGGTAGAAGCCATGACTTTGGGGAAAGTCATAGTGTTATAGCTCTTTTATACTTAAAAGTACTATAGACAAGCATTTCTTCAGGTTTTCCTTCATATTATTATGTTGCTCATTTATGCTCGTTCTTTTCAATGATAATACTAGTTATCTAATTTAATTTTTTTTATGCTATGCTTTACCACATATGAATTTTCCAACTTAATCTTTAGCTTCTCCATTTAGTATTCTTCACAGTCATATTTTTGGTTCAACTTGGTTAGTAGTGCCAATGACTTATCATCCATGGATAGATCTTCTTCTATTTTTTGATATTAGTAAATTGAGCTTGACTTCTTGATTGATATACCCCATTGAATTATGCCCAAAGTATCTGAGACTTTGCCAATATTCTAGTGCCTACTACCATAATTATCATTTGAAAATTTTTGTGATTTCTCATGTTTAGATGGTGATCTATGGGAATATAAGGGTTTAGTTGAAACACAGTCTTTGCTTTATAACTCATTTGCTTTTTCTATTTGATAAATTATGGCAAAAGTCACCATTTCTTGCCCTTCCAAAATGTTGCATTCTCATGCACTTTTTTTCTCATGGCCATCCAACTTATTAATGAATATATATATATATATTGGTTTCCATCAAGGTGAGTCGGTGCAATTTTAAAATATCAATTTGTCTTCAGCCAAAGCCATGGTTATTTAGAGTTTGGTAGTTATTTTTTATCATCTCTTCATACAATAAAAAGCCTCCTCAGATAATTTATTCATAATAGCACCTCCCAAGGTCATATTAATAGTGCATATCATCATATAATTAGCCACATTATAGATGGTTTAGGTTTAGAACCACAATTCAAACCCATATTAAGAGCATATCCTCAACGACTCCTTAAAATGATATTAGGAATCATACGAAGTCTCTAGCTTCTCCTGATAAAATTAGTCTATCTCACTCCTTAATTATGAGATGATTTGTGGGAAAGCATACACAAGTTCATCCTAACTCTCAATAGAATCTTAAAATAAACAATGGAACTAGCTACGTGCCTTGACTTTCAAAAAGAAAGAAAATAAACAGAACATGATCTTGTCAAGGATAAATCTACTCAGTTTAATTATGTTAAATAACTCAAAAAACATAATGACATGCTTGTTCAAATCCTCTAATATTCTCCTACTATATTGATGCTACTAAATCAACATAATTAGACTAGGCTTCAGATCAAAATAGTTTTCTTCTACTAGCTACATCTGATTCCTTTTATAACTATCTACAATCAAAAGCCTCCAATAATTGCCCAAGGTATGGTAATGGTTGGATTGTTGGATAGTCTGCTCCTCACCTTCTTGAGGCTCTTTGTTATTACTCATTCTTTCTAAAGCCTTTCTTTGTTCTCTATTTTTAAAATGGCTCTCCTTTTTCTTTCAAAATTTGGGTCCAAAGGTATTAGCTTAGTTCTAGAGTTTCTACTCATATGAGGGTGGTGGCTGAAAAAAAAAAAAGAAAAAAGAATATAGATAAAAGTATCATGATTACAAGATTAATATAAGAAATACAATAAAAATCTCCGGCAAAATAAAATAAGATAATATTATCGAAACTACTAAAAATTGAACTACATCTTCTTAAGAGTAGTTATATCAACTAAAGTTGACCTACTAAACTAACAAAAGCAATCCTTGATAATGTTACCAAAAACTTATTGTAACTTTGTTGCAATATCTAATTTTATGATTTGGTAGATCCCAAAAACAAGAAGGGTGAGAGTCTCTCATCCAATATTAATCTTCAAATATATGGGTTATACAAGTAATAAAGTAAATTTAATCTAGATAACAATATCATAGGGATTGCAAACACAATGTTAAGTTTAGTCAACAATAATTAATAGCTACTCTATTAGGCATAATAAATAGGATTTAAATCAAACATCATGGATTTTATGAATGATTCGTATTTTTATTTGTGATAGAATTTATACATAGGCTTGTGTGATTTTGTTCGATCATAGAACAAAGGCTAGATTGTTATGGAATGATCTCTTGCCCTATTGGCATATAAGATAGTTAACAACTATTAAGTACTTTTTAATGGTTGTCCCCTCATAGATATTTCCTTATTATTTTACAACTAAGATATATAATACAATATCACTACTTAGAGGTTATTCACAAGTCCTCACCTTTTAGGCATCTCATTAACTATCCTTAATAGTTACTACAAATATGCATTCTTATTTATTGACCTCTAGTATTTTTCTCAATGAAAATTAATGTGGTAATAAAATTTTTTGTACTTTCACATTTATTAGTGTCATACTCATATTATTAATATAAACTTTTTTTTATGTTTCACTAGTGGCAGTCATATGGCCAAATGTAACTGATAAAACTATCACCATCATATAAATTACATTTGTTTACATATGTCGCATGATTTACCCTTCACCATCTTCTACTTTAATAGAAAACTTTCACACTACAGATAAAACTCATAGAAGAATATTTTATTTATTATCTAATATTAATTGAGGGTCATTTCATCTAAGACATGCATAATAGAGTGACATATAAAATCATTCATACTTTTAGCTTCATAAGTTTCATACTCATAATGATTAAACATATTTCAAATTTGAGTTTTGGCATATAAATTTATCTCATGCATCACAGTCCGATAGTTTTGGCATGCACGTGAATATTTTTTATGGCTTACACATCATCATCTACCACTCTAATCATGCACAAACTTACCAATAGCTGAAACCCTAGTCTCGATTCTATTTAATTATCGAACTATTCATGACAAAAAAAGATCACAACAAAATATCATATTAAAGCATCAATTAAAGTATTTATCTAAATAATATATTACAACATAACTAGATTATCCTTTTAGCCTAAAATTAAAAAGAATAACATATGAGACAAATGTAAATTCAACTCATACAAATTTGAGTGTCTAATGTCAGCCCTCAAAAGAATCTAGGCTTCAAAACCTAAACTCACTCAATTCCACTATAATTTATGCTTCATAGAGGATCGGATTGCATGCCCACCTACTAAGATATATCTTTTTTTTGCCTTGTATCACCTTTTTAGCTCATGGTTTACCCAAAAAATAAGGTTGGGTCATTTTTTTTATGCCTCTCATGGATTTATTTTGACATCGTTGGATTTTTTTTTATATTCCTAAGTGTCTGGTGAAGTTTTCTTTAATTGGAAGTCATGGTATTGAATATAAGTTATGATGGCTAGGTTTTCCTTATATACCATAGTGCTAGGTATAAACCACAACTTTAATATCTTTCTTCTACTTGATTATTGTGGTACTAGGAAAAGTCATGATGACTCATTTGACTTCTATAATACAAAGTTGTAGCATAGGATATGATTCATGACCCTGATCTATTTTTTCTACTTAATGGTCGTAATGCTAAGAAAAGTCATGATAGCTCATTTAACATTTGAAATACAAAGTCATGATACTATATACAAACCACAACCCTAGTTTCTTTCTTATGCTTGATGGTCATGATATGTTGGGAAAGTCATGTTAGATTATTTAGCCTCAATAACACAAAGTCACGATGCTAGAATGTGTTCGTGGCTTATACATTTAGTCTTTATAACATAAAGTTGCATCAATAAAATATAGCCACAACTTATATATTTAGTCTGCTATACCCTATTATCATGGTAATGAGTGATGGTCATGGATTTGGCTTCTCTCTTGGGCTAAAAGTTATAGTGCTTATGTTGGTCGCAGCTTGTGCTTAGATATAAGCAATATTTTATATCAAAAAGTCATAATTTCAAATCAGAGTCAAAGCTTTGGCTTGAGTATTCTTTGATTTGATAAAAAAAAAGTCATGGATTCTAGAGGCTACTATGAATTTTAGCATAATTCGGGTACTTAGTGCTACGTTGTGAAATTAATATCTAAACCATAAAGTTATTTCAAGCTAGTTCATCTATGACTTTATGAAATTTTAACTTCCAAAAGAATGTATTTCACTTTGAAATGATTGTGTCAACAATGTAGTAGAATTATGATGTACTAATATTGCCACAATTATGTATGTATATTTTTAGCTAAGAATGGATATTTAAACTAATCTATAAGTACTCAAAGGTATAATCAAGTCATAACATGTCTACTATTAGACTTATATAATTTTTTGCTCCCCTTCTAGTTACTAATTCTACCAAACTACATATTCTTAATTTCACAACTATTCTTTAAAATTTTCCAAAACTAAGTTTTTATGAAATCATTACAAATTTTAAAAAAATTTAGGCAAAATACTTCATGAAAATCATGTCAACTAGTCAATATTATTGAATATTTGACATATTGAATAGGCATAAAATGACATGCTTATTTATGTCATATTTGCACGTGATGTTATATATACATTTGATGTTATATGTATACAAATAATGTTATAAATATATATACATGTGATGTTATATATTAATACATTCTAATTAAAATCCCTTTTTAAAAAAACTTATGTCATGCAAATGTTTATCAAATTTATACACTTGTTAAGGTTTTCATCATCTAAATATGGATCTGCTAAAATAAAGTGTTTTGGACTATCTCGGTGAGACAGGATTATTTATTGATGATATCTATATGTATACATTAGTTCGACTTAATGAGTTATCAAAATAGTTTTGGACATATGATATTAGTGAGATTAGGACATGCATGAGATGTCAAATCTTGTTACTATCAAAAAGTTACATGAGATATAATTGGTAATAAGGTAGTTACCTAGATAACTAAACTTTGGGTGATAAGTCAAAGCTTACCCAAAATTTAAAAAAATTTGAATCTTGGTTCACTAAAGTCTCAAATGTTGAAATTATTGAATTAATATTTGAGATTTAATTCAATAATATTTGTAGCATGGGTAGCTTTTTCCTCATTATAATTTAACTAAGTGTACTTTCCATATGATTTGTAGATAATGAATTCAAACAACACATCTAACTTATCACTATGATCACTCTTTGAGAATGACTAACTCAATGGAATTAATTTTCTTGACTAGTATCGAAGCTTAATAATCATTTTTATACAAGAGAAAAAATTATATGTCTTAGAGCAACATAACTCCAAACTTGTTGATGATAAATCTCATGCTTACCACCATGAATTCTGTATTTCAAAAGTAAATGGTTTATATGGTGATATTCAAAATGTTGAATTGTCACAATTAAATATTCCAAAAAAACCTACATATTGAAAGGTTTTCCACCATAAATACATTGTTTTCCAACAAGATAATTATAAGAAACTCATTAAGCTCTCTTATTTTAAAAATGAAGTAGATTATTTGGAAAAACTTAGTTTAGGAATTAGCCAAGAGTTGGTACTAGATATATATCTCCAAACTTTACATGATGCATTTGATAGTTATAATGAACTATAATATGTATAATATGGAGGAAATTAGTTACTGGACTGTATGGAATGTTTATGTCCATTGAGCAAAACATTAAGAGTATGAGTTGTATACTAATGATTCAAACAAGTAAGGTCATGGAAGATCAAAAGAAAATGAATAGTAGTAAGACAACAACTTCAAATATTTTTGTTGCAAAAATTAATTAATTTACTTTTATTTTAAGGGTATTAGATACCAATTATGGATCTCACATTTGTTTTTAATGCAAAAAGTCTAAGAAATAATTGGTCATTGATTAAATATGAAGTACACTTATGTGTTGACAATGAAAGTTTTTGTTTTTGATATAGGAACTTACTCTTTATCTCTACCTTCTAGTCTTATGTTAGATTTGAAAAATAGTTATTATGTTCTTGCTATGCATAAAAATATAATTTTATATTCTTGTTTAGACATAACTAGATTTGCTTTTATTATTAAGAATAATATTTGCTCCATTTAGTATGGTGGTATTTTTATGGTGATGCTTATTTATTAAAAACCTATATGTCCTAAACATTTATAATACAAATATAATTTTTGTTTTAACATTAATACCAAAATGTTTAATTCTAATAATTTGAACATAACATGTCTAAGACAATGTCATTTAATCCATATAAATGAAAATTTTATATCATAACTCCATAAAGATGAACTTTTGTATTCATTTCATTTTGAATTTTATGAATTATGTAAATCATATTTATTAGGAAAAATGATTAAAGTCTCTTTTATGGGTCATTGTGAAAGTGCTAATGATTTATTGGGCCTTTAATATAGTAATGTATATGGACCAATAAGTTCAACTATAAAAGAAGGTTATTAGTACTTTATAACTTTTTTAGTTGATTTAAGTAGATATGGTTACAAGTATGTGATGAAACATACATATAGGTTTTTTAAAAGTATTAACAATGAAGTATGACATCAACATATAAAAAGTATTAAAATACTTTAATTAGATTGAGGTAGTGAATTTTAAGCCAATAATTTATTAACTATCATAGAGAGTATGGAATTATTTCATAATTACTCCACCAAAGTTACCTCAATGTAATGTTAAATGGGAAATTTGAACTTTATTAGATATGATTTAATCCATGATGAGTCAAACTAATCTTTTAATGTACATTTGAAATTATTCTCTAGAGACTACTATGTTTATATTTAAGTGAGTTTCATCTATAATGGTTCAAAAATTATCATATGAGATATGGACAAGGAAGCATCCCAATTTATTTTTTGTTAGGATTTGTGGTTATTTAGTTTTCAAACTATTAATTATCAAATAATACTTGTCATTTTAGTGATTATTTATAATGTGTTTGTATAGAAAAATACTTTAAATAGAATAATTTCATTAAATTTTTATTTTTTATGGATTATAATAAATAGTAATGAAATTAGATGATTTTGAGTGAAATGTGAGACATGGTGAGTTATTGAGAAGGAGGAAAGTAAAAAACCATATAAAGTCATAACATTCTTTGTATTACAACTTTATTACACCTTATTGAGCTTATAAGGTAGTTTCAGCTTTCTTTTTTGGTTAAAACTCTATACAAATAGGCATGATAATTTTCATATGTCACAACTTTATTATTTTGTTGACATAATCATTTTATTATGCAACACATTCTTTTTACTACAAAACTTTCATAGAGTCACAATTGTATTAGCTCATAATTTTTTTATCGCTATGATATTAATTTTACAATACAATAACTAAGTATCTCACTGATGCCAAAAGTCATGGAAATCCTATAGAGTCATGTCTTTTTCATTAGATAGCCACTAATTCTAAGGAAAAATTCTATTATACTTCTCTAGTCCCATGACTTTTAGCTACAAAAAGTTCTAGGACTACTACTTTTTGCTCTTGTGAAATACTAAAATTCAAGGTCATTTTCCAGTGTCATGACTTTGTATTTTAGAAGCAAAATACACAAGTAGTGATCATTCTTATTACTATGACTTAGTGCTATAGAGATGAAATGTAAACTAATTTATCATTCATATTATCATGACTATATAATGCAAGAGAGAGAGAAAAGCCTAGGCTCATTTTTAGAGTAATAGCTTTGTATTAAAAATACTGAATATATAGTCATAGTCATTCTCAATACTATGAAAATTTAAAGTAAGAAATATACCAAATCCATTGCTCATTCCCAGATCCACAACTTTGTGTTGCATAGAGGAAAAGACAAAATCATGGCATTCCTAAAAGTTGTGACTTTTGACTAAAAATTTTGTACCTAGTCATTCGAGTATACAAACATAAAAAATGAAATTTTCAAAAATAATTCTAGGGTAGGACAAAAAAGATAAAAATTTAGGGTTTGAAAGCATAATTATGTGCAAACCTAGAAAAGATCCACAAGCAAAGATGTGTTCTCAGACACAAGCTTAAACACCATGGGGGGCATGAATTTCAACTCTTCTTAGGGGCAAATCCAAGGTGCACAAAGGAGTATTACAAATTTAATGTTTAATTATTAGAAACTCTTAATGGCTATCATTGGGAACTCAAAATTAAATGATGCATATTACAAATTATCTCATGTAAACTCCATAATAGTAGGCTAGATTGAGGTACATAGTTAGTGTAATTATTTTTGTGCAATGGATGCTTAATTAATTAATTTTAATATTTGGATTTTATCATCATTTAGTTATTGATGAATATGGTATTTATGTAGAACTAAAATTTAGATTTTACTATTGGTGAATTTATGTATACTATAATGGTGGATGGTGATCAGTAAACTATAAAACAACCTCACATGTAATGGTAGAAAAGAAATAATAACCCTTCTGATCATGATGAACGAGAAAAACTTATATGTCAAAACCTAATATTGAGGAAAGTTTAATCATATGAGCTTGATACTTACAAAGTTGAAAGTATGAACACTATTATAAGTCATTTTATTATGCATGTCTTAGAAGAACTAACATCTAATTGATGTGAGCATTTTATAAAATATTTTCTTAATAGTTTCATGTTTAGTATATGACTTACTTGTGATCATGGTAGATGATAATAGGTAAGCTATAAGATATGCTCGAGTGGAGGTAACTTGAAAGGTAGTCCTATGATTTACTTTACTTTCTATCATATAACTCCAACCAGTGAGATTTGATGAAAAGCATATGTTAATTATACAAATATAGTGCTTAACAAGCTAAAAGTAGAAATATTTTTACTACCAAATCAATTTATGTATATATGACACACAAGATCTAAGAACAAGAATGCACATACAAAATAACCAACAATAGTGGTTAATGAGTTTTTAAAAGTTATGGAGTTATAAATAACCCTCGAGTATGGATGATTTATTATTTTGCTAATAAATTACCAAAAGGATAGTTATGAAGAGACAATCATTGAGAAGATCCCAATAATTGATAACTATCTTATATGCCATTAAGATACTAGATTATATTTACAAGAGTTCAACTTTCATTCTGTAAATAAGCACAATAATATCTAAATTATTTAGATAAGTTATTATGTGTTATGTAATGGACTAATCCTCGAATCTATAGATCTTACCAAAATTCTAGTTTTATCTGTTCAACTAGAGTAGATAAGTCAATATGTGTTATTGATCAAACTACCTATACAATCCATATAGGATTACTATCTAAGTGAAAGTCTATTTTATAACTTGTATGACCCATATATTTGCAAAACTAGTTAGATGAAAGACTTTTGAACATTAAGATTTTGGGACTTTGTCTAATCCTAAAAATTAGGCATCATAATAAAGTCATAATATTAAACTTTTGATTTCTGAAAAATTAACACCTAGAGTAGATAAATAAAATTTTGTGGAATATCATACAAAACTAAAGAACATTACTTCCATTATATTTCTAAGAACTAAGTGTTTATTTCTTGAAATAGTATCTTTTTTAGAACAAAAATTGATATCTAAAAGGACTATCAGATTACAATTCAGCTTAAAAAAAATTTAAACACAACCAAATAATATTGACTTGAATATAAACTTATAGATCATAGAATGTTTGGTAGGATAAATCAGAAATCTAAAAGGTATAAATTTTTCATGACTAATTATATGAATTTGATATTTATAAATTATGATAAGCCAACATCCTATCAATAGACTATATCTAGTCTAGACTCCATGGAATAGCTTGCAGCCATGAAATCTAAAATTTAATTGTTTGATTCCTAGTAATAGTAGCAGAAACTTGTTAATTCCTAGTAATGGTAGTAGAAACTTTTTCATTCCTAGCAATGGCACCATAGACTTGTTGAGTCTCTGAATATCAATCTCATAGGGATTGAGTTGGTAGTTTGACAATCAAGAGTGAATATACTACTGCTCAACTTTAGTTGATAAACTTGAATTTTCAAAAAGATACATAGACTCTAAGGTTGGATCACTTCTTTGTATATTTTAATACTTTTCTAGTGTCCAGACAATGTTGTATTTGATTGTTAAATGAAATATAGATTGGTATAAAAATTTAAGTGTCCTCTTAACATACACGATAGTTTTCATACTTTTACCATCATTACCAATGATGATCCTCTCATAGTTATTCTCTTGGTATTTTGCATTTTTACTCTTTTTAGGCAAAATATCAATTACCTTTCATGGTTACTTCGTATATGTATTCATATTCTTTAATTTCTAATATCTTATAGATGTGAGATAATATAGTAATAAATATATTTGTGCTTTCGATTTTATCAGTGTCATACTCATGACAATTAACATATGTCTTTCTATGAATCTCACCTATAGAAATCATAAAATAAAGTTTAACTCACAAACTCGTCACCATAATATGGGTTGTCTCCTCTTGTGTGTGCCTCATATCTTACATGTCACAATTTGTCATGATTGATACATGACTACATACTATGGTAAAACTTATAGATTAGATAATCTACTTAACTCTCATATTATTCAAGGTCAATTCTTCTAAAATATACCCAATATATTGGTCATAATTATGATACTTTCTATTTTGTTAGCATCAAACTCATAATAATTAAATTTATCTCAATTTCAAGTTTTCACAGAGATTTATCTCACTTATTAAGATTAGAAGGATTGTCACTGTATTCTTTCATGCCACATAAGTCTGTCCCAGGACATACATGTTATTATCTTCCATGACCAACTCACATAAACATACAATAAAGTGAAAGCCATAAAATTTTAGTTCTATAACACATCCATATTCATCAACATTCCACTTCATACATGAACACAAACATTAATAATTCAATAATAGTATTTCATCAAATCACAACTATATAACCTAACCTTTAATATTAATTTAGCCTAACATTAGGTAGGATTTCATACAAAAAATGTTGTGAGAGATCTCATACAAAATAGGGATTTCCATTGTAAGCTCACACATATATATATAAGTGCCAAAACCTAAAACCCAATCAAATATTACTATGTTTGCATTGAATTTGCAACTAAAGGGATGTTTGATAAAGCACTTAAAATTTAAAACCATTGAAAATTTTAATTTTCAATAGTTCGAGATTTTAAGTGCGTTTGATAAAAAATGGTGGCAGTTAAAAATTTAAAATTTTAAGTGAAAATTCAATGAAAATTTTAAGTAGGTAGAGACCTACTTAATAAATTTTTAACAAAATTTTTTTAAAAAAATTACTATTTTGTTTTCTTTTTCATTTCTTTTTTTTTTCTCATTCACACTACAGTTTAGTTTGTAAATCTATCTTCTCCTCCTCCTTTCTCTGCCACCACAAACCCTAACTCTAACTCTCTTTCATGATTAATTTAAGAGAAAAAATAGCAAATCAACTAGTTATTCATTAATTTTTATTTTTATATTAAAAATTTGGATAGTTTTAAAGAGTTTAGATTTTATTGGTTATTTTTTAAATAATTTTATTTCTTTTTTGGATTTATAATTTATTTATGGATATGTTTTTAAAGATTTTATTTTTTTAATAATTAATAATTGTGGTGAAAAAAAAATCATTAAAAATTATATTTATGTTGGATAATATGTAATGCAATGAAAATAAGGGTAAATATGTAAAATACATCATTTTTATCATTCAACATTTACGGTTATCAAACAATATATTTATATTCAACATTCAATTAAATGTAATTTATCAAATAGTTTTTTAATACAAATTCAACACTTATAAAATTGAGCCTTAATTTTTAAGTACTTATTTTTCAGCACTTACTTTTTTTATTTTTATCAAATGGGCCCTAAGTAAGAGTTGGAATCATGCTTCCTAGGGGTTCTTGGTAGCTCTTAGCTCGAAATACAATTATCCTCTCTCCTTTTATACACTTGTATCTAAGTGTTGCATACATATTTCAATATTTGTGTGATTCTTTCAGTTGAAAATCATGGCAATGTCTTGAAGTCATTACTTTCATGTTTTTTCATATCTTTTCTAAAGTACCAAAGTCATTATTGAAATGAATACTACAACTTGAGTAACTCTTTTATAGAACAAAATATTAAGGCACTAGGGATGGCCACAACTTTGGTGAATTCTCTTTGGAGTACAAGGTTATGGTACTAAAAAAAGGCTACAACCAGAATAAATGCTCCATATAACAAAATATTATGGCAAAAAATAATGTTGTGACACAAAATAATTAGTATTTTTACTCTATAATGAATAAACATTAGAATTTGATATGACTAAATATTCTGCTAGGATAATCAGCAACAATGATATATAAATAATGTCACGACCATTAAATTGTTTTAGAGATAGAATGGCCACAATTCCAATATAATATCATGGACATAGAGCATATTGCATAGTAGAAAGATTGTGTCAGTTTGATGGTAGATTCATGATGTACAAAGATTTCTACTACTAGTTTTATAGTGTTATAGGTAAGATATTATATTGTAACTACTAGATGAGTTGGTTGAAGGTAAAATTAAGTTATGATATAGTAAATGTCATGAATCTCAATCACTTTTCTTTCCCCATTAAGTCTTTTCTATACCAAGTCTAATAATATCTACAAAAATAGATATGATTTCACTAATATTCATCATTATCTCTAAAAATATAAATTTAGTAAAATTTTTTTGATGCAAGTATAAATACATGCAAATAATTACAACTTTGTTATGTTGCCTAATTTTATAGGTTAGGTGGTGTCCAAAGAACTCATTAATGAGAGTACCTCAATAACTAAGATCTACAAGTGAATGAGTCATATAAGTAGTAAAATAGACTTTCATCTAGCTATCAATCCCAAAATAATTGTATTAGTAGTTTAGTTATTCAAAAATGAGACAATACATTTTTAGTAAAAGTGATAATTAGATTGTTAGATAATCTTAGCTCCATGATTTATTCATTTAATTTATTTGATAGCATTTAAGTCACTCAACTTTAATTATGTTGGATATAGAACAAAGATTTGGGTATTTTCTAATGACTCTTTGCCCTAATAGCATATAAGGTGGTCATCACCATTGAGCATATCCTAATAGTAGTCTCCTCATATATGTCCCCTCAATATGTCGCCATTGAGATAATAATTTATCTCTGCTCAAGTGTCATTCACAATTACATATCATTTAGGAAACTTTGTTAATTATCTTTGTTAATTAATTCATATGCACACTTTTATTCTCTAGTATTATATATCATAAAGATCAAAAATAGACATGATTGATAAGTATTTATACTTTCTTCTTCATAAATATCATACTAATACAATTAGTTCATGTTTTACTCAAGCTTTAATAGTAGGATCCATATAAGCAATTTAAGATCTATCTCTATATTGCGAGTCACAACATACTCATACATGTCCTGAGGATTACATGTCATTATTCTACTCGGTGACAATGTGAATCCTACACTAAAGGTGAATCTCTTGAAAGATGTCTTATATAATGTCCATCTCAATCAAAAATTAGTTCATTTAAGATGTGTATGGATAGGCCTATAAAAGCATTCATAATTTTAGTTTTGTAAAAACATACTTATGTGATTAACATATCCAAATTTTAGGTTTAACTCATGTATTCATACTTTTAGTTTCAATATATAGATTTATCTCAACATCACAGTTGGAAGGACTATCACTTCTTTCATACCATATACACGAGTGAGTCATGTATTTTACCTATCGTTATTCACCATGATAATCTTACAGAAATCTATAGGCTGTTGAAATCCTATCTCAAGTTCTATTTAATCACCACTCATCAATATCCATACATAAAATAAATCAAATCATTCACACATTCATAAATAAAACCAATTACATACACATTTAAAATTTACACAAACCCTTGACCCATGCTAGTTTGATATAAATTCTCCAACTCACCCCCAGACGGGAGGGGTTTGAAAGTTGTTTCCCTCAACTCTAAGTATTAGCAATAAATATTAAATTTTTTGCTTGCTTGTGGAACCCCTAGGGAGTAATAAATTTACTCCTATAGTTTGATAGTTTTCATGGATTTACTTGTTTCATGAGGGAGAAAGAGAAGAAATAAGATATTTTTCGCGATAATTGTCTATGTTCAATTTTTATACTCAAGTAGTCTTGCATTACTATATGCAGGAAGTTGTAGCTTCAGAAGAAAGTCATAACTATTGTCCCTAACTCTTGAGCTTAAGATCACTCTCTATAAAATAACCATGGCTCTTTTCTACGTATTAATCTTTTTATAACACAAAATCACAGTTTCATATCTTTGTCTAATAAAAGTCCATAAAGAGGCATAGTATTGAGAAGTAGTTATAGAGTGTAGATAGCTTCTCGTATTGTAATATATAGAGGTGGCAACCGGGCCAAGCCGGCCCGGCTGGCACGAGGCACGTAATGATTCGGTCATGCCTGGGCCGGCTCGACACTAGAATTTCTCGTGCCTGGGCTCGTGTCATGCCTGGCCCGGCACGGTACCTCTGCACGAGCTAAGAAACCTAATTTTTTTTTTAAATTAGGGTTTTGGGTGGTGCATCGGTGCGACGGTGCACGTTGAAGCCCTAATTTTTTTTAAAAATTAGGGTTTTGACGGTGCGGTGGTGTGAAACCCTAATTTTTTTAAATTAGAAGTTTAGCTGTGTAGCATCATGATGGCACACTTCGAAACCCTAATTTTTTTTAAATTAGGGGTTCGGCCCAATTAGGCCGAACTCGGCGGATTCATTTCACTGGCCCATGTCGGGCTGACCTCCACAGAACCGTGCTGGCCCGGCACGAAGCAGTAAAGCACTATCAGGCCGGCTAAAAATGGGCCGAGCTGGGCCAGCACGTTCTGTTTGACACCTCTAGTTATATGGTTGTGGTGCTATGTAGAGGCTGCAACATTGGAAAATAATATTTCGTGAGATTTATGGTCATGGTACTATGATATTTGATTCTTAAAAGGTCTTTCATGTGTTGGTTCTGATCGTGGTGCTGGAAAATTATTGTAACAAAAAAGTGACCTTTGATCTCTCATATGTGTCTACAATGCTAGGAGTAGTTATGGCACTAATCTTTTCTTCTCACATATAACATATTAACACAATGCTATTAGGATGTCATAGCATTAGCACTTAGCTTGCATGTATAAGTTATAAGTTATGTCTTCCTTTGAGAATAGCAGTCATGGCCTTAAAGTTGTTATACTTGAGTAATATCCTATATAATATTTAGTATCCCAAAAGTCATGACTTTCAATAATTATTAGAGCTTTGACATGAGTAATTATGGCTCGGTAATTTTTATAGCTCAAAAGTTATAATTTTCAAAAAAAAGATGCAGATCTAACTTGAGACTATTGAACCATATAAAAATAAAATTATGATGCTATGAAAGTCATTGAATTTGTATATTCGTTTATGTGATGGATATATATAATTATTACCTCATTCATGTAAAAAAAATATAATTGGTTTGCTTCACAAATAGTGCTATATTTAATATATGTAGCTAGACTATTAAAACCACTTTTATTCTTTCAAAGATCTCTAATGTCCACACAATCTTTTTAGTATACTATTTTACCTCCTACATGTTGGTCTCTTCCATCAATATTTTTTCAATTACACTTGTTTCTCAGGCTATTTTCTCTTTTAATACCACAATTTTAGTGAATATCATGGTTCTTTCTTCTTCAATTAATTTTTTATTTTCATTCTAGATCCCAAAAATTATGGCACTAAGTACTACCAATGTTTTTCCTTTAAGCCCATTCTTTCCCTTTTCTTCTTGTAGCTCCAAATTCATGGCTATTATTCAAGTCATAGCTTTGTCATGTACCTTTTTATTGCCCTTTTCTTTATTTAACTCCAAAGTTATGGCATTATGCATAGCCATAGCCTTTTCCCTATGCTTATTATTGGGCTATTGCACTTCCATGGTAGTGATATTAAGATACAAAAGACAACACGAACAACAGAAAAACAAGCAATATATATCCAATCTAGCAATCCAACCACAGCAAGATCAAAAAAGAGAAATAAAACACCAGAAATAATGTGGTTCACTAGTCGCTCAGTACGACTAGCTATATCCGCCAGAAAATACTTATGCGTTACAGATTAAACCAACAAAAATTGTCTTACAGTATGCAGCGCAGAGTAGTCACGATAAATCGCGTAGAGAGAGAGGAAGAAGGCGATGAATAGTTCTAAGGTCCAAAAATAGTAACCCAAAATTAAAAATTACCAAACATCTAATAATAAAAAATTTTCTCGATTCATTTAACTGGAACGGGTCGGATCATGGGATGGGTCAGGCTCTGCTCCAAAAATGTTGGCCTGCTGACCAGACAGCGGGACCTCTGTTATTGTGCTACTACTGCATCCTCAACCTTCTAATATTTTTTTTCCTACACTTACATGAAAATATTAAAATAGAAATATTTGGTTATACAAACAGATTATCAAAAAATACATTACATATACAGCACTTATGATAAACTAATTCATTTTGTATCCCTAAATTCATGGAGATGGGCATGGCCATGGTTGTCTTCTAATTTTCTTTCGTCATTTTCATTATGGAACATCAAAGTCAATGAGTTGTGCATAACCATATATTTGTCTTTGATTTGTTATTCAGAGATAATGTTCTAGAAAAATGTCATGACCTCATAGCAATCATCTTTCTCTATTTCATCATTTGTTTAGCTCCAATATAATTCTTCATATTCCTCATCTTCATCACCATCACATCTCAAAATTTATCCTTCTATTTCATATACTACCTCTTCATTGATATCACATATTTAAAATTATTCTTCAATTTCATATATTTCATCTTTATCTGGCCAATAGTCTTCTAAAAAGTTTTTCCACTAGAAACCTACTTTTTGTTGCAAGGTAGTGCAAAATAGATTACCAATTCTATACGATTTCTTTTCAACATCATGTATACTAAATAAGACATTGTAAAGATTAAACTTTACTTATTCCGCACAAACATGAAGAGTGAACTTTTCATTCTTTATATTAATAAGGGGTTTCCCCATGTCCAAAAATAGTCATCTTAATATTAATGAAACATATTGGTCATCCTTCATATCTAATATAATGAAATCTACTAAAAAAATAAAAATAGCCAACTTGAAAATATATATTTTTGATGATTCCATTCAGGTACTTGATAGTCTAGTCTATTATTTCAAGTGAGAATGATTTTTGGAGTAATTTTACTAAGATTCAAATTTCATGCAATGGATAGGCACATAAAGTTGACACTTGATCCCATGTTATACAATGCCTTCTAAATGGTGTGATCCCCAAAAATCGCAACATATAATAAAGCTTATGAAGTCTTTCAATTTCAGTGAAAGCTTTCTTTCAATAATCATACTATACTTCTTATTTATATTCACGATCCCATATGTCTCCAACTTTTTCTTATTTGTCATTATGTGTTTCATAAATATAATATACTTTGGCATTTGGGATAGAGTTTTAGCAGATAATATGATATATTCACTTCTAACTTCCAAAATATATTAAGAAATTTTTTAAAGTGTTCAGCTAATTTCTTCTTCCATAATCATTGTGAAAATAGAAGATTTATTGGAAACTTATATTTGGCAACATTCTGATCCATTTCTTTTTCTTCATTACCAATAGTAACATCCATTTACACTTTTATTTTTCATTTTCCTTTTTCTCATCTTCAGGTAAAACTTGGTCTTGTGCTTCTTTTAAAGTCATGGCTTTGTTAGGTGTCAAGGCATCATAGCTATCATTTTTCTAGATCTCTTCAATTAGAGTTATTGATTCTTAGAGAATTTTAAGCTAAGTTGTACCAATTGATGAGATCGTGGCCTTGTTATACCAAAAATTTTAGAATCCTCTTATTCAAAATAACTTTGTAGCTCTAGAGCCACAACATTTGGAAGTGTCATGGTACAATCATCGATCACCTCCAAATGTTCCAAAATTATTTTATTCAGAATATCTTAGCAGCTCCTTTCCACTTCTAAGTAATATTAAGAAATAATTTTTAGATTTACTTTCATATCACTTGGCAGTTCGTTTACTATTTTTTTCTTCATTGACAATGTCAACTAACTGAGATGTTGTTTTATGTTCCTCATTATCAAACTTATTTCATTCATCCATTTAGAACATCTCTTTATTTCATCATCTTGGGCATTTAACTTTTCTTCAATTGTGCAAAGAAATTTGTACCCCATCATCCATAATTAGTTTTTCTTTCCTTCGTGATAATTGAAAATTAAAACTAGAGCCTTCTTGATTAGTACAGTTCACTTCATTATTACTAATATTTTAAGGAGATTTCTCAATTTGCTATAGCCCGCTCTCATAGGCTCGATACAAAAAAATTCTCAAGATTTCTCACTTTCAGATGGTAATGGATTGGGACATTATTACTGGGTCAAAACATATTCATTTTCTATGTATTTGATTGGCCCCTTCCATTTGATAAATGAGATCCGAGTCCATAGATTATATGGATGTAAAGCAGTAATCTTTCTTGATATTTTTCTTTTTTTTTCTTAGGTATCCAACTTCCTCAAAGAGGCTTCCATCTTTGATTTAGTGCTGGTGAGCCTATCAAAATCCAACACTTTCTCTTGTCTTTTCCCTAGTGAATAATTTGTTAGAGTTTGTTACTTATTTTTTGCTAGCTTCTCAAACAAATGATATGTCTCTTCTAGTAATTTATTTATAATAGAACCACCATTGGCTAGATCAACTATGCAACTTATCATATACTTCAGCTAATTGTAAAAGGTTTGGGTATGGAACTACAAAATCAAATCTATATTGAAGATACCTCCTCAAAAACTCCTTAAAATATTCTCTCATGTATCATATAAGTTCATATGCTCTTATTGCTAGAATTGATGTAATTGACTCACCATTTATGTAATTCTCAACAACTCCTTAAAATATTTTCTTCTACTATATTGGAGTTATTGAACCATAGCTATTAGACTTAGTTTCAACTCAATGTAATTGACTTTAACTTCTAGAATAACTATCTAATACTATTGACTTAAAATAATCTTCTAAAGCATGGTAGTGGGTGGGCTATTGGACATTTGCCCATTTCTACTTTAGGTATCTTGTTACTTCTGATGCCCTTTATAAGATATTAATCAATTGTTTATTTGGCAAGGGTTCTTCTTGATCTTTTGATTTATAAGTCAAGATGAGTTAGCTCAATCTTATATCTTTGCTCATGAAATGTTGCTAAAACAAGAAAATGTAAAATAGAATGCTAGAAAATAAACTAAACTAATAGTAAATATCCACATTCAAATAAGTTAATAATATTTAGCTTTTAGATCTAAAAATATTTATCAAACTTAATGCTCTCTAAATTAATAAAAAAGGAAACATCTTTTTGCAAGAATAATTAAGTCAACTCATATTGACTAACCAAACTAAATAATCCATGGAAATAATACCAAAAACTTGTTTCAAATTTGTTACACTACCTAATTTTATAGGTTAGGTGAAGTCCTAAAATTTTATTAATCACAGTGTCTTTTCAATCGAGATCTACAACTACATGAGATCTACAAGTAGAAAAATAGAATTTTATCTAAATTTCAGTGTTGTAAAATGACTAATTTTTAGTAGAATGGATACTTAGATTATTTGACAATCTTATGCCTATAGTTTATTCATTTAATCTATGTGAAATTGTTAAATTCACTCAACTTATATTACATTGGACAAAAATAAAGGTTGAGGTATTGTGCAATGACTCCTTGCCCTAATAGCATATAAGGTAGTTATTATCATTAAGCTCATCCCAATAATAATCTCCTCATAGTTGTCCTCTTGGTATGTCACCACTATGATAATAATTTAACACTATCGATAGTTATTCACAATCTCATATCTTTTTGATAAGTTTGCTAACTATCCTAGATGAATACATTATATGCATACTCTAATGTTCTAGCCTCCATTATCATAAAAACTAAATGAATGTCATGGTTTGTAAGCATTTATACTTTTGGCTTCATAAGCATCATATTTATTTGTTTAATATTTGATTTCCTCAAGTTTCACTAGTAGGAACCATATGAATAAAAATAGCTCGAAAGGGTTGTTACCACCTTTTGAGTCGCAACATACTTGTGCATGTCCCAATGATTATCTATCACTACCCTCCTTGGTGATGATGCAACTCACACACTAAAGGTGAATCCCTTAAAAAAATATTCTATATAATATCTATCCTAATTAAAAACCTAATCTCTAAGATGTGTTAATGGATTTCCATAAGAAAGAACTTATATTTTTGGCTTCATAAGCTTCATACTCTTAATGATTAACATACACAAATTTAAGGGTTCAAATTTCAATATATATGTTTATTTCATGGTTCATAATCAAAAGGGATGTCACTTCCTATCATATGCATGACTGAGCCTCATTATTTATATGTCATCATCAACTATGATAATCTCATACAAATCTATCAATATCAAAATCCTAATTCAATTTCTATTTAATCATCATTCATCAATATCCATATATAAAATAAATCAAACCATTCACTCATTCAAAAATAAAACCAGTTATGTCACATATTTCAAATTACATAAGCCCTAAACCCATGCTAGTTTAATACAAATTTCTAAATCTATTTCTAGAGGAAAAGGGTTTGAGAGCTATGCTCTCCAACTCTAGGGATTAACATAAATTATACATCCCTTGTTTGCTTGTGAACCCCTAGGGAGTGCAAAATTATCTCATGGGGTTTGGTAGTTTTCATATTTTTGCTTGTAGCATGTAGGAGAAGGAGAAGATATGAGAGATTTTTCATGAAAATTTTATATCTTTCACTTTTATACTCGATTGTCCTTTCATTACTTTAAATAGGAAGTCATGCTTTTAGAATAAATTCATAACTTCACCCTTCATCTCTTTAGTTTTAGGTAAAAACTCTAGAAAATGGCGACCACTTTATTCTACAACTTGATCTTTCTATAACACAAAGTTGTGGCATTGGCAATGACCACAACTTAAGCCTAATCCCTCTATAACACAATGTTATGCCATTGTAAAATAACCATAGCTTCATACTTTCATCTATTTGTAATCCATAAAGGGTCACGATACTGTGAGAAGTTCCATAGAGTGGAGATAGTTTCTCATATTGTTATATAGTTATGGTGTTGTGTAGAGGATTCCATTTTGGAAAATGCTCTTTCTTGAGATTTATATGGATGTGGCACTCAGAAATAGTTACCACACTGAGAAAGTTTTTCATGTGTTGGTTGCATCGTGGCACTGGGATATAGCCACGGCACAAAAGTGTATCTTCATCTTTCTTAAGTGTTCATGGTATTGTGAGTGGTCATGGCACTAGCTTTCTCTTTTCTCAAAAAACATCTTGCTACATCATTATTAGGATGACATGGCATTGATACTTATCTTGGCCTACAAGTCGAGGCTGTCTTCTTTTGAGGATAGGAGTCACAACCTTGAAAGGGATCATACTCAATTAATATCATCCATAATATTTAATATCCCAAAAGTCATGACTTTAATTAATTTCCTCGGATTTTGTAGTTGTAGCTCTATAATTTTTTTGTAGCTCAAAAATTACTACATTTTAAAAAGGTCATGATTCTAACTTGAGACTATTGACTTATATAAGATAAAGTCGTATCACTATGAAATTGGTTGTGACCTTGAGTACTAGTGAGATATTTGGTTGCTATACAAAAGAATTAATATCATAACTATTTAAATTTTATAAGCTAGGTATGACTATAATTCGATGATAATATCATAGCCATTGAGAATGGGTCGCATAGAAGAAAGAATATATTAATGAGTTGGTAGAGTTGTGTACAAGAATTATTTCAACCATTTAGGTGGAGTTTTAGCCATGAATGAATGTCAATACCATGTTAGACTTAATGATATACCCCATTTACTAAATACCTCCAAAACTCATTGATTTAATGACTACACATCAAATTTTCCAAAATACCAAAGTCATGAAATCAACACATATTAGCTTTATTACATATCTACACATTATTATAAAATACTAAAATACATGATAATATTTTGTAATTTGAATACCAAATACTCACAAAGCCAAATGTATAAATACTTATAAACTATATCAATTCTTAATTTTTATGATACCTAAGGTCATATAACAAGAATATATATGTGAAGTAACCATCAAGTATAATTAAATTTCTCAAAAGGTATGGATTGTAAATAAATATCATATAGAGATGATTTGTTTTCTTGAGAGGATAGTTATGAGGGGACTATCATTGAGATGGTCTCAATTGTGATAATCACCTTTTATGTCATTAGGGAACATGGTCATTCTACATCAATCCAATATTTTTTCTATATCCCTACTCAACATAAATTGATTTATTTGAACACGCATCATTTGAATCAAATAGATAAATTCTAGGATATAAAATTCATACCTACATCCTAAAATATATCACCTATTAGAATTGTGTTAATTCATTGTTGGTTAGCTGAACTACTAATATAATCTTTGTGGAATTGATATCTTGATGAAAGTCCTCTTTACTACTTCTATGACTATATACTTGTAGATCTATATTGATGAGATATCCCCAATAACAAGCTTTTGGGATACTATCTAACCAATAATATTGTGCAACATAACAAATTCATAATACTAGATATCTTCTAAATTTTTGTGATTTTGTATTACTCATGGATACTAGTAAGCTCGTGACTTTTCAAGAAGTCATCTCCCTTGAAAATAAAGAGGAATGTATTTAGGTTATGTAGGAAGAACTAGAATCTCTTTACATCAATTAGACTTGATATATCGTACCCTTACTTAAAGGGAAGCGGGCTCTAAAAAAATATCTTTTCAGATGAAAACCTAGAGATGATGATTTTCAACCAAGATGTAAGGTTCAATTAGTAGTTAATAGGTTTAGTCAAGAAATGAAATAATTTTGATGAAATATTTTTTTATATAGTGATTATGTCTTCTATTAGAATAGTTCCAAGTCTAGCGGCTAGCTTGGATTTAGAAATTGATCAATGTGATGTGAAGAAAATATTTTTTTTCATGGTAACCTTCATGAGACTCTCTACATAGATTAGTAAGAGAGATTCATAGTAGAAAGGAAATATCTCATATAGAAAATAAAAAAGAGTTTTTATGAACTTAAGGAAGCTCTTAGGTAATGGTACAATAAAATTTATTCATTCATGCAGTCTCATAACTTTTAGAATACCTTTTATGAATACTATGTATTTCTTAGAGAGTAATTAGGTAATGATCGACTTATACTTTTATTGTTCTTTGATGACATGCTAATCATTAGTAATGACAAAACATAGATTAACAAGCTTAAAGGAGAGTTGAGAAAAAACTTTTTTATGAAAGACTTAGGTCTAGTTAGGTAGATTCCAA
Organism: Sapria himalayana; assembly: GCA_029783825.1. NCBI lineage: Eukaryota > Viridiplantae > Streptophyta > Magnoliopsida > Malpighiales > Rafflesiaceae > Sapria > Sapria himalayana. The sequence continues at coordinate 1,726,834 of JAREIK010002323.1, read as the reverse complement.
GGATAAGTGTCATCTGAGATTGGCCTTATAGGAATATCTAGTTATCTAATGAATACTACATCAATAAAGTTCTTGAGAGATTTTTTATGAATTAGGCTAAGCTAATCTCAATTCTTTTAGCCAAATATTTTAGCTGTGTAATGAGCATTATCCCAAGAATAATGTGAAAATGAGAAACATGAGTTATGTTCTATATGTCTCAACTATTTTTAGTCTTACATATGATAAAGTCTATACTAGATCGGATATAGCATATATTGTTAGTCATGTTAGTCATTTTCTCTTGAACTCAAGTAGATATCACTAGGCTATAGTGAAATCTATCTTTAGGTATCTATGAGAGAGTTTTTGGCTATATTTGTGTATAGGAGAGCAAAAGCTCATGCTTTTCATGTACAATATTTCCAATATAACTAATGATTTTAATTCATGTTGATTTATCTTAGATTATATAATAAAATTTGGAGAATAAGTTGTATCCTACTAATCAAAATTCACAGGTTTCAAAAAAAAAAACTATGGTTGAAAGGTTTTTTACAAACTTATATGTGCAAAAGGATTTATATATTATACTGTGTGATAATTTTAAGTATATATAAATTCAATATCGAATAATATGTTGAAGTACATTGATATTTGTTATTATTAGATATAAAATATATTAGACAAAAAGTTAATTTCACTTGAAAAAATACACACAAAAAATACCAATGATATGTTAACTAAATCTGTCTCCTTAGTAAAATTTAATTTCTTTAGAACATGTACTAGTATGTGTCTCCACATCTAGCGCATAGGGTGAATTTTGGTGTTCCTGACCAAGTTAGGTAGACAAGTTTGGCATGTTCATCTTGTTTAATTTGGCTAGTTTTAATTTTTAAATAATAATAAATAATTATTATTTAATCATGCATGTTTTATTTTTTAGTTACTACTATTATTTGTTTTTTTTTTTTTGCATATAAGGTGCTCATTAGACCAAGAACATTGGATAATTTCTCACATTCTAATTAAAAAAAAAATAAACATTCCCATTTTTGAAAAGTGGCACACACATGACATCTCTTGGATTGGGGAATTCCCCATCAATTTTTAAATAAATGACAACAAAATTGAAATAGAAGCTTGGAATAGAGGTGTGAACCGGGCCGGCCCGGCCCGGCCCGGCAAGCTCACGGCATGGTTCGGCTGTGCCGGGGCCGGCCCGGCACGTTAAAAAATCGTACACGGGCTCGTGCCGTGCCCGGGTCAGGCACTAGCCGTGCCGTGCCGTGCCTGATCCAGCACGGCTCGGGCCGTGGCACGGCACGGGTTCTTCCCGTGCCGGTTTCACGCGGCCACGCATGGGCGTGTCCCGGCCCCTCCAGAATAAAAGACCGCGGGCCGGGTCTGATTGGACCCGGCCCGTAGTCTCGACCCAATCCCAACGGGAAAAAAAAATATGTAGTTAATATTAATTTTCAGCGGTTGGATTCGCCTCCAACGGCTAGGGGGCAGAATCCAACGGTCTTCGTGATTCATATCTTTAATCTATAAATTCTACCCCCCTCCCTTTAACATTTATGTTTTTCAAAAACATATATTCTCTAAGATCTTTCTCTTTCTCTCACATAAATCGTGCTTCTCTCTCTCGGGCCTCGGGATTTTGCTTTCGGCTTGGATTTTCGTGAAACTCGACTTGAGTTTTGAACATCAGAGCTTGCTGCGGTGCACCATGCACGTGACTGACCTCACTGCTATTACCGGGTAATTTATTTTATGCTTTTTTTACTTTCTCTCTCTCTATAGTTTCTCTCTCTAGAAAAAATTAGGAAAAAATAAAAATCATAAAAAATGACAAATACACCTGACACGTATTTAAATTTGGAAAATGAAAATATTACACAGAGGTCCGAGGTTGCTGAAACTTTGGTTTCTCCAGTCGTCTCAACCCAAAGTTCTAAAAAACAAAAAACTAGGAGGACTTCTGTAGTTTGGACTCATTTTAAAATCATAACACAAAAAAATGTTAGGGGTGAAGAACAAGAAATGGCACAGTACAAATATTGTATGGGACTATTAACATGTAAGAGTTCATTTGGGACTGGGCACCTTAAGAGGCATGCCGAATTATGCACCAAAAAACATGGACCCTTAGATCCTAGGCAAACCCAACTTGATACTACATTTTTTGAGACTGGATCGAGTTCAGTCTCAAAGTTTACTCACTTCGTATACTCCAGCGAGTTGGGTAGGGACGACATGGCCAGGCTCATCACATTGATGGGTCTTCCGATCAGATTTTCGGAAGATCCAAGGGTAGTGCGCATCATGCAGACTTATTTTCAGCCTTACTATCGTAGGATTCCTAGGTTCACATCTAGGAATGACATACTAAAGATATATAAGTTATAAAAACAAAAAATAATTAAGGAATTTATGGCATATAGTGGAGTGATGTTCGTGACGTCCGATATATGGACAAGTCACGATGATTCTTCTTATGCATGTCTCACGAGTCACTATGTAGATTCTAACTGGACAATCAATAAAAAAATTTTAGGATTCACTGAGATTCTTCATCCTCATGATGGCCCGGCTATTTTTGAGTGTATGATGAAAATCTTTAGGGAATATAAAATTCAAAATAAAATTTTTAGTGTCACATTCGATAACGCTTCTAATAATAGAGTAGCGATCAATATGTTTGTTAGGAATATTAGAGACGCACCATTAGGAGAGATCTTTCATGTCAGATGCATGTGTCACGTGATTAACCTGATTGTTCAGGTGGGTATGAAGGTGTGTTCCCCCGCGTTGGATAATATACGCAATGCACTAAAATATATTCGCACTCCTCGCAGACAACAAGAGTTTGGTAGTCTCTGTTTGTCTGCGAATCTTAAGAAGAAGAAATTCCAATCGGATGTTAGACATCATTGGAATTACACGTACCTGATGTTGGAATCATGTGTTGGATACGAACATGTGATATCAGACTACCTCAATAGTAAGAGTGACGAACTTATTATTGACGACACTGACTGGGCTTCAGAAATTTCATTTATGAAATTACTGAAGATTTTTTATGACACGATGAACATGTATTTGTCGATTTATACGCCCACGATTTGCATTGCACTCTGGTGCATATGCAACATTAGTAGCATGTTTAGGAAGTATCGAGCTGACCCGACGCTTAGCCATATGGTTGCAGAGATGGAGACCAAGTACTTGAAGTACTGGTCCACCGTTCCATCTCTTTATTGTCTCGCTGCATGCATGGACCCTAGGGTTAAGGTGGAAGGGGTAGAAAACACCTTGACTTTCATTTCCTCGTGCATGAACCTAGAAGAGCCACCTGAAGGGTTCATTCACGAGAAGTTGACGGACCTGTTCACATACTACGATACTAGGTATGGTGGTGGTAGTAGTGAGACTGTGATTACGGACATTGATACCTTGTTCGGAGATTTTGATTTTTCCATTCAGCTAGCGAGGGGGAAACGTATGGGTGGACCATCACATAGAAGCGAGCTATCTCGGTACTTAGATACCGATTACTGCTCAATCCTATCACATTCCGATACTAAGAATCTTGATTTATTACAGTGGTGGAAATCATATGAGTCCACCTTTCCCGTGCCATCTAGGATGACACGGGATCTACTGACTCCTCTGGTATCGAGCGTAGCATCAGAGTCTACTTTCTCTGTTGTAGTGAACGTGATTTCGGATAGGAGATCGAGATTACGTCCAAATATGATTGAGGTCTTGGCTTGTTGGAAGGATTGAGAGGAATCGAGGTTTAGCATCCATGATCGTGCTGGAGCTGAGACTGAGACAGGCTCTACAGTCGCATCCACATCCACTACGATATGGGAGGAGTTGATTGTCGATGATGATGATCCATATGATACTGATCTTGATGTTGCGGCTGATGATTCTCATGATATGCTGATTGACGATTGATGATGATCTGCTGTTTTTTGTTTTCGATGTTTTTTTATTGATTGTATTTGTACGCTTTGTTTGTACATTGTGTTGAAACTGGTATTTGTTTTGTTTGGACCTTCGGTTTCAAATGGATGATTGCTAATTTTTCATTTGTGTTGTTTAATTTGTTTTTATTTTTATTTTTACTAACATAATGTATTGATTTATTTTTTTTATGATTTAAATTTTATTTTAAAAATTAATAACTTTAATATATAATTATAATAAAAGTTAAACTAAATTGAATTTGATAAAAAAAAATTCAAAACTTTGTTTTTTTAATTAATTTTTATTTTTAACATTTTTAAAAATATTTATATCTAATACTATACACTTAAGAATTACAATATCTAAAATTTAAAAAAAAAAAAAATTTCTGCATCGCGGGCTTGCCCTGGCCCGTATGACCTGGCCAGGCCTGAGCGGGCCCAGCACGGCACGGCCGCCGTGCCTACGGGCCGGGCCAGGCCAACCCGGCCCATTTGACACCTCTAGCTTGGAATCACTTTTCTCTCTCATGGCTATATAAGAAAAATTATAGTCCCTTCTTCTCTTGTGTGGTTCAACAAAGAAAAATGAACATGGTTGTTTCCTTTCTCTTACATGGTTCATAGAATAAGAAAAGAAAAAAATGTTTTTTTAACAAACCTTATGGAAAAAGATAAGAAGAAGGGAGATGGTTTTTTAGGAGATACATAGAAAATGATAAAAGCTTTTGAGAGTGTGTTATTGTGGTGAAGAGTTTCTCAATAGAAACTCTTCTTTTGTCTAAAATAGAGGTGTCAAACGGGCCGGCCCGGCCCGGCCCGGCCCGTTTTTTTAGGGCACAAACGTGCTACCGTGCCGGGCCGGGCATGGCATGGCCCGTAGGCACGGCAGGTAGTGCCGTGCCGGGTCGGTAGTCGGGACCGCGGGTCAGGATCCAATCAGACCCGACCCACGGTCTTTTTTTCGGGAGGGGCCGGGTCACGCCCACGGGTGCCCGCGTGAAACCGGCATGGGAAGAGCCGTGCCGTGCCTGGCCCGGCACGGCTCTTGCCGTGGCACGGCACAGATCGTGTCTAACCCGGGCACGGCACGAGCCCGGGCACGGTTTAAAAACGTGTCGGCCCGGCCCTGCCCGGTTGACACCTCTAGTCTAAAATTATATTTGTTCAATGATAAAATCCCTTCCAATTATGATGCATGAAATAAGCCTGTATGTTCAAGTTCAACCCCAAAATTTGGCATTGTTAATAATCACGAGTATGGTACTTACGAAGTCAAAAGTGAAACTTTTTTTACATACTAATTCATTATAGATATTTTTATAAAAATATTTTTTGTTTGTGATGAATATTATATAGAATGTTCTTCCAAGGGGTTCACATTTAGTGTGGGAGTTACATCATCACTAAGGAGATTGGTGACAAGCAATCTTTGGGACATGCATGAGTGTATTGTGATTCACAAGGTTTTGACTCATATTATTGTGATAATTCTTGTGAGCTACTTTTACTCATATGGTTCTCACTGGTGAAACTTGAAAAAATAGTTATTAATTGTGCTAGTATGACACTTATGAAGCTGAAATTGGAATCACTTATAAATCATGCCAATTATTGATCTTTATGACAATAAAGGTAGGAGAATAAAGTGTGTATACAAAGAAATTATCAATGACAATTGATTAAGTTATCTAAAATGTATGAAATTATGAATGACTCTTAAGTAGAGATAAATTATTGTCTCACTGGTGAGTTGGCGATGCATCAAGGAAAAAACAATGAGAGACCACCATTGGGACAAGCTCAATAATGACAACTATCTTGTATATTATTAGAGCAAGAAGTCAGTACATAATATTAAAACTATGTACTATTTCAAACATAATACATGTTGAGTGATTTTAATGGCTTTACATAAATTAAATGAATAAATAATAGAACTAAAATTATCAGACAATCTGAGTATCCACTTTATTAAATACATATTATCTCATTGTTGAATTGCCAAACTACTGATATTATTTCTATGAGATCGATATCAAGATAAAAATTTATGTTACTACTTGTATGACTCATACACTTGTGAATCTTAGCTGATGAGAATCTCTAATTAATAGTCTTATGAGACATCACTTAATCAATAAAATTAGGCAACATAACAAAGTCATAATAGTAAGCACCATACTTATATAATTAACATATACTTTTCTGAAATCTCACTAGTGGGAACCATGTGAGAGAAAGCTACTCAAAGGGTTATCACCACCTAGTGAGTCCCCCTACACTCATGCATATCTTATGAATTATCTATCACCATCATCTATGGTGATGATATGACTCTCACATTGAAGATGAAACCTTTAGAAAAATATCTACATCAATTAAAAACTAGTTATTCTAAGACATATAAAATGTAATGGCATATAAAATTATTCATGCCTTTGGCTTCATGAGTGGCATATTCAAATTTTTAACATGCATTAGTTTTGGATTTTAACATATAGGTTTGTCTCACACATCTTATTCAGAAGGACTATCACTTCTTTCCTACCATATATACAAGTGAGGCTCATGATTTATATGTCACCATCAACCATGATAATATTCACAAACTCTCTAATATTTAAATCTCTAATTTTAGTTCTATTTAATCATCATATCCATCAATTTTATTCCACAATATAAATCAAACACAATAATTAATTACAAAATCATTTATACATTAAAAAATCAAAGTACACAACTCTAGAACTCAATTAAGCTTAATATTGGGAAAATATTCATGAGGTATAAGAGAAGAAATCTATAGAAATTCAGTGTCCCAATGATAATTCATGAAAATCTAGGACACAAACCCTAATCCTATACTATTTTAGTTGATTATCTGAATCTACCCAAGAGATGAGAGTTTACGAGTCATGCCGTCCAATTCTAGGATTTAGCTATGTTTTGCATTCATTGTTTGTACATGGATCCATTAGATAGTGCTAAAATTACCCGTATGGTTTTTTATTATGCTTTTCTTTGGCTTGGTGCATGAAGAAGAAGAATCTTTGATAATTTATTCTCTTTCATTTTATATACTCTTATATTTCTTTATTTCTCTAAGTATAAGTTGTGGCTTTTAGAAGATAATATAACTTTGTCCTTGGTCTATTTACCTTGAGGACACTATTTTTAAAAAGTCGTTACAACTTTAAGATGCATCCTAATCTTTCTGTAATCATAAAGTCATGACAGTATCCATAACTTGTGTCTTTGATCATTTATAACACAAAAGTCACAGTGTCGAAAATGACCATGGCCTTGGTATTGGTTTCTTTTCTACATAGAATGGTCATAGGTCTAAAAAATTTGGCAGCACTGGGAAAGGTCGCTCTTGTGCATAATGCAGCCAGGGCACTAAAAATAGTTGCAAAGCTAGGAATAGTATCTCGTATGCATCAATGGGTCATGGCAAAGGAAATGGCCTCAACTTGATCTTAATCTTTCTTCTACGTGAAATGGCGATGGTGCTTAGGAATGAACATAATGCTAAGAATGATATTTCTTATATATAACATAGTTGTAGCACTGAAAAAAGTTATGGCTTTGCCTTAACCTTTCTCATATATAATATGGCTATAGTCCTAGGAATGGTTGCGGCTATAGATAATTAGTTCATACATATAAGTCAGGGATTTTTCTTCTACCGAGGGCAAGAGTTGTGGCCTTGAGAAGTGGACATGCTCAAGTAATGTCCTCTCAAACATTTTGTGTCCAAAAGTGGTGGGATTGGATAATTGCCACAATTTTAGCTAGAGTAGCTTTGACTTCACAACTTTATGTAGCTCATAAGTCATAATTATGAAAAATAGATGCATCTCTAGCTTAAGAATATAAAGTCTTGGTAAAGATAAAGTCACAATGCTATGAAATGCTATGAATTTTATGACTAATAAAGTAATTGATTAATATAATATAAAATTAATATCATAGTCATTTAATTATTATGAGATAAGTATAGATTCGACTCTATGATAATATTGTAATTTTAAAGAATATATTACATAGTTTAAGAATTATGCTAATGAAGTGGTAGAGTCATGGTATACAAAGATTGTCATTACATATTTAGTAAAGTTTCAGCCAAAAATTGATACTGAAACTACTCATTGAACCATAAATCACCAAGTTTCCATATACCTCAAAAAATATATTGATTTCATGATTATTTATTAAAATTCATCTTACTTCAAAATTATGAAATCAATCTAGTAATGCATCATTCTCATACTTACACATCATCTAATATCACTAAAAAGTACTCAAGAATATATGGTAATTTGAATAGTGTACACATTCTCTTATTAAAACTATTGTACATCCCCAAGAAATATTCCCTCTCAATAAAAATAAGATTCTCCATCATCATCCAAAAAAATATTTTTTTTCTATGACTAGATTTGAGTATCATACTGTTTAGAAATAGTAGAGCAACTTCTTGTTGATATGTTGATAGTTATGGTAGGGTTTGAGTTCCATAACTATACTAATGGTAAATTGGGTATATACGATTCTTCATGTAATGGGTTTCCTCTCAAGTAGCACTAAGTTTAACATCCATAGGTAAACCTTCAATACTCTTCGCCTCCACTGGTGATCTTTGTCATCCATGTTATATTTTTAATATACTTTTTTACTTCCATTTTTTTTCTTTTTTCTTTTTTCTTTTTTCTTTCTTCCTTCTATTTTGCATTAGCTACACTTCCTTTTTTTGACTTTTTCTTCTTTAAATGTCATGGTTCTAAGCATTGCTACAGCTTTGGCTTTTAGCCACTTTTTGTCCATTTCCTTTTGTGACCGCAAAGTCAGAATTTTTCATGACCTATTATTTTTAATAAATTTAAATTAAAGGCATTGTGTGTGACTATGACTTTGTCTTATAGCTTCTTATGGCCTATCTCTTTTTGTAACTCAAAGTTCATGATGTTATGCATGGTCATGACTTTGTCAATCATTTTCTAATGAGAAATTTTATTATATAACACCAAAGTCATATAGTTGTGCTCGGCCATAGTTTTGTCATTGATCAAATCTTTCATAAATTTCATCTAAACCTTGTCTTCCGCTCACTTATTTTTGTTTGGTTTCCTTGAAATTTTCAATGTTAGATTCCTTTTAAGTTAGCTTCGAAAAATGTCATGACTTGATAATAGTTATCTTTAATATTTTCGCCACTCTAACAACTCCATAGTGATTCTTCCTCATCATATTTCTCATCTTTGTCACTTTTATAGTTCAAAAGTTATTCCTCTTCATCATCTCCTTCATATTCATCTAACTAATAGACCTCTACAAAATTCTTCTATCAGAATTCCACTTTTGTTGCATTTCCATATATAAGAGATTGTCTACTCTTTTCAACACTCCATCTCATCGACATCTATGCCACATAAGCCTTTATAAAGATTAAATTATACTTGCTCTTCTCTAACATAATGAGTTAACTCCCATTTCTTGATGTTAATAAAGGCTTATCAAGTGGACAAAAATGGGCATCCCAAAATTAATAATGCATAATTATCTTTCTTCATATCGAATATAATAATGTCTTCTAGAAAAATAAAAATAAAAACCCTAACCAAAATAACTTCTATAATACTATTTGGGTGCTTAATTATTAAATCAGTCATTTGGAGTGGGAGAAAGGTTTGAGTGATTTTTTTTGAGATTCAACCTTTGCATAATCGACAAAGACAATAAGTTGACACTTGATCATAAGTTGCATAATACCTTTTAAAATGTGTTATCCTCTATTATATAAGGTATAGTAAAACTTCTAAGGTCCTTCAAATTCCATAGAAATGTTAGTTTAATAATTGCACTAAACTATTTAGTCGTATTCATGGTCTCATACATTTCCAAATTTCTCTTACTACTGATGATATTTTTCATAAACTTCACATAGTTCAATATTTGAACTAAAGTTTTAGAAAATAGTATATTTACTTCTAGATTTCAGAATATATTAAAAATTTTATCAAACCGCTCATCTAATTCCTCTTATTTAAAATATTGTAGAAATAGAAGATTTTTTAAAAACTTACCTTCTATAGTCTACTTCATTTTGATTATTTTTTCTCCATAGCTTTGAGTAATCTTTATTTGCTCATTTATTTCTTCATTTCCTTCACTCATATATGGGGCTAAGAATTGAGCTTATACTTCTAATAGAGTTGTAGAACTACAACCTTATTCTATGAAAAAAAATTAGCCAAAGCTATGACTTTTGGGAAATTCTCGATGGGAGCCATGACTTTTGAGAAAGTCACATTGCTATTAGCTATAGAATTTCTAAAATTTTTTTGCACAATGCATTGTCCCTCTCACTCTTTCTACTTGGAAGAAATATTGATAAGTACTTTTATAAGATTACATTAATATCACTTTGTAGTTTATTAACTATTTTTTTCTTCATCGATAATACTATTTATCCAATTTAATTCTCTATATTCTTCGTTGTCTAACTTGTGTGATCCAATCTCACTTCAAACATTCTCCATTCAACTATTTTGGAAATCATCTTCCTACCATAGTTGTGTTAATATATCATTCATACTTTTTTCTAGAATTAACTAATCTTCTCTCATTAAATGTTGATAATTCTAGCTTGATTCTCCTGGATTAATAAAGCTCGCCAAAATATTCTGAAAGTTTTTTGAAGTTTTTCAAATATTTTGTAGACCACTAACATAGCCTCTATATGAATTTTTTTTCATAATTTCTCATTATTCTATTGATAATGTATAGTGGCATTATTATTGGGTTGAAATGCATACCCTTTTCTTTATAATCAATTAGGTTCCTCTCCTTGATAAATGGGATCTAAATTCACCATTTCAAGTGGTTGTAAAATAGCAACTTTTCTAGATCATCTTCTCTTCTCCTCTTGGGTTTAAAGCTTTTTTAGGAAAGCTTCTATTTTCACTTTAATTGTAATGAACTGATCCAACTCTAATACCCCTAATATTCTTCTCCCAATGGAATGATCAATTGGAGTTAAATAGTTATTCTTTTCTATCTTTTTATACAAATAAAATGTTTCATCTAGTGATTTATTCATAATAAATTCACATGCATCGATATCAATCACATACCTCATCATGTAATTCAACCCATCATAAAAAGTTTGGGCTTGGAACCATAACTCAAATCCAAGTTGAGAGTTCCTCCTCAATCACTTTTTAAATGATCCAAAATATCATATAAAGTTTTCTGCTCATCCTACAAGCATTGGCTTATCTTGCTCCGTAGCTGAGAAGTAATTTTATGTAAAAAAAATTATTGAGAAAATCCATCACAAGTCCATACTAACTCTCATTTGAGCTATGAGATAAGTACTAGAATCAAATTCATGCTTTAGCCCTTAATAAGAATGAGAATAGATAAAACCTTATTACATCAAGACTAATTTCAATTATCTTTACTAAATTGCATTGCTCTAAAAATATCTTGACATGTCAATTATGATCTTTTGATATCTTTCCACTATATTAGTGCTGCTGAACCATTTCCATCAAACTCAAATTTAACTCAAAACAATTTACTTCAACTAATTTCATCTGATAATTGAAGAAAGTTTACTTCTGCTATATTGGTACACCTCATCATGAAATTCAACACATTATAAAAAATTTGGGTTTGGAACCACAACTCAAATCCATATTGAGGATACCTCCTCAATAAATTTTTAAAATGATCCAAAATAACATATAAAGTTTCCTATTCATCCCAAAAGCATTGGCTTATCTTGCTTAGTAGTTGAGAAGTTATTTTAGGTGAATAAAATTATTGAGAATAGCCCTCACAAGTTCATACCAACTCTCATTGGAGCCATGAGATAAGTACTAGAATCAAATTTATGCTTTATCCCTTAATAAGAATGGGAATAGACAAAACCTTATTATATCAAGACTAACTCTAATTATCTTTACTATGGTTTCATAGCTCCAAAAATATCTCGCCATATCAATTATGATCTAATATTCTTCTGCTATTTTGGTGCTATTGAAACATTGTCATCAGACAAAGCTTTAACTCAAAATAATTTACTTCCACTAATTTTATTTGAATATTGGAATAACTATCAATAAATAATAGCTACCAATAATTCCCTAATATGCAATGATAGATGAGCTATTGAACAACTTATCTATCACCATCTTATGCTTTCTCTTACTGTCAATTCTTTCCATAAGCTTTTGGAAACTCTCGATTTTAAAATAGTTCTTCTATTTCTCTCAATTTCTGGGTCTAGAGGGGTTAGCCCAGTCTTAGATTTTCTACTCAGAGTGTTGCTAAAAAAATAAAAGAAAAGAGATAAGTATCGTGACTTTGTTATGCTACCCAATTTTTTTTGATTTAATATTATCCCAAATACTCATTTGTGAGGGTATCTCATCTATAAAGATCCACATATATATGGGTCTTATAAGTAATAAAGAGGACTTTAATTTAGATATCAATCTCATAAGGATTATATCAGTATTTTAGTCAATGAACAATGAGAAAACATATTTTTGATAATTAAATATTTATTGATTTTGGTATAAATCTTATATATGTGGGTTTGACCATTTTAATTATAGATGCATATTCAAATAGTTCGAATTGTATTGTGTTTGGATATAGAATGAAATGTTGTCATGAAATGACTCTTTACCCCAATAACAAACAAGGTAGTTATCACTATTGAGCTTATCTCAGTGATAGTCCCCTTATATCTATCCCCTCAATATTTTATCATCGAGATAACAAATCATCTTTACTAGAGATTCATTTATAAGCTCATAGATTTTTGGAAACTTTTCAATTGCTTTTGATAGTTTCTTCTTATATACATTCTTATTCACCAGCCTTATATGTTATAAAGATTAAAGACCAAGAACTAACATGATTTATAAGCATTTGCATTTTCATCTTTATACATGTCATACTCACATAATTAACATGTTCTTCCATCATGTTTTACCTATAGGAACCATACGAGTGAAAGGTCTATCACTATCTTGTAAGTCATAATATACTCATAGATATCCCATGGATTACCTGTTACTATCTTCCCATGTGATGATATGACTCAAATACTAAAGGTGAAACTCTTAAGAGAATATTCTTTAAAATGTTTATCTCAATCAAGAACTAGTTTTTTTTTTGAAGTTTTATTTTATTAATATTAGCCCTCTCTTTTGGCGGAGGAATACCTTTTGTACAACCTACTTACTTGCTACCCGTATCCCATCTTTATCTTTAGATATACTCTATCAGGCTATTTAATCATTAAGGCACAAATTTAGCTAACAATATGTTCTACTTGACTGTATTTCTTGTGCATTCTTTTTGCCATTCTGGTTGTGTTATGAAGGTAAGTTTTGCTCTTTTTCCGATGTTCTTGGCTTCCTTCATGCCCCTCCATGGCTTTTTCTCCTTATGGGCTCTATTGCTGTCACCCCATTGCCTCTTTTGTTGTAGCTTTATTCACTTTTCAGCTACTATTTTGCACAATAAAACTCATACAAAATATATCTAATGTACTCTACTCCTACCCATTTTTCTTCCCTTTCCCCACCCCCTTAACACATTATCCATCAGTTTACAAGTGAGGCCAAGAAAAGGAAAAAAAAAACAGAAAAGGAGTAATAAGGTATAGTCAGCTTCGGGCAGTAGGCTTTCCTTCCTGCCGTTGCGTGTTATCTTTTTCTTTTCCTTTTTTTTTCCTTAATCTTTGTGTGCTTTTTCTTCTCTTCCCTTTCTCCTTCATTTGACTCCACCTTCATAAGCTTTACTTCCATTTCAAAAGATTTATACAGTCATTAGAGGGAACTTTTTGGCTTTGAAACATGGGGCTTTATCTTCCTCTTCAAGGTTGGGGCTAGCCTCCTCATCTACTTAGGATCAATATGACTGACGCAAACTATAGTATTCTAAGGGCTACTACAGCCTTCCTCACTATATAACAGACCCTGACTCAGACCCTAGGCCCAATATACAACAGCTGAAAAGCTGTTACAGTTACAACAGAATTAATATTACAACAGCAGACTCATAAACCATAGACCAACAATAGACACTTTGTACTGCACACTCTGCTGCTGAATATGCAGGTCCAGATCCCAGCTTCTGCTGCTTTCGGTTGGCAGTAAGCTGTGCTAACTTTTCTGAAAACCATGAGCAAACTTCCTACCTATCAATATCAGTTATTCAATTACCCGCACTTGGATCCTTCCTTCTGCTTGACCTGGTACAATTAAATCCAGGCCTAAAACAATTTTACACCATAGATTCTTTAAGAATCCTACTAATTATTATTATTATTATTTTATTTTTATTTTTTTCAGTGTGAGGTCCGTCTTTTTATGCCCTCCCCTCAAGACTAGGGGGGCCCTTTTCCTGCTCCAAGACCTTTTCCTGAAAAACTTATAAAACTCATAACAAGCAAAATCAAGCATTATAAATATATCTACTCTTTCCTCCAAGTATTTTAAACCTAAATTCTAGTTTTTTGAACTCTAATATATGAAAATCTTATTTTTATCTAATCTTATTAATCCTTTATACTTTTCTGGAATATTGTTACTCTCAAATTCTTGCGAGCCCCTTATTACTCATTCGTCTGCTAATTTGTCTGCTAACGCATTAGCCTCTCTAAATATATGTATGATTTGTCCCTTTATTTCACACATTAATTTTTTTATTTTTAATATATCCTCTTCAAATTGCCACATTTATATCTTGCCTGTTACTAGATTCACCAGGATATTCGAATCTACCTGCACTTGAAGATTGAGTATATTATTATCCTTGCATATTTGTAACCCCTTCTTTAGAGCCATAACCTCTGCATGCAATGCTGAAGTGGTAGGGGCTTTCATTGTAAATACTTTTAAAATTGTACCTTCATTATTTCTTATTACGCCTCCTCCTCCTACAGCTCCCATCTCTCTTTTAAAGCTACCATCCGTGTTTAACACTAGTCCATTTTGTGGGGGCTTTTCCCATCTAATTATTTTAATCTCTAGAATCTTCTTTATTCTTGTTGAGAGCCCCCATTCTTTTCTCCTATTCTCATCCATTCTAGAACTTCTCAACTTGATAGAGCTACAGGCAGAGATAAATGCACATTCATTCTTGATTTCTTCTAATATATCTATAGTTTTCATTTGAGTACCTTCAAATCTGCTTTTATTTCTAGCTTTCCATATACACCAGACTGTGATATGTGATATATAGTTCCTTATCCATTTTAATATTTTATTTTTTGTTTTATTTCTCCCCCAGTTTTTTAATCTTTCTATAAGAGATCCATGGCCTTTTTCTAGGCCTGCATCCATTGCTAATCTACCCCATACATTCTCAGCTAACTTTCCTGTTGAAAATAAGTGATCCAAGCTCTTAATTTCTTGTTTGCAACATTCACATCTGGACGCTAGTTTTATTCCTTTCTTTTGGACATTCTCATCAACTAGAATGACTTTTGAGATCAGTTTCCACATAAAGATATTCATCTTCTGTGGAAGCTCCTTGACCCAAGCTTTATCTCGTTGCTTATACATTAATTTTCAGCTTTTTGATGCTCTTTTTGGGTTGTTAAAGGCATTGTTACCAAGGCCATATCTAGCTTTTATGTAATCTTTCCAAAGGCTACCATTTTTGTTATCCTTTATCTTCCACCAGTTTTTACAGGCCCAAGCTTTGGCTATATCATCCAATTTTGAAAAGCCCAATCCAGCTTCCTCCACCGAGTAACATAATTCTGACCATTTTTTCCAGTGAACTTTATTTTTACCATTCTTTTTACCCCATAGGAAATTAGACATTTCTTTTTCTAATTTGCTTATAATAGTCCTTGGGGGCTGTAAGGACATTAAAACATGTGCCAGTGAACTTTGCAGTACATGGATAATTAATGTTATTTTTCCTGACATACTTAGCAGATCTTCCTTCCAGCTTGCAATCTTTTGTCTAATCTTTTCTACTAGGAAAACTAAGTATTATCCTTTCAATCTACCCTCATAAATTGGACACCCAAGGTACATTAATGCACATTTCTTTTGCGTGAATCCTGTGATAATTTTTATTTTTTGGACGGTGTTTTCCGGGGTTTTTCCTGATATCATAAATTGACACTTATTCTTATTCAGCAGCTGCCCGATTTCTTCTTCTAGGATATTTAACAATTTCATCATGTTTCTCATAGAACAGCTGCTAGCATTAGAAAAAATAATAATATCATCTGCATATGCCAAGCAGCTCACGATAGGGGTATTTCTTGGTTGCTTATACATGAGGATTTTTCCCTCCCTCACTTCTTTTTAGATTTACAATGAAGAGTTCCAGGTATATATTAATAAAGAAGGAGAGAGTGAGTCTCCTTGTCTAAGACCTATTGATGTTTTAAATTCCCTACTCTCTTGTCCATTTATAAATATTTTAACCCATGTACTAGAAATGAATCTATATATTTAATCTATCCAGAATTCCGAGAATCCCAATTTTCTCATTGAATAGCATAATGTTTCCCATTCAACTCTATCAAATGCTTTAGACAAGTCTAATTTTAGAATTAATTAATGGCCTCTAGTTTTAACTCCTAATTCTTTAATCATTTTCGAGGCAAGATTGATATTTTCCATCATTAGCCTCTTTTTAATGAACCCTGATTGTTCTGCTGAAATGATAGTAGGAAGAATCATGCTGAGCCTATTCTGAAGAACTTTTGCCAGGATTTTATAAGTTGTATTACATAAACTGATTGGCCTATAGTCCTCTTCAGTCTGTGGGGTTTCCTTCTTAAGAACCAGAATAATATAAGAATTGGCCCATGCCTTGTTAATTTCTGCCCCAGAGAAGATCCAGGAAATGGTAGCAATTAATTCTTTTTTAATAATTGGCCAGCTGCGTTGAAAGAATCCATTATTCCAACCATCAGGGCCTACCGCACTATCTTTATTTAAGGCGAATACTGCTTCCTTTACTTCTTCTTTCGTAGGTAATGCTTCTAATGATTTATTATCATCTTTTGAGATTCTTTTCTCGATGTTTTGAATTAATGTATCCCTTCTAGTTCTATATGGCTCACATAAAAGTTTTTTAAAATAATCTTCTAGTACGTTTTTTATTTCTTCTTCTTTATAAATCCATTCTCCATTAGCTGCTTTTAATCCCTTTATTTTTTGTTTATGAATTCTAATTTTAGCCATCATATTAAAGTATTTCGTATTCTTGTCTCTATCTTTTAACCACTTGACTCTTGCCTTTTGTTTCCAAAAGACCTCTTCCATATGCAATCTCATCCTTAGTTCTGCTTTCGCCTTAGTAACTTTTATTCTTGAGGTATCATCCTGATTTTGTTTATGTTCTATTTCTAATTTGACCACTTCTTGTTATGTTTCTTGTATTTTTTTGTTAATATTTCCAAAGATCTCTTTATTCCATTTGCATAATGTCAGTCGAAGATTTCGAAGCTTCTTAGCTAGGATTTGCATAGGGTTCCCTAAAATAGGCTTCTCCCAAACATCTTTAATAATATAATCAAATTCTTTATGCATTCCCCACATATTTTGAAATTTAAAACCTTTAGACCTCCCTTCACTTTTTTCAGGTGTTATCAATAGCGGGCTATGATCCGAACATGTTCTGCTTAGGTGTTTTACCATTATTCCCCCCATATTGTCTATCCATTTTGAGTTGAATAAGACTCGATCCAGTCTCGACCAGATGGCTCCTCTTCTTTTCCAGTTATTACATCATGTGTAGTTTGAGCCAAGGAAGCTTCCTCCATTAGGCTAGCACTAGCTATAACCTCATTAAACTGTGCAAGAGCCGATTGATCTGGAGGCCTACCTCCTCTTTTCTCATTGGCATTTCTAATTACATTGAAGTTTCCTCCAATAATCCATGGAAGCTTCAATGCCGCTAGTGCTAGCATTTATTGCCATAATATTTTCCTATCTTCCTTTATGTTGCTCGCATACACCACTGAGATAATCAATTCTGATTGACTTCCTAATTTGAGACTGATTATTTGTTCTGCCTCTGCAATTATATCAATTTCTATTGAGTTATTTCACAATACCCATAAGTTACCCTTTGAATTTGAAAAGGCTTTGTCTAAACCAATTTTCCGCTTGTATTTATCTAGTTGTGTTTTATTTACCATTGGTTCTGCTAAGAATGCTATTTTAATCTTATGAATTTTAATTAGTTTTCTTAATCTATTTAGCGTCAGAGAGTTAGCCACTCCTCTTAAATTCCATGATATCCGATATATGGCCTAGTCATGTTGATACATCATTTACATGTCTCACTATCCACTACACTTTGACTCTAATAAAAAAAATATTATGATTTATTGAGATTCTCAATCCTTATGATGACCTTGCCATATATGAGTATATGACATGAATCTTTCTGAAAAATGATATTTAAAATAAAATATTTAGTATAGCTTTCAATAATATCTCTAATAATGGAGTAGCTATTAATATGTTTGTTAGGACTATTAGAGATGACCTATTATGTAAGATATTTCATGTTAGGTGCATGTATCACATGATTGACATGATAACATAGGTATGAATGAAAATTATTTCTATCATACTAGGAAAAATAAGAAATTCACTAAAATATTGTATGATGTCAGGTTGACAACAAGAGTTTAGTAGCCAATCTTTGTTTGCGAGGCTTGAAAAGAAGAAATTCCAAATAGATGTAAGATACCATTAGATTTACACTTACTTGATGTTGAAGTCATGTGTTAGCTACCAACACATAATATCCAACTATGTCAATAGTAAGAGTGTTGAGCTAATTATGGATGATTCTGATTGGAATACATAAATTTTACTTATAATATTCCTGAATATTTTCTATGTTACGATGAACATATGTTCACCTATGTATACTCTCACTAGTTACATTACACTTAGGTGCATATGCAACATTAGTAGAATATTTAGCAAACATAGGGGTCACCTTATATTTAGTACCATGACTATTGAGAATGAGACCAAATATTCAAAATACATTGTTGGATGTATGTATGAATCCCTAGTGCATGAACAAGGTTCACCAACTTGAAGGGTTCATTCAAGAAAAATTAACTGACTTGTTTTTATATTATGACACTAGGTGTGGTAGTTGTAAACAAGCTCTCAATACAGTTATGAATATTATATTCGTAGATCATGATTTATCCATTTTGTTAGTCAACAAAAAACAATAGGGTAGTTCATCGAATATGAGTCTGCTTTGGTAGAAATCATACGAATCCACATATCTTGTGCTATCTAAGATGACATATGATATATTGACCTCTATGGTATCTAGTGTAGTATCGAAGTCTATTTTTTCTATGACAGCCAATGTCATTTTAGATATGAGATAAAGATTATAATAAAATATCATAGAGGCACTTACATGCATAAATGATCGAGAGGATTCAAGGTTGGGGATTCAAGAGAAGCTATAAAAAATGATGGTAGATAATAATTTATGAGATGTGGAGATCAAGGATACTAAGGGCACTAATGCATCTTCAGATGTATTCATGATAATGATGATGATGATCTATATCTCCATCCATAGTACCATACCATATACACCGATTGATCATTATTCATTAATGATTCTTAATTTATCACTCATGTCATACATATAGTATATTATAGTAAAGTGTTATTGCTTATTTATGTTTGTATTTTTATTTTTCATAATTATTTATATACTTTTATGTGTTGTGTTGTGATATCTCTATTCATGACTGATGTAATATATATGATGTATGTAGCATGTATTATATTATATATTTGATTAGATTGGATTGCACTTTGACCTTTGTAGTTTTTCTCAATTTAAATTTTGATATATTTTTTTATTAAATTTACATATTCATCTTTTAAATAAAATAAAATTTATAAAAATAATATTAGGCCTTACTCTTAGGCAATCTTAGGTCTTAAGATCTACATTTTAGGATAAGCTAATATGGGCAATAAATGGCCATTTTGTGGCTCGTGCCTTGGCCCCTATGCTATTCGAACTAGTTATTGGCTCGAAAAGGCCAGAATCAGGCCATACCAACATTGTCCTTTCCAAGCTCAGCATGGCCCAACATTATGCAGGACTATCATGTCTTGTCTGGCACGAGATGGTGGTACAGCTGTGCCACACTTAAACAGGCCACGCCGGAACCTCACAACCCATTTAAAACATATGCAAAATGAGTTTATGCATTACTAACACATTTTGCATAACGAACACAATATACATATATAGTTTATGTCTAAAAATTTATGCATAACTAATCCGTTATGAATAGCAAACACATGTTATGCATAAACATTTTCAAAAACAAACACGTGTTATGAATAGCGAACACGTGTTGTTAATAATGAACACGTGTTTATGTATAAAGAGTTATGCATATCTAATCCACTATGCATAACTAACGCATTATGCAAAATGAATGCATTATGCATAAATAATTTTTGCATATCTCATTAAGCATAATTAACGTGTTATGCATGACGAATACATTACACACAAACATTTTATGCATAACTAACATGTTATACATAATGAAGGCATTATGCATAGCAAAGGCATTATGCATAAACAATTTATGCATAACTAATGCATGATGCATAACGAACACATTATGCATGAATAATTTATGCATAACTCATTATGCATGATGCATGTTATGCACTACTAATGAATTATGCATTATGCATAATGCATTAGTGATGCCAGACAACAAACACGCTTTTGTGTATGATGAAGCTACATCTCTTTGGTGATAATACCGTGTGCATTACTAACACATCATGCATAATACATTATCACATGTTCCCAACCTATTATACATACATACATACATACATATCTTTGGTGTAGTGATGCCAGACATCATTCCACAAGTTGAAGCTACCAGATGGGTCTGTCATGGAAAACTAAATCAGCTTTTCAAAAATGCTAGGGGCTGTTGAAGCTTTTCCAAAATTCAATAGTTGGAGGCCACAATTATACAGCATGAGCATTTATTGGTCATGGAAACCACCTGAGTTGTTGCTCTTCAATGCTCTCGTGAAGAAGATGGAAGACGTGTAGTACATCCTTAAGGGAGTTAATGTAACCGAGGTTATTTAACATGCTGGAACGTTATGTCTCAACCTAACAATTGGATGCCATCAAAAGCTTGATGGCCTTTAGGTAATTTCCACAAGTTTACTCCAACTCAAAGTTAGTTATGCATAAATGTTAGTTTATGCATAAACTATCTATATTCATAAACATGAAATTCTTACAAAATTAACTACTTAATATACTATATTATATATACAAAAAAAAAATACAAACACACACACACACACACACATATGCACAAGTGCATCAAACACAAAATAATTAAAAAAAAGATATTTTATTTTAAAAATTTAAAAGAATACAATAAAACTTAAAATAATTATATTTTGGTGCACTAAAAATCAGAAATTTGATTTTGCCCCCAACAATAAATTTAAAATTTTTAAAAATTTTAAATATTACAATTTTCATTAAACTTATAACAGTGACATTCAAACCCACAACCTATGAGTATAAAACATCACCAAAACAAATATGATTACTACATGCATCATTTTAAAATATTAGCAAATAATATATATAAATATACAAACAAAGACAAATATATAAACATATTTTATATTAACACATAAATATATATAATCATATTAATATATCTAAACATATATAAATATATAGAAACATAAATATACAATATAAAATAAATAAATAAATATACACGCATACACACATATAAATATATAAACATAAATATATATAAACACATAAATAAACATAAACATAAACATATAAAATATACATAAACATTAATATATATAAATAAATAAATACACACACACACACACACACACATAAATATAAATAATAATATGATTATATATATATATATATATGTATGTATATATATGTTCACATATATTTATATGCACATATATATATATATTATCATATATTTATATGTATATATATATGTGTGTGTGTGTGTGTGTTTTTATATGTTTATTTATATGTATATGCTTATATATACTTATGTCTTTGTTTCTCTTTTTAAATATTTTATTCATTATTATTTTCAATTGATGCATGTATAGCAGGATTAGTTTTGGTGAAATTTTAATCTTGGTGGTAGTGGGTTTGAATTTCACATCCATCACATAAGTGACAATCTTAATATATGTGTTTTTTTAATTTTAGGTTTTAGTGCACATTTTTAAAATTTTGAAAATAAAAAGTACATTATATAATTATTTTGTGTGTTTTGTTCACCAAAACACGAATATCCCTATATTTTTGGATTTATGCAAATTTTTGAATTGGTCCAATTTCTGGATTAGTACTTGGTAGATGAAGTCGGCCTGCAACTTATAAATGTAAGAAATAACTTTGAAACAATGATCAATGAAATGATGAGGAATACCAAGGGGAACACCGAGAAATGGTGGGTCTCTGGTATCTTGTTGTAGCCCAATGTAGATTACGTAATGGAGCGAAGCATGCGGCATCTGTCTCATTTGAAAAAAGTCATAATTATGAAATATGATTGTAAGAAAAGGGAGTATTATGTTTAGGGGTGATTTCCCAGAAATGTTTAAAAACTAGAAACTAAATTTTATAGTTTAAAAGAATCACAAAATTATAAATAAATTAAAAACAAGGGTACTCGAATTCGTAAGTCTTAGACCATCATTGTGGGTCTTCCCAGCCCCTTGCCCTAGCCGCTCGCTCCTTGCCCTTTGTTTCTCAGCCCTTGCCCTCACCCATATTCCCTCGTCCTTTGCCCATCTGCCCTCACCCTTCGCCCCTCTCCCCTCACTTCTCTCCATTCTCTCCTCCCTCTCTCCCTTTCCTTGCTCCACGTTGGAGCTTGTGGAGAGGGGGAGGGGCGAGGGGGAGGGGCGAGGCGGAGTTTTAATTATTAAAAATAAATTATGATTAATGTAATAGATCGTACAAATTTTTTTTGTTGAAAGTTTGAAGTTATTTTTTATAAATATAAAATATTAGGTTATATTTTTTCAAATATTTGTTTAAATTGCACCATAACACAATTCTATATCAAAAAACCTAAATGATTTATGATTCGTCCACTTTTACGCTTACCATTATTTTTGTTTATAAATGAAAAGATTCGCATTTGCTGCAATTGCACCCCATTGGGTATAACTTTCCATCGCTCTGCTTCTTCCACACTCGGGAACATTCACCTTTTTCTCATGGTCATAATTATGACTTTTTTTCAAACGAGACAAAAGCCACCTGTTTTCTTTCATTACGTAGTTTCCACGTGTTACAAATTGGAAAGATTCTCTAGGAATAGTACTATCCAACGAGGCAACGACAAGATATCAGAGACCCACCATTCTCGGTTCCCCACGGTGTTCTTCGTTATTTCATTGATCGCTGTTTCAGCGTTGTTTCTTACTTGCATCAGTTGCTGGTAGACCACATCTGTCAATCCAATCAAACTTTCACAACATGATACTATTTAATGCACCTGTCAATAAATATCGGCAATCAAAATAAACTCGAAAGCTTCTCCTTTATAAGATTGATCGGTGAGTTTTAACATTTTCGTTGTTACTTTTGTAATAGTCTTTGCCAATTCTCAAGTATGAAATGTGATGCTTCTGCATAAGTTTGAAATTTGACTCTCTTCACTATGTGGTTCTGTTCTCTAAAACAACGTTACTGAGTTAGTATTTTCATATTATTTTCTAATATTCCAAGTGTTAGAATATGGGAAGAAGAAAGTTAATAGAAATAACTTATTTCATATGCTCTAAAATTGATTACAAACATCGCACCATTTCAATTGATAGTATGTTCCATAAATATAAACATGTTATGTTAGATTATTTCTATAGGTTGTGTATTTGTACTATGATAAGTATATTTGTTCAATAATAATAGGTTTCAGATTCGAGAAAATAATAGTATATTTGTGTATTAGATCATCTTTATTAATAATTTATATAAAAGTAATTCCAATGATAGTAGAAAATAAAAAAAAATGTTATGTTTTGGATAATTTTGGATATTTTTATTAATAATTATGTTTTGGATATTTTTTTTAAAAGCAAAAACCTCAAGTTGCGCCATCATCTAGAAACTAAAGTTAGCTATACTAGTTTCATAAATAATCTACTATAATAACATTATGCATACATTTATGCATAAAAAGATGCCTAACATATATAGAATATGCATTTTGAAAAAGGTATAAAGAATATATATAATATATATATTCCAAAACATAGAGCATACATTTTTGAAACATTATACAGATGCACACAATATACATTTTCTATAACATATACAAAGCATACTTTTTGAGTAATCAAAATAAAAATATCTACAAAGCATATTTTTTAAAACATATGCAAAGTATACATTTTTGAGTTGGTTAAAAATCAATAAAAAACTAAAGTTAGAATACATATGCAAAGATACTTTCTAAAAAGTAATCACAATATTTGTGCAAAAAAAATGACTCAATTTCAATTATTTTCATAAATAGTATACTTTAATAAGGTTATGAATACGTTTATGCATGACATTATGTATAAATGATGCCTAACATATACATAGTATACATATTCCAAAACATAAACAAAGCATAAATTTCCAAAAAATATATAGAGTATCAAAGTATATGTTTCCAAAAGATATATTAAGTATATGTTTTCCAAAAGCATATACAAAGTATACATAGTATATGTTTTCTAAAATGTATAAAGAGTATATATTTTTGCAAAATATATATAAAATATGTGTTTCCTAAAATTTGTACAAAGCATATGTTTTCCAAAACAAATACATAGCATATATTTTTCAAAATGTTTACAAAGCATATGTTTTCTAGATTTTTTGCAGAGTATATGTTTTCAAAAAATATATACAAAGTATACATTTTTGAAAAACATATACAAAGTATATATATATTGTGTATATATTTTTTGAAAAATATATATTATATATACATATGTATAATATATACATTTATATATATATATATATATATATATATATATAGTTTATACATATAAATGGTATGTGTTTTGTATTTTCAAAAATATTATTAAGTTTTGGAAAACATTATTTTTGAGAGCACATATATTATTAAGTATTCATATATTTTTTCTTAAATTTTAATATGAGTTTTTTTTAATATTTTCAATTGAGATTCCTTTACATAAATTTTCCAAAAAAAAAAAAAACTAGTAGTATAACACAACAAAGTGATACAAAAATAATGAAAAGTTCATGTTGCAACCCTAATGGATGGTTCGTAATAAGCTCTTTTGCGAGGACGAACCTTTCCCTTAATGTATGAAGTAAGAAAATTAATAACAGAGTGACTCAATCCTTTTTTTTGAGCATCTTTTGAAAATAAATTGAACTAATAAACCAAGACTTAGTCATGATAGTATTGTTATATTTGATTATATGATAATTCAAAACTATAATTGGTTCAAATAAGACTTTTACATCATAATTGGCGGTAACTTCTATTCCATAATAATTTAGTGACAAATTTTCTTATTTTAAGTATGATACATGAAAAATAAGGTGTTATGTATGAATGAGATAATGCCAAATAGCAAGCAACTATTCCTAGTCAAGTGATAATTAGAAAAAAACTCATAAAATTAAGGAGAAAGCTTTCTATTATTACTAAAGATTATTGAAGATTGTTGATATAGTTAGAGGTGAAGATATACCATTTCTCATACTTGCAAGAATCTTTCATATTGATGTAAGTCAGCTTGTTTCATTTGCCATTGAGCTTTCTCTAAGTTTCTTTCAGCACTCTCATCATAATATTGCATTTCTTCTACTCTTGGTTAACAAATTCACAATGTATATTCTTGAAATATGCAATAATAGGGAAGCAAGTAATTGATCATATATAATTTTATATGGTGTAAGTGTAAGTCTAGTAGTTATGTGAAAGGAATTATTAAACCACTATTTTGTCAAGATAAGCTATTGCAATCATTTTTGTGGATTATCACCCATAATGTAACAAATATAAGCCTCCAATATTAAATAATATCATATACCTATCCATTTAACTGAGAGTGATAGAAAGAGCTCATGCATAATTATGTGTCTTATAATTTGAAAAGAGTATTTAAAAGATTTTTGATAAAGTTTACATCTATCACAAACAATAATAGTAATCATTCTATATAATCAAAATATATGATTCATAAAAAAAATTTGCAATATCTCATATTGAATATGAATGATTTAATGATACAAAGTAATTGTACTTGCTAAGTCGATCAATCATCACCAAAATGACACATTTCTATTCTAAATGTGTAGTACTTCAATGAAATTTATCAAAATGTTAGTCTAATTCTTAGTAGGGATTAGTAAACGTTGACGCAGTTTGAAGAAGCAATATTTTCATATGTATTGCATTGACATACATCACATATGACCACATAGTACTGGGCATCCCCCTTTAAATCCTGATCAATAGAATTCTCCCTTAATGCAATGTTAAGTCTTCTAGATCACAAAATAACATTCATTAGGGCTATCTTAACATTCTTGAAAGAGTGCATCCTTGAAAAACAAAGTTGCTCCTGGGACAAAGTGATCCTTATACCTAAGTTGATCGTCTATCAATGCGTAACCATGTTTGCATTAAGGATTAATTTTAAGGGCATCAAATACTATTGGGCATCCTTCTCGCAGCAAGAGAGCTCCAATCCACACACTGGATCTATCATATTTAATGATAGTTTCTTTTAAAAATCTGGTATGGTAAGAACTAGTTCATTTTTCATGTTTTTCTTCAAAGAATTAAGTGCAAATTTTACTTTAAAATTTCATTTGAATTGACCTTTTCATAATAACATAGTAAGAGTCCGATAAATAAGCCTTTTGTAGTAAAATTTTCAAGGTTGTGTGAGTGAGTAAGCAATCATAACTTTAATTTTTCTCGAATCGGTGAAAATCTCATCTTTGGAGATAAAGTGCCCAAAATACTCTACTTGTGATTGATGGAAACCATACTTAGAGGTGTCAAACGGGTCGGGCCGGGCCGGGCCAGGCCGACCCTTTTTTTTTGAGCACGGGCGTGCTTTCGTGCCAGGCCGTGCCTGGCCCGCTCGGCCCTGGCCTAGCCGTATGGGCCAAGAATTTTTTTAATTAATTTTTATTAATTTTTTTTAATTTTTATTTTATTTATATAAATTATTAAATTATATATAAAATTATAGATAATGTATAATATTATATATTAATAATATGAAAAATGTAAAAATTTATTAAAATAACTAAGTTTAAAATTTTTTTTATAATGTAATATAAAATTAGTTTAAAATTTATTAGAATTATATAATATAGTTATAAATTTTTAATTGAAAAATTAAAACAAAAAAATAAATAAATCAATACATTTTGTTAAAAAAAATAAAAATTAAAAAAAACATAAGCAACTCAAATGAAAAATGGCCAATCAGCCATTTGATACCAAAGGCCCGAACCAAACAAATTATAGTTTCAACATAACGTATAAATAAAGCATACAATCAATAAAAAATAAAACATCGAAATCAAAAAATAGTAGATCATCATCAATCGTCAATCGACATATCATGAACATCATCAGCCGCAACATTAAGATCAGTATCATATGGATCATCATCTGTAATCAACTCCTCCGCTATCGCAGTGGATGTGACTGTAGTCCCTGTCCCAGTCCTAGCTCCAGTACGATCATGGATGCTAAACATCGAATCCTTCCAATCCTTCAAACAAGCCAATACCTCAATAATATCTGGACGTAATCTCGATCTCCTATCCGAAATCATGTTCACTGCAACAGAAAAAGCAGACTCCGATGCTACGCTCGACACCGGAGGAGTTAGTAGATCCCGTGCCATCCTAGATATCACGGGAAAGGTAGACTCATATGATTTCTACTACTGTAATATATCAAGATTCTTAATATTAGAATGTGATAGGATTGAGCAGTAATCGGTATCTAAGTACCGAGAAAGCTCGCTCCTATGTGATGGCCCAGCCCTACGTTTCCTCCTCGCTAGCTGAATGGAAAATCGTCATCTCCGAATAATGTATCAATGTCCGTAATCACAGTCTCATTACCACCACC
Organism: Sapria himalayana; assembly: GCA_029783825.1. Classification (NCBI taxonomy): domain Eukaryota; kingdom Viridiplantae; phylum Streptophyta; class Magnoliopsida; order Malpighiales; family Rafflesiaceae; genus Sapria; species Sapria himalayana. The sequence goes on along the minus strand of JAREIK010002323.1, from coordinate 1,698,613 downwards.
ACCATACCCAGTATCGTAGTATGTGAACATGTCAGTCAACTTCTCGTGAATGAACCTTTCAGGTGGCTCTTCCAGGTTCATGCACGAGAAAATGTAGGTCAGGGTGTTTTCTACCCCTTCCTCCTTAACCCTAGGGTCCATGCATGCAGCGAGGTAATAAAGAGATGGAACGGTGGACCAGTACTTCAAGCACTTAGTTTTCATCTCTGCAACCATATGGCTAAGTGTCGTGTCAGCTCGATATTTCCTAAACATGTTACTAATATTGCATCAGCATCGGAGTGCAATGCAAGTAGTGGGCGTATAAACCGACGAACACATGTTCGTCGTGTCATAAAAAATTTTCAGAAATTTTATAAATGAAATTCTTGAAGCCCAGTCAGTGTCGTCAATAATAAGTTCGTCACTCTTACTATTGACGTAGTCGGATATTACGTGTTTGTATCCAACACATGATTTTAACATCAGGTACGTGTAATTTCAACGATGTCTCACATCCGATTCGAATTTTTTCTTCTTAAGATTCGCAGACAAACAGAGACTATCAATCTCTTATTGTCTACGAGTAGTACGGATATATTTTAGTGCATTACGTATATTATCCAACGCGGGGGAACACACCTTTATACCCGCTTGAACAATCAGGTTAATCACGTGACATATGCATCTGACATGAAAAATCTCTCCTAATGGTGTGCCTCTAATATTCCTAACAAACATGTTGATCGCTACTTCATTATTAGAAGTGTTATCGAATGTGACACTAAAAATTTTATTTTGAATTTTATATTCCCTAAAGATTTTCATCATACACTCAAAAATGGCCGGGCCATCATGAGGATGAAAAATCTCAGTGAATCCTAAAATTTTTTTATTGATTGTCCATTTAGAATATACATAGTGACTCGTGAGACATGCATAAGAAGAATCATCGTGACTTGTCCATATATCTGATGTCACGGATACAACTTCACTATATGTCATAAATTCCTTAATTATTTTTTGTTTTTCTAACTTATATATCTTTAGTATGTCATTCTTAGATGTGGTCCTAGGAATTCTACGATAGGAAAGCTGAAAATAAGTCTGCATGATGCACACCACCCTTGGATCTTCTGAAAATCTGATCGGAAGACCCATCAATGTGATGAGCCTGACCATGCCGTCCCTACCCAACTCGCTGGAGTATACGAAGGGAGTAAACTTTGAGACTGAACTCGATACAGTCTCAAAAAATGTAGTGCCAAGTTGGGTTTGCCTAGGATCTAAGGGTCCATATTTTTTGGTGCATAATTCGGCATGCCTCTTAAGGTCCCTAGTCCTAAATGAACTTTTACATGTTAATAGTCCTATACAATATTTGCACTGTGTCATTTCTTGTTCCTCACCTCTAACATTTTTTTGTGTTATGATTTTAAAATGAGTCCAAATTACAGAAGTTCTCATAGTTTTTTATTTTTTAGAACTTTGGGTTGAGACGACTGGAGAAACCAAAGTTTCAGCAGTCTCAGACCTTTGTGTAATATTTTTATTTTCTAAATTTAAATATGTTTCATTAGTATTTGTTATTTTTTAAGATTTTTGTTATTCAGAATAGTTATTTAGAGACAAGAAGACTGATTTTAATATTTTCTATTTTTGGTCTAGAGAGAGAAACTAGAGAGAGAGAGAGTAAAAAAAAACTTAAAATAAATTACCTGGTAAAAGCAGTGAGGTCGGTCACGTGCACGGTGCACTACAGTCAAGCTCAAAATTTAAAACTCAAGTTGAGATTCTCGAAAATCCAAGCCAAGTGCCGAAATCCCGAGTCCCGAGAGAGAGAAGCAAGATTTTTGCGAGAGAAAATGAGCGATTAGAAAGAAAATATGTTTATTAAAAACATAAATGTTAAATAGAGGAGGGGTGAAATTTATAGATTAAAGAAAATATTTTTTTTAAAAAATAATTTTTTTTAATTTTTTAGGGGATAGAATCATGAGGATAGTTGGATTTTGCCCCCTAGTCGTTGGAGGCGAGATCCAACGGCTGAAATTTAAAATTTTTATTAATTTTTTTTTCCCGTTGGGGGGGGGGGGGGAATTGGGTCGGTTCGGCCCTCAGGGGACCGCGGGTCGGGTCCAATCAGACCTGACCGGCGGTATTTTTTGCGGAAGGGGTGAAGCAAGGGGGTCGGGCTCGGGGGACACCCGACACGGGATGAACCCGTGCCGGTGTGCCGTGCCACGGGAACCGAACAGTGCCGGGTCAGGCATGGCTCGTCACGGGTCAAGCACGGCACGGCACGGCTCGTGCCTTACCCGGGCACGGCCAAACCGTGCCTCGGCCCGCCCCGGCCCGGCCCCGTTGACACCTCTAACCATACTTAGACTTTGTAACGAATAGTTGATATCACTGCGATACTTCCAAGGGGGTAGATAAATATTTCAAGTCTAACTATAATTCAAAATGTAATCAAAATATACAAGAATAAATTTGCAATGATAGGGATGAAATACTCTATTTATTAGACTTTGAAAGGTTTCTAGTTTATTTGTTAACCCAAAGGGTATGACCAATAATTTTTACTTGCCCTCATTAGTACGAAAAATTATCTTGAGTATAATGAGTATATGACATACTTTATTTAACCCAATGGGGATGAACTCATGGGTAGCTCGAACGCAAATTTAATTTTGAAAAAAAACATTTGTTTAATGTAGCTCATCAAGAAGTTCATTAATAACGAGTATATGAAATTTATCTTTAATGGTCTTCTTGTTTAAGGCTCGATAGTCTTGAAGAGTTATCATATTTTTTAACTAGAGTACTAAAGATGAAATTTGGCTTACATTCTATATTCCACCCACATCTCCCTCACAATTTTCTCAAATTTAATTTTTTAGGCATAAAGATACCGATAAGACTATATATTTATGGGATGAGTATTATGTATTAATGAAATCATATGATCTTGAAATCACTATGGGGGTAATCCATGAGGTTCTATAAACACATCCTTGAATTTGAAGAGGATATTTAAGAGTCTTGTATTATGATTTTCAATATTATTCGGTATGATATTTCATTGAATGGAAAGTAATCGAGCAATCACACCGTGCTCGAATTTGTTAATTATCTTCTTCATAAGTATTGGTTTGATAAACTTTTTTGCCATTCTTAGCCTTCTATAGAACATGTCATCATTTATAGAAGTGAAATTCCCTTTTAAGCTTATGCAAGGCACACACAATCAGTCCTAGAGTAGTAAGTCATTGAACTATTAAAACCACGTTATCCAAGAGATATTAAGTAAAAATGAACAGAGAATGTAGTACCTTCCATAATCCATTCTAACCATTGACACATTTTGTTTGAAATTCTAAAACTATTAGCAATTTTCATAATTAAGGAAATTGGTTGAATGATGGAGAAAAATATTCTTTTAGACATGTGATCTAAAATGTTGTAAGTGTTCCAAGAGTCGATCATTTTAGTAATTAGTTTTTTCTTGATAAATTTCTTGACTTGCATAGTCTTGTAAGATAATTATACTGAGAGTGCATGGATTAAGATTAATGATCATTGCAATTCTTTATTGTTATTAATTTGTTGATCATCTCTTACTACTTTTGGCTCTCATTTAAACCAAAAAATTTGATGTCTCATGTATTGATGGTTCATTATATATTTTTCATTACAGTAGTAGAGTAATTCCATCCCATGCATTTTGTTCATTTTTGTTTGTGAGATCCTCTTAATTGAAAGAAAAGAATGTATTTCTGACCCTAGTGGTTTGACCATTAAAGATGTTGATTTCATTTGTATTTGATTACAAACCTTTTGAAATACACATTTTTTCGGTAGCAAGGCTTGACCCATAGTTTGTACTAGAGTTGTGGGTTTGAACATGGAGATTTTATTATGAATTTTCAATAAGCCATGTAATGCACTTATGCATGCTAATGACTGTACAAAGTCATACTGATATTGCTTCACATTACTAGTTTATTGCAACTTAGTTTTTTTGATCACATTTTAATAAATGCTAGGTCCAAATTGTATAATTTCTTTTAAGGAATTTTTTCAACATACATGCAAATTAGTCTTCTCATATCTTTGGATCCAATCAAGAGCCATGCCCTCAAAATTAATGGAAGCTCCATATACCTTGTCCTCTTTTTCCACTCCATGATAACTAATGATTAATATGTGGATATCCATCCTTGAGGGTTAACATCATTAAATTTTGAGAAATCAATTCTATCATACTAAGCCTAAATTTTACTGCTATGGTTTGGATTTACTTGGTTGCCGCTATGGCGAGAGGTCTCTTTGTGGTTGAGTTCAGAGATCACATAATTATTATTCTCTTGATCATATTTTAAAGATATTACAACCATCCAATCAACGAGTTCCTTTAAGGCTTGGGTTTGCTGTTGAATAACTTCAATTTGAGAATGTGACACATTACACAATTGTTTCAATACTTATTTAATCTGCTTTATCCTGTTCAAGGGAGTGAAACCGGGAGGAGGAATCGAGATTTCAGGCTTTTAGAAAGAATAACTCACTTTTTTTTCATCTAACCTATTATGTCTTTTGGAAGTAAGTCATATAATCTCTTTCGATACTAAATGATAGAGATGGGGAAGAAGAAAGATAAATAGAAAGAATTTTTATAAGTTTTAAAATTGATTAGAAATAATATGCATTTCAATTAATGCAATTTCTTAAATATAAAAAAGTTAAATTAGAGCAACTTAAACTTATATAAGAGAACTCTAATTATAATATAAAGTCAAAAAAAGTCAAAAATAATACAAAAAAAAAGTATTGCAATATTAATTGAAGGTTTTTGCTATAATATTATTGAGAGGTTCGTAACATAAAAGTTTGTTTTCCATGTTGGGGCTCTTCGAAGATTTATCTTGTTTTGCATGATCCTTCAATCCTTTCATATTTAATAAGTCGATGATAATCCACAATCTTTATCGACTATTTCAATAATGTTAAAATGGCTTTAAATATGTGATTGTTATTGTACTTTTTATATGCATATAATAGAATCATGATGATTACATGGCCCTTCCCACACATGGGATGTAGGGACAATAACGTAACTATTGATTAGATGTGAAAAATTATCTTGAACATTGAGAAAATTTAGTGGTAGCATGATAAAATTTCAGGCTGATATGGTTTGTTTAGTTGTTATACCAAATGATAATTATGTTAATTTCCATTTGGAACAATTTTTGAAAATTTATTTTAAAATAAAATGCACCAACACAAAGTGATTTTTTTTTGTCTAATCTCACACCGAACATGTGACTATTATCTATCATTTCTAGTTGTGATAATTCAAATAATACATTATGGAACAACTCTTTGAAGATGTATTTTTGATCAGTGTTTATTCAGTGCTAACATATGCTTGCCCATAGTTGAACACATGCTTGTCCATTTCAATAAGTTATGTGCTTTGCAAAATGTACAAATAGTTGCTTGATTATTGTCGAGGCTTGACTTATTTTTCTTTCATGTTCAATTTTTTCATTGTTTGGAAATATCTGATGTGAGAAATACCCCAAAACATTTACATGGTGGGTATTATATTTATTAAAATAATTGTTGTGATTAGTATATATATATATATATATATATTTTTTCTTTATATTCTCTTTCTCCTTCTTGATCTCCATCATATGAAAAACTATAATTGATCATAATATGGTATCAGAGCCACTCTTCTGTGTTATCATGTTGTTAAGGTAGAAACCTATATACAATGTATGTTTTTAATATATTTTTTGGTATGTTGTAGTAGTGGATATGTGACAATGAGAATTTGGAGATCTAGAACCCAATGGTGCCAGTCTCCATAGTGGTTGGCATAGTGGTGCCAATAAATAATTAGTATAATAAATGTGTGTATTTTAAGGATTAAAAATCTTTGTTTTTAGAAGTTTGATATAAAATCATGATAGTTTTTGTAAATTTGTCTTCATTTGATATTATTTTTAAAATTAACCGTGTTATGAATTTATTTATAAAATAAAGGGAAAGAAAATGGTTGGAATCAATGCGAGACAACAAAGAATAACCAAGTGGAAATTGAGGATATATATGTATATATATTTCTTATAGACTATAACAGTGATTAGTTAGTTTGTGACTCAATGTTACGTGAGTTTCTTATTAGAAAATTCATCTCAAGTAAAAAGTAACAAATGGATGATAATTTATGCGCAACTACTAGTACATTTTTGATAGTTAATTGATCTAGTGTGTCCAATGTATTTGGCTCTTGTGATACATGCAAGAAGATCTAAGATTTGGGCGCATCAATGTATTGTTCAGATATGTTTTATTTGTATGATGATATTACTCAACTATTATTATATAGATAGATCGATTGGATAAGATATCTAATAATATGATTTGGACATCATTATGTGACATGATAATACTTGTATTGATGGATTAGACTGTATTGTGAAGATTTGATAATCATATTTATATTCATTGCATGCATCAATTGTGAGAGTGATGTACTATTTTGTAGACATAAATTTTTGGCAAAAAAAATATTTTGTCTCTCTTAGAGATTTATCAGAGTAATTTAGGCATCCATACTTATATATAGATAGAGTAAAGTTGGTATGATCACCAATATCACTATGGTGTCTTCATCACATAATGGAAGTGAGAGAGCTCAGAGAGCTGACAGAGGTACTCTTAGAGGGAGATAGAGTGATAGACAATAATTACCCATTTTTTTCTATAAGAGTGTGATATACTCAGAAAATATGTTAGATATTGCATCATGAGTTATGATAAACTTTTCAAGGTTTAGAGACTACCCAACAAATAATTGGACCCACCCAGATTGGATCTCTATGGCTAAATGTACCTATCTTTTTTATATTTATGATTTCTGAAGAGGAGTATGTCTGACTTTTTTTCATGAATGCTATATTTTTATTGGCTTAGGTCGAGACATTTTTATGTCAATCGCTCTTTTTGTTTGTCAATTCATTTTGAATTTTGAGTCATAGATTTGAATATCAATATTCATGTTATATCTAATCATATTCTTTTTACTTTAAAAGTAGAGTCTAGAGCTACTCATATTATCGTATTCGTAGCTAATGACATAGATGTATGGGCTAGAATACATGAAAATATTAATATTGAGTGTTTTCTTTTAGCATATATTATATATATATATATATATTAGAATTTTGTCATAATCTATTTTCCATTAGTTGCTTTACTAAGTATCTGAGTTACGATAATTTTTTTTTGATGTCTATATTTAAGATTGACATATCCGACAAATGGTTTCTAATGATTAAGTGAGGTGGATTGTGCCTATTTTTCTCCACCCATAAGAACTCATCTAGATGTACATCAATTATTGATTTACTGGTAATACATTCTTGATTGGGATATTTATCATTGTACAAGTCGAAGATTTTGAAGTTGATTATTATGAGTATAATATTTATTGAATGTCAAGTATATCAGTTAGCAAAATATATTAGATGTTCTTTATGTGACACATCATATGGGTACTAGGAGGGATTATTCTATCTGATATACTCAGATGTTTGGGGACCATATAGGATGATTACATATGATAATTTAAGATATTTTATTATTTTGTTGATAATTTTACTTGATATATATGAATATTAATATTTTGAGAAAGATTTCAAAAAATTTTTCTTGTATTGATTTTTATAATAATTAGGTAATTTGACACATTGATGCCAATTTGATATTTCATGAGTGAATGAATTATATTGAGATTAATTGTTATTTTATATGAGAGAAGATTCAAGATAATTTGATAGTCATTTCTTACATACTTAATATCAAGCATATTATATATATTTTCATGAAAGTTATAAGGATTATATGTTGCTTTCTTATCTAACATGGAAAGCATTGACATGTATGCGCCAAATTGAGGGAGAGACATTGAAGTTTGATTTTATTTTTTATTATTATTTATTTTTTATTACATGGAATGATGGAAGAATTTAACATGTGGGCAGCTGTAAACCATATATATGGTTGGCGTATTTTAAAATTTATTATTTTTACAATTAATAAAAAGTTTTTTTTTAATTTTTCCCGTTTATTCCACATCCCCACCCTCCTTCTTGAAAATTCTGTGGCCTTAACTATAATTTTGCCCCAACAAGAAAGATTTAACATGTTTTCTTAATTATTTGACTCAAATGTAAGAGATTTTTTTTTTTGTTTAGATTTATCATTCTTAATATATTGAAATAAATGATCAAGTTAAGAGTGTATAAATAATTATTCAAGGTAATAAAATAGTTTGGTGATTTATTATAGATAAAGAAGAATGACATTGATCACCTCTCAATTCCTAAAAGAAATCTTTCTGAAAATTATCTAATCCCAATTAAAAATATCAGACAAGGAAAAATTTAGATTATAGTTTAATTGATTAGAAATGTCTTATAAAAGATAAACTACAATAAATTTATAAATCAATAGAATACAAGAGAGTAAAAGTTAAAAAATTAATATTTTCATATCTAATAATTTTAGATGTCTAATCATAATTATTGTAATGTTATGAGCTATTGTATCTAAGAAGTTTATTGATTTATTATCTTTAAAATGCATATTACATTTAAATTAATTTCTCATGCAATTGAAATAAGAGTGATACAAAATAATTTCTAATGGCTAGGTAAATTCTATAGTGGATGAGAAAAACCCTGGATAATCATTTTGGTAACAATTATCATTTTAATGGTCATACTTCACAATGACATTTGATTACAAAGAATTTTAACAATCAATGGATTGGGTTGGGGAAATCTTGATTTTTAAATTAAAATAAGTTTTACTAATAGATATACCTTGAAAATTGCTATAACACTTTCAGAAATATTGATTATATCAAGTTGATAAATTTGAAAAAGTTTATGTTTTAGGCTTTGGATTTTGTTCAGAAAAATATCTTGAAAAATCATAAAGTATTCAAATAAATTTGTTTTTCTAAAATAACATCATGAAGTAATTGTGTCTATGATGAAAGATTGGTTAAAAATTGTTGAGTCAAATTTAACACTTAGTATATGGATTACGTAATTATATACTATATTTTATGTGTTGGCACACTTTACATAATAAGATTGTAGAAAAGAAAAATAAATATCTGGTTGAAATGACTTGGATAATACTATTTGGTAAGAGTATTTTAATTTTTTTTTGAGAAGATATGATATTAATCAGAAATTATTTTATCAACTGGATATCTATCTATATATGTCTTTTTTGATCCTATATCTTGAAGAAATATTTTTTAAACTTGTCTCTATAAATCTTTGGGAGTACTTGTTTTCCACACGATAATTTCCTAGGAAGAAATAAAATGACACTTAGGGCCTTAAAAGTGTGCCTTACGTGGTTATTCAAGTATATAAAAAGAGTAATTATTTTTTATTAGAGTTTGGTAGAATTTTAGTGAGTAATGAAGTTATTTTTTTGAGTATGACTTATTTTTTAGTGAGCCTTTGAAGAGTAAGAGTATACAATATAAATTTAAATTTGTTACTTTTCCTTACTCATTTGATGCTTTATTGAACCTTTAGTTTTGAGAGAGTCACCTATTAATTGCATCTCAACTTGTTAATTTATAATATGATGCTATTCTTCCCAAGAGAAGAAATCTCTCTCTAGTCTAGATGACATTATATACTAAGAGTCTACTCTAATTCATGATCATGATCATTGATCAGTTAGAGATTGAGAGACTTGACCTCCTAAGACTAAATCTATACTAAGAGAATGTGGTATACACAATCTGCTCAAACTATAGATTTCTTAAAATTAACTCTTATAATTTTGATATTTTGATTGCTCTAAGAAAGAATAAATGAATTGTAATCAATACTCGATTTCACATGTTTTATTGTACTTATTATGTCTTTTATTATCTTTTACTTCCTTTATTATTTTTTTGTTCATATTAGAATATTTAGATTTTCTTCTGAGATATTATCTCATCTCGGATGACATCAAGTCATATTAGAAGAGATAAATATTTTTAATTATAATTAGATTCTGGAATTAGTATCACAACCTTTGAGAAGGTATATTATTAATTGCAAGTGAATATTTATTATGAAGATATGTCCAGATGGGAAGGTTTGATTTAAGATGAGATTTGTCATGAGTAAATTTACTTAGATATTTATACTTGGTGTGAATCACTAGGACACTTTTTTTCCTAAATGAGAATCATAAATCCATCGCCAAGACTAGTGACTAATATGACATCCATATAAATTCTTGTTTTACTGATAGCTTTTCACAGATGGATAATACAATAATTTAATATGAAAAATAATTTTTTTTATACTGACCTTGAGGAGGAGGTGTATATAGAGTTGTTATCTGAGTTTTGAGGCACATAGTCAAACTTAATTTATAGATTACAGGAATATATTATATTGCTTGAAGTAGTAATAGAGAGTTTGATTTGTTAGATTATTGTAAATACTTATTTTGTTTGATTTACACATGTATGTTACATTTTTTTATTTTTTTTTTTGGAAGAGTTTTGACTATAAGATAATTTTTATTATTGTATATATGAATGATATTCTGATTATAAGAGATAATGAGTTAAGAATCAATTAATTTAAAGAATATTTTAAATAATAATTCTAGGTGAATGAATATAGAGATTTAAATATTTGTTAGTATAAAAGTGATATTTTCTAGGAAAGATATTGGTTTATCAAAAAGAAAGTATGTAGTGGATACTCACATGAATTGATTATTTTAGGTTATGCTCCAATACATATTCATATCAATCCATATATTGATTTCATATCTAATATAAATTTTCTATTTGACTATTACTTATAGAAAAATTATAGAAATAAAATAATTATCTGATTATTACCAGACTAAATATAACTTATACAGGTAACATAGTTTGTCATTTCCTATTTTTTTGATATGTTCACTTAAATGCCGTTATATAAATATTGATGTATCTGAAGAAGTTTTTATGACAAAAAATCTTTTTAAGAGATCACGAAAACTTGTAGTTAGCTGAGTATTTATATTTTAATTGAGCACCAATTTGTATCGAGCATTAATCTATGATATATTTTTGTATTTTTTGAGATAATTTTATTTCTTAAAAAAAGTAAAATTCATTGTTATTTTAAAATCCAGTGTAAAGGTAGAGTTCAGTACAACGATGACAATCACTTGCAAATTACATTAGATCCGACACCTACTTAAGGATATCATTTATCTCATTTTCTTTCTTTGCCTATTTCTCTTTATTATGATAGTCAGATATTGAGATATATTATTTTTAATTTAATATTTTATGAGCGCATGAAGTACATAAATATAAATTACTTCTTGTTCATAGAGAAGATTCATGATAAAAATAATATATTAATTTATATTTTAGATGACAGTGCATCTAATATTCTTCAAGATAGTCTTGAAGAAGTTTTAACTTATTTTTTCTCTCCAAGTTTAATATTCTGAATCTTTACATATCAGTTAGAGATGAGTATTATGTTATATAACTTTTTTTATTATTTTATTTTATTATATTATGGATGAGAGTATCCTACTTGTGTCATATTTGGTTTCCCTGGGTTGGATAATAAGTTTAATTATATTTTATTTTATTTTATTTAATAATAAATTTGATTTAATTTAAATATAAGTAATTTAATAAATATGTTGAATTTTTTAGTGTTATTGTCATATTTTAATATGTGCATAGTTAAAAGGTTTAGAAATAAAATTATTTTATTTCATATTATTTGTGAATGCTATAATTAAAAGAGTATGAAATAATAAAAACTAATGAGACAAAATGTGTATCACTTTGGACCCTATGTGGCTTATATGTGGATCAAAGTGGAGAGAGAAAAGTGAAATAGGAGAGAGGAAAGAGAAAAGGCCAAAAAAATGTAAAGGAAATATAAAGGAAAAATCAAGGGGAGGCATGTGTTTTTGTGTTCACACGAGGAAAGAGATACATTAAACAAAAACAAGATTCTTGTTCCTCATTGTTTTTCTTGAAAAACTAGAACAAAAAATAGCTTTTGTTCTTAATACACACAAGGCTTGGGCGATTTTAATGAGAATTCTTTTTTTTTCTTCTCCTCTCAATTTGTATACCACCTTGGTATAATGGACGTGTGATATTGGTGTGCTTGAGCTTGGGTATGAAAAGAATTTATCGGTGTTTAGAATTAATTCGGTGGAATGCATGAAGGACCATTATAATTGATTATTTCGGATCCTAGACAAAGTTTGCTAGAATATTTTAAGAATTCCACATATTTTAATTACAATTTATTCTTTATAATTTATTAGACATTAGATTGTAATTGGACAATGAAATTTTATTATTTAATTCAACTTTGTTTATTTTATCTATTTGTATATATATTCTATCAAAGATTTTTGGTCAGAATATAGTTTTGGGGCAGAATAATTTCGACTAAAACTTAAAAATATCTTTTGGTGAAAAATATTGAAAATTTATTATTCAGACTTGATAAAAAATATAATTTAGATAGAATTCAAATGTAATTTTATTTGGAATAATAGAAAAATTTTTTAATAGTAAATTTGAAATATTATATATTTGACATAATAAAAAATTTAATTTTTGGTATAAAGAAAAAATATATTTTCGGGAATAGAAAAATATAATTTTGGTATAATTAAATTGCATGGTGTACATTTTACTTAATGGCTATACAATTAACATGTAATTGTGTATATTGATTTTTCCTTAATTTTACCATACATATATACACAATTTGAACATAAACATTGCTTTTACACACAAATTTGTACGTTTTATTTTGTTGATTATTGGCTTGACATTTTTACATCTTTCACAAAAAATGAAATATATAGAGATATGTTTATCTTACTAAGGATTAGGATTTATGGTGAATAATAGAGAAAGAAAAGAGAGATAAGAGCAAGTAACAAAACAAAAAACTCAATAAATTATTTATTAGAATAAAAAATCAACCTTTTAATACTACATAAATCCCATATATATATATATATATATATATATATATATATATATATGGTTTGGGGGCAGCCCATAAGACATGTATTCCCAAACAATAAAATAAAAATAACATAGAATAAACTAAAACTTAATACTTCCTTTAAAGCCGAGGTGTATATGTTATGAATTCTCAACTTGGAAGAGATGAAAGAAACATATAGTCATCTGAGAATCTTTGTAATAATATTTGTAGTCTGGTCATTAATAAGTATGTATGCTATAGCAATTGAACTATTTTGGATCTTCTTCTAAATGAAATAATAATCAATTTTAATATATTTTGTTCGTTCGTTAAACACTAGGTTGACTATAATGTTCTAGGCTGCATGAGTGTCATAATAAAATATCATTAGTCTCTAAATTGGTAGGCAAAATTCATCTAAGTGAAAGTGGTTGGTTCACTAGAGAAGTAGATGGTTCATTAGAGTTCATAAGTAGCTGTTGTCATAACTTTATATTTTATTATTATATTGCATTTTAAAATAATTGTCTATCTTGCTTTTCCATGACACAAGGTTACCTGCAAAAAAATACAAAAAACACGTGGTGAATCTCATCTTTATAGTCATACTAGTCAAATTAGAATTGGAATACGTTTTTATTCGATTATGCTCATGATCTTTAAATATAATCTCATATTATGAAACTTTTTTAATATACTTGAGGATCTTGAAAATTATATTCATATGAATCTGTCTAAGAGATTTAAGAAAATAACTAATTATACACACAATGTAAATAATATGTAATATAATTATTATCAAATAATTTAGTTTTCCTATGATCATTTTATATCTATTGGAGTCAATTTATGAATTAATATATGTATACAAGTTTATACCTGGATCAAGTATTGAGTTTGCAAGTATACATCTTGATATATTAATGTTAGATAAAATATCTAAAGCATATCTCTTCTTAATTAGTCGCATCAAGTATAGTGGATGTATGAATGAGATTAATTATTACTCCATGGGGAATAACAACTGGACATGGAAATAAATGTACTATTACAATATATGAAAGTGTTTTTTTGGATCAAATCCTTAAAGAAAGACTTATCCTCGAAGAATGTGATATCAATACTCATAACTCTCATAATTTTTGATGAATAAAATATATTTTTTTTCTGAGTATTCAAATACTCAATGAAGGCATACTTGATATATGTTGTCATCTTTTCTTTACTTGGAGAAAGATTTTGAACAAAAAAAAATGTATCCCAAAATTATGAGTGGAATATGAAAGAGTTTGTCTTTGGCATATATGGGCTGAAATGCGATATGACCTAAGAGGCTAGAAGATAACATCAAATTGATTAGAAAATTAGTAGTTAATACTATTTCTTACTAAAAATATTTAGGTACACTCCTATGAAGTAAGAGTATCATAGCAATCTCAACTTGATGTTGGTTCTTTCTTTCAGCTATCATATTTTATGTAGAAATACCAGTACAAAATATCTGATGAATCATTTTGTGTTCCTCAAAGAAATAGGAAAATTGATGAAAATAATATTTAAATGCATCATCATTTCTTGATATCTTATTGTTATATTTAAATTGAATTTTTATTTAATCATAAAGTTTTATAAACATAGAAAAAATTTGAGATATTTTGTTAAATAATGATAATCATGTAAATCGAATGTAATTATCACATGTGATCTTTTTATAGAGTCCTCAAATATCTGAGTAGATCAGATAGAATGAGTTGCTCCTAGTACACTCCTAACATACCAGATAAGAAGTTCTAGTATATAATTTCTATCTGACATACCTCAATCAATTAACATCACTCATGAAACTCGGTCCTATAATCTTCATCATCTCTATTAAAGGATATTTTAATTAAGAATGAATTATTAATAAATCAAAAGTAGATTGATATCTAAAAGAATTCATGTAATTCGAGATTGAATAGATATAATCTATCTCATTTAATCCCCACACAAGTAATTTATCTAGTCAGAAGATTCTGCATAAACATATCCAAATAAGAGAAAATAATATCAAAATATTATTACTTTATAAAATATTAATAGAAAATAAATTATGATGAAATTTAACTATATATAAATTATGTGTCAAAAGAAAATGATCAATATTAATATTGTCATGTTCCTTAACCTATAAAAAAAGTGTAGTTACTTGTAGTATGGATATTAATTCTTGAACCCATAACCTAATAGTTTAGAGTAAGGTGGTGAGAAAAATGTATAGTGGGTATAGGTGTACCTAATCCAATGACATCTAAAGAGCAAAATTTGGAGTACTCCCATGAGAATGTCATTGTCCCATCTCAAGTGTATTCGGTCATAGAAAAACAAATATAAGTAGGTTTAGTGGTTTGTTATATAATCTCTAAATCTTAAAAAAATTTGTCATAACTTGGGGTGCAATGTTTATCACCTCTTCGGAGTATGTTGTGACCTCACAAAAAGAATAGGCCATTATATTCTTCATGTCTCTCGGCATATCTTTGCAGGTCTTCTTTTCTCATTATTGCAGTTTAACAATGATGACACAATACTACAACTAATTATATCAACTCTACTCGATCTAGGTATAATTATTATTACTTGAGTCCAAACTCTCTTGCAAGTGTCACAATAGCCAAATATATTTGATATGCTATGATCAACTGATTATTATCAGTAAAATAATAGTTGTGTGTCGATCTGCTTCTATTTATCTATCTCAGTATAAATTTGAGGTGTGTTTTTCAATAAATAGTCTTGTATCTTTAGGCCATAAACTAGATCTTCATCAATATAACCTAAATAGTAAAAGTGATGGATTTCAAATTTTCATCAGGTTATATCTCATGGTCTCACATAGATTTTAAATATCTTTTTATCTCATCGATATCTCATAGACAAATGTATACTTCTACCAAAAAAGGTTGTGAGAATCAAATTAAAACATGCATATACAATATTTTGTTTTATTACAACTCAAGAGAAAAAAAAAAACTTAAAAACATTTTTTAATTTCCAAAAAAAAAAAACTTAAACATTTTGTAAAATTTTCAAAAAAAAAAAAAAACTTTTAATATTTAGCTTTCTATAAAGTTGTTGCCGCATTGGCCACCGTCGATGAATTTTTTCACAAATTCTGTATTCGAATGTTTGACTTCTGCAAAACAGCAAAAAAACACTGGTAATTTTTGGAAGTGCAATGGTTTCTGTGTACATAATCAGACTGATAGTTCTTGCCGAAAAAAAAAACTCTTGGCAATAACTATTGCTGGAGAGCTCCCAGAGGGTGCACCATCATCTGCACACCACAGTGTCGGCTCCCCTTTGCTGGAAAATCTAATCTGATACCATGTTAATCTTACGGGGGGTTTGGGTTTATGCTGAAGAGGGGAGAAAGATAGGATAGAGAGAGAAGAGAATGCCACAAAACAAAAAAAACTAAACAAAATATATATTAGAATGAAAAATCAACTTTTTGACATAACATAAATCCTCTATATATATATATATATATATATATATATATATGGTTTGGGGTAGTCTACAAATCGAGTGCTTTTAATCAAAAAAAAAAAAAAAAGAAATAAAATCAATATAAAACATACTAAATTCCAAAAATATAGATTGTAAATTTTGTTAAAGAGAAAATTAAAGAAGACCAATTTATTTTAATAACATATATTCATGCTAGACAATAACTTCTGAATATATTCTCAAGATTGTTGAGAGGGTCATAATTTACTTTCATTTCTTCAAAATTTAGGCTACCAATATTTTTTTCCTTTTTTTTTTTTTTTAATTTTTTAAATGGCAAATTATTGATGCATAACCTTAAAAGAATATTGATGTATTTTGGAATTATTTTATATAATTATTTGATTTATATTATTGAATGAGTGTTTGTGGGAGTATTATCTATGTTATTATTTTGTTCACTTTTTTATATGAATAAAATTATTGTTTTATCTATGATATTATTGATTTTTGTATTCCTTTTCTAGTAATAATTTGTCAGATTTGGAATGGAGCTGTTAAAATGCTCCCCTTTGCTTGGTTGCCTTAGTACCTACCCCGAGAATTGGAGTCATTGATAGTTGGCTCTTTTTCAAGTCTGCTGATGTTCTAATCTATAAGAAATTGATTGTTCTAGGTGGTGTTTTTTTTTTTAATTTTACTGGTTACTCGTTTTTCTTTTTATACTGTAACAGGGATTTAGTTCTTATCATCACAATGACAGTTACTCCTAAGATTTCAATCACCAATGGAAATCTTGTGGTTTTTGGCAAGACAATATTGACTGGAGTACCAAACAACATTGTCTTGACTGCAGGATCTGGAGTTGGACTCATTGCTGGTGCATTTATTGGTGCTACTTCCACACATAGGAAAAGTATCCATGTTTTTCCTGTTGGTGTTTTAGAGTATGTTATGACCTTTAATTTTTTTGCTTTATTGGCAAAAGTACTAGGATGCTGTTTTTTAATCCTCTTGGATCAAAGTATTCTGTTTTATGCATGTTATACTCATTATTCTCGGGGTAATTATTCTATTTTAAAAATGGGATGCCAATCCATTTTAGGCATCTTTTTTTGGAAGAAACACAAACAAGTAGATAAATGTTTTTTTTTTTTTTTTTGGAAAAACAATTAAATAGATATTAGATTTAAGGCAGAACTCGTTAAAAAAATAGAATAGTATAAAAATAAAAAAATAGAAAAATAGAAATAATATTTTTCATCAATATTGAAAAATATAAAAGAGACATATACGTGTCATGGTTGGGCAACCCACATGCTATGTGCTTCCATACAATGTAAATGAGAAAAATAAATAAAAAATAGACCTACAGACTATATTGAACCTCAATATCCTTTATCATGTAGGTATGTATATGTCACAAATACTTAACTTAGAAGAGAGGAAAAATGCATGTTCCTCTAAACATCTTTGTGAAAATGTTTACAATTTACTTATTGGTAGACATGTAAATAATGACTATCTAACCATTATGAATTTTCTTTTGTATGAAGTGATAAATCAATATTAATATGTTTTATCTGCTTGTTGAACATCATGTTGATAACAATGTACTAAATTGTTTGTTTGTCATATAAAGCATAATTAATCTTTGAACTAGTAAAAGTAAGGTGAACTCTTCCAAAAGGTGGTTAATCAACTATACCTAGAGGTGTCAAACGGGCCGGCCCGGCACGGCCCGGCCAGTTTTTTTAGGGCACGACCGTGCCACCGTGCCGGGCCGGGCACGGTTTAAAATCATCCGGGCACGGCATGGCCCGTAGGCACGGCAGGCCGAGCCGTGCCGGGTCGGGAGTCGGGACCGCGGGTCGGGATCCAATCAGACCCGACCTGTGGTCTTTTTTTTGGGAGGGGACGGGTCACGCCCACGCGTGCCCGCGTGAAACCGGCACGGGAAGAACCCGTGCCGGCGTGCCGTGCCTCGTGCCGGGCTGGGCCAGCCCGGCCCAGTTGACACCTCTAACTATACCTCACAATTAATTGATATTATAACTCTGTATTGTGTTAATGCAAAATTTAGAAATAATGGAATGTTGAACTATTTAAATATTTGAGAATCTTGAAAATTATGTTCATATGAGTATGTCTGAGAGAATAAAACGACTAATTGTACTAACAATGTAAGGGATATATGGTTTGATTATTATTAGATAATTTAATCTTTCTTATGATTTTCATATATTTAATGGAATCAACTAAGTATCTAGTACCTGGATCAAATGGTGAATCAATCATTTTGTAGTTCATCATACTAAGATCAAACATCATATCTAAAAAATATTTTATTTGACAAAACAATATTATTTTCTGAGTATCATATCTTAATACCTAGAAAAATATCTAAGATGATGTAAATTGTGAACTTGAAACTTGCTATGTAAGAATAATTTCATTTGATATATACCAAACTAATATTCTCTTATAATTAGAATATTATCAATATACATCACTAATATCACATATAGAGGTGTCAAATGGGCCGGCCTGGCATGGCCCGACCTGGTTTTGGGCTGCCCAACCAGGCTATCGTGCCGGCCCCGCACGGACTCGTGGCTTGAAAATCGTTGGGTTCGGCCCGGTTTGGATCTGACAAAACCCTAATTTTTTTTTAAAAATAAGGGTTTTAGCAGCACGCCACCGTTCCGTCGCGTGACTTTGCTTTTTTGGGGCTCAAGGAGTCTCGTCTGTCGGGCATCAGCTTGTATTGACCACGTTTGGTGCGTGGTCACACATGCTGTGCTCACGTGCCGGGGCACGACACTGTAACTTGCCGTGCCGAGCCGAGCACGGCACTGTAGCGTGCCGTGCTGGTCACGGGCATGGCTGAACCGTGTCGTGCCTGTGCCGGGCCAGGCTGGCCTGGCCTATTTGACACCTCTAATTACATATTATTTTTATGACCCATATGTCGGTAGAAATAAGAAGAAATTATCATGCATCTTCAAGACCAAAAGTGGAAAGTGCTAAAGAGAACTTGCTAAACCATGATAGTAAGATATTTGCTTCATGCCATAAGAAGCCTTTTGTGCTTATACACCATGCATGTGCTCCTCATAATAGTTTATTCTTGTTTGTTTGTTGGTACATAGATATTTTTTTCTTATGATCACCATGAAAGAATATATTTTTTACATTTAACTGATATACAATTTCTCAATGGGATGCAATAATAGCAACAAAAACCAAATTGTGACTATCTTGGCTATAAGATAAAATGTACCTTAATAATCAATACTATAAATCTGTGTAAATTATTTGACTACCAAGAGTCATTTAATACTTCCTGTAGACTTTGTTTTCATCATGTATACCATCTACATATATCCCACTATAAGCTTACATGAATGCTTCGAAATAATACCCCAATTATAATTAGAAATAATTGTGCCCAATTCATTTAACATAGTTTATTGTCATCCTAAATAACTAAGTATCTCAAAAAGAATATTAAAAATTCTATAACTATCAAGAGTGGACAAAAATAAAAATATGTTATACTAAAATAAAAATATATTATACTAAAATAAAAATAAGAGAGTAAATGTGATAATAAATACTGAGTAGAATACATATATGGTCTATTCCATAAAACTATCACAAGATCTAAGTCACAACATGAAACCATATCAATTGACAATACATGAAAGTCATTCGTGGAAGGTTCATTGATGTATCTTTCTGATATATATCTTTAGATTGAGATTATCAAAGCTTCTAACTTTTATCTCTCATTTTTAAGAAGACATATCTTGGACTAGTGGACACTAACATCAAAAAGAGGAGTCTTATTATTCTCAAAATTAGTTGTACTATTAGGATATGGTGCATGATTAGGTGCACGAGTAGCTGTTACCTCGTGGGGAGTACCAATTAGACAAGGGAATGAAATGATTATCACTATGGTATCTAATAAATTATTTTCTTGGATCGAGTCCTTGAAGAAAATTTTTTTCTCAATTATAGCCAGTATAAAAATCTAAGTATTAAATCTTATTCCTAATTAATTATTGTTTGTTTTTGTCTTGAATTTGACCCTAATTAGGGGTTGAAATTCATGATTAGGGTTGCATGGCTTTGGCCTCGAAACCTAAATCCTCAATCTTATTTTTTGGCTTTTTTTCTAAGCCTCCTATTCATTTTATCGGCGTCCATTGAATTGTTGTGCATATTTTTAAGCTGGAAGTCATAAATTTAGGTTGAAGTTACAATAGATGTGTCAAACGGGTTGGGCCGGCCCATTTTTAAGAGCACGGCCATGCTTTCGTGCCGGGCCAGACATGGTTTATAAAAACTAGGCCCGGCACGGCCCGTCGACACGGCGGGCCGTGTCGGGCTAGGAAAATAGGAATTTTTTTTTAAAATTTTATTGTTTTAATTTTTATTTTAATTATATAAATTATAAAATTATAGATAATGTATAATATTATAAATTTATAATATGAATATTGTTTAAAATTTATTAAATTTACAATGTGTAATTTTTTTTATAATGTAAAATAAAATTAGCTTAAAATTTATTAGAATTATATAATAGAGTTATAAATTTTTAAATGAAAAATTAAAAAAAAAATAAATAAATCAATAAATAATGTTAAAAAAATTAAAAAGTAAAAAAAAACATAAACAAACCAAATAAAAAAATGACCAATCAGCCATTAGATACCGAATGTCCGAACTAAACAAATTAAAATTTCAACATAACGTATAAATAAAGCGTACAATCAATAAAAAACAAAATATTGAAATCAAAAAATAGTAGATCATTATCAATCGTCAATCGGCATATCATGAGCATTATCAGCCGCAACATCAAGATCAGTATCATATGAATCATCATCATCATCAATCAACTCCTCCGCTATTGCAGTGGATACGGCTGTAATCCCAATCCCAGTTTTAGTTTTAGTACGATCATGAATGCTAAATCTCGAATCCTCACAATCCTTTAAATAAGCCAATGCCTCTATAATATCTGGACGTAATCTCGATTTTTTATCCGAAATCACATTCACTGCAACAGAAAAAATAGACTCCGATGCTACGCTCGACACCGGAGGAGTCAGTAGATCCCGTGCCATCTTAGATAGCACGAGAAATGTGGACTCATATGATTTTTACCACTGTAATATATCAAGATTCTTAGTATCAGAATGTGATAGGATTGAATAGTAATTTGTATTTAAGTACCGAGAAAGCTCGTTTCTATGTGATGGTCCACCCCCACGTTTTCCCCTAGCTAGCTAAATGAAAAAAATTATCTTCGAACAAGGTATCCATATTCGTAATCACAGTCTCACCACCACCACCACCATACCTAGTATCGTAGTATGTGAACATGTCAGTCAACTTCTCATGAATGAATCCTTATTTAGAGACTAGAGGATAAATTTAAAATTTATTTATTTTAGGTCTAGAGAGAGAGATTAGATAGAGAGTAAAAAAAACTTAAAATAAATTATCCGGTCAAGCAGTGAGGTTGATCATGTGCACGGTACACCACAGTCTAGCTCAAAATTCAAAACCCAAGTTGAGATTCCCGAAAAGTCAAGCCAAATGACGAAATTCCCATTCCCGAGTCCCGAGAGAGAGACGCAAGATTTTTGAGAGAGAAAATGCTTATGAAAAACATAAATATTATAGAGAGAGGGGGCTGGATTTATAAATTATAGAAAATAATTCTTTTTTAAAAAAAGTCATTTTTTTGAATTTTTTTTGAATTTTTTTTTAATTTTTTAGGGTGCAGAATCACGAGGGTCATTGGATTCTGCCCCCTAGCCGTTGGAGGCAAGATCCAACGACTACAATTTAATTTTTTTTTTTATTTTTATTTTTTGCCCGTTGGGGGGGGGGATCGGGTCGGCTTGGGGGACCGTGGGTCGGGTCTGATTGGACCCGACCTGCGGTCTTTTTTGCGGGAATGGCGAAGTGGTCCCGGTTGGCCTCGGCACGAGCCACCGAACAGTAATGGTGCGCCCGTGCCGGTGTGCCGTGCCACGGGCCACCGAACCTTGTAGGGTCAGGCATGGCACGAGGCCCGGCCTGGTTGACACTTCTAAGTTACAACTCTATTTTTTTGAATATTCTCTGATATTTAAAAGTTATGATAACAAAGGAATACCATGATTAATGAATTTTTTCTCTGGAACTTTATCATGGTGATTGGCGACAAGGGTGTTGTGATTGATGAATTTCTTATTTGGAATAAATAATAATGGCTGAAATAATGTCATGATTGAAGTAATCTTTGAAACACAAAGTCAAGGTCAGAAGAGCAGTTGTGATTGAGATTTTTTTTTTCTAGAGAACAATGTCACAATGACTGAGGATGTTCCTCCTTGGAGTAAATAGTCGTGGTGAAAAAATATATTGTGATAAAATCATTTTCTGTTATATGATTTTTAGCTTTGTAATGAATATGTCATGATATTCTAAAATACTATGACTGCTTGTAATAATGTGATACTTGGTTATTGAGATATTAAAATAAAGTTATAGCCATAATTATGTTTTAGAACTAATATGATTATGACTCAAATAATATTATGGTCACAAAGAATACCTCGTACAATGAAAGATAATGATAACTAAGTGGTAGAGTTGTGATATGCAAATATTATTGTGATTTCTTATAATACTTGTGTTAGTATAATTAAGTTGTGATATTCAAAATATTATGATTTTTTCTTGCTGTTCTGTAATCAATTAATTTTTTCATCAAGTCTATCAAATTTATTCAATTTATATTTGATTTTATTATTATTTGTTTAATTTCATAAAAATAATAATTTAATAATTTTTATTATTTAAAATCTTGATTCAGTACAACACATCATAAAACAATATCAAATAATCCCAAAATAATTTGTACTTGAGTGTCGAACACTCATCCAACAGGTATCTTATGTATCCTTGGTCTACTAACCAAGTTCTCTTTGAAGTAGTCTACAATAAATATATGTATGTCTTTAATTTTCATTAGGTTATCTCCTGTGACCACACATTAATTATAGTCATCATTATAACACGCAAAAGATACAACAATAATTTTATAAACTCACAAAATATATAGACTCACACAATCACAAAGTTTCCCATGAAATGCTAAAAACCACCATAGCATTCACCATAGTCACTATCACGGCCATTGTAACTAGATCACCATATTGTGATGGTCCACTACCAGAGCCATTATGGAAATCACCATAATAATCACCGAAATCAATCAAAGAACACCGAAAATCCATTTACAGTTGTCTGAACAATATATTTATTTTTTTTTTCCAAAAGTGAAAACTTCACTATGTTGTTACTGAACACCTCTAAAGTCGGCATCGCTATTACATGCACTAATTGCCAACATAAAACTCGTATCGGCATGAATTACCACCACCTTAAACGCAACATGCCATCCTCAATTCACCTTCATGATGCTCTAATATTATACTGAAGCTGAAATCTGTAAGGGTTCCAACTAAAATTGGGGGGAGAGAGAGAGAGAAAAAGAAGGAAGGAGAGAGTGAGAGAGGAGAAAAAGCTAAAAAAAAATAATTTTTCATTAATTTCAAAAAACAAAAATAGACATAAATATACTATATTGGGGAAACTGACATATCAGATGCTCTCATACAATATAAGTGAGAAAAAAAAATAAAAAATAAATTTATAAACTATACTAAAGCTCAACAATTATCATTAATTATTTTGGCTTTTATTTAAAAATGAAGTAGATTCTACTAACTAGTTGTCTTACAGTAACTTAAGGGTGATTTATACTCATCAAATAGTTACTTGGATGAAAATCAAATATGTGTTAATATTTAAAGAAACATAATAAAAATGAAAGACACATTTAATTTCCATTGCAGGGGTCTCCGCTTCATGTGTTGTTTTCGATTCAAGCTATGGTGGATGACTCAAAGAATGGGAATGCATGGGAGAGATATTCCTTTGGAGACACAATTCATGCTAGTGGAGAGCAGGGACAGTCAGGAAGGAGTGGCCCAAGACCATAATGAGACCATCTATACCATCTTCCTTCCCCTCCTCGAGGGCCAATTTCGTGCTGTCTTGCAAGGAAATGAAAAGAATGAGATGGAGATTTGTCTAGAGAGTGGTGAGTAGATTATGATCAATTTCATGCTGTTTTTCCAACAGGTCAGATTTTCCAATATCATGGTTCCATTGTGACTTTAATCTATGAGTTGACTGTCCAAATCTACTTTAGTTGGGAAGTCATATACCATTACTAATGTAAGAAACAGCACATAAATTGGGGATAGAGCTGCACGGAGATAATAGAAAGGTCTTGTAGGAGAAAACAACTCTATGGAGTTTAAATCATGCGAAGAGGAAATACATGTGAAGATTTGCATGGAAAAGAACTAAACAACTTGATTTTCTTTTGTGGTGTGAGATCTGGTTTTGCAGGAGATATTGCTGTTGAAACGGATCAAGGCTTTTATCTAGTTTACATGCATGCTGGGACCAACCCATTTGAAGTCATCAACCAGGCTGTGAAGTGAGTTTTCTTCCCAAT
Organism: Sapria himalayana; assembly: GCA_029783825.1. Taxonomy (NCBI): domain Eukaryota; kingdom Viridiplantae; phylum Streptophyta; class Magnoliopsida; order Malpighiales; family Rafflesiaceae; genus Sapria; species Sapria himalayana. The sequence goes on along the minus strand of JAREIK010002323.1, from coordinate 1,673,455 downwards.
TTTGAATTTAAGTTGACTTGGGCACTAAAAAGTCTTTTAAACAATTTTGTTCTGTTTCTATGTCATTCAGAAGTTTTGTATTCTTCTACAAAAATATAAAATTAAAAATAATATTTTTAATAATTATGGCCCAGACTCTCACAGGGTCCCACCTCTTTTCATTCTTAATATGTTAACCAACCACACCTCATGCCAAAAAAAAAAGCATTGGCTCAGGTACAATTATCAATTCAGTCATAAAATCTTTCTCTAACTTGGGCCATAGCCATCACTAATATGCTATTGCTATGAGGAAGCAAGAAAATTCGATGATGAGTGATTTGTATGCCTTTGTTAGCAATTGGATTTGCAGAGTGTCTCTAACCTTTGAGGTTTTGTGAAGGAGAGAGAGAGAGAGAGGAGGAGTACCGTGATTAATTCAAAAAAATGAAAAAAATCACATATTTTTTTATCCACCATGCTTTTCAATAGAACAGAACAATGAAAGAAAAAGATAATAAATAAAAAACACATTAAATGGTACATTCTTTAATTTATTAGGAGACAATATATTATATTAATATCCTATATGGTTCAATAATCCAAGCATACTTCTTTTATTCATGATTATTTTTTTAATGAAGTAATATTTCAAGGCTATGTATTTGATTCAGATGTGGAGTTCAAAATATAGAGCAATAAAGATCACTGACTTGTTTTCATAGTAAATGTGAGTTGCTTTAGTTGGCTTCTCAATTCTCATTAATATTTTTTGTTAATTTTCTTGGACTTATTTGATAAAACTGAAAAAAATTAAGTACTGAAAAATAAGTGCTGAAAAATTAAGTACTAAATTTTATAAGTGTTGAATTTATATTAAAAAACTATTTGATAAATTACTGTTAACTGAATGTTGAAGATAAATATATTATTCGATAATTGTAAATACTGAATACTGAAAATGATGTAATTTACATATTTTCCTTTATTATTATTGTATTGTATTTATTCAACATAAATAGAATTTTTAATAAATTTTTTTTTCACTATAATTATTAATTATTATAAAAAATAAAATTACTAAAAACATATCTATAAATAAATCATAAATTTAAAAAAGAAATAAAAATATTTAAAAAATAACCAATAAAATCTAAAAATTTTAAAACTATTCAAAATTTTAATATAAAAATAAAAATTAATGAATAACTAGTTGATTTGTTATTTTCTCTCTTAAATTAATTATGACAAGAGAGTTAGGGTTATGGTTTGTGGTGGCGGAGAAATGAGGAGGAGAAGACAGATTCACAAATGGAACTGTAGCGTGAATGAAAAAATAAAAAAGAAAGAAAAGAAAAAAGAACAAAATAATAATTTTAAAAATAATTGCTGAAAATTTTTAGCTTTCAACATTAAGTAGGTCTCTATCTACTTAATATTTTTAATATTTTTTCACTTAAAATTTTCAATTTTCAGCTTCCAAACACATTAAAAATTTAAAATTTTTGATAATTTTCATTTTCAATGTTAAAATAAATTAAGTGTTGTATCAAACAGTCTTTTAGCCAATTGGCTTGTGAAGTAGTTGATAAGGTAAAAATATATTATGTCTCTACATTAAATAAGACAACATGAAGATTATTTTTTAGTAACCCAAGAAACAATAACTTGAAGATTATTTCTTGGTAACCCAAGAAATAACAACAGAATCAATGAGGAATACACAATCAGGAATGCTTCTGGAGTCCTCCATCTCCAAGCATTATGACAATGTCCATATGGTTTGTTTTCCATCATTTTGAAGTATCTTAAAGTACCTCAAAATCTTTGTTGCTATTCTCAAATGATAGCAGTTTGGAGTGCATAAATTAGGACAACAACTTTACTGTGAAAGCTATGTCGGGTCTATTGGCAGTAAGATACAACAGACTCCCTACTAGGCTTCTATATTGGTTCCTATTTATTATTTTACTATCAAGATTTTTACATTTCTGATTTATAATTAAAGAATCAGATACTTTTTTACAATTAGGCATCCAATATCTCTTAAAAATATGATGTATATAATAGTTTTGAGTGTTTACAACTTTTATCTAGTTTGCATGCATGCTGGGACCAGCCCATTTGAAGTCATCAACCAGGCTGTGAAGTGAGTTTTCTGGAGAAGTGGCAGAGTTAGTTTTAGAAAACAAATTTGTTTAGCCTTGGAGTTTCATCGGATTCCAACCTGCTGGTCGGCATTTTATCATCTAGTTAAGTTTGAATTAACATGCAAAAGACTTTACCGAGAAGAGTTCTACTTTACTTTTTTATTTGATGTTTTTATAATATAGGACATTTTTATTGAATAACAATTTATGATGTTCAAAGTGTTTACATTCAATACCCTTTTGATTATTTATTGTAACCCACAAAAATTCACTTCTAGTTCTCTTTATCCAACTTTTTCCTATGTTATTTTGGTATTCACTTCTAGCTTTGAAATGTTTTCAAGTTCCTTACAAAAGGTTTTCTTCCACTTTTAGCTTTGATTGGAGTGGTAATCTTCAAAATAGTAGTAGTTGGTTGCATATTTAACAAATAGATAGCAATATTTACTGGTTTGGCATGGAAGAATTTTGATAGATTATTTTAATATATCATTGATTTGATCATTTTAACTATAATATTTTTTTCTTTTAACTGTAGACTCTTGTTGAAGAGTGAAGGGAATTGAGTATTGCTTTATAATTTCTTCATCTTTATAGTAGTTGATGAACTGTTTTGAGATGAATTCTTTCTCTCTGTCACTTTGTGGCACTTTAGTTGACTTTCTAGATTGTCTCTTGATATTGCTTTGGAGTTGCTTGAATATAATGAATATTCTAGATTTATGCTTGATAAACAAAATTCATATTTTTCTTGAGTAATGATCCACAAACGACATAAATACTTTATTGTGTTGCATAAGAACATATTGACTTAGGTCAAAAATATCATTGTGGACCAAATCAAGAATAGATGAAGCCCTCCAAGCAGTCCCTTCTGGGAAGGATTGCCTGAAGTGTTTACCCAAAAGACATTCTTCACAAACTAGATGATAGACTTCAATATTACTGGTCATATCATGTACCGTCTTTCTTTGACATATGAACTTCATACTTTTAAGATTTAGACGGCCATACCTTTTGTGCCACAACTCGGATTGTTCAAGACGTTGCATCTTCATTACAAGATCAGTACCAATACTTAGATTGAGTGGAAGACTCTTATTTCTTGACATCTCTACTTTCTTCATTATATTGTTAAATTTTCTATTATATATAATACAATTATGTACTTTGAATATCAGTTTGTATCTATTCTTAATTAATTTTTTTTTTTTGATGGGGAGGCATTTGATTAATATGGGGGCCATTATTTTTGATAGAGGAATACTTTTTACATGTAGGCTATCCTTTTAATTCAAAGCAATGGATACAAGTAAAATTCCGACAACATAAAGCAAAGCAATGAATATAAGTAAGCATTTCAATAAGCTTAAGTGCAAATATGTAATTATGTGAGCTTTGAGTGTCTTAATATCTTCAAGTAACACATGCAACTTTTTTCCAGTTTGGCAATTTCTTGTACTCTGCTTGGTAGGGGATTTCTTTTATCATATATTATCTTTTTTTTTTTTAATGTATTCTTTTTTGTCATACTAGTATGTCTGCTAACCGATTTTCCTCCCTGTATGTATGAGATGTAGAAACACTGAAGAATTATGTTCTAATAATTATGTTTTTGTTTTTTTGTTATGCTTATTAAATCTTTTGAGTCAACTTGGACTTCAATGTTTTTATTTGTGTATTTTTTATATAGTTTTAGGCCCTCTATTAGTGTGTGGATTTCTACGTCAAGTGAGGATGTGAAGTGCTGGTGGAAAAGATGAAACAGATCCTTATCATCTTTGAAGAATTGATCAATATTTACTTTAAGCTTTCCTATCGGGGGGGAGTTTTAGATTTAATCTTTTGAGAGCACTTAAGTTTTTTCATGTGTATTTTAAGATAATTATTTATAAGATTCAAGTCTCATTTCTCTTTCTTATTTTCTATTTGTGTACCTCTAGATATATCTGAGATTATTCTCCCAATGTTTCACGAATAATATTTTTCTTTATTTGAATGTTATTATACTTTGATGCATTCAGTGGTTTCAATAAATTTTAGCAAATTATTGAAGGAAGTATTTTGTCGACTATTTCTCTATGTGACTATCTTATTTTTTTCATCCACCATGTATGTAGTCTTATGTAAAGGGGTGCTAGTTGATAGGGGATCAATAAAATTGTTTATTTGATTTTTCAAATTCGTGATGCTAAAGTGCCTATAGATAATAAGTGGTTTTGACTCTTAGAAGCATTGAAGTAGCAGCCTATGTTGCACGGACACGGAGATACGACACGGCAGGATACGGAGATACGGCAAATTTTAAAAAACTAGGATACGGATACAACTAGGATACGTCATGATAAAAAAATAAAAATAAAAATAATTAATTATAAATATTATGTATTTTAAAATAATGTAAAAAAAATTTAAACCCTCTAACACCCCCACCACCACCCTTCCTTTACAGTTTCGATTTTCGAACTCTCCCCCCTCCCGATACAGATTCCAAAACCCCCCATTCCCTTTATAGAATTAGGTTACCTTAGTAGGTATTGTCGGCGCCTCGGCGGTGTGCTCCTCCCCTCCCCGTTTGACGAAATGATAATTGACAACTATTTCTCGCAATCGGATTGTCGGCAACTCACTGTCGGCGGTGTGCTCCTTAATTTGTTGAAGATGTAGGAGTAATAGTTAATATATAGTGTATTTTTGACGTGTTAGAATCGTAAAAACGTGTCAGTTGGTAAACAACGCGTTTGTAGGTAAACGACGCGTCTGTTGTTAACGATGATTGTTTCCGAACAACGCGTCGGATATGTCTCTGACGAGTATCCGACCCTTGTCGCCGTGTCCACGTGTCGGAGACGTGGACACGGCGACACGGCAGTTCCTAGGCGTATCTGTGCAACATAGGTAGCAGCACAATGACATATTGAGACTAATGTAATTTTCTTTCTTTGTACGTGTGAGTCTATTTGAATTCCGTGCACTTTCCACAAAGATGGATATCTTGAGATTGGTGTACTTGTTCCAGTTATTTTGAAAGGGAAAAATCTTGGGGTTGTGTTTACAAAGATTTTGTTTTGTGGAGAGGATCCATCCTCTCCATTTGGTGTGCCGTTCTATACTCTTTTTGAGTCGATTTGTGTAATATTCTGGATCATTATGTTTTTCTATTTTACAATTCTACTCTATACGTGCGAGTCTGTTGTTTTTTTATCTCACATCTTCAAGACTTTACAATATTGTTTGTGTGAGTCCCTTGTATCCATTCTAAATCAGTTGTCCCAAGCCCAACAGGTCTTGATCCATGTCTAGAACCTACAATACATCTTCAATGCATTTAACTCTGGTATTTGATCATGCTTGTATTCTTTTTTTTTTCTATCAATAGTAACTGCTTCTCTATTTTTCATCTTCACTTATAGATTAACATATGTATTCAAATCTATGATTTGATCTTTATTTCCAGTCATATGGTCAGCACATCCACGATCCAGAAACCACGCACTTGAATTATGTTGGCTGAAATTGAGAGAATGGGAAGCATAGAACAGATTTTTTCAGTTGATTTTTCTTCAGCATAGCATAGTTGACCTGCTGATGTGTTTTGAATCTATAATCTCTAGAAAGGTGTTCGAGCTTCTAACAGTCGAAACATTGAGGCTTACACTTGAACCGTCAATCATTCTCAGCATGATTATTTTTCTCATATATATTACAAGTAAGAAAAATAATCTTCTTCATTCATGAAGATTCTACATCTTTTGAATCTTTCTTTGTCTCTTCCTTAGTTTTTCTTTGCCGTGAACAAGGAAGTACGAAAATGGCTCCCTACAGCTGTGTCTACGTGTTCGGCACCTAGACACTTGGACACGGCACGGACACGGCACGGATTCGTGTCTGATACGCCACGTGGTGTATCATTGCCACTTGACATATCGGACGGTTGCATCGGCTTCCGTATCCATGCCGAGAGTGACTGATGTCCAACGATGTCCAGTGGCAAACGTTGCCGCATGGGCGACATTGGCCACTCGACGCAGGCGGCGGGTAGGATTTGAGGGGATGGCAGGGGGCGGGCGCGATTTGAGGGGGGAGGCAGGGGCGGGCGCCATCTGTGAGGATGCAGGGATGACATAAAATAAAATATTTTTATAAAATAAAATAAAATATTTTAAATTTAATTAATTTATTTTATTTAATAAAATACATAATATTTATAAAGAAAATAATTTTTATTTTTAATTTTATTTTTTTTATTATGCCGTATCCTAGCCGTATCCGTATCCTAGTTTTTTAGAATTTGCCGTGTCCCCGTATCCTGTCGTGTCATATCTTCGTATCCGTGTCCGTGCTTCTTAGGCCGTGAATATTTCAAAAAAACGAAAACACCTAGATGCATTTTTCTGTCCAGCATGCTTTTCAATGAAGCAGAACAATAAAAGAAAATACAGATAAATGAAAAAAAACACTTTAAATGTCACATTCTTAAATTTAATAGGAGACATATATCATATTATATGAACAATTTTTTATCAAGTAGTTGAGTTCTGTGAATGTGTGATCTACCTATGAATTTAGTTACTCATTAATGCGGCAATGGGCTAACAAACTCTTGACTCTTGGGACAGGGCGGTTGAGAGGCACATGCAGTCTTTCTACCATAGAGAGAAGAAAAGAGTACGAACTTTTTTTGATCCATGAATTACAGATATCTTATTGAATCTATTCACAATATGGTAAAACAACTTATGATGTTTGCCTGATCCTTTGTTCTGCTCTTCACATAGTTGCCCTCCTTTCTTGAATGGTTTGGGTGGTGCACTTGGGATGCCTTTTACACCGAAGTAACTGCCGAGGGTGTCGAGGAAGGCCTTAAAAGGTAGGTCTGGATTCATTTTATTGTCCTGTTGTCTAACTTCACATGTGAACTGGATTTGAGAAGATATCCCACACCATAAAGTGGATTAAATGATGGCTTTTTCTGGCAACTGGATGCAGTTTATCAGATGGAGGGACTCCTCCGAGGTTTTTGATAATAGATGATGGCTGGCAAGAGATAGAAACCAAAGGAAAGGGGGAAACTAATCTGCTTGTACAAGGAGGAGGAGCCCAGTAGGACGATTCTATCTCTTGCTCTTTCCCCCCTCCCTCCTTGTTGAGTGTTCTATTAATAATGAATGAATCTCAACTCAACATGGAATTGATTACTTAATCTATTGTACACTGGACTGGACTGGACTAGACTAGTAAGGGCGGGGTTGCAATCATCTTGCAGATTTGCGAGCAGGCTTACAGGTATAAAGGAAAATGCCAAATTCCAGAAGAATGGTAAGAACAGTGAGCCGGTCACCGGACTGAAACATCTCGTGGAAGATGTGAAGCAGCACCGAAATGTCAAGTGAGTTACTTTCCAGTTTGTGGTGTAGATCTGCATGTTCACGTTTAAATCATCGCATAAAAAAAAAAAGAGATGCACATAAAATGAGATATCCTGATCTGCATAGTGTCAGATGCGAACTTGATTGTGAAAAAAAAAAAAAAAAAAATTGTTTTCGAAAACTGATCAGAACCTGAACAAAAATAATTCAACCAATTGAAATTAAATAGGCATGCTCTTGAAGACAAGAGGCGTTGATTGACTTGGTCTTCAAGAATTCTCATGGGATTCATTTTTTTTCGATCAACATTTATTTTTTCCAACTAGGTATATTTATGTGTGGCATGCTTTGGCTGGATACTGGGGCGGGGTAAAACCAGCAGCTGCAGGAATGGAGCATTATGACTCTGCGTTTGCATACCCAAGTCCATCTCCTGGCATTTTAGGCAACCAGCCAGATATTGTTATGGATAGCCCATTTGTCCATGGCCTTGGTTTGGTGCATCCCAAAAAGGTGTTCAACTTCTACAATGAGCTTCACGCCTACCTGGCATCATGTGGAGTAGACGGGGTGAAAGTTGATGCCCAAAACATTATCGAAACGCTTGGTGCTGGCCATGGTGGAAGAGTTTCTCTGACACGGAGCTATCACCAAGCTCTCGAGACCTCAATTGCAAGGAACTTTCCAGATAATGGGTGTATCTCTTGCATGAGCCATAACACTGATGGAATCTACAGTGCCCGGCAGACTGCCATCATCAGAGCTTCAGATGATTTCTATCCTATGGATCCTGCGTCCCACACCATTCACATCTCTTCTGTTGCCTACAATACTCTTTTCCTCGGCGAATTTATGCAGCCTGATTGGGACATGTTCCATGTGAGTACAATTACATTGCAATCATGGAGTGCGCGGACGAGATAATTACTTTTCCTTTTTTCCTTTTTTTTTTTGATTTTTTGGAAGCATGACTGTGTTCAGCATAGTTTGAGACTCGAGAGCATGTGTTTGGAGTAGATTCTTGAGCTCCGGGCTTTTCAATTTGAATTGGGCCGTACAGTTACATGGTATCCATCAGACTGTGCTCCATGATGGGTCTAACTGTGTGATGTTTTGGTTTTATAAGTATGCCCTGACCACCGGCTATGTTCTAAAGCTGAGTCATATTAATTTCTGTGGAGTTTTCACCCCCTAGTATGTGATTCGTGTTCGCAGAGCTTGCACCCGGCTGCAGAGTATCATGGTGCAGCCCGTGCCATTGGTGGATGTGCGATCTATGTCAGGTATAGCTCTGGTGAAACAAATATCTCCAATCCCCAGGCAAGCAATGATCGACGGGGGAAATTGCTTGGTTTTGTGCAGCGACAAGCCAGGGAACCACAACTTCGAGCTCCTAAAAAAGCTGGTCCTCCCAGATGGATCGATTCTGCGGGCGCAGCTCCCTGGCAGGCCAACCCGGGACTCCCTCTTCGTCGACCCAGCTAGAGATGGCACTAGGTTTCTATCCATCTCCTCGCATGCATCGACCTTTTATTGTGCTCGCGTCTTTCACACAGACATGCTCCTTCAACGGTACTCGCCTAGAAGTAAAACTTGACTGGTACTGTTTCCAGCTTGCTTAAAATATGGAACGTGAACCTGTACACTGGCATTGTTGGCGTGTTCAACTGCCAAGGTGCCGGCTGGTGCAAGATAGAAAAGAAATCCCGCATTCACAATACATCTCCAGGGTGCCTTACCGGCTATGTCAGTGCCTCTGATGCTGACTGCATTGCCCATGTTGCTGGTGCAGGCTGGGGCGGGGAGGTGGTGGTATACGCCCATAGAACAGGTGAAGTTCTACCGTTTGGTTTACTTCCTCTTTGTTGTATCTTTTATCCGTCCAAAATTTTCTTTGGACGGAAGACTATCAGGAGCGGGTTAGCTAGTCTATTCCCATCTCTAAACTGCAGGACAGATCATGAGGTTGGGTAAAGGAGCTTCTGTCCCAGTGATGCTCAAGGTTCTTGAATATGAATTATTCCACCTTTGCCCAGTAAAGGTGAGTTGAGCATTGTGTCTGTTAGTTTTTTTTTTTTTTTTTTTTTCTTTTTTTCGTCTTCTTCTTGGCTGCCGCCACAGCAGGACCTCTAAATTCAAATGAGATTCCATTGATGGCACAGGAGATTGCTTCCAATGTCACTTTTGCAGCGATAGGCTTGCTTGACATGTTTAATTCTGGAGGAGCCATTCAGCAGTATGACAGTCGAATGGTTTCTAGGGTGGCACCTGAGCCCTTGAATTGTACCAATCACCCATCCCCAGTTGCCACTGTCACAATTAGAGTCCGCGGGTGTGGAAGGTTTGGTGTTTATTCTTCCATGCGCCCACTGACATGCATGGTAGATGGCACCGAGACTCCCTTTACTTATGATCCCACCACCGGGCTGGTGACAACGACTCTCCCTGTATCTGCAAGAGAAATGCACAAATGGCTTGTGGTGATACATATCTGAACTGCAAGAGAAATGCACAAATGGCTTGTGGTGATACATATCTGAACTGCAAGAGGGCTTCAAGATGATAAAGATTGACGTATCATTGATTCCCATTTATCGGAGAATTTCTTTCGTCGGAGGTCGTTCCTAATAACTAGTGATTACCATGATTTGCTTGTCCTTGTAATTGACGTTTGAAATATCTAATTAAAGATGCACATGGTCACGGAATGGGCCATGTGGCTCTCCTTTGATGCATCTATTTTCCTATTTCATTCAAAAAGTTTTTTCATATATCCAAATATAAGATTGGTGGACTTGGTGTCCAGCTTCATAATTAACTAGTAATTTTTCATAGATCAAAACTTTTTTGGTTAGTGGACGGCGATATGCTAAATATTCAAAAAAAAAAAAAAAAAAAAAAAAAAAAAAAAAAAACACTCGACGCTGTCTTTTTTTTCTCATCTCTTATATTATCTTTCTCATTCTCTTATTCTTTCTCCCCACTACAAAATTTGAAAATGATACTTGATTTCTCGTCACTTCATGCATCATTATTTAGTCTGTAATGTTTGATTCAATGGTGCATATTATTTATGCATCATTATTTGTTTTGTCTAGTAAATTCTAGTTCATTGCACTTATTAGAAATGTCATTTTTTTGAAAAAGTCTCATTGGCGCATATTAGAAATGACATTATTTGAAATGTTTCATTTATGTTTATGTGGGTTTATATATTAATGGGCCTGCATTTTTTTTTTTGTACATGCTATGAAAGCCTTTATAACATGCAAGCCCAAAGTGGAGAAAGGGAAGAGGGCGTGCTTTTGTAACAACACAAATGCATGCATGTTACGCGCCTAGTAAGAGTGTGCACTTGCATGCACAATGGATGTGTGTGTCATGGTAGTGTGCAAACACACACAGACACACAGACACACACACACACCCACACACACACACACACACCCACACACACACAATGAGTGTGTGCACCATGGTAGTGTGTGCAAGGTAGAATGGGCATGTGCATTGTGGTTTGTGTGTACATGTAGTGCAATGTAGCAATAGTGCCGAAGTAAAAAAATAATAATAAAAAAGAATATTACATTGAGTGTGAACCCCATTTTTTTGATTAATGAATTGAGTCAAAATCTTAGTTATTGTTTTTTGAAGGCTTGGATTGTAAGATTATATGCAATGAGTTACTAGAGCTTGGACATGAGAGAAGATGAACCACTTGACAAAGGAGCCTCCTAGTTCTAGTGATGAGACGAGGGAGGCCTGGTTACAAATTGTCTCCCAAACTATTGATTTTGATTACTATATGACAATCTATTAAGATATAGTTGACTTGTATTTTTTCATCTTGCATGACATGTAAGGTATTATGAAAGTTAGCAACATCATGATAATTATCTTAGATTACACAAATATATGACATTATTTCATAGCTTATAGGATTTGGACTATAAGAGTTGAAAGAACTGAAAGAGCTGAATGAGATTATCCATTACTTTTCTCACTTTACACAACTAGCTACATAGCTCCTAAAAGTACTTATATTGTTCCGATAGTTTTCTAGTATTCCAAAACTAGATTTTAGAAGACTATGAGTTTCCTTCCAAATCAGAGATATATCAATGAATAGTTCAATATATACGAGGTAAGCTAATACCGACTAGAGATATACCCCCTTCAACATGTACTAGTAGTAGAGAAAGAGAAGAGAGTCACAATATAATACACATGCTACAAGAGGCACGTCAAGGAGAGTTATTGGGAGTTGTTTCCAACGAGGAGGTTAAGAGTATTATAAGTTGGTGATGAAGACATGTCAACTGCTAGAGCCATCCATGAGTCATCATAGAGTTCTCCTTCTATAACCCTTACTAAATAAGAATGCGTAGAATTTTATTTTGTAAGACAATAATATATACTTCCAATTCATTAGATATTATAACCTCTGTGGATCGTATTTCCATTCAAACTCTTGAATTATTGACTTGGGTATCAATAATTATATTATAAATAATCATTTTTTATTTACATATTTTTTCTTGTTCCATGAAAATTGTAATAGTCAATAGAAGATCGTCAAAGCTAAATAATCATTCTTTATTTACAAGTCATTGTTTATGATAATACTCATATTGACACTTTGTTTCTTTTGCATATGATTTTTGTTCCTAGTTGTGCATTAGTCTTCTTTATGTGAGTTTCTATTAAAGGTAACTCATATTTAATTTTATTTTTTCTTCGACTAATATTTTGTAGAATTAGAAGACTTAAAGGAAGATTTTCTTTAGTAATACGCATGATTATTGGTAGGGTATTACACTAGGCGCTTGGGAATTATTGATCTATACTTGTTCATTCTTGACTTGAACACCCTTCAGTGGTTTTATCGAGAATAATGTTTCATAATATTATAAATATCTCTACACTAGAATGTAATACATGTCAATTTGGAAAGCATACCAAAATTTAATTTCTACCTTAAAAACGTATATGAGTAAAGACTTAATCAATAAAAGATACTCAAATATAGAAGGACTAAGCAGAAATGAAACTCAAGATAAATTTAAATATATTTTTTACATTTATCAATGATTGCATGCATTTTACCTGGGTGGTTCTTTTTTATTTTTGGTCATTATTTTTTTTTTATTTTTCAATCATTTCATAAAAAAAATAAAAAATCAATTTAATAAAATATATAAATGATTAGAAGTGATTATGTATTAGATTATATATATGATATCTTTAATATCATTATGTTTATGATGAGATCATACATCATATTTCATGTGCTAGTAAATCACATATATTTTTATTTGATTGAAAAAATATAAGTATTTAGTCGGGATTAAAGAAATAAAGAATAAATATTCAGTTGAGATGTCTCGTATATTTCTTTTTGATAGAAGTATTCCAAATTTTTTTTTGGAGAGATGCAATTTTATCTGCAAACTATATTATTAACCTGATACTTATTTTATCTTTTTTGAGCATGTGTCATTTTAGATCTTTCAATCTAGAGAGAGAGAGAGAGAGAGAGAGAGAGAGAGAGAGATTATTTAGCTCTCATTCTAAAGTCTTTTGGATAACTTATTTTATTTTAAAATCTTTTCTCAAGATATGACAAAATTATATCTATGATAATAAAATGCATCTTCCTTAGTTACTCTAGTACCTAAAAAAGAGACAAGTATTATTCATTTAATATTCACTCATAGAATATTAGTGATTAACGATTTTATTTTATTTTTAGTATGACTTATTCTTTAATAAGGCTAGGGGGTACGATTGGATCTAATATTTTTTCTTACTTTTCTAGAGTCACACATAGGCCTCTAGTTAAGAGAGTTCCCTCAACTATATTTGAATATGCTGGTTCATATTATGTTGATACTCCTAAGAATTTATCATATGTATCAACTATTACAAAATAGATTGATTTTGAAGAGAGTGAGATTTGCATGGAATGTGAATCTTGTTTTAGTCAAATTATTTAATAGCTCATGAGTCTATTTTGTTCCCTACTTAGGGTGAGTAAAGAATATGAAGACTTGATCACCAATGATTTTTATTTCATACGACAATGCATTGCAACCTATAAAACAGATCCTATTCAAGTATGGTTGTGATTTATCACCAATGACTTAAATTTTATCATTGGAGAAAGAGAAAGATGCAACCTATTAAGAGCGGAGAGTTTTCTAAGAATCTAGATGGTCATTCAATTGATTCTTCTAATTTTGATATTTCAATTACTTTTTGGAAGAAATAAATAAGTTGTACACAATATATTATTTCATAGGTATTGTCATATTGATGTCTTCTCATTTTTTTTTTCTTTTACTATTTTTATTGACATTAATAAGATATCCTAATTTATTTCTAAGTCATTATCTCATCTAGGATGGTACCAGACTATGATGGAAGAAATAAATTTCTTTCACTCTAATAGGACTTAGGAACTAATAACTTGATATTTATGAAGATCTATTATTGGTCGAAGTTAAATATTTACTATTATGACTATTCTAGATGATGCAGATATATTATCTGAAAATGTGACTTTTTTTGAGGAGGTTTACTCAAATGTTTAGTATTGATTATTTAGCATACTTTCCCTCTTTAGAGGCCAATATGACATTGTATGAATACTTATATTACATGTGATTTTTCACAGATGAAGGATATGCCAACTAGGCATAAATACTATCTTTTTTTATGATGACTTTTAGGAGTTGTATATGGAGTACAAGTGACAAATGCACTAAGTGGATTGAGCCCGACCCACTACATGGTGTGGGCTAAGTCGGTGGAGGTGTTCTACCCATTTGCTACAAAAATATGGGGCATGGTACAACCTGACCTAGACCTAACCAAGACTATCCTTGCTAACCTAGACCTAACCAAGATTATCTTTGCTCAAACTCATTCTAGGTTAGGTTGAGTCACCCATGCCCAACATGGCTCATTTCTCGTGACTAGGTCATGCCAGGTTTTGGATGGGCCCGACTCAACCTAACATGATTAGGACAACATGTGGACCAATGAGCTATGTTGAGCTTGCCTTTTTAGAAATATGTTGGGTTAGCATGGACCCACATGATGGCCCAAGTGGGCCACCAAAACTTGGGTGCCATGCTCGCCCAATATGGTCTATTTGATATCTCTAATATGAGTTAGTCACTTGATTTTTTGAGCAATATTATAATACTCAGTTTGTTGATTGTTGAAGATATATTATACGATCAAAGTAGTCACCGATGATATGATTTGTGATATTTTCACTAATAGTCACATACTTTGTTTTATTGATTTAATGAATTCAAATAGAAGATTTATTTTATTGATTGTGTATGTGGATGTCATTCTTGTTATGAGAGATTATGAGTTATGAATCACCTAACTCTAGGATATTCTAGATACTATATGAAGTTGTACTCTAGTTGATATTATTATTCATTAGTTATTGATTTCTTGCTGATGCAAGTCTTCTTGTTGACTTAACTATATAAAGAAGAATTTAATGAAAGATTAACATAAAACTAGATATAAATATCCTGGATAGTTAGTCATTTTCTAGATACTATATGACATATTTAACTAGGCATAGCTCTTTGCATAATAAGATATGTGAAGAAATCTTTGAGCTCTAGTATGTTTTCAGTGATCACTAACAACTTCAACAAGTTTATTTTTTAGATTCGAGTATGTGTCAAATTTCATTGAGAGAAGGTATATTATAAGATTTTATATTTTTATTGGAGACAATCTTCTCACTTGAAAGATTAAGAAACATGTAGTAGTTTTGAGATCCAGGGCATAGACAAAGTTTAGGTTAATGATGATAATTACTTGTAATATATTTTAGATCAACTAACTTCTTGAGGATAGCATGTAATCACTTATTTTCTTCTTCTACCCTCTACTATGACTATCATTCTGTGAGGGATATAGTTTTCAATCTAGTATTTTATGTGTAGATAAAACATACAGAAATAAATTTCTTCTTTTAAAGATAGAAGATCCTAGATGAGACACTTGTTATTATATATGTTTATACAACAAACCAGCTAGTTGATATCTGCACAAAAGTTTATGAAGAGTACTCAACTCACTTTTCTTTTCTCACGTGGTAACATGGTTTTACAAGTTTTTGCCTTTTAAAATTTCAAATTTGGTTTGAAGATCCAAGTTTTTACCAGTTGATATCTGCACAAAATTTGGTATTGGAATGAAATATCTGCTCAAAGCTAACAACCACAAACTAGTAGGGTAGATTGAAATGATAGTGCTCATATTAACAATGTCGATAATACAATAAAAATGATTAACATGCACATGATGAATGTACAAATGGCCACCAATTATATGAAACATCAGCTACTCAAAAACTTTTTTATCCTGGTGGTAAAAAAATTACAAAATTACTTGTATTGATCAAATTATATAACCTCAAAGCATAGTATGGATGATTTGATAACATATTTTTATAGCTTTTTAGTCTTAGAGATGTGTTGTCACAAAACAATGAGTTTCTATTGTTTACAATTACATATGAATCAGAAAACACATTGAATGCAATGGGAATGGAATCTCATAAAATGCATACATGGTCCAATGATTACATAATATATAGAAATGAGTTGAAATATGCATCTTCCTATCCCACTTGTGAAACTTCAAGGTGGAAGATAGATCTAATGGATACTTAAAAAAAAGGAAGGAAGCCCCTATAAAAGTAAGGAAGTTCCAAAATTTAGAATAATATTTAAGTCATCAAAAATTATAAAAGACCTCATATAGCATGTCAAAGAAAGAGAATTTGATAATAAAGTTGTCATCAATCTAACTCCCTATCATGGAATTTAGTTTGTCATATATATTTTGCCTGTCCCATATGCGAGGAAGATAACATACTATCACATATTGAGGCATGAGAGAAGGAACTCTTGTATGGGGATCATGGGAGATTTCTTCCTTGCAATATAAGTCCATGACACCTCCACTACCATTGAGTGCAGAGGAAATTCTAAGGAAATTTGATGTCATTTTTAATTCACAGATAAAAGGTAAGATAATTAAGATGTACATTGAATGCTTATAATAAACATTATTGGAAGTTCAATTTTTTTGATCTTGAGTATTGGAAACACCCACATGTTTGTCATAACTTAGATGTAATGCCCATGGAACATGTTTGTGAAAGTATCACTAATAACTTACCCATCATTCCAAGTAATAGAAAAGATGAACTTGGTTCATGATCATGCCTAGACTTGATAGAGACGGGCATAATATGTGAGTTGTGGCTGAAGAAAAAATCAAATTGAACTTGTCTCCCACCAGCATGTTATACATTTCTAGAGCATGACACACCTTGTGTCAACAGAAAACTTGAAACCTTATAGTATTAAATCTCATAGCTAACACATAAAAAAAATAAAATAAATCCCATAACTATCACACATTAATACAACGGCTATTGGCAATGTCATTATTCTCAATTTTGCCATATCATGTAAAAGACATACTATTCGAGGATTTCATTTTTTTTTTGTTTAGTGATTTTGGTAGCAAATTGGTGGATGTGACTATTGGATAAGTCAAAAAACTAATTTAGTGGCGATATTATGCTAGCTTGAGAAGTATTTTCCACCTTCTTTCTTTGACATCATATTTATCTTATAGTACATCTTGTAAGAGATGTGAGGCTCTGTTGACTAGTTTATGTAATATGAATGTACTCATTTAAAATGTTAATGAAAATTTTGAAAGGCTGTGCCTGTGCATGAAATCAGAATCACATGGAAGGTTGTATTGCTGAGTGTTATATTGCATAGAAGAAAACATATGGGTTTTGTAATGAGTGTTTATCAGATGTAAATGTAATCAGGGTTCCTCTAAGTGCAAACAATTTCCAGAGAGTTGGGGTTACCTGTACCATAGGTTAAGTTGTGACAATTGATTTTAATTTATGATTGCATGCACATCATTATATTTTAAAGAACATAATTGTCATCCAACCTTATATCAAGTAAGAACTACTAATAGTTAATCTTTAGATTCGATACTTAAAAAATTAAATTTACGCCAATAATTTTTGATTTTTTCATGCTTAGTTCCATAAAAACCACATGGAATGGTTTAAATTGGAAAAAAAAAAAATCCTATCTATCTAAAAGATAAAAGTGGCTCCAGGATGAACACCTACATATATTTTAGTTATTGGTTGTGAAAAAAAGATATATTATCATGATGCTTGTTATTAATATTGATATACATAATAACAAACATTCATAATTACATATTGTGAATGAAATTGGTAATAATGAGCCTATTTCTGAAACCCTTGAGTGGATAGCTCAGTGTCCTAGTCATTATATCTCTAATTGTCTTGGATGCACCATAAATAGGTGTCGATATCATAACAATAAGAGAGATGACTTATGAGCTATGCAAAATAGTGAAGCCAACATTGTAGCTTCAATAGCACAAATTAAAACTGATATGGATTAAAGTCTAGTGTTTTGCGAGTTATGTTTCTATGAGATTATTACCAAGGTATACAATCTTGATTATACCATGTTCGAGACCCCAATTTCCAAGTACAATTGGGTTGATGATAAGAACGACGACGTAGTGGTTGATGATCCTGGTTCTACAAAAGTTAACTTTAGCAAAATGACTCATAAATTAGATCTTTTTTTTTTTTGCATACCAAGCTAAAAAAGTATTTTTTTTTTTATTTTTTCTTTTAGCTAAGAAAGTATTTAAATACAAGACTAACTTGATCCATCATTTGTTTTTACAACTCTTCAAAAAATTCATTGGATAAGGAGAGAGATGAAGAGCTTGCTGATAATTATATTGACCACCATCCCAATGTAAAGGCATTTCCACAAGCTGAAGTATTTGGTGCATTGGATGACTCAGATGCAATATGTATGCGAGATGATTGCGAGGGGATTTGGGTTGAGAACAAATCCTTCTTGTAGCACTATTGTAAACTTTTAATGTTGGTGTTTGAATAATTGATATGGAATACATTACAATAGAAAAAAAAAAGGCAATCCTTGTCCTTTCTTTTTTATTTCTTAGATTATTGATCTAATTTTATATTCCAACCAAAATTATAATTCCAAATATGTAACCATATCTATAGTTATGTTGTAGAAATTTTAAGTTGTGAGATGGTGTTGCCCAAGTCTTCCTCATGGGCCCGCTACAATTATTATTGTGGGTGATTCTAAAATAGCACAACACATGTTAATGTTATCATTTTATGTTTGACTATTCTAGCAACAAGTTTTTTTTATCATACATTTAGCTATGTTATACAGAGGCTGTTAGAAGAGGAAATTTCATATTTGACACTTTTTTACAATCTCTAATTTGGCTAAATGTGATCTAATAATTTCATCCTCTTTAGCACGAAGGATATTAGATGCAATTGCCAAATGATCATATTCCAAGAAGAACTACTCGTTTGCTTTGACAACAAGCATAAGACTTCTCATGCTTTAGAATATGTACAAAGTCCCTACTTCCGAAGACATATAATTATAAGAAATATCTTTTTCAATCAAAACTTTAATGGCATTATTACCATTTAAGATGAAGAATAAAAAATATTAACCGCATTGGTGATAATTCTCATAGCCTCTTCTAGTAAAAGATAAAAGTTTAAAATGAGACAGTAACATATTTTTTATCTCTCTTCAATTTTGACACTAACATCTTTAAAGAAATTAACTATTTTTTTTTTTTGGAAGTTGTAACCCAAATTTTTCATGAATGATTGTTAATGATAATCAAAAAAATAAAGAGATCATCCAATAGTTTTTATTTTCAAAGAGCAAACAATTGTGTGAATGCCTTAATATTATTTATTTCATTGATAGAGAGTGAGTGTTAAGAGCAAATTTATCTGTCTTTCCCACTAAAAAATTAACACAATGTTTTAGATGAATTTCTTTCTGACCCGGAAGAGATTACACCTTACAAAGAATTGTTATCCTTTTGAAATGGACCTATTACTCTTTCATAATGTTTGGCTTGTGACATAAACTTGGTGAGATATTTGTTATCCTTTCCATTGTTAAAGAATTGTTAGTGATCTTGTGCTTACATTCATCAAACTGATTCACCACCCCCTCATCATTAAGTATCCTTGTAGCAATAGATTCAGGACATATGTCATGAACATGTCCCACATTTTAAGTTCCATATTGTTCTAGTCGCGTACCTGAAGTAGAACTTATGATGAAAAGACATACATGGCTGGCATGTATCTCTAAATCACTTCTATCATTTTTTTCTCTATCCCATTTCCAAAATCTATAATCCTTTCTCATATGGGGTAGCTAATTATAGTGATAATACTATAAGGTTTTTATATACATATATTTTCATAGAAATGCATCCTTCTTGTCATGACATTGATAATGTTTATATACTGATATTTAAAAGTAATATCTCTGAAGAAAACTCACATTTCTTCTTTCTTTAGGTTACTTTTTTCTTAATTAAATTACCCCTTATTATCTCATTGATAAAGGCACTATCGAAGAGAAAATGCCAAAGAACTTATGAAGAAAAAATGTTAGGCAAATTTGTTTCCACGATTGTTATTTTAAAGATTCAGAAGAAGAGAACAACAAAAAACGACAACAAATGATATATATATATATACAATCACTATCCAACAGAACCACGATAGAATTAACATTACAACAGAAAAGAACCCACAACATAACACACAAAATAACGTAGTTCACTAATCGTTCAACACGACTAGCTACATCCACCAGAAAAAATGCGTATGCATTTATAGATTATAACCAAATAGAATATTTTTATAGTATGTGCGTAGAAGCAGTCACGATGAAAATCATGCAAAGAGGAGAATAAACGGAGATGAACAATTCCACACTAAAATTATAGTAGCCGAAAAATAGAAATAAAAAAAAATAATTTATATTAATAATAATTTCTCAGTTTAATTAATCGGAGTGGGTCGGATCATTCGGACGGATATGGTTCTGAACACAACAAAATAGAAATAATAATTTCAAATTACATGTGTCCGACACCCAAAAAATTATCTCATGCACCACTTATCGAAACTTGAAAAAAATAGAAAATACTTTTGAACACAACAAAAATATCCCAAATTAAGATATTTTACAAGCATCATCTAATAAATAATAATAAAAAATATATTATAAGAAGAATATAATAAAAGTTAATATTATTAAAAATAATCTTATCTTGCAAATTTAAAAGTTTTCATAAAGAAGTATTGATTTGAGTATTCATGTTTGAATGACTTTCCCTCCATATTCTTTGAAGCTATTGAGAAATTAGCAAGAAAAAATCATTTTGTAACTGGAATAAATTATTATAAAGCCCATTGAGAACGATCACTCACTACCAAACTTTAATTACACTTCAAAAAACTCACTCAAATCACTCTTATATATATATATATATATATATATATATATATATATATATATATATATATATATATATATATATATCCCCTTGCCTACTAAAATATGAACCTTGTAAAATTTGAACCTCATAGAAGCTGGATAAATTGATGAGGCATGGATTGAGCTTGGTGAAATGGTGGAATCTTCTTGAACATGAACCTTCTCGAACATGAACCTTCTCGAACATGAACCTTCTAGAAGTTACAACAAATGAGGAAATATTACCATTAAATATTTAGGCTGCCAATAGTCACAAATGTCCTTGGGTTAAATTATTTATTTATAGTTCATTTCTATTTGTTTCCTATATGTTCCTTATTATTATTATTATTATTTTTTTGATTTTTGATTAAGTTCAATGTTTTAACTTGTTTCATGAGGCTAACATGGGCATTATGTCTATAGAACTTTCAGTTTGACTAAATCACTGATAAAACACCTTATCAACTCATTTGTTTTGAATTTCATGCCATATTTATGATTCTTTACTATTGGCATATGATATTGTTTCTTTTACTTATATACTCAATTCATCGAGTAGTTCCTTTGGTTAAATAACTTCATTACAATCTTTGTTTTCATGTAGACTAAGGAATAATAAATTGTAACATTGCTTTCCAATTAAAATTACTCCCACAAAGAGTAACCACATGCATAGTGATAAATTGCCACTTATCTAGGTCTCCATCATAGTCCAAATCATTCCATCAATATTTTGTATTCATCATCTTTCAATTTTTCATAGACCAAGTCCTTATTAGATTATCTTTTAAATAATGTAAAATCTACTTTCCACATGCATGTGTACCCTAGTAGGATATTTCATGCATCTACTTATGCCACTAACAACTTGTGTAAAATCACATCTAGTGTACAACAAAGTGTGTGAGAGATAACAAACTATACTATCAAAAGAAATATGAAATGTTGAATTCAATTGATCCTTTGTTTGTGGTGATAACAATACTTAACATTTGATATGTGCCACCAATAGTGTAGCTATAGGCTTTTTGTTTCAATATACCTCTTTTATGACATAAGTAATATGCCTGATTTTCTAACTCAATAGATCTCCATTCGTAGGATTTACTTTATATCTTCAAAATCTTTCATTTCAAATTATATATTTAGTTGGGTTATAATGATTTCAATATTTAACAGATACTTACAAAGAAATCAATACGTCATCCACATATATGAGTAGATAAATGAATGACCCATCCACAAGCTGCTTATAATGTACACAATTATCATACATATTCTATTAGTTGTCATTCATAAGCTTAATGATATCAAATTTTTTTTACCACTATCTCTCATATTGTTTGAGGCCATATAAAGATTTCTTTATCAAACAAAAATGTTTTTATTTAGCAAGAACTTCAAATCCCTCAAGTTTCTTGGTGTGGATTATATCTTCAAGTTTACCAACCAAGAAGTTTATTTTGATATCTAGTTGTTGGAGCTCTAGGTTGTAATGAGCAAAAAATGAAAAGTATGATGCGAATTAATTTATACTTTATCACCTGAGAGAAAACTTTATCATAGTTAATGGCTTTAGTTTGTCTATATCTTTTTTTCTAGTAATCGAGCTTTGAACTTTGCATCTTTAGATTTAGGGATTCCATCTTTCATTTTGAAGAAATGATTTGTTCTTAGGCATGTTAAGTATCTTCCAAGTATAATTGAAGAGATTGAATCTCCCATGTCATTGAAGTTATCATTTGAGATGATTCTTTACTATGAATAACTTCTTTATATGATTGATCCTTATATATACTAAATACCAAATCCATCAGTAATATTAAGAACATAAAAAAGCTAAATCTTCATATCCATGCCAATGGGGAAGTTTTAGCTCTCTTTATTGCCTCTATATGGTCACTTATAGTGCTACAATTAATATGTGTCAATATATTCATAACATTCATGCCCTTTTTCTTAATCAATTGATTTTTCTTTTGAAGGCTCTATGACAAGCTCCACCTTCTTATTTTCATTGAAGATTTCATTTTATTTGATAGTTCTTTATGAATTTTAGCATTCTAGCTTTGTTAAATGTCACATCTCTACTAATTAATATTTTTTTTTCCTGAAAAATAACTTCATCCATTTACACTATTCAAATACTTAAGATAGAAGCACTTTAGTGATCTTGTCTTAAGTTTTCTTTAATTGACATGAACATAAGTAGCATATCCAAATATTCTTAAATTTCATAATTAGTAGGAGCACCTGGGCATATCTCTTGTAGAGTCATTAAATTAGTATTTATTGATGGATATCTATTGATTAAGTAGCAAGCTATGTTGAGAGCTTCAACCCCAAAACTCTTTTGATACTATCACATTAGATAACTTGCATCAATCCTACAACTCCATTCTATATGGGAGTGTCTTATAGAAAGAATGTCTAATATATCATGATTCTTGTGGAACTTTTCAAATTCACCACCATATAACTCCAAATCATTTTGTCTTTAATTGCTTGATATACTTTTCAGTATATTTTTCGATCAAAACTTTTCACTACCTGAACTTGAAGAAGGCTTTATTTTTGTGTTTCAAAATAAGCTTAAACCTTACTTGAATAATTTTCAAAGAAGATCAACATATATATGTCAGCACTAAAAGATAGAATTGAGCTTCAACAAACATCATTTTTTGACATAGTGCTCACCAAAGTCTAACTCCACAACTTGTTGACCACATAGAAAGCCTTTCTTGCTTAACATGATTAGCCCCCTCCCATTAGATTGTTCCATTCATAAATTTCATAAGTTGGTGACATCAAAATCAGCAAATGGTGAAACAATAGGAGTACCTATAACTATCCAATCTTGTAGTATGTAATGGTTGTTTTCTTATTACCTTTCATCACAATAAGTGTACCTTCAGATATTTTTTATAATTGCTTCTTTAGATTTAAAGCTATAATCTTTAGAATCTAACATTCTTGAAGAGATTTATATATTTCTTAAATTTTGAAATATTCCAAACATCTCTAAATGTTCCCATGTTTCCATCAAACAGCTTGATTATGATTGGGAAAAATACCAACATAGTTGTAGAGTCTATTATTTCAAAGGACCTTGTTTCCTTTTACATATTGATAAGTAGTAAACATATCGTTATTGATAAACATGTAATATGAACACCCAAAATCAATAATGAATTCATCCTTTGTGTGATGTTCCAAGTCTAGCCAGAGCATCAACATTATCATAATCATCAATTACAATTTATAATTGAATTTCTAGAATCAAAAATTTTCTCATTTCCTCGGTGCTCTAGATGACCCTTTTTTATATGTCATTCCTTGTGACAATAGAAACATTTTTTAGGTTTCACTTTGGATTTTGTTCTAGATCTTCATTTTCTTTCATTTTGGATTTGTCTCACTATTCTTCCTTGACATAGTTATTTTTTATGTGCCTTCATTCTTAGTTTCTAATACTTATTTTTCAACATCAAAAATAATTACACAACTATATTTTAATCTAATACTTTTCTCCATAAATCATCTCCTAAGCACAACAAAATTTAGCTGTGTTTTTTTATAATAACTTTTTCTTAGTAAAAATTAGTTCTATGATTTTTTTTTAACAAATGATTTAATTAGTCCTTATGATTATTGTTTCTTATTTCCAAGGCTTTGGCCAAACATTAATGAACTAATAGAGCTTTCATGTGAACCTACCATGAACTAAAATTATTTTTTCCACTAAATTTAGAGGTTGACATGATAATCAAACACTTGAAAAATATAACAAATAAGTTTTAAAAAAAGTGAGGTGGGTCACAATGAACACTCTTAAAATATGAAGTCCCTTTTTATCTAGAACCTTACTTTCATACAATTTTTTGAGAAATGAGAAAAAATATCATCTAACTAGTGGTTATAAAAAACACTCATATATAGTATTATTGAATCCACTAATAAATTTCTACCTCTACCCAAATCCCATTTACACCAAATAACATTCTCACTCAAATATCATTAATATAATGCCTTTCTCAATTTGTTCATTATTAGATGAATGCTTACAAGTTATATATATATGTGTGTGTGTGTGTGTGTGTGTGTATTTGATCTACTAGAATATGAACCTTCTAAAAGTTGAAGTGAGTGGGAAGACAAATAGGGCTTGGTGACATGGTGGGCCCTTCTATAATATGAACCTTATAGAATATGAGCCTTATGGAAGTTTGAGCAAGTAGGGAGATATTATCATCACTAATTATTGCACTAGTATTCACAAAGTAAATGTTGATCTCAACCAAATCTTCAAGCAATGCTACACTTTTGTTTCTTTTCTCATTTGTTGGCACTCCCACTTCTTTGGGTCACACTCCAATGTTTATACTGGGTCAGTATCAGTTTCTTGGTTTCTATATCGAGAATTAGAGTGATTTCATGGTGTGATGAGTTAGTTATCATCTAATTGGAGACTTTTATGCCAGTGAGTTAGACACATGAAGTTTGAGTGAGGTATTGTTGCCAGATCATTGCATGTTGATGTTCTTGGGAAGAAAGTTACAGGACTAGTGATGTTTGGAGTTTTTGATAAATGTGAGGGCTAGTGAAGTTTGTGTGATGACCGGACTAATGATTATTATTGCCTTTCCTCCAATGAACAACTTAAATTTGTGATTTTTTGAACCTAATTACCACACCTCATAATGGTGACTATCAAATTAACATGGGTGGGATTACAAAATATAGTCAAATTAACATGGAAGTATTTAGATTTAACTTTGGTGTGATGAATGGTTTTGGGTTGGATCTAATCCATACCCTTTGGGTGATGTTTATTTGGTTATGGAGGCTTTCGCCTCTTTGTTATTTTTCTTTATATTGTCATTTTTTCAAATGTAAGAACAAATATATTTTCCAAAATTTGGACTTGCATCATGATCACCATGTTTGAGTTTAAGGTGGTCTTCAACCTCTTCACTATTGTCTCAATGTAAATTTTGACAGTAGTGCTATTGAATTTTACCTTATAATCTATTGGAGGAATCTACCAATTGCAAAAATTTTGGTTAAAAAGACTTTTCATAATTTCTATTTAAATGTCATCTATTCGAGTAATGAGAAAACATAAATTACCATGGATAGTTAATTAGTTTTCTTTCTATACAAGTGAGATACAAATAGAGAGACAATATAATAGCTAGGCATATGAAAATAGCTAAGCAAATGGACAAAGATTCCAACATATCTTCTCAATGAAAAACTTGTTGGCTAATGTCTACTCAAAAATTTGACTTTTAACGAAATAGAATGCCCAATCTATCCCAGCATAAATAAACCAATTTTAACATCTTGAAAGAAGACCTTGACTTCACAAATATTAACACAAAACCATAAAAGAGTGAAATAGAGACATCAAAAACTTCATTTATAGTTTTGCTTTCAAACAAAGTATTGATCCAACTTCAAATCTACTATTCTATTATCACAACATTGTAAAGTCATAACATTGTTGAGAAAGAGTAGAGTGGGGGGTTATGTAAAGTCATAACATTCCTTTTATTATAATATCGTTATACCGTATTAAGTTAATATGATAATTTTAACATTTATTATTGACTAAAACTCTATACAAATAGTTGTGACAATCTTCGTACATCATGACTCTATTATCCCATTGACATAATTATTTTACTATTCAACACATTTATTTTGTTTACAGAATTTTTTTGGAGTCATAATCACACTAACTTATAATATATATTTATGCCTACAATATTAATTTCATAGCACAGTAACCAAATATTATACTAGTATTCAAATTCACAAAAAGACTCTATTACCATGACTTTTTAATTACATAGCTAATAAGTCAAAGGAAAAAGCGATAGCACTATTTTAAACACCATTACTTTTAGCTATAGAAATTTTCAGACATCAATGTTGAAGTCTTATCTATTTCCAAGGCCACTTATTTTGCTCTTGAGAAATGACTAAAGTTGCAGCTCATTTCTAGTACCATGATTTTATGCTATAAAAATTTTAGCCACGACCATTCTCAATGCCACATTTATTTGTTGCAAGAGAGAGACCCAAGACATAACCCATTCCTAATGGTGCAACATTGTGTTCTAGAGATGAAATATATAGTTATGGTCATTCTCAATACTATGGCCATCTAATGCAAGAGAGATCAACACCGTGACTTATTTTCAATGTTGTGATTTTGTGTTCAAGATATGAAATGTGCAGTCATGGCTAATTCTAATATTGTAATATTCTAAAGTTAAAAATAGACCAAAGTAATGACTTTTGATTTTAAGTCCCATCAATCCATTCAAGTATTAAAGGAAAAAATTATAATTTCGAGAGAAAGAGTTATAGGGCATGAGAAAAGAGATGAACGTTAGGATTTTGGTAGAGGTGTCAAACAAGATGTGTTGGGCCGGCCCGACCATGCTTCCGTGCTGGGTCAGGCACCTCACGATTTTTGTACCATGTTGTGCCTGGCTCGGCACGGTTCTGTAGAGGTCAGCTTGGCACGGGCTCACAGCACGAATCCACTGGGTTCGGCCAGGTTGGGCCGAACCCCTAATTTTAAAAAAAATTAGGGTTTCTATGTGCACCGTCGTGCCGCCACGCCGCCGAAATCTTAATTTAATAAAAATTAGGATTTTGGCAGCGCGCCACCATGCCACCACAATTTTTCTTCACTTTCGAGGCTTTGTGAGCCTTGCCCGCCGGGCTCAGCTTTTGTCACTGGGGTGGTTTCTTGGCTCATGCCGAGGTACCATGCTAATGGGCCACGATACCATGCTGGGACAGGCACGACATGAGGCCCGGTTAGCCTCGTGTTGTGGACAGGCACGACATGGGCACTGTCACGAGAAATTTTCGTGCTATGCCGGCCCAGACACGGTCGAATCGTGCCGTGTCTCGTGCTGGACCGGGCCGGCCCGACATGGTTGACACCTCTAGATTTTGGGAGCCAAATTTTTCTCAACCATAGGACGAATACATGAACAAATAGGTGATACATGACATAAGCATAAACCATAAGGGGGAAGGAGTGAATTTTGACTCTCCCTAGGGGTGAATCTAAGGTGCACAACTGAGTATTATGGATTTAAGTTTTGATACCTAAATACTCTTGAGGAGTTGTAAATGGTAATCCAAAATTCCATGAGGTATTTCTCCAAATATCTCATGTGAATTCTTCCCTAATATTAGGCTAATTTAAAGTCTTATTGTTGTTATATTTAATTTTGTATGATGAATGCATTATGAATAAATTTAATATTTGAATTTTATTGTGGTTTGTTATTAATGAATAAAGTAATTATGTAGAATTAAAATTATGATTTTATTATTAGTGATTTTTGTACATGCTATCGTGGTGGATGATGACATGTAATTCATCATCCAAATATCGTGGTGATTTTTGATACCTAAATACTCTTGAGGAGTTGTTAATGGTAATCCAAAATTCCATGAGGTATTTCTCCAAATAACTCATGTGAATTCTTCCCTAATATTAGGCTAATTTAAAGTCTTATTGTTGTTATATTTAATTTTGTATGATGAATGCATTATGAATAAATTTAATATTTAAATTTTATTGTGGTTTAGTTATTGATAAGTAAAGTAATTATGTAGAATTAAAATTAGGATTTTATTATTAGTGATTTTTGTACATGCTATCGTGGTGGATGATGACATGTAAGTCACAAAGCACACTCGCATACAATGGTTGGAAGGATGTGAGCCTTCTAATAATGACATATGAGATGAATCTATATGTTAAAAACTAATATTAAAGAATCTTAATCATGTAAGTATGATGCTTATGAAGCCAAATTAATAAACACTTTTATAAGCCAATACATTTTGTATGTCTTAGAAGAATTAATTCTCAATTGATGTAAATATTATAAAAAATAATTTTCCAAGGGTTTCATCTTTAATGTGTGAGCCACATATCATTGTGGTAGATGATGATTTGTAAGCCATGAGACATGCATGATTAGAGGTGACTTATAAGGTGGTTATAGTCATATGAGTTTCTTTCTATTGTATGACTACAACTAGTGAGGTTTAAGGGAAAGCTTATGTTAATGGAGTGTGTATGGTGCTTACAAAGCCAAAAGTGAAAACATGTTTACTACCATGTCATTTAACATCTATATGATATATGAGATCGAAGAATAAGAATACATATACAAAGAAATCATCAAGGAAAGTTGACAAGTTGCCTAAAAGGTATGAACTTGTGAATGATAATTAACATAAGTGATTTTTTATTTGAGTGGTGAAGTACAAAGAAGACAACTACGAGGGGACTATCATAATGGATGGCTCAATAGTTGATAACTATTTTGTATACCAATAAGATACTAAGATATCTCTACAATAATCCTATATTCATTTTGTAACCAAGCCTAATTAATACCAAAACTATTTAGATAAGTTATCATGTATAATAAAATACAATAATCCTAAAATTTAAGAATCATACCTAAAATTTAGTCTTATATTCTCAATTATATAGTAGTTAACTGATAGTTGGTTGATTGAAATGGCTACACAATCTCTATAGGATAAATATCTAGATATAAAGTCTACTTTACTATTTATATGATTCATATACTTATGAGATTGATTGAATGAAAGACCCTCGCCCAATGAGATTTTGGGACTTGCATTCTCCCAAAAATTGAGCATCATAACAAAGTCATAATACGTTTTTGGTATTATTGTAAGAGATTGTGTAGTTTGATTAGTCAAATATAGTTGACATAACTATTCTTAAAAATAGATACTTTTATTTTTAATAGTTTGGATATTATTATTATACTTTTGTATTTGTATTTCATAACTAGTGTTACTTAACTTTTTCTTTTTGTTTGTTTTTTTTTATTTTTTAGCCACAATCAACATAATCAAACATTGGGATTGAGCTAACACCATGGTACCTAGTGCTGGGGTTCCAGTAAATTTCATATTAAAAATTTGCAACAGACTAGGAATCTACCAATGATCCAAGTGAATACAATTAAACATGGGACAAAGATGTTACCTATTGTAGCACAAAATTAAACCTTTGATTTCAAATGGTTCAGTTGAATTCTAGAGCAATCAAGTTTCCGTGCCTCTAGCGGTATCCACACAAATGTATCTTCGTTATATATTCATTTTTTTTTCATTTTCTATCTCTCATATTTTATATGACATTTTGGTTTTTCATACACCTTTCTAAAAGGACATGTCATTAACTAAAAGGATGTGTCATTAACGAAATCTTTTGGTTTTTCATACATCTTTATATAAGGATGTGTCATTAATGATTTTTTTTTGGTTTTTCACATAACTTTCTAAAAGGATGTGTCATTAATAAAATATTTTAGTTTTTCAAATATCTTTCTAAAAGGATGTTTCATAAATGAAAAAGATGTGCCATTAATGAAAAAGATGTGTCATTAATAAAAAGGATGTGTCAGTAATGACACACCTTTATAAAGAGGAAATGTGGGCAATAAATATGGGCCCATTTTAAGGGTCCAAACATCTACTAATTAGACCAATCACTTTAGTCCAATTAGCTTAAGATCTAAAATGAATTTCATACTTAAGACTAGGCCCAATTTATTTTAGTCTAACTAAAATAAAATAAACTTCAAATATATATATACGTTTTTATGTGTGTAACCCAATATGTTCTTGTAATATTGGAAATGACTTTAAAATCTCATTTTAAAGAAACATGCAATGACCGGCAGTTAGTAATGCATCATTACTATCCAAGTGCTAAAAATATAATAGATTCGATTTAACATAATTTCATGACTTATTTTATTGTACAATTTAGTCCTTTTGTCCATGATATCTAGATTTATTCACGAGGCATGAATCATGTCATCCTCACATCAATCTATATGTTTCTTGATTTTGAGTAGATTAACTTAAAAAAATAAGCTCAATATCTCATATTGACTCATTTGAGCATGATCATGCACTTTAGTAGACATTCTCAATCAAGGGGTCAACTGATATTACTTCCATTATATAGAAAGGACAAATTCCATCTATATCGATCACATCAATCTGCAAAATTTATTGTATACCCAATAAACAACCTCCTAACCATCCTTATTATAGGTGGCATTTGCTGAATCCAAAGTATACAACTCCTTATGTAGGAAATCTTAGTGACTTTAGGTCGAAGGATAATTCATATTAATAGTCACTATGCATATGTGTATGATACTTATATAATAATTCATGCAACATTCTCATAGCGGGTCATTTTAGTATATGTTCTCCAACATAAACTCATGTGTTAACTTCATATCTTATATTAGTTAACCTATATGCTAGTCTTAATATATTAATATTTTCCTTGAATATTAATACTTGACTAGGAATAATTTAGAGTAGTGTTTCATAGAATATATTACTCTAGGGCATTGTTATATTAATCTACTATTTGTAGAGATCTAAATAAATATAATTATCATAAAATGATGCATTTATACATATATAATAATCATAAAATGATTGACTTTTAGGGTATATTCTAATAATCTTTCACTAGCACTAAAGCCAATTACTAAAATATATAATACCTAGTGACCTAGTGTGACCACCATGCTTCCTCTGTGCTAAAGCCTTGGTCAATGGGTCTGCTATATTATCATTTGTAGGTACTCGGGCATATCTTCACAACTCATGTATCGATAATCTCTCAAATGAGATGGAACTATCAAAGTATGTATTTGGATCACTGACGAGATCTAGGTTACTTAGCCTGTGCAATAGCCCCATTGTTGTGACAATAAAGGTCTACTGGATTAGTTATGCTAGGAACTACATCAAGTTATGTGATAAACTTTTTGATCCAAATAGCTTCTTTTGCTGCATCAGAAGCAGCAATATACTCAACTTATGTAGTAGAATCAGTAACTGTATCTTGCTTTTAACTCTTCTAGCTCATAGCACCACCATCTAAGCAAAACACGTAACCTAACTATCATCTTGAATTATCTCTGTCAATTTGGAAGCTTTCATCACTATAACCCTTTACAACGAGCTCCTCATCACCTTTTTATATCAAGAAATAATCTCGAGTCCTTCTTAAGTACTTAAGAAAATTCTTGACTGCTATCCAGTGACTCTCACCTAGATATGACTGGTATCTGCTCATCATGCTTAATACATAAGAGATTATAATGAGTACAAATCATGGAATACATGATTGAACCAATAGCAGATGTATATGGAATCTAATCCATGCATTTCCTTTTCTCTTTAGTAGAGGGACATAGAGCCTTAGAAAGGCTCACACCATGTGACATTGGCAAGACTCATTTCTTAGAATTCTACATGGAATATTGATTAAGCACTTTGTCAATATATGTATTCTGACTCAGGCCAAGCAATCTCTTAGATCTATCTCTATAGATCTTTATGCCTAATATATAGGTAGTTTTACCTAAGTCTTTAATTGAGAAACAATTTTAAAGCCAAGCCTTTATAGATTGTAAGATAGGGATTTCATTTCCAATGAGAAGTATGTTGTCTACATACAAAATAAGAAAGATGATTATGCTCCCAGTAATCCTTTTATAGACACAAGGTTCATCATCATTCTTAATGAAACCAAACTCTTTAGCTGCATCATCAAATCGAAGATTCTAGCTTTTTGAAACTTGCTTTAATCCATAAATAGATTTTTGCAACATATATATCCTTGTAGCATCCTTTGGATTAATAATACCTTCAAGTTGTGTCATGTACATATCCTCGAATAGATTCCCATTAAAGAATGTAGTTTTGATATATATTTGACAGATTTCATAATCATGATAAGTCATAATAACAAGCAAGATCTAAATGAATTTAAGCATCGCAACTGGTGAAAAAGTTTCATAATAGTCTATATCATGAATTTATTTAAGACCTTTAGCAACCAATTACCCATTAAAGGTATGCACATTTCCATCCATATTAGTTTTTCTTTTAAAAATCCATTTTCACCCAATGGAATTTATCCCTTTAGGTGGATCAACCAAAGTCCATACTTGGTCGATATACATGGATTCCATATTAGATCTCATGGCATCCACTTATTTCTTAGAATCATGACTCTTTATAGCTTCTTGATAGGATGTAGGCTCGTTTTGATCAACAAGCATTACATCACCATGATCAAATAGGAGAAAAGAAAAATTCTCATTATGATGACATATCCTATCAGATCTACACAGAGCTCGTTCTACTTGAATAGGTTGTTGTTCCACAACTTCTTGTGGTGCAACAAGTTCATGATTCACAACACTTTGTGGTTCCTATTCTAGTTTCATTAAAGTCTCAATACTAGTTTGTGTATCTCGAATTTCTTCAAGATCTACTTTTCTCCCACTAGTTTTTCTAAAAATAAATTCTCTTTCTATAAAATTACTATTTCTAGCAACAACTACTTTGCCTTGTGTGGGAATATAAAAGTAGTATTCCTTTGTTTCTTTAAAATATCCTACAAAATAGAATTAATCAGATTTGAGTCCTAGATTTTCTGAGACTTGATGTCTAACATAAGCCTCACAACCCCAAATCCCATGAAAGATATTTTGGGACTCTTTCTGTCCATTTCTTATATGGTATCTTTGTAACTACCTTAGATGGAATATGATTAAGTGTGAAAGTAGCTATTTCTAGAGTATATCCCCAGAAGGAAGAAGGAAGATATATAGACTCATCATTGATCGTACCATGTCTAACAGAGTATGATTCCTCCTTTCTAAAATACTATTTCATTGTGACGTTCCAGGTGGATTGAGTTGGGATATAATCACATACTAAATTAGATGATCATGAAACTCTTCGCTTAAATATTCACCACATCAATTTGATTGAAGTATCTTAATACTTTTTCCAAGTTAATTTTTATACTTTATTCTTAATTTTTTTGAACTTTTCAAAAGATTTTGACTTGTGTTTCAATAAATACACATAATAATATCTACTAAAATTATTAGTAAATGTAATGTAATACTGGTAGCCTAATCTAGTTATTATATTGAAAGGGACACATACCTCACTATGTAAAAAAACCTAATAATTCATTTGCCCGTTTGGTCTAACTAGTAAAAAGAGTTTTAGTCATTTTTCCTAATAGATAAGACTCGCAAACTTCATATGATTCAAGATCAAATGAGTCTAGTAGTCCATCTTTATGGAGTTTAGATATGTGTTTCTCATTTATATAGCCTAAGCGATAATGCAAAGATATGTTTGGTTTGAATCATTAGATTTTAACCATTTTGTACTTATGTTATAAACTAGGCTTTCAAGGTCTAGAACGTAGAGACCATTCATTAATTGTGTACTACAATAGAGCACCTCACTTAAATTAATAGAACAACATTTGTACTTTATTATAAATGAAAAACATTTCTTATCCAAACAAGAATTAGAAATAATATTTATAGATAAAGCAAACACATAATAACAATTTTCAAGTTCTAAAATAAGTCCATTATGCAAATTTAAAATATAATATCCTACAATTATGCCAGCAACTCTTGCACCATTGCCAACACGTAGATCCACCTTGCCTTTTGTCAATGATCTACTCCTTCTAAGAACCTACATATTATTACAAATATGAGAAACACATTTGGTATCTAATATCCATGATAAAGATGTAGATAAATTAACTTCAATAACATAAATACATGAGACATAAGTCTCACTTCTTTTCTTCTTTTTCTATTATTCTAGGTATTGTTTGCAGTTCCTCTTCTAATGTCTGGTCTGACCACATTGGAAGCAAGTACATTCCTTAGCACCCCTCCCTTAGGTTTCAATGTAGAAGATTTTGCCTTGCCTTTGGTTTGGGGTTTACCCTTACCTTTGGGCTTATGTTTTCATTTTCTCTTTTGCACCATCATTATGGGCTTAATCTTTTTAAGATTTTGTTTAGCCATTTTTAACGTGTTTAACAACTCAGGCAAATTTTTGGCAATTTCATTCATGTTGTAATTCATGTCAAATTGATTATAGTTTTCAGGAAAAAATTGCAAAACTAAATCAGTAGCCAACTATTGGCTTAATGGAAAGCCCAATCTTTCTAGATTCATAATATACCCAATCATTCTGAGAATGTGAGTTCCATCATGGCTCCCTTTTGTCATCTTGAATTGAAACAAGGCCTTAAAATTTTTCATACCTCTCATGCTTTGTCAGCTCTTGATATAATTGTTTTAAATGTTCAACCATATCATAAGCATCCATGTTCTCATGTTGCTTCTAAAGCTCATAGTTCATGGTGACAAGCATAAGGCATACTACATCTATAGCATCATCTTGGTACTTTTTATGAGCATCCTTATCAGCACGAGGGGTATTAGGAGTAGGTGATCTAGGATTAAGCTGCTCTAGGACATATAGTTTCCTTTCTTGTTTGAGGACAATCCTCAAATTCTTGTATCAGTCCAGGAAATTAGTTCCATTGAGCTTATCCTTCTCAAGGACAGTTCGCATTGATAAGTTGTTTGACATGTTTGTAGACATGGTAATCTAAAATAATGCAGAAATTAATATCATATTTAAAATTTATTTAATTAAAGCTTTAATTAAATGATCCTCCTACTAAATTATTGGGTTAAAAATAATCCCTCAATTTTCTTTTTAAATTAATCCTTTAGTGGGCCAAAATCCATATTTGATCTTGTCCTGAGTTAGCTTTGGCTAATCACCCAAAACATGGCTATTTAGGTAGGTAACATTTACCAATTACATCTAATGCAACTCTTGGATATTAGGTGAATAATACATTTTGTTCTTAGCCCATCTAATGATGCATCTCCTAATTTTATACCTCTAAGTTCTCAGTCTAATTGAGATAACTTAGTTAAGTTTTACCCAAAGTTCAATAGGTTAGATATCACAATTTTCCTTTCACATTCTACCAAGATAAATAAAGATACTTCACTTTGGCAAACCTATCTAACATTGATCGAGACAGTAATGAGTATCAAACTTTGGTTGGTATCTTTTATTGACTTAATTTTAATTTGAGAGATTTCTTTAATTGTTTAGTAAAATAACCAAATCAACATGTATCACTTACATTTAAATGTGTTTGTATTTATTTTACATTTTACATTTAATATATATCAACACATATTGCACAAACACAAAATAAATGTGACATGGTTATGACCTCAACTAAAATGATTTTCTCAAGCTAATGAGAAAATCGAAAGGTCAATCTACATGTATTGCATCTTCTCCAAGTGTTTCCTCGGTTTTCTTATGTTGCTGTTTGCTTCCTCCTTTAAAATAACCTTCTAATCTAATACAATTCTAATCATACATTACACAACTAGAAGGAAACCTCGAGTTACATTCAAGGGGAATTAGATAAGAAAATAATTTTACAACTTGAATTATATATTAAAAGGCATGACACGTAGGTTGTATTTAACTTACAACAATGAAACACTTAATCCATTCATATGGGGTAAAGGGTCATACCCATGCACCAATGAAAAACATACATATAACATTACTTTATCATGATTATAATTAATCAAATTAATCATTTATGGGATGCTCAAATTTTGGGGTCCTCACCCCTAGTGGGGTCCAGGGGCATCACCCCTCAACAAAAAAAAATTGATTTATAAAACCAATTTATGTCTACAATCAAATCATAGTTTCATCTATAAACCTGTTTGATATTTAAATATCTTCGTATAACAATTATACGAATCTTTAATTACTTTAAACAACAAACCATATATTAATTCATGGATGTAATCGTATTACAATCTTGTTTTTTACATAAACAAAATTTAGTATTTGTATTATTCGAATTAACATGAACAAGTTACAAACAATACTATTTAATTATATTAAACTATTTATTATATAATCATATTAATATTATAGATTTGTTTCCTGCATGATTAATCAAAATGCCCATAAATCATTCATATAGTAATGATAATATGTTTGTTCATATCAATTATAAACAAATATATATAATGATTTATTGATTTGCAACCTCCCTTTGATACCATTGTTGGGGTTCCAGTAAATTTCATATTAGAATTTTGCAGCAGACTAGGAACCCACCAATGATCCAAGTGTATAATTAAATATTGGACAAGGATATTACCTGTCATAGCACAAAATTAAACTTTTTATTTCAAATTATTCAGTCGAATCCTAGTACAGCCAAGTCTCTGTGCCTCTAGCGGTATCCACACAAACATATCCTTATTATATCTTTATTTTTTTCATTTTCTATCTCTCCTATTTTATATAACATTTTGGGTTTTCACATACCTTTCTAAAAGGACGTGTTATTAACTAAAAGGATGTGTCATTAATCAAAATTTGTAGTATTTCATATACTATTCTAAAAGGATGTGTCATTAAAAAAAATATATCATTAATGAAAAGGATGTATCATTAATAACACACCTTTCTATAGAGAGAAATGTGGGCTTTTAGGTTGGGCTCATTTTAAAGGTCCAACCATCTAATAATTGGACCAACTTCTTTAGTCTAATTAGCTTAAGATTTGAAATGAATTTCAGACTTAAGATTAGTCCCAATTTATTTTGATCTAACTAATATAAAATGAACTCCAAATATATATATGTTTTTATGTGTGTGACCTAGTAGGTTCTCGTAACATTGATAGTAACTTTAAAATCTCATTTAAAAGAAACAAGCAATTAGCGGCATTTAGCAACACATAATTGCTACCTAAGTAACGAAAATATAATAGATTCAACTTAACTTATTTTCGTGACTTATTTTATTGTATGACTTTGTCCTTTGTCCATGATATCTAGATTGATTTATGAGGCATGGATTATGTCATCCTTACATCAATCTATATGTTTCTTGATCTTTGAGTAGACTAATTTAAACAAAGATGCTCAATATCTCATATTGAATTATTTGAGAATGGTTATGCATTTTAGTAGTCCTACTCAATAAAGGGGCCAACCAATATCATTTCCATTTATAGAATAGATAAATTCCATCTACATAAATCACATCTCTCTGCACAATTTATTGTATACCTAGTAAACAACTTTATAACCATACTTGTTACAGGTGGTATTTGTTGTATCTAAAGTATATAACTCTTTATGTAGGGAACCATAGTGACTTCAAGTCAAATGGATAATGCATACTAATAGTTGCTATGAGAATGCATATGACACTTATATAACAATCAATGCAACATTATCATAGTGGGTCAGTTCTCTATATGTTTTCCAACATATACTCATGTGTTAACTTAATATTTCATATTAGTTATCCTAGATGCTAATCTTAATATATTAATATTTTCCTTGAATATTAATACTTGAATAGGGACAATTTAGAGTAGTATTCCATAGAATATATCACTTTAGGGCATTATTATATTCATCTAATATTTGTATAGATCTAAATAAATATAATAATCATAAATGTGCCTTTATACATATAAGATATGATATAAAAGTCCCAAAAAGATTATCTAATAATTGACTTTTAGGGCATACTCTAACACCTAGAAAAAAGAAAAAATCACAAAGAAAATAACTTCGGAAGTAAAAGATGTACATATACAGACAAATGTATCAATGCGATGAAGCATATTTTTCACAAAGTAGTGAATTCTATCTCATGCCTAATAGTGACCTACAAAAGTTCTATTATCAGAACATGGTGAGTCATGGAGATATAAGACTTAAGTCCATGAAGAGATTGTAATTGATAATCCTCATCCAATCTCCAAAGCTTTATTTGATGATATAATCACCAAGTTACTATAAGAGACAAAGAGAGCAAATAAAGTATAAGAAAAGTAGCTGAGACAATTGGAGAAGATACTTTAACTTACTAATTTGGGCATGCTTAAAGAAAGTGCTAGAATTAAACTACAGGAAGCTGAAATAATTTTGGTTAGTGGTGAGAAGGAAGCCAAAAAAATTTGAGCTAAGACACATCATAATGTCATGGTCAAAACAAAAAAAGAAAATGAGAGATTTGTGCAGTGAAGACCAAAATTATGTGTGGAAACTACTGTTAAGGTAGTCTTCCATATAGTATTGCCGATACATGGAGAAAACAAGTAAAAGACAACACAAAGAAATTGGCAAGGACTATGTAAGTTACAGGCAAACCAAAAGTCTAGTTATAGATGTTAAACATTACACTATTTAGAAGACAATCTAAGAATATATTTTTGCATGATGTGATGAAATAAATGTATCCACTCACACATATTATTCTACACCAACAAAATCTAGTCACAAAATTCAAACCCTATCATGACTCATTTATATGTCCACAAAAAAAGTAGCCCCACTATCTAGATAGACCATAACACTCAATCCTAATCACAACAAATATTTATAGAGGATCGATAGAATTCATATTTTTTATAGAGAGTGGGAGTAATTGTTTGGGGACGAGCAAACATTTTTGTTTGTAAGTTAATTCTATATGTCAAATACCAAATAATACTATTTTTTGGTAAATATTCATGATGTGTTGTATATAAAAAGCATTAAAATTAATAATTTCACTAAATTGTGTTTTTTAATGGAATAAGATTAATAATAGTGAAATTGTATGATTTTGGTGTGAAATAGAGACTTGGTGAATTGATAAGAAAGAGAGGAGTCGGGGGTTATATAAAGTCATTACATTCTTTTTGTTATGACTTTGTTATACTTCATTGAGTTATATGGTAGTTTTCATATCTATTCTTAGCAAAAACTTTATAGGAATAGTTGTGATAATTTTTATATATCATGACTCTATCACTTCATTTACATAAGTATTTCATCATGCAAGATATTTTTTTTGGTTGTGCAACTTTTTTGGAGTTAAATCCACTCTAACTCATAATATTTTTTATTACTATGATATTAATTTTATGTCACATTAACTAAGTACCCTATTAGTGCTCAAAGCCATGTCAAGCCTCTAGTGCTACAATTTTTTTTGTCACAAAGCTACTAAGTCCAAAGAAAAAGCCATGATACTATTCCAAGTATCATGCATTTTAGCTATAGAATGTTTTATTGAGCAATACTTGAGCCACAACCATTTCCAGGATAGTGAGTTTTTTTCTGGATTGACCAAAGCTATGGTCTATTTCTAGCACTATGATTTTGGTTATATAAGCAAATATGTAACCACAACTATTCTCAGCACCATGGCCATCTGATGGAAGAGAGAGGCCAAAGTCATGACTAATTCTCAATACTATGACTTTGTGTTATAAAGAGGAAATATATATCTATGACCAATTTTAGTGCCATAGACTTTTGATGCAAGAGAGAGACCAAAGTCATGGCTCACTCTCAATAACATGATTTTGTGTTCTAGAGATGAAATGTGTAACTATGATAATTATCAGTGCTATGACATTCTAAAATTAGAAAGAGACCAAATCCATAACTTTTTCCTAAAAAGTCATGTCTTCCAAATTAAAGTTCTCACCTAGTAGTTTTAATATAAATAAGAAAATTGGGAATTTCTAGGAAGAGTTCTAGGAAACTAGAAAAAAATAAAAGATATGGTCTTGGGAAATAAAATTTTCTCAACCCTAAGGGAATGATGTCTCTTCATGTCAACCATACATATTGTCTAGTACCCTTACCAAAAGGGAAGTAAACTTAAAAAAAAATAGATGGTTCTTTAGACTAAAACTCAATGATAATGACTCTCAATTGAGATATAAAGCTCGGTTAGTAGTCAAATGGTCAAGGTAAACAAAAAGTAATCAATTTTTATGAGATATTTTCTTAGGAAGTGAAGATGCCTTCTATTCGAGTAGTTTCAAGTTTGGCTGCTAGCTTGAACTTAGAAATTGATCAACTCGATATAAAAACTATATTTCTTCATGATTACCTTTATGAGATTCTTTAAATGGATAAAGCTGAAAGGAAAGAAAATGAAGGTCTCGTTTTCAAATTGAATAAGAGCTTGTATGGTCTTAAACAAGCTCCTAAGTGGTGGTTTAAAAAATTGTATCCATTCATGGAGTCTCTCGAATTTCAGCACAAATGTTGTGATTATTGTGTATTTGTTAGTCATCAGTTGGGAGATAAAAGACTTATACTTTTATTGTATGTCGATGACATGTTGATTATTAAACATAATAGAGTAATAATTAATTGACTTAAGGAGAAACTAGGAAAAGTCTTTTTAATGAAATACTTAGGCCCAGCCAAATAGATTTTATGGATGAATATCATTTGGGATAAGTCTTTTAGGCATATCTGGTTATCTCAAGAATGATACATCATTAAAGTTCTTAATAATTTTTCAAGAATGAGGCTAAGCGAATCTCAATTCTCCTAGCTAAATATTCTAAGTTGAGTACAAAACATAATCCCAAGACATATGAGAAAAGGAGTGACATGAGTCATATTCTCTATTCCTTAACAATTGGCAATCTTATGTATGCTATAGTCTGCACTAGACTAGATATAACATATGCTATTGGTGTTGTCGCTTATTTTCTTTCAAACCCAAGAAGATATCACTAGGTTGTAGTGAAATCCATCCCAAGGTACTTATGGGGGGACTTCATAGCTATCATTATGCATGGATGGGTTAAAACCTATGCTTCTCAGAAATACTAATTTTGATATGATTGATGATTTAGATTCATGTAGATCTACCTTAGGTTATCTTATAACCTTTGGAAGGGGAGCCGTATCCTCACAATCCAAGATGTAGAAGTGGGTAGAACTATCCAACATTGAGGCTAAGTTCATTATAGCTACTAAGCTTGCAATAAAACTTTATGGATAAAATGATTTTTTGTAGACTTAGATGTGTGATAAGATACATATATTATATTTCTGTGACAGTCAGAGTGCTATATATCTCTCTTTAAGAATTCAACTTTCCATAGTAGATCGAAGCATATTGATGTACGACATCACTAGATATGAAATGTATTAGATAAAGAGTTAGTTATATTTTTTTTAAAAAAGTATAACTATATGCTAGTATGTGTCTAAAATATGTTTACCAAAATCATTGTCATCGACAAAGTTTAATTTTTTAAAGTTATGTGCTGGTATATGTCTCATCACCTATGGTTAAGGGGAAGATTTGTTGGGTCTACCCAAGATAGATAGATTGGTTTTATTTATTTGAAGGCATGAATCAAGATAGACCAAGCACTTGAGATAAAATCTATAGTTCTATTTTCAAAAAAAATAATAAAAAAGGTTTTCCAAACTTGTGAAAATGGGATCATTCTCATTTTTGCAAAAAGGACACGAGTGGTGCCCTCTTAGATGGGGGAGTGCCCCCATCTGGTCCTTATAAAAAAATAGATTGCATGCTTGACAAAAATCTAGGTGTATGGAAAACTACATATTTTTTTTATCACAGAAATGAAAAATTATGTGTATATGAGATACAATGCATTTTTTTGGCAGAAGTTATTTTTCAAGTAGGGTATGCATTTTTTCCACTTCTATTATTTCTAGTTTTAAATTCCATAAGCTAAGGCCCAAAGTTTCTCTCTCTGTCCTCCTCACATTGGTTTGGATATTACTATTTATACATGTGATTATATTTAAATTGTAATATATGATTTCATTATGTACATAGATATATAATTAATTTATTATGTATTGTGTGTGCAGATTATATATATATATAATCACAACTTATTTATTATGCTAGAGTGTGTAGTGTAAATGCTATTGGTTTTTATGTTTATTTATGACATGTGTAGAAATGTATGTCGTAAGGAATTGAAACTTAGATAACTTTGAAGACTTGAAAGTTACAGACAAAATCTTTTCTTTGCTCTAGAAATAGTAATGTCATTAGAGGTGTCAAGTGGGCTGGGCAGCATGGGCACGACATGAGTCATGACCAAC
Organism: Sapria himalayana; assembly: GCA_029783825.1. NCBI lineage: Eukaryota > Viridiplantae > Streptophyta > Magnoliopsida > Malpighiales > Rafflesiaceae > Sapria > Sapria himalayana. The sequence goes on along the minus strand of JAREIK010002323.1, from coordinate 1,630,556 downwards.
TAAGCTTTGCCAGGCCTAGCATGGAATGGTCCATAAACGTGCCTAGGCCCATGCCGGGCCGGCTCTCAGCATGATTCATGCCATGTCATGCCGAGCTTGCCCAGGCCTCATGCTGGGCCAGCCATGACCTGGTTTCCTGGCCCAAAGACATGGTTCATCGGCACGACCCAAACCATGCCTCGGATGGTCGGATATCTGGCCAGTGTTTGAACGTAATCAAAACCCAACCACCCGAACATCATTCTCAGCCCAAGCCTGAGTCCAGAAGTCAAAGCTTCTAGAATACATTTTTAAGCCGTTGGATTCAGCACCAATGGCTAGGGGCAGAAATCCGATAGTTGTCGAGATTATGCCCACAAATTAATAAAATAAATAAATAAATATATATATATATATAATGATTTTTTTTAAAAATCTATATATCCTATTTCTAATCTATTTTATCATTCCCTCTCTCTCGCGCGCTCTCTCTCTCTCTCTTATCACCTCTCTTTCTCTCTCCTTTCAAGACTCAGGTGCGGACTGTAATGCAGATATTAGTTATTGGACTATGCACATTATCAAGAAAATGAGATTTTATACTTTATAGGTATTATTTTTTTAATTTTGTTAAGTTTTTTTATTTTTATTTTAGTTAATAGTTTAACATAATTTAATATTTAATTTTTAAAAAATACTTTAGAATATAATTACTAAACTAATAAAAATTAAAAATGATAAAATAAAATTTTAAAGATGATAACGAAATTAATATTAATGCAAACATGACTAATTTTAATATAGATAACGATAACTCTACAGAAAAGTTAAAGGCCACGAAAAAGTTATTTTCTTCTTTGGCCTTGACTCAAACATCTAAAAAATAAGAAACTATAAGAAAATCAATAGTTTGAACTTACTTTAATATTATATAAAATAAAAATATTTGGGATGTTGATAAAGAATCAGCACAATGTAAATATTGTAAAAAAATATTAACCAGTAAGAGTTCATGTGGAACTGGACAACTTAAGAGGCATGCCAAATTATACGCCAAAAAAATATGATGTATTAGATCCTAGGCAAACCCAACTCAGTGGTGAGGCCTTTGAGCTTGGATCTAGCTCAGCCTCTATGGACCCCTTTCATATACCGTAATGAGTTAGAGAGAGAATACATGGCCAAACTAATTATCACGATGGGTCTTGCAATTAGATTTTTGGAGGATCCAAGGGTAATCAATATCATGCATACTTATTTTCAGCCTGCATATCACAGGATTCCTAGTTCCACATCTAGGAACGACATACTCAAATACTATAAGTTAGAAAAAGAAATAATAATTAATAAATTTAGAGAATATAGTGGTATGTTGTCTGTGACATCCGATATCTAAAATTAGTTGTGACAATGCATTTTATGCATGTCTCACTACCCACTATGTAGATTCTAAATAGATACTAAATAAAAAAATAGGATTCTTAGAAATTCTCAATCCTCATGATATCCTAGCCATTTAGAAGCGCATAATGAAAATCATTAGATAATATAAAGTTTTTAAAATAAAATATTTAGTATCATATTTAATAACATATCTAACAATGGGGTAGCCATTAACATGTTTTTTAGAACCATTAGAGATTGACCATTAGGAGAGATTTTCCACATTAGATACATGAATCCCATCATAAAATTCATAGTACAAGTGGGGATGAAGATTTTTTCTTGCGGGTACACCTCATAGATAATAGAAGTTTGGTAGTCTCTGTTTGTCTATGGGTGTAAAGAAGAAGAAATTTTAATCGGATGTGAGATACCATTGGAATTACACATACCATATGTTAGTCATGTGTTGGATGTGAATATGTGATATCCAACTAAGTCAATAATAAAAATGACGAACTTATTATTGATAACACTATCTAGGCTATGAGAATTTCATTTTTGAAATTCTTGAAAATATTTTATGATACAATGAACATGTGTTCGTCACTTTATACTCCTATAACTTTTATTACACTTAGGTGCATATACAACGTTAGTAGTATATTTATGATATTTAGAGATGACATGATATTTTGTGATATGGCTCTTGAGATGGAAACCATGTACTTAAAGTACTAGTCCATCATTTCATCTCTTTATTGTCTGGCTACTTGTATGGACCCTAGAGATAAACTATACAGCCACATCCATTCCAGCACTATGACAATCTAAAATAAGAAAGAGACTAAAGTTATAACATATTCACATAACCACGTCTTTGTGCAACAAAAATCAAGAGACAAAGTCATGACATTGCTAAATATTTTGACTCTCAACTTAAATTTTGCACTCAATCATTCAAGTATAAAAGAGAAAAATATAAAGCTTCAGGAGAGATTCTAGGACATGAGAAAAGAGACATAAAACTAAGGTTTTGAGAATAAAGTTTACCCAACCCTAGGAGAGATCCATGAGAAAAAAAACATAAGGCACAAACATATAAACCCTAGGGGGGAGGGGGGATAAATTTTAAGTTCACTTATGGACAAATCTAAGGTGCATAAATTAGTATTTTGGATATTGAGCTTGATTCCTAGACACTCTTGTGGGTTATCATTGGGAATCTAAAATTACACGAGATATATATCTAATTATCTCATAAATTCTTCTTCAATATCAGTCAAAATTGAGATATAATAGGGTTATTGTATTTTATTTTGTGTGATATATGATTAATAAATGATTTTATATTTGGATTTTAATTTTATCATGGTTTGGATATTAATGATGTGGTAATTATGTAGAACTAAAATTAGAGTTTTACTATTAGTTGGCTTTTATATGCTATCATAGTGGATGGTGATAGGTAAGCTACAAAGTAGACTCGCACATAATTATAGAAAAGAAGTGACAACAATTATGATCATGCTATGCACGACAAACTTAATTGTCAAAACTCAATATTGAGGTATGTTAATCATGTATGTATGGTACTTATAAAGTTAAAAGTATAAATACTTTTATAAGTCAATCCATTATGTATATTTTAGAAGAATTGACTCTCAATTGATGTTTATATTTTATAAAATATTTTCTTAAGGGTTTTTCCTTGGTGTGGGGATCTTGTGTCATCATAGTTGATGGTGACCAATAAGCCATGAAACATGCATGATTAGAGAGATTCATAAAGTAGTAATAGTCATGTGAGTAAATTTTTGTTTTATGACTATCATCAATTAGATTTAAAGGAAAACATATGTTAATTATGCAAGTATGATGCTTATGAAACCAAGAATACAAATGCTTTCACTATCTTATCATTTTATATCTATATGACACATGAGATTGGAGAATAAAGTACACATATAAAATAATCATCAAGAATAGTTGATGAGTTGCCTAAAAAGTGTGAATTGGTGAAGGATCATCAAGTAGAGATGATTTATTATTTTGATGGTCAAGTACCAAGAGGATAATTATGAGAGGATAATTATTGGGGAGGACCCAATATTTGATAACTACCTTGTATACCAACAAGGGACTAGGGCATTTCCATACTAACCCTACATTCATTTTGTAACTAAGCACAATAATATCAAACATATATAAATAATAGAATACACAACTTTGGAATTTAAAAATCTTACCAAATATTCAATTTTATTTTTTAAACTAGAGTAGCATTTGACTGATAGTTAGTTGGTCAAACTGCCTATATAATACCTGTTAGATAGATATCTAAACTAAAGTCCACTTTACTATTTTTATGACCAATATACTTGTAGATTAGTTAGATGAGAGATCACCATACGATAAGGTTTTAGAATTTTATCTAATCCTAAAAATAAGACATCATAACAAAGATGCAATAAGTTTTGACAAAGTTGTTAGAGATTATTTAGTTTGATTAGTCAATTTTAGTTGACACAACCATCCTTAAAAAATGACAGTTCTATTTTTAGTAGTTAAGATATCAATATCTTAATTCTGTATCTTAATTTTCATTGTTTAACTTGCCACAATCAATATAGTAAAAATTTGATACTGAGTTAACACCTTGGGACTCATAAATCAAATAAAAAAAATGAGGGCTTCATGAATAGAATATGAATGTGTATAGCCTAATGTATCAATATGATAAGCTTGTTTCTCACCAAGTAATGATTTCTATCTGATACTTAATGATGACTTCAATCAATTCTATTATTAAAATATAGTAAGCTATAGATATATGAGATTTGAAAGCCATGAAGAAATTGTATTGTATAGTCCTTATCCAATATTTGAATCTTCATTTATAGATATAATCACCAAATTCTAATTTAGACAAGGAGAGCAAATAAAATAGAAGAAAATTGATCGAGACAACTAGAAAGGAGACTTAAAGATACTAATTTGGGCATGCTTAAAGAAAGTGTTACATCATAATTTTCAATGGCTAAAACAATTCTGGTCAATAGTGAGGAGAGGTCAAAAAAGTTGAAGGAGCTACAACACTTTATGATGTCATGGCCAAAAGAACATTTGTGCACTCAATACCAATGACCCATGTAGAAAATACCATTGAGGTTGTCTTTCATATAGTATCGTTGGCTGACATGAAAAATACAATGATGATGGAAATAAAAGGCTACATAGAAAAATTGGCATAGATTACAGAAGTTATAGATAAAGTAAATACCATAGTGAAAATATAGCTATGAACATTAAACATAGTGTTGCTTGTATGACACCTTAAATTTTTTTTTGTTATGTGAGAAATAAGTTTGTTGTTGTTTGTTGTATTAGCACCACAACATATACTGATACACAATAAACACCCTCCCCCCACTTGCCCCCCCCCCCCCCCCCCACACACACACACACAATGGATCATAAATTCAAACATAGTTGTAACAAATCAAACTTAAAGTCATGCCTGCCAGCCTACTCCTCAACTTTAAAATATACTCAAAGCCACAACCATCAACTAGCACATGACTATAAAAAAATTTATGTGCTAAGTCATGGCAATGTGTGGCTATTTAAACATAGCCGCATAAGAGAGAAAACAATAAAATTTTAGAACAATTTGTTCTCTCATGAATTCAAAAATTCTAAGCCTAGATCCCAAAACTTCATCATAACCATCGAGGAAGACTTGCGATCAAAGCAATGAGAAAATTTTGGCATTGCAGAGATGAGTGACAAGGTGAAATAAAAATAGCTATGATCCAACACTCTTTAAGTTCCAAAAAGAGTTGTGGTGCTTATGGCAACTATTTTATTAGAAACCATCAAAACATAGATAATTCTAGTTCTCACCAAGAATAGCTTTCTAGGAGAGCGATGTTTTATTGAGTTTATTCCCTTTACAATAGATTATAGAAAAGAATGATTAGAATTTATTTTGCAACCAAAAAGAAAGGAATATTGGTTGTTCTAGAATTCCATGTCAATCTCATGGATCAAGAAGAAAAGAAATGCTATGTAAGAATAATCTAGATATGTTTTTATAGGAAGATTATTAATAAGTTATATAGATTACAAGAAGCTAGGGATAGCATGAGCTTCAAATCCCCTAAAAACATGATTCAATTTTAAAGAAATTAGACATATATTAACAAATTGAACAAAGATAATGGAGAGTAACTTTGAAAAGTGTATCTGAATTTTCGATGCATGGATAACTCATGAAGGTTAGTAAAGAGTGATTATATTTCATTTGCTCATTTTTATTGTTGATACTTCATGTCTGAACCATCACACAAGATAAGACAATCTTTTATTCTCTCTTGACTGGATATAGATTTGATGCTAGAAAAATACTTGAGAAGTTCATTCTTAATTATAGAGATGGTGAATTTTCTAGCTTAAAAGTTCATCATTCCTTTATTACTTTATTATGCCAAGCTAAGGAAATCTCGATAGATAATGATAGGGATGAAATATGCCCGAGAGTTTCCCCATAATATTATTGGGCATTAAAAGAGGGCTTGAAAGAGACAAAAAATGAAATAAATTGATTCTAAAAGAGGAATTCAACGTATATTAGGTAAGAAGGATCATCCTTTACCAAAAATAACATAAAGATATGGAAAGAAGAGGGAGAATACATGAAGAAGAGGAAGCATACATTGAGTATTCTCTAGCTGCACAAGGAGGTATGCGGTATGCGGGGTGATATTTTTTATATTTTGGAGAATATATAGTTGGAAGTCAAAAAGAGGGAGGAATAGCTAAAAAATGAGATCCAATCCCTTCGTACATCGACCGTGGAGAAAGTGGAAAAATAAGATATAATGTGAGAAGTTCATCTCCAAATGAAAGAGATGTTTTTTGTGGCTACCCAAGAAAGTCCCGAAGACAAAATAGAAGTGATAAAATGAGTGGAGATTGGGTAGAAGAGTAGCTCTAAATCATTTGAGTAACTTTATGAGGTCATCGCAAAGTAAATAGAGAAATTGAAAAAATACAATATGAACAAAATAGAATTATATTTTGTAATAAAATCTTGTGAAGGTGCACTAAACTCAATTGCTAGAAGACAAGAGGCATTGTGTGATATTGTTCAAAGATATTGGATTGGGAAACTAGTAAAAAAAAAAGATTTAGAGAGACCATCCACTTTTATGTCATTTTTTGAGCGCTCCTAAGTATTTTTTTCTTTTAAGGAGTTTGATCATTAAGTGAAGTCATGTTGTCAACCTTCCTCTCATCATTGACTTATATTTTTTGTTTGTTTCATAGATATTATGGTGTTGTTATCATATTGTTTCGATGTTATTTGTAGTGGATGAAATGTACAATTTTTTTATATGAAGAATGTGTATTTACTCAGTGACAAGCAATCACTTTAGTATGAAAGTTTGTTTGGTATTCCAATTACTAAATCCATATTATCCACTAGCTAGAGTCGTAGCTTTGAAGATAATGATGTTAAACTCAATCCAATATGTTTTATAACACTTTCCTTTGTTTCTAATGAAATGGGTTTGAAGGTACTTGAAAATATAAGCAAATATACGTTTCTTTTTCTTCTTTTTTTTTCATATGAAAATATACTTGATAACATAGTATGAAATTTTATTTTACCCTTGGTAGCAATCACTTGGCAATATGGCTTCTATAATACTTTAGTATGAAAGTTCAGTGTGAAAATTTGTTTGGTATGCTTGGTAACATAGGCAAATGTCCAATGGTACATCTCTTTGCTTGATGGTTTCCTTCCAATCTTTGGTGGTAACCTGATTGAGTATCCCAAAAGTGATGGACTTTATAAATAATTTCTACCCTATCTATTATTATTTTTCTTTCAACATCTTCTATAAAAGGTCTTCTCATTTCTTTTGTACATTCATAAAGAGCCACTCCATTTCTTTTAGCTCAAACCTTCACATGACATCCACTTTTGTGAATTCATCTTTTTTTCTTGAAGTTAATGTGTGAGGAATGTTTTCAGATTATTGTTCCACTATTGGAGCTCATTTTTCAGATGATTGTATCTGCATTTTTGTTCCTCCTTGAATCTATTGTCCATGTTTTCCATTTATTTTTTTCAGAGTTGTTATCGAGGCCAAAATTTCATCAATGTTGTCCTACCTTGTTTCTATTTTCCTTTGCTGGTTTAGGAGTGGAGTTCTATCCATCTTTGTATATGTATCTTCTTTTTCAGTCTCTTCCACTGATGTACTATTCACATGCACTTGATGTGTTTTGGTATCTCTTTCTAGTTCCTCTATCCTTGCTCCATATACTTCCTTAGCTACTTCTTCTGGAAACATTTCTTTTTCCCTTTGCACTTCAAATGGATGTGTTTTGTATCCTATATTATTTCCCTCTTTACTTTTATAAGCATGAGTGGTAAAATTTTGGGGCATCTTTCTTCAGTTTTAGGATCTATCTTTATTCCTCCCACGATGAAATAATTGTCAAGTGAGTCCAGGGTAGATGATATGGCCCATAAATCCCCCTCTTTGATATTCCATAATAGAAGTCACAATGATCTTATCATTGTTAATTCTCTACCATTGTACCATAGCATACAAAAGTATTTCCCTATCTTTGTTCATCGTGGAGAGATGTAAGCAAGGTTGTAGGTTTGACTTTGAACTAAAAAAATTAAACCACAACTTTGTCATTTCTGTGAGTCTGCCTTTTGTATGTGCAAGTAAGTATTTTTCTTCATGTTGTTAAAGTCCTCTTCCTTCTATCATTGTTTAAATGATCTTCTAAAAGTTGAGATATTTTTTTAGCTACTTGAACTTCTTTTCATCTGATATGTGTTATAGCTTGAAGACTTAGTTGATGCTGTCTTTATCAAATGACACCTGTGTTGAAGTAAAAATCTTTCACAACTACTTAAGTGCCTAGATCAAAGTGTTTGTGCAGTGTTTCCCATTTTCATTTTTTTTACCATCACAAGAAATAGTGAGATAAAGTTGTTGAACCATTATTCTCTGATGAAGTTCTCCATGACAAAGATTTTCTTCATCCATTTCTTTTTCTAATCAGATAGGAAGGTATGGTTCATCATCTTGCTCTTTTTGTCTCTTTCAACCTCATCACTCCACTTTCTTTTAGCTTCTGATTTCCCACAACTTTCAGGTTCTACGACATTCTGCTATTTGTTTACTTCTTGCTCTTCTATGTGGTATGGATATTTTATCTTAATTTCTTCTAGATCAAGAACTATGGTTGGGTTTCTAAACTTCTTTACCAAAATTAGGGTTTCACTAACTATGCGTTGGAGAAAAGTAAGACAATAAAGATTTATATGTTAGGTTGGTGACATGAAGTTAAGAATACAAGTATACTAAAGGGTTTATGTGTCATGTCGAAAAAAATGATATCGTGATTGGAAAATAACATGATGACTAAAAAGAATTATTTTGACATATAAAATATGGTTGCAATTGAGAGATTGAAGTCATGGCTATCAAATGATATCATGATGGAGTAATTACATCATGATCAAAGAATGTGTATTATGACCGAGAGAAATAATATAGCAAGTGAGAAAGAGTGTCATGATGTGAAAAAATATCATCATGACTGATAAATTGTGTCAAGTAAGAATGAGTATCATGATGTGTAAAAATTTCATCTTGACTAAGAAAGAACATAGTAATTGAGAAAGAATGTTATGGCTAAGAAATTTAGAGGCAACCATCAAATGATTTCGTTACTGAAAAATACCATCATGACTAAGTAGTGTAGTGATTAAGAAGAAAATATCACATGCAATGTAGTCGTGACTGAAAGATGAAGTCATAACAAAGTGATGATGCCGTCACATGACAAGTGTTGTTGAAACCATGAAATAATGTGGACAACCTTTCTACAAATCAATATTCTTTTCTATCTCTCTCTCTCTCTCTCAGTTCTCTTTTCTTTTATTATCTTTATTTTTCTTCATTTTTATTTCTTTTGTTTTCCTATCTTTCTTCTCTCTATTTTTCTATTTTTAGAAAACATATGTACAAAGCTTGGATCGCCTCCCCAAAAGTGCCATGTTTATTATCACTAGCTTGACCAAACTACTTTTCCATGCTTAGTCAACTTCCAAGATATAAACATTTTTCAAAGGTTTATTATCTCCATGGTTGTGCTTCATTATTTGTTAATTAACTTTGAATTCTATCCCGCTGTCTGATTTTAGAAAAATGACACCTTAAGGAGTTATTAAAATGAATATTGTAAGTCTTAACCAATTAGATCTCGATTTTCTCAAAATTACTTTTTTGTCTCGAGTTAAAAATCAATTCCCTATATCCTTCTTTGAATTCTTTTCTCGAAAATACTTTTTGTCTCGAGTTAAAAATCAAGTTTTTGTCATGCTATTTTTTTTTTGTTATAAATTGTAGATTTTGACACTTTCACAGGACTTATTTCATAGTTTTTAAAATTCACTCAATTAGAATAGTCAGTTTTTGTTGTAGCCTAGGAATTAGAATTGAATTTTTTGATAGTCTTTCATGCAAAATATTCTAACTTAATTTCCAAGTGATAAGATTTCAGAAATAGTAATATGTAAGGTGACATACCTATTAGTGTTTTAAAGATTGACTTATGTCTTATATGTCCATAGTGCTTCAACCAGCCACAAACTAGTCATTCTTGGAGGTGTTCAATGTCTTTTCCAATATTTTCTCAATCTCTTGATTTAGAAATTTTGCTTACTCATTATATTATGGGTGATAAGGCATGCTTTTAATATGCTTCACATTGTATTTTCATATTAGTGTACTGATCATTATGTTTCAAAAGTTACTTTCTCCATTAGTTAGAATCTATCTAATAGCTCCAAAACATGTTAAAATATTTTTGTGGACAAACTTCACTACCTTATTGACATTTTTTTTATAGGTAGCAATGTCTTCTACCCATTTGGACACAATCAACTACTAAGAGAATGTACATGTTAGAAGAAAAGGCACATGGTCACATAAAGTCAATGGCCATACACCACAAATTTTTATCTCTAAAATGTTGATTAAATTCATTTTGTTTCTTTTGAAGATACTATTGACTATTTGATATTGATCATACAATTGAGAGGTGTTTTGGTAGTCTTTAAACAATGTGAGACAGAAAAAATGTGACTAGAATATCTTTTAAGACATTTTATTTTCTACAAAAGACCTTCCATACAATGTAGAGTGAGATTTAAACTTAATTTTGGTATGTTCTTGTTGCACACATCTCCACATTACATGATCTACATATCTTCGAAACAAGAATGGATCATCCCATTAGTAACCTCTCATATCATGGAAAAATTTCTTTTTTGTACAGAAAAGTAAGATCCCAAGAGGTAAAATATTGCATGCTAAGTAGTTAACAAAAGCATCATACGACAACAATCTTATCCTCATAGTTATCAATTGTTCATCAAAAAATAATTTAGGAATTTCAGTTGCATCTTCAATTTCTTTATTAGTTTTTTTTTGATACAATATAGATGATCAATGATGACATCCTCACTTCTTTTTTATTTATCTTTGATCTCCATATCAAATTTTTGAAGAAGCAAAATTTATCTGATCAACCTTGGGTTTGCCTCTATTTTGATCATATGATATATGATCATTGTATGATTAGTGTACACAATTATCTTCATTCCAATGATACATGATTTGAATTTTTAATAAGAATACATGACTACTAGCATTACTTTTTTAGTGGTGGTATATTTCTCCTACATTTCATTTAGAGTTTTGCTTGAGTAGTAAATTACTATGAGTGTTATCTCAATTATTTGTCCTAATAAAACTTCAAATACATGTTTGCTTGCATTGCATATTATCTTAATTAGTTGGTCTCAATTTGGTATAGTCATGATTTATGTAGAAATCAACTTGTCTTTGATCTCTTGAAATGAGATCATACAAGCTTCCCCAAAATGAAAAACTGCATCTTTTTTCCCACAACTAATGGAGGGGCTGTTTGGTAATTTTGAAGAAGTCCTTGATGAATCTCCGATAAAATCAAGTATGTCCATGGAAATCTTGCACCCTCTTCACTATTTTCAGTATTGCCAATGTTTTAATGACTTCAATATTCACTTCATCCACTTCCAAACTTTTTGATGATAATAGGTGTCCTAAAGTGATTCATTGCTTCATCAAGAAGTGACCTTTTACCAGTTAAGTACAAAGTTCTTTTTTGTGCATCTATGTAATACCGATGCAAGATTAGCATGATAATGATCAAATGATTCCATAAATACTAAAAAGTTATTTATGAAGACTTTCATGATATCTTTAATGAAATCACCAAAGATGACCATCATAAATCTTTGAAAAGTGATTGGAGTATTACATAAGCCAAATAGCATCCTTCTAAACACGAAGGTTTCATAAGAGCATGTAAAGGTAGTCTTCTCTTCATCTTCAATAGTGATGAGTATTTCATTGTATCTAGAATATTCATCCAAGAAACAATAATAAGCATGCCTAACAAGCTTGTCCAACATTTGATCAATGAATGAGAGAGGAAAATGATTTTTTTTAAATACATTATTTGAGCTTCTAATAGTCAATATATACTTTCCATCTCAAAATTGTACATGTGAAAATCTGCTCTTTCAAGATTTTAATATTCATTTCTTTGGCACCAAATGAATGGGGCACGCCCATTGGCCATCAGATATATCGTAAACAATTTTAATATTCAGTCATTTCAAGATTTTTGTCTTTACCACCTCCTTCTTTATAGGGTTAAATCTTCTTTAATGTTTAACTAAAGGTTTGGCATCATCCTCCATTAAGATTTTGTGCATTTAAATTGAAGAGTTGATCCCTTTTATGTCAGCTATTCATATGCTATGGCTGCCTTGTATTTTCTTAAATTTAGCTATACTTTTTGCTCCATTTATTCCATTAAAGAGGCTGAAATGATAACCAGCTTTATCCCTCCATCTTCCAAGAAAGCATATCAGGATGCTTCAGTAGTTTTTTGAGTACATGTCCATCGATAGTTGTCTTCAACATAGGGGTTATGACATAGAGGTTATGTCTTCAACTTAAAGCAAAGTGTCATGACCTACAATGAATGTTTCATCTTCAGAATTGACATTGTCAGGAGTTGTGATTGTCAAGGCTTCTGAAATATCATAGTTGCATCTCATGAATGTCATGACTTTAGAATTAGGTTAATCATGACTTGTGAATGTCACATCTTTAGAAATGATGTTGCTATGGTTTGAGACTATAATGACTTCAGAAATGATGTCGTCATGACTAGTCAGCATCATGACTTCATAGTTGATGTTATTGCAACTCATGATTGTTGCGACTTCAAAATTTACTTCATCCCAATCTCCTTGTTCATAAAATTACATTGTCTTCTTTTTTTGAATTAATGTCTTCACAACATGGCTTCTTAGTAAGAATTGATTCATCCATGTTGTATTCAAAGGATTCTTGCTTCATATAATCATCAAACAACCCACTGTCTAAAAGAGTCTGATAGTTAATCCTCCCACAGTTTGCTCTATCTCCATCTAAAATTGTATGCTTTTGGACAAGTTAAAATTCACATTATCTTTTCCTATTGCTTTGTATTAAAATAAAAAATAATATTATTTATTTTGATAATTATATATGATAATTTTGCATGAAAAAAAAACTTTAAATAGAAATATTTTTTTAAAATTGTAGTTTTGATAGATTACAATGAATAATAGTAAAATTGAATAGTTTTGTGGAAAATATGAGACTTGATAGATTTATTGAGAAAGAGATGAGTGAAAGTCATTTAAAGTATCATTCTTTGTATTATGATTTTGTTATACCTCATTGAGCTTATAGGGTAGTTTCATTATCTATTCTTTATAGAAGTTATATACAAATAATCATGATAATCTTTATATGCTATGACTTTACCACCTCATTGACATAATTGTTTCACTATATAATTTATTTTTTTAGGCTAATAAACTTTCTTAGAGTCATAGTCATACAAGCTCATGACATTTTTATAGTTATGACATTAATTTCACATCATAGCAACCAAACACTTTGTTGATGTTAAAAAGCCATGACATCCTCTAGCACAATGATTTTTTTAATACATAGCCACCAAGACTAAGACTAAAACCATGATGCTTTTCTAGCATTATGATTTTTAGCTACTGAGAGTTCTAGAGAGCATTTACTTGTGCCAAGACCATTTGCAGGTCCACAACTTTTTGTTCTAGAAAAATGACCAAAGTTGCGACTCATTTCTCGTGCCACAACTTTGTGTTACATAGATGAAATGCACACATCACAATTATTCCTAGCATCATTGAAATCTAATGCAAAAGAGAGACCAAAGATATGACCCATTCACAGTGCTATGACTTTGTGCTAAGAGATGAAAATACAAAGCCATGATATTTCTAAATGTCATGACTTTCCACTTAAAATGCTCACTGAGCCATATGAGTATAAATGTACAAAATGAGGGATTTTAAAAGAGGTTTTTAGGATATAGAAAAAAGAATAAAATCTAGGGTTTGTGGAGCACCATTTTTCTCAAAACTAGGGAAGATATACAAGAAAAAAGGCAACACAAAGCACAAACATAAATCCTAAGGGGGGTGGTGGGCATGAATATTGACTCCCACCTGGGGTCAAATCTAAGGCACATGAATAATAAGCATAGATTTAAAGTTTGATTTCTAAACATTTTTGATAGCTATCATTAGGAACTCAAAATTCCATAAACTTTATCTCAAACTATATTATATGAATTTCTCCCCAATATAATAATAAATTAAGATTTAGGTTTGATGTATATCAATTCTTGTGAGAGATGCTTAACTAATTGATTTTAATATTTAGATTTTATTTTGGTTTGGTTATTGTTAGATATGGTATTTATGTAAAACTAAATTTAGAGTTTTACTATTAGTTGTCTTATGTGTATTATAGTGGTATACATTGATAGGTAAACCACAAAGCACTCATGCTTAATGGTAGGAAAGAATTGACAATCCTTTCGATCATGATATATGAGATAAATCTATACATTAAAACTCAAAATTGATGTAAATTTTATCATGCGAGTATGATGCTTATGAAACTGAAAGCATTAACACTTTTATAAGCCAATCTATTATGTAAATTTTAGAAGAACTAATTCTTAATTGTTGTGAGTATTTTATGAAATATAATTCCAAGGGTTTCACCTTTAGTGTGAGAGTCACATGTCATTGTGATATATTATCACATGTTAGCCATGAGACACATATGAGTAGATGCGACTTAAAAGGTGGTGAAAATTTATGAATTACTTTTTGTCTTATGACTCATACTAGTAAAATTTGAGGAAAGACATATGTTAATTGTGCACGTATGGTACTTATGAAGCTTAAAAATATAAATACCTTTAATTCTAAACTAGTTCATGTCTTTATGATACATGAAGTCGGAGAATGAGAACATTTATATGAAGTAACCATTAAGGGTAATTGACAAGTTACCTAAAAGGTATGAATTTGTACAAGACTCTTGAGTATGGATGATTTATAGTTTTGGTAGTAAAGTAGCAAGGAGATAGCTATGAGCGGACTATCATTGGGGAGGACTACTCATTTTCACATTAGTCCAACATTCATTTTGTAACCAAGCACAATAATACCCAAACTATTTAGATAAGTCATCATACTTAATGGAGTGGATCAATCCAAGAATTTAAGAATCTTACCAAATAATTAATCTTATCTTTTTAACCAGAGTATCAGTCAACTCATCATTAGCTGATCAAACTACCTACATAATCTTTGTGGGCTTGATATTTGAACAAATGTCTATTTAACTATTTATATGGCCTATATACTTGCGAGGCTGGTTGAATGAGAGACCCTCTCCCAATGAGGTTTTGGCATATTTCCTAATTTAAAAATTAGGCAATGTAACAAAATCACAACACCTCTAGAGACTGAGTTTACTATTTTTCATATCTACGAGTACTTGTCTAGGTGCTAAAAATGATCTTCCAACATCAAAGGTGCATCTTTATCATCCTTCATTTCTACTATCATAAAATCTACTAGAAACATAAATGTCTCTACCTCTACTAGGATATTTTCAATAAATTTATTTGTATATGTGAGAGATTGATTAATTATTGTTGTCTCCATGGGTATACGGGTCATACATGTAGTAAAATGAATAATTATCGAGATATTGATCCCATAGTGATTGAGTTGGTTGTTTAAGAAATAAATAATGAATTAATTACTACTTGAGTTGACTCAATAAACTGAAGTTTTTGGCAAGATACTTAGACTCCATGTTTAATTTTCACTTCTTTGTGTGTAAGATATTTCTCTAGTATTTGGTCAATATTGTATTTGATTATTTAACTAAGTATAGATTAGTATGAGAATAACCAAATGTCCTCTTTCTTCAAATATACATTCCTATTCTCCAATCTCTAATATCTTAAAGAAATAAGATAATATGCTAATAAATATGTTTGTACTTTTAGCTTTATAAGTATCACACTCTTGATAATTAACGTACAATTTCCTATAAATCTTGTTTAGTATTTTAAATATTAAAAAATATTAATTATTTTGGTGATAATGAATGATGTATTTACATAGAAAAAATATTTGAATATAATTATATTACTAAATTATAGTTTTGATGGATTATGTTAGATGTTAGTGAAATTTGATGGTTTTTATATGAAATGTGAGGTTTGGGGGATTTGTTGAGTAGAAGGAGAGAAAAGAGTCATGCAAAGTCATAATATTCTTTATATTTTGACTTATTTATACCTCTTGAGCTTATATGGTAGTTTTAGCATTAATTCTAGATCGAAACTCTACATAAATAGTAAAGATAATTTTTATATGTCATGACTCTACTACTTCATTAGTGTAATCATTTTACT
This sequence comes from Sapria himalayana, assembly GCA_029783825.1. NCBI lineage: Eukaryota > Viridiplantae > Streptophyta > Magnoliopsida > Malpighiales > Rafflesiaceae > Sapria > Sapria himalayana. Next base: position 1,614,221 of record JAREIK010002323.1, on the reverse strand, counting down.
ATGCACCATATTATTTTTGACTATAAAAATTTCTTTGAATCATATCCACGCTCACAACATTCGTATAGCTATAACATTAATTTTTTATCTCAACAACTAAGTACCCCACTATTGTTAAAAGCTGTAGTATTCTCAAACATTATGACTTTTTTCATTACAAAGCCACGAAAATTAAGTCAAAAGCTATGGTGCTTCTCTAGTATCATAAATTTAGCTATAAGGAATTCTAGAGAGCATTTACTTGAGTCATTTTAAAAGCATTGACTTTTTCTCTTCAAAAATGACCAATGCTCATTCATAGTACCACATAAATCTAATATAAGAGAGAGACTAAATTCATGGCTCAATTATATGGCCATGACTTTGCATTACATAGATGAAATGGACAAGCTATGGTCATTCCTATTAATGTGCAATCTAAAGTAAGAAAAAGATCAAAGTCATAACTCATTCCCATTGTTGAGACTTTGTGTTATAGAGATGATAAGTCAAAGTTATGATATTCCTTAGCACTATGAATTTCTACTTAAAAATCATAGCTAGTCATTCAAGTATAAAAGCTTTAAATGAGGAGAAAAAAGATATACTTTGAGAGCATTAGAAAATGATGCAAGGTTAAGGTTTTGGGAGCATAAATTCATCCAAACCTAGGAAAGATCCAAGAGCAAAGAGCCAATGCAAGCTACAAGCATAAACCTTAAGGGGTATGAATTTTGAATACAACCTAGGGGAAAATATAAGGCACATGAACAAGAATTATGGGTTTAGGGTTTGATTCCGAGATACTCTTGATGGTAGTTATTGGAAACCTAAAATTTTATGAGTTGATTTGATTTCTAGGGTGGGTGTATTTTAATTTGGGTAAATTCTTCTCCAATGTTAGGCTAATAGACCTCTAGGGTTAGTGTATCTTATTTTGTGTAATGGATGCTTAATTAATAGATTTTTATGTTTGAATTCTATTGTGGTTTGGTTATTGATAGATATGGTATTTGTGTAGAACTAAAATTAATATTTTACTATTGGTGAGTTTGTGCATATTATCATGGTGGCATGTAAACTAAGAAGCACACTTATGCATAGTGGTAGGAAAAAAGTGAACTATTTCAATTGTAATGCATGAGACAAACCTATATGTCGAAACTCATTATTATTGAGATAAGTTCATCTTGTGAATTTGACACTTTTGAAATCAAAAGCATTAATACTTTTATAAGCCAATCTATTGTGCTTATCTTAGATAAATTGACTCTCAATTGATATTGGTATTTTATTGAATGTTGTCATAAGGGTTTCACTTTTAGTGTAAGTCATTTGTCATTATGATAGACGGTGACATGTGAGCCATGAGACATATATAAGTGGAGATGACTCATAAGGTGATGATAGTCCTATGAGTTATTTTCTACATATGACTTCTACCAATGAGATTTGATGGAAAATATATGTTAATTATGTGAGTATGGTGCTTATGAAGTTGAAAGTGAACATACTTTAAATACCACATCAATTAATATCTTTATGACTTATGAGGTTGATGAATAAAAATATGTATATAAAGTAGGTATGATGGACAGTTGATGAGCTACCTAAAAGGTATGAGTTTGTTAATGACCCTTGAGTAGAAATGATTTGTCATTTCGATGTTAAAGTACAGAGAGAATAGTTATGATGAGACCACTACTTGGGAGGGCCAAATAGTTGACAACCACCTTGTATGCTAGTAAAGTACTAGAGAATTTATAGTAGAATTTCTTTTATTTTGTAACCAAACACAATGACAACCAAGCAATTTAGATAGGTAATCATGCATAATGAAATAGACCAATCTTAGAATCTAAGTATCTTACCAAAGACTTTGTTTTATCTTTTTGACTAAAATAGTAATTAACTTATCATTGATTAATCGAACTACCTATACAATCCTCATGCGATCGATATTTGGATGAAAGTCCACTAATACTTATATAACCCATATACTCGTGAGACTAATTAGCTGAGAGACCCTTACCCAATGAGCTTTAGAGATATTCTTTAATCCTAAAAATAGGAGATCATGACAAAGTTGCAACAAATCTTACTTATGGAAATCATATTAGAAAATTTGACCCATAGGGTTGTTGTCAACATATGGGTCATCTCTTCTTGCATATACCCTATGAAAATGCTTGTCAGAATTCACCATCCTTCATGACCAACTCATGACTCCTATACAATAGTAAAATTCCTAGGTTATATGTTTTATTAAACACCTATATTACATGATCTGAATACTTCTAGAATATACATAATGGATTAGTCATAATTATATTCGTGTTTTTAGCTCTATGAGTATCATACTTGTAATATTTAAATTTATTTCAATCTTGGGTATCCACACATAGATTTTTCCCCACATATTAATGTTAGAAGGGATATCACTTCTTTCTTACCATATTGTGTGAGCATATCAATTGGCATACCTGTCATAGTCTACTACAACAAACATATATCAAAAAATGTTATAACAAAAATCCTAAATCATAGTTTTATAACACATCCATATCCATCAAAATTCCACAATACAACATCATCACAACTATTTAATGATATAAAAATAATGTATCTATCACTTACAAGTATATAATTCAACCCTAAATATTAATTTAACCAACATCATAGTAAATTCTACATGATATATGTTGAAAGGCATCTAATGTAAATTGAGGGTTTCCAATGCAAGCCTAAACACATATCCAACCTTTGAAACCCAAAGATCAATCAAAAATAGCTACATTCACCTTGAATTTTTCTTTAAGCGGGGGTTGAAATCACACGCCTAAGGTTTGTAATGGCTTTTGGTTCATAATCCAATTGCCCTTTTTTCCTTCTTTTATTATTTTCTTCTAAATATTGCTTAAATACTTTTATGTAACCATGTGATGCTTTCAATTGTAAGTTTTGGCACTTACTTGAGGTCATGACTTCATGTCTTATCAAATATTTTCTAGAGTACAAAGTCATGGTAGAATTGAATGCCACTACTTAGTCAACTCTCCTTTGCAACAAAATGTCATAGTATTGGGAATGACTATGACTGATACATTTACTCTTTGTAACTCAAATTCATAGCACTAGGAATGATAATAGCTTTTGTGATTTTTCTCTAGAGCACAAGGTCATGACATTGAAAAATATCGAGACTAGAGTAACTACTCTCTGAAATGATATGTCATGTCAATGAATAATGCCACAACTTAAAACATTTAATGTTGCGGCTCTGTAATGGATAAAGCTGCAACACTAGAATTTTCCATGACTAATTATACTAGTAGGATGCTTGGCTACTATGACATGAAAATAATATTATGGATGTTATAACTTGGTGGTGGAGTCATGACATATAAAGATTATCACAATTATTTTTATAGAGTTTCAACTAAAAAAGGATGTTATAACTTCACGATAAGATGGTGGAATGTAAACTTAAGTCATAATATAAAAAATATCATGATTCTTCATTACTTTTCTCTTCCCTGCAAGCCTTTGCTCTGCCAAGTCTAATAATTTCTACCCAGAAAAAAATTATTTAACCAATATTTGTCAAAATCTTTCAAAACGTAAAATTATTGAAATTTATTAGATACAAGCATAAATATGTAAAAATACACCAAGAAATTCACTCTATACAACTCAAAAAATTTGGTACTTAGAGTGATAAAATAAACTCATATACTAAAAGTATTATTCATCTCCAAGCAATGAATCTCTTTTTATTTGTTAACATAATATACTACCACTAAGGCATTACCACAACTAGGTTTGAGTATTGTGGTGAATTGTTTTCTTTGGAAATTTGGGTATGGAATCTTTGGATTAATCATTTTGTGTGAGAATCAAGGATGTATGAGTTTATTCAAATAAAATGTATAAACAAAATTTATTGAGTTTCCACCCAAGCAGCACTACATTTAACATCTATAGCTAGACCTTCCTTGGATATCCAATTGAATATGTGATCTTAGTAGTCTAGACAATTTTTCCATATAATCTTTGATTTATTTTTTCCTTGTATTCACCATGTTGCTAAATGATACCAAATACAAGATAGTCATCATTGCTCTTTCTCCTAGGCAATAATATTTCCAAAATGTCTTCTTCAAAAATTGGGAATCTATTGTCTTTTTTCCTCTTAGCTGAATGAGTTCTAATATCGTTACTTTATTCAATGCCTTGACATCATTTAGTTTTTTATCCTTCAATGGGATCACAACCTTAAAAATTATCATGACTTTTTCTTCCTTTATTATGACTTTGAAGGATACTATGATTTTTTTTTAGTATTTTTTTGCTACTCGAGTCATGACATTGGGATATATCATGATTTCTTCATTTGTAGAAACATTGAAAGATTCCATGACTTCCTCTTGTGCTTCTTTTTCTACATGGGCCATGATATTGAGAAAAAGAGAGACTTCTTCATTTTTGTTTGATAAATGTTGTGGCTATTTTACCTCACACCACTACTTTATTCATTATTATTAGGGTCATGTTATTCATAATCTTTATAGAATTCATAATTTTCTTTTGCATAACTACACCAATGTTTTCCAAACTCATTTCTCTTATTCTCATCTAAGCTTCTTCGACTTTATTAGCCTTTATTATCTCTTTGGGTAAAGTAAGAATTCTTTCTTCAAGTGATAACTTAGTTGTCAGATATGAATCACAATGATGTGGTAATTTCTATAGATTCCCATAAAATATACTTTCATAATTTCCAACCTAAGGATGATGAAATGGATAGAAATCATTGTCTGGTCTAAAATAACACATGCTATTTTTCAATGAGTTTATTTTTTATATTTAATGGATTTTGTTGGAGTAGGTCATTTTTCTAGTCTCTCTGGGCTTTCTCTCTCAGTAGAACTATGGTAGCTCTCTCTCTATTTCTAGCTTCGGAGATGTTAACTCAATCTCATAATTTATTGCTTAATAAGTGAGGTAAATACAAAAAAACCAAAAAAAAAAAACTCAGAACAAGCACTAAGCAATGAATTTATCCAATCAACTAGAAATAGAACAATTATTTTACAAGGATAGTTATGCCAGCTTAAATTGACTAATCAAATTTCAATCAACCTATCATACCCCAATAATAGTGATTAAAACTTATTGTGCTCATATAAGTAAATGGGTTTTATAATTAGTAAAATGGATATATGTCTAAATATTGATCCCATAGGGATTGATTTGGTAGTTTAAGCAAACAATAGTAAACCAACTATTACATGAGTTGAGTCGATAAACATGAGCTTTCAGCAAGATACTTAGATTCTAATGTTAGCTCATTTTCTTATTTATGCAGATATTTTTTTAGTATTTGATCAATATTATATTTGATTATTGAACAAAGTGTAGAATAGTGTCAAAATGCTAAATTTTTATTTAGCATACAAGGTGATTATCAACCTTAGACTATCACTACCAATAATGATTTTCTCGTAGTTGTTTGCTCAGTATTTTACAACCAAAACAATATATTTTTTCATTCATTAGTCATCTACACATCTATTCCTTTTAGACAAATCATCAACTACCATTATTAAATGCTAAGAATATACATTTATATTCTCCAACTTCTAATATCTTAAATATGCAAGATAATATCATAATAAATGAGCTTGTACTTTTGGATTTGTTATAACTTTGTTACTCCACCTAATTTATTAGTTAGGAGATTTATAAAAATTTTATTTATGAGAGCATCTCATCAACTAAGATCCACAAATGCATGAGTTGTAGAAGTAGTATACCAAACTTTTATCTCATTCTCAATTCCATAGGTTTTATCAACAATTTGGCTATTCTCCAAGAGATAACTTAATTTTAGTCTAATAGATACTCACATTAAAAATAATCCTAGATTCAAGGTTCATTTTTCATTTAAGTGAAACCATTAATATATATATATATATATATATTATGTTGGACATAAAACGAAGGTTGAGGTATTGTATAATGATCCCTTACCCTAATAGCATACAAGATAATTGCCAACATTAAGCCCTTCCTAATAGTAATTTTCTCTTCATGGCTATCCCCTCGGTATGTCACCACCGAGATAATAATTTATCTTTTCATGATGATCACTCATAATCTCATACCTTATAGGCAACATTTTCATCTACCCTTGATGGTTGCTTCATATGTACTCTCTTATTCACCAGTCTTTATTATTTTAAATACCAATAATTGGCATGCTTTGTAAGGATTTATACTTTTAGCTTTGTAAGTACCATACTTACATAGGTAATGTATGCTTCTTTTGAGTTCACTAATGGGAACCATATGAATAAAAGAAAATTATAAGGGCTATCACTACTTTTTGAATTACCACACACTCATGCATATCTTAAGGATTTCCTATTAACATCATTTTTAGTAATAGTATGACTCTCATACTAAAGGTGAATCCTTTGAAAGAATATTTTATATATGGCTCATCTCATTTGCACAAGTGAGTCACATAAATAATCTATTACAATCTATCACAAAAACCTCATACATACCCACCATTAGTTGAAACCTTAAGTTGAATTATATTTAGTCACAATCCATAAATATCTACAATATAAAATATAATCAAACAATAATTATATTAATCATACAAACTAATTATATCACATAATCTAAATAATACAAATCATATACCGTGTGAATTTCATACAAATTCCCAAATTAATCTATAGAGGAGGAGGGTTTGAGAGTTGCTCCCCTCAACTCTAGGAATTGACATTGAGTGTGCATCCCTTGTTTGCTTGTGGTACTCCTAATGAGTACAACATTTGCCCTAAGGTTTGTAATTGTTGTGACTTAGTTTGTTTCATGAGCAAGTAGGAGAAGAAATGAGATATATCTTAAAAATTTTTTATCTTGCACTTTTATACCTAGGTAGCTTTCCATTTCTATAATTAGAAATTCATTGCTTTCAAATGAATGTTGTAACTTCGGCCTTCATCTCTTCAACTTAAGGTCATGACTTTGGAAAATAGTTGTAGCTCTATTCAACATCTTAATCTCTTTATAATACAAGGTCGTGGCACTAGCAATGACCATGACTTGGGCCTAATTTTTTGTAACACAAAATCATGGTACTATGAAGTGGCTATAATTTCGTGCCTTCAACATTTGTAGTTCATTGATAGCTGCAACACTATGAAGTGGATGCATAGTAAAGATGACTTCCAACATTGTTATATTGCAGTGACATTGTATGGAGGCCACAATATTTGTCATTTATCTTTCTTGATATGAAATAGCCATGGTATAATAAACTTGCCCAAGTGCTTGTATTAAGCTTGCAAGTATATGTTGTGGCTATGTTTTCCTTTGTGGATAAGAGTCAAAACCTTGGAAATGACCATACTCAAGGAATATCATTTATAATATTCTGACTTAAAAGTCACACCTTTGAATAATTACCCTGACTTTGGCTTGGGTACTTATGCTTCTTTAATTTTATATAGCTCAAAATTCATGGCTTTATATAAGAGTCATGACTCTAAATTAAGACTACTAAGCTATATAAAGATAAAGTTATTGTTCTATAAAATTAGTCATGACATTGAATATCAGTGAGATACTTGGTTGCTAGGATAAATAATTATATCACATCAATTATAATTTTATGATCTTAAGTATGACTATGATTCCATGATAATATCACATTCATTGAGATTGTGTTTCAGAATGGAAAGAACAAGCTCATGAAAGGGTATGATCATGACATACAAGAATTTTCCAAAGAGCATCTAGATAGAATTCTAGCTAAGAATTTATGTTGAATATATGAAATACTTAGAGATTAACCTTCTATGATAGAAGACCTCCAAAAAACCATAAATTTTATGATTATTCACCAAAGATCTCTATAACTCTAAAAATTGTGAAATCAACACATATTTGCTACATTTCCAAATATATATATCATTCTCAACTACGAAAATAAACTAGAATATATGTTAAATTTAACACTAAACAAACTTCATATAAAAATGATTGATATCCCCAACTAATAGCTTTTCCCAACAAAAAATAAATATGCATCATCACAATAAATTACTATGGCTAAGTTTGTGTGTCATAGGTTCTATAAATAATTTAGCAACTTCAAGTTGATCTAAAGTCAAGATAGGGTTTGAGTACCATGACTATACTTGAAGGTCATCGGGCTTATATATTTGTTTATGTGGTGGATATAAAAGTTTATTATACCACACATGTAGAAAAATAATTTTTAGGTTGCTCCGAAGCAGCACTATATTTAATGTATATAGCTAGACTATCAAAACATCATTAACTTCATCATAGATCTTTAATGTTGACATAATGTTTTTAGTATATTACTTTACTTCCTCCTTGTTCCTCTATATTCAGCCTTTCTTCAGCTACATTTTTATTTAATGCATCTTCTTATTTGATACCACTACCCTATTGGGTCCTATGGATTCTTCTTCATCGCTCCATTGTCCTTTTTTCTATTGGATCCCCAAAGTCATGACACTAAGTAATACCACACATTTACCTTTGAGCTTATCTTTTTCTTTTTCTTTCTGTGGTTCCAAAGTCATGATGCTAATAATAGCTATGACTTTTTCATATACCTTTTCCTTGCCCTTATCTTTCTGTAATTCTAAAGTCATGGCACTGTGCATAACCATGACTTTTTCTTTATGCTTCTGATGGACTAATTATTTATATATCCCTAAAATCATAGTGTTGTATATAACTGACTTTGACTTAGTCTTGATGTTGATAATAGCCATAGCTTTATCTTTTCTTTTTCCTTGACTATTTTTATTCTAGAATTCCAATGTCATGATTCTATTCATAATTATAGTTTTGTCTTTGATTTTCCCTTCCATGAATTCTATCTTAGCCTTGTATTTTTCATCAGATGTCACTTCTTCCTTAGAGGTGTCATCATAAGATTCTTCAAAGGTTGTAACTTTAAAGAATATCAGGACTTCATAACAGGCATCTTCCTTTATTTCCTCATTTTTGTAACTCCAATATATCTCTTCATTTTCTTTCATTTAATTATTATCACAAATCCAAATTATTATCACACTCACAATTCCAAATTTTTTTTCTATTCCATAAACTTTGTTTCTCTCATAATTCCAAAGTTTTTCTTCTGGTCCATATATTTTGTCTTCATCTAACTAACAGTCTCCAACAAAGGCTTTCAACTAGAAATCTAATTTTTTTTCTTATAGTTTGGAGTCGATTGTCAATCATTCAACATCCTATTTTATAGTTATCTAGACCCCATAAGTCATTGTAAAAATTAAATTTAACTTATTTCTCACCAACTTAGAGAATGAACCCCCCCTTCTTAACATAGATGATCACTTGTCCCATGCAAAAAAATTGATGTCCCAAAATTAATGGTGCTTACTAATTTTCTGCCATATCCAAAATAATAAAATCCACTATAAAATTAAAAATACCAACCTTGACCAATACATCTTCAATTATTCATCCGATCACTTGATTGTTAGATTTTCCATTTGGAGTGTGAGATATGTTAAAGTAATATTTTTGAGATGTAATCTTTGTGCAATAAATATGGGCATCAAGTTGACCCTTGATCCAAAGTTGCATATTGCCTTTTGAAATGTGTGATCTCTAATATTGCAAGACATAGTAAAACCTATTGAATTATTCGATGTCTTTGATAATTTTTTTTGATTAACGGCACAACACTTCTTGGTCATTTTCACAATTTTATATGTCTCCAACTTGTTCTTAATAATCATTATATCTTTTATAAATTTAATATTATTTGGCAACTATGTTAGAGCTTTGGCAAATTGTATGTTTACTTTTATTTTTTAAAATATATTCAAAATTTTTTCATAAATTTTCATCAAATTTCTCCTTCCTAAATCATTATAGAAATAAAAGATTTAGCATAAACATACCCTTGACTTGATTCTAATCAATTCGCTCTCTCCATAACTTTTGGTATGCCCAATTTGCTCCTCTGATTCCTCAACTCCCTTTTCTCCTCTTTGGATGAAACTTGCTTTTACTCTTATTTGGAAGTCATAGCTTTTGTATGTGTCATAGCTTTGTAGTTATAATTTCTCTTGGTTTACTCTTATTATAGAATTTTTGGTTGAGTCATAGCTTTTGAAAAAATTGCAGCTTAGTTATCCCCAAAAATGTCAAAATTCTCATGTTCAAAGTCATCTTATACATCCAGATCCAAGATTCTTTGGAAGAGACGTTACATTTTCACCCCCATATTATTCAGAATCGTATTGTCAAAATTTTTTGATCATTGTGGAAATGAAAGATTTATAATAAACATGCCCATAGATTGATTATGATCCATTTCTTTCTCTCTATGGCTTTGGGTAGGCTTCATTCATTCCTCTAATTCCACATATCCCTTTTTTTACTCTTTGGTTGAAACTTGGTTTTTCCCTTAGTTGGAAGTCATATCATTGGTTTGTATAACTGCTTCATAGTTATCAATTCTCTAGTCTTTTTTAGTTGAGGCCATGACTTCTTGAAGAATTTCAGGTTGAACCCTAGCTTTTGAAAAAATCATAGCTTAATTTCCCCAAAAACTTTAGAATTTTCTTGTTCAAAGTCATCTTGTACATCCATAGCCATAGCTATTCGGAGAGACATGAAATTTTCACCCCCATATTGTCAAGAATCATTCTATCAAGTATCCACTTGGTCATTGTTTAGAACATGCATTTTCACCCCCACACATCATATAAGTTATCATGTTCCTCTTACCAAAAGTGACTTATTTCACTCTAAAGTTGAGAAGTAATTTGTAGTGAGAAAAATTAGTGAGAAAAGCCCTCACCAATTCATCCCAACTCTTAAAGGAGTTTGAAAGTAAATAATGGAACCAACAAATGGAAAAAATTTGAATCTTTTTGCGTCCATGTCCATGCCAACTCCATTCATCTTCACAATCTTACATAGCACCATAAACTATGTGACATATTCATTAGGATCTTTTGATACTCTTTCACGATATTAGTATTGCCGAACCAAATAATTAGAGTCAAGATCAACTCAAAATAATTAGCTTCAACTAGTTGTAAGTGGATTCTAGAATAACTATCTATCACTACGTGCCTCTAATTATCCGTCAAAGTATAGTAATAGATAAGTTATTGGATAACTTGCCCAACACCTCTTTGGGTATTTCTATTACTTTTAATTCCATTCATAATGTCCTTGTCAACTCTTTTTTTTGGCAAGGATTCTTCTTTTTTTTTTTTGATTTCTCAATATAGAGGGTTTAGCTTTATTTTATAGATTTGGCTCATCACGATGGCTAAAAAATAAAAAGAAATGAGAGTGAATGAAAATAAATAAATCCAAATATAATCATCCACATTCAAATAGGTTAATAAAACTTAGCCATTAGATTCAAGAATATTTATCAAATATAATACTATCAAATTTTTTAAAAAGAAATTATTTTTTTTACAATAATAATTATGACAACTCACATTGACTAACGAAAGTAAACAATCTTTAGAAATAGTTAAATTTGATTTCATGACTAGAGTCAACTCCTAGTTAAGATGTTCTACTAGACCTCCACATTATTCAAGATCATTTCTTCTAGATAATGCATAATGAATTAGTTGTAATTGTATTCATGCTTTCAGCTTTAAGAGCATCATACTTATAATATTTAAATTTACCTCAATCTTGGGTTTCTAAATATAGATTTTTCCCACACATTAATGTTGGAATGAATATCAATTTCTTCGTATTGTATCACATTAGTGTGTCCCATAATTTAACTTTCATCATCTTTCATGGATGAAATGCCTAAAACTATGACATAGTAAAGATCCTAAATCTTAGTTCTATAATACATAAATATTCATCAATATTTTACAATATAACATCAACACAAACATTCAATGATATAAAAATAATGTATTTATCACATAGAAGTATATAATTCAACCCTAAATATCAATTTAGCCTAATATTGGGAAGATTGCATGCAAGATGTATTGAGAGGCATCTCGTGCAAATAGAGAGTTCTAAATACAAGCACAAATATGAATCTAAGCTTTAAAACCTAAAATTAAATGAAATATTACTGTGTTCACCTTGGAGTTGTGTTTCATAGCTTGGATCAAATCTAATTCCCTTTTTTTCATTCTTTTTTGTTTTCTTCTAAGAATTTCTTAAATACTTTAGGATACCCATGTGATGATTTTAGTTGAAAGTTGTTGTGCTAACTTGAGGTCATAACTTTCATGTCTCATTAGATCTTCTCTAGAGTACTACATTGTCATTGCAACAATGAATACTATGACTCGGGTTACTTCTCTCCAGAACAAAATGGTGCAATACTAGGAATGACCATAACTTTTGTTATTTCTTTCTAAAGTACAAGATTGTGATGCTAAAAAGGGTACAACTAGAGTAAACACTCTTTGAAATGAAATATTATAGTGAAAAATAATATCATAACTCAAAATATTTAGTATTTTTGGCTCTATAATAAATAAGTTATGGTGTAAATTTTCTATAACTAATTATACTAGTTAGATACTTGAATCATGCGACATATAAATAATAACATAGCTATTAATTTTTTTAAGATAATGTGGTTGTGACTGTAGGATAATGTTGCATTCATGATGACTATATTGTATGGTGAAAACATTATGTAAATTTAGTAATAGAGTTATGACACATAAAGATTATTATGACTTATTTTGTAGAGTTATGACTTATGACCAAGAAAAAATGTCATAACTACTTGGTAAAATGGTACAAGGTAAACCCATGTCATGACATGAGAAATATCATTACTCTCCATTACTTATCTCTTCCCTCTAAGTTGTTACTCTTCCAAGTCTAATAATTTTCTTCCAAAAATATATATGATTTCACTAATATTTATCAAAATCTTTCAAAACATAAAGTTAATAAAGTTACTTGGATACAAGCACAAATATATATAAACATACCAAGAAATATACTCTAAACCACCCAAAAAAAGTTAATACAAAGATTGTTGAATAGTTATTTGAAGAGATATGGTGATAAGAGTAATTTCACCCAAATAAGTCATACATGGAATAGTGAAATTTGCCTGATCATACAATTTTTATGGCAGCTTACATTGTATTATTGTCTTGGAATATTCTTTCAAGCTCATTCTTCCATAGGCTTTTAGTTTCCTCTTATTACTCATGAATTTTTTCATAAATTTCATGTAGGGTGACATTTGAGCTAGAGAATTGTTTGACACTTAATGTACTGAGTCTTTGTGGTTGTTTTTGAAATTCATAAATTTCATGAATTTTTGTGTTGAATAGTTATTGTATTTAAAATGGGCCTTAAATTCAAAAATTTCACAGAATTATAATTTTTATGAAATTGGATGAATATAGTAAAATCTTATATAAATTGGGTATAAATAATAGACTTCATGAAAAGCTAAAATAAAAGGTAGAACAGCAAAGAAAAATTATGACAAGTATAGTATCATGACTTATTTACACTAGTACATGCAAGTTGAGAAGGTCCAATACATTTATTCTAAAACATAAATTTGACTATGATATTATTTTTATGTCATGGAAACCAAGTGCCAAATTGGTATTGAAATCATAATATTTTATATTGTTATGACATATTTGTTATAAAGCCAAAATCACACAATATTAAGTAATTTTTAGTCATAACAATCTTTTTGACTGTGATTATATGTTCAAAAAAAAAGAATATTTTGCTACTATGACTTTGTATTTAAAAGAGAAGAAGTTCCTAAGTCATGACATTATTTTCCACCATGACTTTATATTCCAAATAGAAATTATCTTTATCATGATATCTTTGTCACCATGATTTTATACTCTAGAAATGATTCAAAGAATATCTAGAATTATGCCTTATGAGACCCTAATGATATACAACTATAAAGGGGGACTTAAATATTTTTAAAAGGAGAATTATGGGATTTTATTTCTAGGCCAAGAACATACCACACCAAGAAGGGCATGAATATCAATCTCCAATTAGGGATAAATTCAAGTCAAATACAAGTAATAATAGATTGGAAACCTTATTTGAGACCAAAATTTTCTTACCAGCTATCATTGGGAACCCTCAATTCAATGAGATAAATTTTCAAAATACTCATGCAAAATATTCTAGAATGTCAAGCTAAATAGGGATCTAAGATTAAATTATTTATAAGTGTATGATGATCATGGATTTATAATGTTTAATTGAGAAATTTTTATATTTTGAAATGTTAATTGATATGTATGTTAATTAGAACATAGAATTAAGGTTATAAATGTAAGTCAAGGGGCATACTTATGAGATTGGAACTTTAGAAAGTGATGACCCTTTTATTCTCACATCATGAGATGAATATACGTGTGGAAACCCTATATTTATGTAAGTTTAATTGATGCGATTATGATGCTCATGAAACCGAAAGCACAAATAAAGTTTTAATTAATCAATTTTACATATTCTAGAAGAACTAGCCTTTAGATAATGTGGAGGTTATAGTCTATAAAGAAATTATCTTAGTCATGACATTCTTTCCACCATGACTTTATACTTCAATTTAAAGTCATGATTTCAACTTGAAAATCTACATGGTGCCTATTGAGACACCAATGATATAAAGTCATGATTTTCAAAAGGAGAGTTACATGATTCAGTTTCTAGGCCAAGAACATGTCATACCAAGAAGTGAATAAATTATAATCTTCAATTAGAAATAAATTCAAGTCAAACATAAGCAAGAATATATTGGGAATCATATTTGAGACATATATCCTTTTACTAGCTATCATTATGAACTCTCAAATCGATGAGATAAAGCTCCAAACTATTTGCACAAAATCTTACTCAATGTTATGCTAAATAAGGATCCAAGGTTAATTTATATATAAGTGTATGATAATTATGGATTTAATATGTTTAATAAATATATTTCCATATTTTGAATTTTGATAGATATGAATGTTAATTAGAACATAGTATTAAAACATTATACCAAATAGATTTATATATTTGGTATAAAGTTAGTTATAGTGGATAATGATAAGTAAGTCATGAGATACATCTATGATATTGGAATGAAAAGAATTGACGACACTTTTATTTTCATCTCATGAGATGAACCTATGTATGGAAATCAAAAATCTACATAAGTTTAATTGATATGAGTATAATGTTAATGAAGTAGAAAGCACAAAAAAAGTATGATCAATCTATTTTACATATTTTATAAGAATGAGCTTTCGGATAATATGAAGGTTTTACTCTAAAGAAAAATTATCTTTGTTATAGAATCTTTGCCACCATGACTTTATAATCTAGAAAGGATTCAAAGAATATGTAGAGTTGTGACCTCAACCTCAAGTTATGACATTCAACTTAAAAATCTTCATACTGCCCCATGAGACCTGATGATATAAAGTTCTAAAGGGCGACATAAGTTTTTTGATAGGATAGTTTGGAGATTCAATTTCTAGGCCAAGAACATGCCATACAAAAAAGGGCATGAATTCTAATCTTATATTAGGTATAAATTCAAGTTGAACACAAATAAAGATAGATTGGGAACTATATTTGAGACCTATATCCTCTTACTAACTAAATAATGTTCCAAATCACTCACACAAAATCTTTTCCAATGTCAAATTAAATAGATATCTAGGGTTGATTTATATACAAATGTAAGATGATTATGGATTGATAATGTTTAATTGAGATAATTTTATATTTTGAATATTGATTGATCTGGATGTTAATTAGAGCATATAATTAGGGTTTCTTACCGAATAGATTTATGCATTTTGACTATGCTGAACAATGATAAGTAAGTAATGGGATACACTTATGAGATTGGAACCGAAGGAAGTGATGATACTTCTATTCTCACCTCATGATATGAACTTAGTGTAGAAAATCTAACTGTATATAAGTTTAATTGATGTGTGTATGAAAATCGCAAAATAGAAAGCACAAACAAAGTTATGACCATTCTATTTTATATATTCTAGAAGAACTAACCTTCAGATGATATGGTGATTATATTCTATAAAGAAATTACTTTGTTTGCGACATCTTTGAAACTATGATTGTATACTCTAGAGAAGATTCAAAGAATATCTATAGTTATGACCTCAACCTAAAGTCTTGAATTTCAACTTAATAATCTACATAATATCCAATAAGACCCCAATGATATGAATCCATAAAGGGGACTTAACGATTTTTGAATGTAGAGTTGGAAGATTTGATTTTTAGGCCAAGAACATGTCACACCAAGAAGGGCACATATTTCATCTCCAATTATGGTCAAATTCAAGTCAAATACAAGCAAGGAAAGATTGAGAACTATATTTGAGATGTAGATCCTTTTACTAGCTATCATTAGGAACTCTTGATTCAAAGTAATAAAGCTACAAACCACTCACACAAAATCTTCCCCAATGACTTGCTAAATAGGGATCTACATTGGTTTATTTACAAGTGCATGATGATTATATATTTATAATGTTTAATTGAGGAATTTTATATTTTGAATATTGATGGATAGGGATGTTAATTAGAACATGACATTAGGATTTTATACCAAATAGATTTATACATGTTGGTTGTGGTAGATAGTGATAGGTAAGTTTTGGGGCACACCTATAAGATTGGAACTAAAGGGAAGTGATGACCCTTCTATTTTCACCTCACGAGATTAACCTATGTATAGAAACCTTAAATTTATGTAAGTTTTATTGATATAAGTATGGTGCTCATAAATTTGAAAGCACAAATGAACATATGACCATTCTATTTTGTATATTCTAGAAGATTTAGACTTTATATGATATGGAGGTTATATAGAATGTATAACTTAGAAATTTCACTAAAGTGTGTGAGTTATGCATTGGTTGTGATAGTTGATAATAGGTAAGTCATGGTATGCACACAAGGAGAACTACTTTGTAAGGCAGCGACATACCTACATCATTTCCTCTTGAATGACTTCCATAGATGAGATCATTAGAAAAATGTATATTAATTGATATGAAAATGATGCCTATAAAGTCAAAATATCCAATACAATTATTTTCAAATTACTTCACTATTTTCTGGCTATTGAGGTTGGAGAAAAAGAAGAAATATTCAAAGTAGTTATTAATGGTAGTTAACGTATTGTCTAAAAGGAATAGATGTGTGGATTAATATTTGGCACTCAAAGTTAGAGGTGTCAAACGGGACGTGCTGGGCCGGCTCGACCCTTTTTTTCAGGCTCGACCATGCTTTCGTGCCGGGCCAGGCATGGTTTTGTGGGGGTTTAGCTCGGCACGGGCCCACTGCATGATTCGACGGGTTCGGCCCGGTCAGGCTGACCCCTAAATTAAAAAAAATTAGGGGTTTGGCATGCCCGAAACCCTAATTAAAAAAATTAGGATTTTGGCCCGCATGAAACCCTAATTTAAAAAAAATTAGGATTGCGGTGCGCCCGAAACCCTTATTTTAAAAAAATTAGGATTTGGGCGTGTCCGAAACCCTAATTTAAAAAAAATTAGGGTTTCGACGCCCCCGTAGCCCTAATTTAAAAAAAATTGATTTCGGCACGGTACCGTGACCCATTGGCACGGTTTTAAAAGTATTTGTACTTTTAGCTTCATAAGTATCATACTCATAAAATTAACATACTCTTTCCATCAAATCTCATAGATTAGAGTTATATGATAGAAATTAATTTGCATGAGTATTACCACCTTATGAGTCAAGTCCACTAATGCATTTCTCATTGCTTACTTATCACTATCATTCATGATAACATTCGACTCACATTCTAAAGGTGATAACCTTAGGAAGACATTCTATATATGGTCATATTAATTGAGGGTCAATTCTTCTAAGACATTCACAATAAATTGGCTTATAAATGTATTAGTTCTTTTGGTTTTGTAAGCTTGATGCTCACATAATTAAATTTACCTTAATGTCAGGTTTTAACATATAAGTTTGTTTCGTGCATCATGATCAGATATGTTATCACTACTTTTCTACCTTTACATATGAGTGTGCTTCATAACATACCTATCACTATCCTTCACTATAGCATAGATAAACTCACCAATACTTATAACTTAATTTCAGTTCTACATAAATACCACATCTATCAATAACAAACCACAATGGTCAAAACATTAAAATTAATCAAATAAGTATCTATCACACAAAAAAAAACACAAACCCTGGACATCAAATTAGCATGACATTAGGGAGGAATACATTTGATATTTTACGATAAATGTTGTATTATTTTAGGTTTCTAATGATAGTCCTCAAGAGTGTCTAAGTATCAAACACTAATCTATGATACTCATTCATGTGCCTCATATTTTCTCTTAAAGTTTATGTTTATACCTTACGTTTCTCCTTTACTCATGAATCTCTCCTAGATTTGGGAAAAATTGTACTCCTCAAACCTTAGCTTTTGGTGCATTTTCTCAATCCCTTGAATTTTCTTAATATTTTATATTTTACACTTTTATACTCCAATGGTTAGGTATGAAATTTAAGTTAAAAGACATGTATTTTAGGAATGGCATGACTTTATCTTTCTATCTATGTAAAACAACGTCATGCCTTTAAAAATAACCCTTGGCTTTGGCCACATTCTTTCTTTAGATTACCATAATTCTAGGAATGACCATGACTATACATCTAGTCTCCATAACAAAATGTCACATCACTAGAAATAAGCCACAACCTTAGCTTTTCTCTTACATCAGATTGTCATGACACTTTAAATGATCACAACTATGTATTTTATTTCTATAACATTGAGTTGTAGTATTGGGAATAGCCGTGACTTGTATATTTTAGCTCTTAATAGAAAGTCATGGTGCTAGGAATGAGTTGTAGCTTTAATTATTTCTCAAGAGCAAAAAATCATTGCACTGAAAATTACTATGGCTTAAGTAAATGCTTTCTGAAATACTTTGTAGCTAACAGCCATGGTGCTTCTCTTGCATCATGAATTTTGCATTTGTCTTGGTGGCTTTATAATGAGAAATTCATGGTGCTAGAGGATGTCGTATCTTTCAACACTAGTGTGGTACTTGGTTACTACTTGAGGTGTCAAATGGGTCTTGTCATGCCAATATGGCCACAAATATGGTAGCATATTTGGTCCACCATGCCATGTTGGACATAGTATGAAAAGGGTGCCATTGTCATGGCATGCAATCATGGCTAAACTTTATGTTGGTCATATCTAGTTGGACTAGGCCATGCTATGTTAGGCCAACAATGACAAGACATTGCCACAGCACTGGCCTGGTACCCAGCTCTTTAACCAGGCTATTTTGCTATGGCCAGCAAGTCCAAGTGCCATTGGGGCCTTGGGTAGTGGTCAAGCATCAAGGGCACAAGGTCCACTAGGGGCCCAATGGGAATGTGGGCTATGGGGCTGGGCCATGTCTCATGGGCTATAAAAAGCCACTAGTAAGTTGTGTCCAATGCATTGTGTTATGGCTATAGTGGTAGTGTGATTTGAATAATTTGATAAATAACAAAAATTTTAAGTAAAATTTAAATATTAATTTTTAATTGTACTTTTTTGTACTTCAATAAACATTAAAATGAACATAATAAATAAAACATAAAGACCATTAGTCAATGATCAATAAAAAATGTGCATATATTTTGTTTTTGATCATCAAGACATAGTCATCATATGAATAATAATATAAAAATACATATTAAAAAAGTTTAAAATAAAAAAATACATCATCAAAATAAATAAAGACACATAAAACATGAGATATGATAAATATGGTAATCACTATTCAATCTATGTTTGTAATTTGGTTTATATTGTCATATTTGATTATATTGCTAGAGATAGCTTCAATATCCTCTATCATGATATGAGTTATTATCTATCAGTAGTTCTTTCACTATATCCTAAATATTTATTTTTGATTCTTTTTATTTCTTCGAGTATGTAAGTGCTTCTATGATATCTTATTATATTTTGGATTTCATTTCTGAAATAATATTCATAACTACAAATAAAGTAGACTTTGATGTTATACTAGACATCAGGTGGGTCGGTAAATCATATATCATATTAGAAAGCATGAGATAAGTGGATTCATATTGGTTCCACTAAGTGAACATATCTAAATTTTTATTATCATAATGTGATATGATAAAGTAATAATTGGTATCTAAGTATTGAGACAACTCGCTCTTATTTGATTGATCATCCCATCATTTTTTTCCTAGCTTATTGAATGAATTAGTCATTATCTTTGTATATGGTATTCATATCCATAATCATAGTCTCTTTGCAACTATCATACCTAGTTTTATAAAATATAAACATGTTAGTTAATTTTTTGTAAATCAAACCTTCAAGTTCATATGCTTAGTTCATGTAAGTACATATGTATCCCAACACATTTTCAATCTCTCAACCTTACCCCTTAAATCTATATAAATAGCCAAGCAATAACGTATTGGAATGGAGGTCGATATTTCAAATACTTAGTTTCCATCTCAATCACCATAGCACTAAAATTAAGGTATCCTTTATACATGCTAAATATACTTTTAATGTCACACATGCACGAAAGTGCAATGAGAGTGTTAATTGTATACACAATTGAATACATATTTGTTGTATCATAAAAAATCTTCAAAATTTTCAAAACTAAAATTCCTTTTTTCTTATCTGAATCATCAATTATAATTTTGTCACTCTTACTAATGATGTAGTTAGATATCATGTGTTGATAGCCAATACATCACTCTAATATTAGGTAGGTATAATTTTAATAGTGTCTTACATATGTTTGGATTTTTTTAGTCCCGCTGACAAACATAGACTATGGAATCCATTTTAATGAACTAACAATATTTTTTAATGCAAGAGAAATAACTTTCATTCCTACTTACTCTATTATGTTAATTATATGATACATATACGTAATGTAAAAAATATCAACTAAGGACTCATCTCTAATAGTTCTGATAATTATATTAATGATAATATCATTATTTGATATATCATTAAATGTAATACTAAAATTTTATTTTGAATATTGTTTTCTCTAAATATCTTTATTAGACACTCATATATAGGTGGGCCATCATAAGAAAGAAAGATATCAGTAAATCCTATAATTTTATTATTTAATTTCTACTTAGAATTAACATAGTGGGTAGTGAGGCATTCAAATACTGTATCATCATGACTAGTCTAGATATAGGCATTACAAATACCACTCCACTATATTTCCCAAGGTCATTAATTATTAATAATTTTTCTAATTAAAAATAATTTATTATGTCATTGTTACTTGTAGACTTAGAAATTTAATGTTAAGCTAGCTAGAAATAGGTCTATATAATATTGACTTATATATGATTCATCAAAAATTTAATCAAAAGACATATAATAATAAACAATTTAGCTATGTCTTCTCTTCCAAACTCTTTTTGATAAATGGATGAGGTCAGTGAACTTGAAGTCATTACAACTTCAAAGACCCCATGCTAATTTATGTTTGCTTGTGATCCAATCTACCATACTTTTTGGTACATTGATCAACATGCCTCTTAAAGTGACTAATACCACTAGTACTCTTATATGTATTTATTGTTTATATATATATATATATATATATATATATATATATATATATATATAGTGTTGAATCTTCTTCAATACACCTATTATTTTTATTGAGTCAAGACTACTAAAGTTCACCTATTTTTAGTATTTTAGGCAAATGAGTTGAGACAATAGAAGAAAATCTAGTATCGATCTCAGGCTCGGACTTTTTGGTTGGATTATCATTATTTTCAATATCTTGATCAAATTTATTTTCATTAAATTCACTAAATGTCATTTTTAATGTTTTATACTTCTACTAAATTTTTTATTAAGTTAATAATCAAAGATTCTAAATAAAATAAGAATAATAATAAATTATAATGTATAACTTATTTTTCTTTGTACACTAGATAATTTGGATGTTACACTTGTACCTCATATTCTTACACTTTGCCACTATTCATCATGAAATGCTAAGATACTAGTGACACTCTATTCCATAAAATAAAAATTACAACTAATAACTAATTTACAAAAAAAAATTATAAAAGTAGAGCATAATATTATTCTTAGAGCACAATAGTGTACATATTAATTATGAAAAACTAAAATATGAGTTTATATATTTAAGCAAATATTTTTTGAATAAAAAATATTTTTTTTTATTTTTTCCAATTAAAAACATGGCAGAAGTAATCTGATGGCTCATATAAATACAATTTTTTCTCTGACATGACAATGATACGCACTACCTAGTCTTTGACTTTGTTGGAGCTTTAGGGGGCCAAAAATGCTATAAAATGGCTCGCTGATAGAGCATGCTATTATTTAGGCAGCATGATTAATTTAAAAAAAATCAATCGAGTAACCATGCCACATGTCATGATTATGTACCTGGCACGACATGAGGCATGACTAGTGATGGTTCAACATGACATGAATTGTGTCATGGGCCAACACGACCATGATCCAGGCATAGTTATGGATCATGCCATGTTGGGAAAGGCTTGACTATTTTATGTAATGCCCGATGTCATGCTCGGGATGCATGAGCCACTTGACACCCCTAGTTACAATTATAAAAAATTAACAATCTTGTCTTATAAAAATATTGTGTTCTAGTGTTTTTGTGACTCTAAGAAAGTTTCATAGTTGAAAAGAATATTTTGTATAGTAAAATAATTGTGTCAATGAAGTGGTAGAGTCACAACATAAGTTTATCAATATTATTTGTATGGAGTTTCAATTGGGAATGGATGTTGAAACTATCATATAAGCTCAATGAGATGTAATAAAGTCTTAACACAAAGAATATTTTGACTTTACAAGACTTTTTACTCCACTCCTCAACAAATCACCAAGTATCATATGTCATCTTAAAACCACCAATTCATAAACCAAAATATATAGTATTATTCAGTATTTGACATACCAAACAAACTCTCATATTAAAGTGATTATTATTCTCCAAGAAATTACTCCCCCTTTATGTAAAAATATTGTACTTTCTTTCTATCCTCTATAAGTATTTGATATTATTAGGTTTGAGTGCTGTAGTGTATCTAGATAGTGAGACTACTTTTTTGTGGACATATAAATAAGTTTTAGTGAGGTTTGAGTTCTGAAACTAAATTTGTGTGTATTCATAAATAGTTTACCAAAGAGTAATTACCTCAAATAATGATCCCAATTATCTATGCTTGCTTCGTTGTATAATCTTTCACTTCTTTTTTTTTCCAAAATTTTCTTTCAATATTGAATCATATTCTATTTTTTTTCTTTTTAAGGGTATCTTTCACTTCATCCTCTATGGATGCTACAATTTTTAGCATCAATGTAGCTTTTTTTTTGGGATACACTTTTGAGTTTTTTCTTCATGGATATCCAAAGTCAAGACACATGAGTTTGAGTTGGCTTCTTTTTTTTAGCTTCTATTTCTCCAAAGCCACAGCATTAATCATAACCATGATTTTTGTTGCTACCTCTAACTTTTTTTCTTCTTCTTTTGAATCATCCAAGTATTAAACCCATGTGTTCATCTACCATTTCATCATCTATTAGTTGTGGCATACATCTGCTTTTATTATTAGTATTTTCTCCAAATCATCTACATCATTTTCTCCATACAATTATGAAAAGAATTTGAACATTTTGCTTTCCTTTTCCACCACTATGGAATACTCTTCTTAAGATCCATTTAAAGTTATAACTTTGAAGAATATCATGACTTCATAGTATTCATTCTTCTCAATCTTAACTTCACTTTCAAAACTCCATAATTTCTCTTATACGTCATCCTTCTCATCTTCATTAGCTAGTAATCTTCTATAAAATATTTCCACATGAATTCCACTTTTCAAAATCTTGTAGTATGAATAAGGTTATTTATCTTCACACAATCTTTCTCATCATTCTTTGGACTATGTATATCTATGTAAATATTAAATTTCACTTGCTCTAATTTTACATGAAGCTTGAACTCTTTCTTTTTGACATCAATGAGGGCTTATTTGTTCAGTATATAAAATATCAAATATTCTAGTATATTTGAGTAGTTTTTAATGATGTGCAAGAATGAAAAAGTGTTATTATTGGAATGAATTGATAAAATTAGAGTTTTGATGAATTATGATGAATAGTAGTGAAATCATTTTATTTTTTGAGATAATCAATGACTTAGTGATAGTTAGTTATATTGAGTAGTTTTTCCATTCATTCTTAGCTAAAACTCTATAGAATTAGTCATGATAATTTGTGTATGTCACGACACTACCATTTTGTTAGGACAATGATGTTACTATACAACATATTATTTTTGGTTACAATATTATCTTTTAGTCATAGCCATAATTATGGCATACTATTTAAATGATTATAATATTAATTTTATATCACAATAACCAAGTATCCAACTTGTACTAAAAGTTATATATTTTCCAACACTTAAGCTTTATCTTTAGTAAAGTTTAATATTCTTAAGTCCAAAGTCACAATCATTTCCTAACACTATGACTCTTGGCTATAGAAAGTTATAGATAGCAATACTCAAGTGAAGGCTATTTCCAAAGTTGTGATTTTTTTCCTTCAAGGGAATGCAAAGCTGCAACCATGTCCTAGTGCCATGATTTTAATATACAAGCACATTTCAAAAGCCGAAGTCACTTTCCAGAACCATGACTTTTGGGATACATAGAGTTTATGGAGCATTCCAAAGTCATGACAACTTCCAAGAACTATGACTTCAAGCTCCAAAGACTAAAGGCTAAATTCATGATATCTTCACAAAGCCATGACTTTCTACTTGGAAAATACTTGGAATTGATGAATTATAAAAGACACGAGAAGTTAAGAGAGAGATCTACAATCCCAAATAATTTTTCTTCTTCTTTACTTTGAACCAAGTATAGCAATAAATCTATGAGTGATTTTTGCACTTTATTTGGGATCCACAAGAAAGTAAGAGATGCAAGACCAAGACTAAATCCTAAAGTCTGGAGGCTTGAATTTCAAACTCCCCTCTCAATGCTAGATTTCATGGATTCAATTGAAATAATATGAGAATTAGGTTTTGAATTCAAGATTCTATTGAAAGCTATCATTGGGAACTTGAGATTCATGAGGTTTTTTCTATTATACCTTATATGAATCTCTTCCGAATGTTAGGTTAAATTGATGCCTAGGGGTTGTTTATTTTGATTGATGTAATATATGGATATTTTGTTATTTAATTGTGTTGTTTGATTTATATCGTGAATTGGATATTGATAGATTTAATGATTAAATAGAACTAAAATTAGGATTTTACTATTTATGAGTTTATGCATGTTATCATAGTAGATGATAATAAATAAAACTTGAGGCTCATTCAAGTATAAGATTGGAAGAAAGAAATATTCTTCCAATTATGATGTGTGAGACAAACCAATATATCAAAACTAGAAATTGAGGTGGTATCATCATTGTGAGTATGACACTCATGAAGCCAAAAACACAAATAATTTTACATATCAATCTTTATATAAATCTTTGAAGAGCTAACTCAATTTATGTAGGAATTTTATATATTGTTCTCATAAGGATTTCACCTTTGTGTGAGTGGCGTTATCACTATAAAGGATGATGACAAGTAACCCAGAAGATATGAATGAGTGGTTGTAACTCATGAGTTACTAAAAACCCTTTGAGTTGCTTTCACTAGAATAGTTCTCACCAATGATATTTGGGAGAAGATATATGTTAATTATGTGAGTATGACAATAAAGATGAAAATACAAATAATTTTAAGACTACATTAGTTCAAAGTCTATAATACACCTAAGGCTGGAGAATAAGAATGAACATACAATGTAACCATCAAGGGTAATTAATGAGTTGCCTAAAAGGTATGGACTTATGAATGACCCTAGAATAGAGATAATTTATTACTTTGGTGGTAAGATACCAAAGAGATAACTATGAGGGGACTATCATTGGGATGAGCTTAATAGTAATAACTACCTTGTATTATGTTAGAACAAAGGATCATTCTAACAATAATTCAACTTTTATTATATATCTAAACTCAATGCAAACCAAATATTTAAACATGTATCATATGAAAGAAAATGAACAAATTATATAATCTAAGAGTCTTATCAAAATCTCAAATCATCTTCTCTACTAGAAAAATGTTGTCTCACTATTGATTGACCAAACTACTAATAAAATCCATGTGATTAATATTTGAACAAAAATCTTTTTTGCTACTTATATGACCTATATTCTTATGGATTTTTGTTGATGAGAGATTCTCAACAAAAAGCTTTTTGGACATTATATAGTCAATAAAATTAGATAGCATCAAAAAATCACAAGTTTTTAGTATCTTTGTTGGGATTATTTAGTCTGGTTAGTCAATACTAGGTGACAATCATTCTTGAAAGAGGATATTTCTATTTATAGTCATTTTGATAATGATATTTTAAATATTTTTTCAAATTTGTATTAGCTTGTCTTGCTATCTTATTTCGATTGTAGAGTAGTTGTGCTTTTTATTTTCCATTATTTTTTTCTTTTTCAGTACAACTTATATAAGTAGAAATTCTAGGACTAAATTAACACATCCATACTTGGAAATTGAGAGAACCAAGAGAATGATTATGAGACAATGAGCTAATAAAGAGTCTATGGAGAGAACTTGCTACAATAGTGGAGGCAAGCTATTAAGGATGAAAAAGTTATCCAATAGTCCTTCCACCACTACACATTGGTAGATTATTGGCTAGTAATTATAGATAGTTATCTAGATATTTGGATGAAATCAATAAAGACAAATTACTTTGAGTTGAAATCGATTCTGATAATGATAGTTCAACATTACTAGTATAGTAAGAGATTATTAGAGGATCAGAATGAGCATGTCATAATAATTTTAGAGTTGTGGGATATGGTAAAATGAATTGAGTTAGTTTTAATGCCATCATATTAAATCTATTCCTATATGCATTAAGGGACAAGACATATAGTTGGTTTAAGTTCTTATCTTGAGGCTCTAAAGAGTTGAGATGAACTTGTGATGATTCTTCTCACAAAGTTTGTCCTACCTCAAATTATCTTGTAATTTTAGAGTGAGAAAAACTAATTCTAGCAGATGAGCAGGACACTTTATATGATGTTTAGGACCATTTTAAGGAATTATCGAAAAGGAGCCATCAACATGGGTTTAAGTTTTGGTTCTAAGCTCAAAATTTATATAACAAGTTGAATTATATGATGAGATATGTTATTGATGCGGCCTTAGGTGAGTCAAGTATGTATAAGTTACCAGAAGAGATGCAAACTTTATTTGAAGAGCAAGCATAGAATAAATACTAAACTTTAACTAATCACTCCTTTGGAAGAAGAAATGTGAGAGTATTAGAAATAGACAATTTTACTACAAATAAAAACAATGATGGAGGCTTTTCTAAAGAAGTTTGAAACCCAAGAGGAGAAAAGAATAGAATCAAGAGAAGTCATCATTTTACTACAACATGAGATGATAAATTTAGTTATCAAATAAAGGTAGCCAATAGACTATAAAGCAATGGGTATGAGTTTCGAACCAATAATAATATTTTCATGCATTACCATTCAAATATGAGAAATCATAAAAACTAAATTATAGAGACAATTGGAATGAAAAGCAGAATGTTGGGAAATCTTCAATGAACTTTGGAAATAATTTGATGAGTTGTAATATTCAAGGAGGATCAAGTTAGAATTATCAATGTTCAGGAAGAGAAGAAAAATTGAATATAAAGGACAAGCTAATTGGGATATTGATAGAAATGAAAAGATGAAATTGACCAACAAGATTATCAAATGGGAAGGCTTGAAGTGAAATTGGACCAAACAAGTTCAACAATATGAAATATAAAGAATCAAATTGGACAATTGATATTATTGATAAAGAAAAAAGGAGTTAACGATCTTCCAAGTGATATTGAAGCGAATCCAAATAAGTGCTTATTGCTATTACTTTAAAGAGGAAAAGAGCTAGAGTAATGGATAAAGCAAGCTGAATCTAAAGGGTCTAAAAGTAATAACACTATGAATTTCTCAAAAGTCATGGCTCCCACATCAACTTTCTCTAGATATGAATACTTCAGTGCGATGACATCTTCCAAAGTCGTGACTTTTATAGAAGTACATGCCTAATTCTCACTCTTAGCTAGAGGGGCAATGAATAGAGCAAGATGAATCTAAAGATTCTAAAATTAAAAGCATTGTGACTTTCCCAAAAAGCATGAATCCCATATCAACTTTTTGTAGATACGAAGATTCCAGCACCATGCCATCCTTTAAAGCCACGACTTTAATGAAAGTATATGCCTAATTCTCACTCCTAACTATAAATGAATGAAGTGAAGAAACAAAAGGGTGAATTGAAGTTACCCAAAGCTATGGAAAGAATAATGTGAACTAGAATGAAGCTAAAGGTAAGATTCATAATGAAGTTAATAAGGAAATTAGATGAATAATTTAGAAAATTTCTCAATATTTTCCATAAAAAAAAAAATATACTATTTGCCAAAGTATTATCTCAGACACTGAATTATGTGAAATTTACAAAAAATAACATAAGTTATAAGAGAAAATTGGAGATATATGGGATCATGAATATGAATAAGAAATATAATATAATTATTCAATGAATTCTCTAGAGAAAATTAAATGATTTGGGAAGGTTTATTATACATTGGGGATCACACATTTTGGAAGACATTAATTATGTGATTTGAGATCAAGTATCAACTTGGTACCATTATCAATAGAGTAAAAATTGAATCTTGGTAAAATCATTTCAAAATCTCTCACACTCCAAATGACCAATCAGAAAATCAAGTGCCGAGATTATATTATCGAAGATGTTTTCGATAATATTGATATCTTTATTTTTTTTTAAATATTTTATTGTATTAGATATGGAGGAAGATTATCACAAACTACTGATCTTGGGATGACTATTTTTAGCTACTAGACAAACATTTATTTATGTCTAGATGAGAGAGTTCACTCTTTCATATCCATGAGGAGCAAGTAAATTTCAATATTTACCAAGGCTTATAGAATCCAAATGATGATGAGATGAGTCATTGTTAGAGAATAGATATTCTCTTATAGTAATGCAAAAAAAAAGATGATTTTTAATGAAAGGATCTTGTAGAAGATTATTGGTCCAATAAAGATGAGGAATATGACTTCCATGAGATTATTGGTCCAATAAAGATTGTTGGTCGAATAAAGATTATTGGTCCATAGAAGATAAATTTTGGATTTGTGAAAGTGATGAACTAGAAGATAAGGAATATGACTGCCATGAGATTATGGTATTCTATGAAGTCACGACTTCAGAATATTTTAATGAAGACAAATTCAAGGAGGCTAAGAAAAGAAGTAAAATGCCTAAACTCTCTATATGGAACAAATAATATGGAGTGTTTGGAGACTAAATCTATGGTGCACACAATGGTAGAATCCTAATTAGTGGCTGATAAAAAAAATGAGCATCTAAGATAGAAATTTTGAAGGATCCAAAGGAAGACCAAATCAAAATGGTGGTAGTGTTAAAAGTCACGACTCTTAATAGCACCAAACTTTGGTATAATAGAAGGAAGATGCCCATTAGAAACCTAATGACAATGCAATGATTGTCCAATACTATGACTTTGGTATTACAAAAAGAAAAGCCTCAAAAAAAGCTCAATGACAAAGCTGCAACCATGCCCATTATTATGATTTTGGTTTTACAAAAAGAAAAAGTCTAATATATGCTTAATGACAAAGGTGTGGCTATGACAAGCACTATAAATTTTGGGTTATAGAAAGAAAATGACTAGGCTAGAATCAAAGAAGAAGCTATGACATTCCTCAAAGTCATGACATCTAAAGAGGAAAGGTCTAAATAAGGAAATCCAAATGTTGTGAC
Source organism: Sapria himalayana (assembly GCA_029783825.1). NCBI lineage: Eukaryota > Viridiplantae > Streptophyta > Magnoliopsida > Malpighiales > Rafflesiaceae > Sapria > Sapria himalayana. The sequence goes on along the minus strand of JAREIK010002323.1, from coordinate 1,584,111 downwards.
ACTAAAACAAAATACAAGAAGAAAGAAAATAAATATATATACTAAAAAAGTATTCATGTTCTAGCTATGGTTGTTAAATGTAGCACTCATTGTGAGGCAACCTGAATTTTTTTTTTGCATGGTGAGATGTAATAAATAAATATACTCATCACATGAATCATTTTACACACTTAACTCACTTATAGATTTAGTCACATAACTCAAACCTCACAACTCTTAATATGTTCACAATGAAAAGTTACTCTACCATCTTGAGATAATACGACACTCAAACCTTAGTCATATAAAAAAATATATTTGTAATGATTTGTGATGTATTTTTTTCTAAGTTATTACTTAGAAAAGAGAAATAGTTTTAGTGTGTGAGTTTGTTTGGTATATAAAAGACCAAATGTTCTAATATATTTGGGTAGTTTTTGATGATATATAATTAGAATGATTTTATAAAATTAGAATTTTGATTAATTATGATAAATAATATTAAATCATTGTGTTTTTAGAAGTCATTGGCAACTTGGTGATAATTAGTTCTATTGGGTAGTTTTAGCATCAATTCTTGATTGAAACTCTATATAATTAGTCATGATAATCTTTATATGGAATGATTCTACCATCTCATTAGCACAATTTTTTATTGTGAAATATATTCTTCTTTGCTATGATATTATTATGAAATCATAGTCATACTAATCTCAAAATATTTAAATATTTGTGATATTAATTCATATCATAGTGTCCAAGTATCACTAATATTATGAGTCATGGCCATTTTCTAGTTCCACTATTTTATCTTTACCAAAACTTATATTCCTAAGTCCAAAGCTATGTCTATTTCCTAGTATTGTGACACTTGGCTACAAAAAGTTATAGAGGAAAATAATCGAGTCGTGGCAATTTTCAAGGCCATGATTTTTTTACCTCAAGAGAAGGAAAAACCATCACTATGTTTTAGTGTCATAACTTTGATATACATGCTAATTGTAAAAGCCACAACTACTTCCTAGCATTGGCACTTTTGGGGTATAGAAAGTTTAGGAAGTATTCCAAAGTTATTTTCACTTCAAAGAACCATGACTACAAGCTCTAGAGACTAAAAGCTAAATTCATGGTATCTTCTCAAAACCATGAATTTTTATTTGAAAAATGCTTAGAATTCACTAAGTATATACGATAGTGAAAGTGAGGAGAAAGATTTACAATTCAATCTTTCATCCTTCTTTAACACCTCGAACTAGGCACAACAATAACCCTAGGGGGGTGATTTTGGGATTCACGAGCAAGCAATGGATGTAAGACTTAGGCTAAACTTTAGAATTAGGGAGCAATACTTTCAAACCCCCACCTCTAAAGTAGATTTCGTGGATTCGTTCAAAATAATATAGGAATTAGGTTTTGAATTCTAGATTCTCACGAAAGTTATCATTGAGAATCTGAGATTCATGAGCTTTTTTTTTAACCTCATATGAATCCCTCCCTAATATTAGGCTTAATTGAGGTCTAGGGTTTATTTATTTTGATTTTTGTGATGTATGGATAATTTGATATTTAAATGAGATATTTAGTTTATGTTTTGGTATAGATATTGATGAAATTGATGATTAAATAAACCAAAAATAAAAAATTTACTATTAATGGGTTTGTGCATGTTCTCATGATGGATGGTTATATGTAAACCATGAGGCTCACTTGCATATATAGTTGGAAGAAAATGATACTCATTTTTATAACTCTATTACTCCACCTAATTTAATTGGTTAAACAACATTGCAAAAGGTCATTAACACGAGTATCTTGTAAATTGAGATTTGTAAGCACATGAGTCATACAAATAGTATAATGAATTTTATTCAGATATCAGTCCCACAAAGATCGTACTGGCAGTTTGGTTTATTCAACAATAGACAACCTATTTTTAGTATAAAGGATACTTAGATTTTTTAACAATCTTAAGTCAAGGTTTTGCTTATCTAATTTATGTGATGTTAATCTATTTGATATATATATATATATATATATATATATATATAATGTTGGATTCATAATGAAGGTTATAGTATTGTTCAATAACTCTGCCCTAATGACATACAAGGTGCCTATTAACATTGAGCCCTACCCAATGGTGGTCCCCAATAGTTGTTCACTTGGTACATCACTACCGAGATAATAATTCATCCATGCATGAGAGTCATTCATAATTCATTATCTATTAGGCAACTTCATCAACTACCCTTGATGGTTATTTCATATACTCACTCTTATTCACTAGTCTCTATTATCTTAAAACTAATAATTAGTAAGGTTTGTAAGCATTTGCACTTTTAGCTTCGTAAATGACATACTCACACAATTAGCATATATTTACTTTAAATTTCACAAGTGTGAACTATATGAATAAAAGTATCTCACAAGGGTTGTTACCACTTTATGAGTCACTATACACTCATGTATGCCTTAAGAATTCACCTTGCAAGTCACTACACACTCATGCATGTCCTGAGAATTTCCAGTCACTATCCTCCTCGATAATGATGTGACTCTCACATTAAAGGTAAATTCCTTGAGAGATTGTTCTATATAATGTCCACCTCAATCAAAAATTAGTCTCTATGAAATGTATATAATAGATTGGCATGTAAAAGTGTTCATACTTTTAACTTTATAAGTATCATATTCATGATGATTATCATACCCAAACTTTGAGGTTCAATATATAGGTTTATCTCATGTATAATAATTGAAAGTAATGTCACTACTTTCATATCATATGCATGAGTGAGTTTCATGACTTATCTATCATTATCTATCATAAAAACCTCAAAAAAACCCACAATTAGCCTAAATCCTAATTCAAATTCTATTTAATCACTATCTATCAATATCTTGAACATAAAATATAATCAAACTATATTGTATTAAACATTAAAACCCATTATTTTACATAATCCAAATAATACAAACCCTAAATCACACTAATTTAATACAAGTTCTTGAATTAATCTCTAGAGGAAGAGGGTTTAAGAGTTCCAAAATTACAAAATGCCTTCCAAAATATGTGATGTCTAATAGTTCAATGTATATTAGGGCTTATAGGATCTTTCAATTTCTTTGATAGTTTTCTTTGAATAATGACACTATACTTCTTGGTCATGTTCATCATTCCATATCACTCCAACTTTTTCGAAGCTTTCATCCAATTTTCCCTTCCTAATCCAATTCTCTCTCCTTTGAAGTCATGACTCTTGAAAGAGTCATGGTATTTTTATCCCCAAATTATCTAGAATCTTTTTATCAAGGATCCCTCTTCTTCTAGTCGAGGTAAACTAACTTGTGCATGGAGGAAAAAAGATTCGATTGATCTTCTCTACTATAATGGAAGAATTTTCTACTGAAGAGATCTTTTTGATTTTCTTTGTAGCACCTTGACACTTTTAAGTAATTTTGAAAAATAATTCCTTGGATTTTTCTAAATATCACTTTGGTAATTCATTCATTTCTCTCCCATTTTGTGTCAACTTTCTTCATTTTTTGTCTCACAATCTTATTGTCACTTCTAAGTACAACCGGAATATACTTCTTATGTTTTTCTTAGTATAACTTGATAGTTCAGTGATACTCTTTATCTTCATTGATAGTTGCAATTATTTAATTTGATTAGTTATACTCTTCATTGATGCATTTGTGTGCTACAACTTCATCTCAAACAACTCCATATGGTCCTCTTGAAGATCATTTATTTGTTTCGACTCAGTTATAAATTCTATCAATTTGTCATTGTTAACAAGTATTTCTTCACTCTTTTTATATTGGTAATGTAAGCTCAATCACTCTTCAATATTATGCCTCATAGAATTGTTTCTAAATTTCTTCTAATCTTATCACACTTTTTGTACCTATTATTACAACCTCTATATGAATTTTTTTTTGTGATTTCTCATGTTAATATGATACTATTTGGGGATATTCATATTGGGTTAGAATACATACTAGTTTTTTATAAAGCATTGGCCTCATCCACTTGATAAATATGAATGAAATTTACAATTTTTAATAATTTCAAAATGGTGATGTCTCCTATTCCTTTTTGTTTCTTCTCTTGGGTTTCAAATATTTTAAGAAATACTTCCATCTTTGCATCCATTATGGTAAATCTATCCAACTTCAACATTATGGTTTTTCTTCTCTCAATGAAACATACATTTGGAGTTTGATAGCTATTCTTCACTAACTCCTCAAATAAATAATATGCTTCCTCAAGTATTATGTTCATAATCGACCCATGTGAGATTGCATCAATAGTATACCTCATCATATAATTTATCTCATTGTAGAAGATTTGGGCTTGGAACCATAGCTCAAATCTATGTTGAGGTCATCTTCTCAAGGACTTCTTGAAATAGTCACAAGCATTAAACAAAGTCTTCAACTCATCATAATGGAATTGATTTATCTTACTTCATAACTGTGTGGTAATTATAGGTAGAAAGAATTTTGTGAGGAATATTTGCATAAGTTCATCCTAACTTTCAATTGAACCTCAGTAATTTTTTTAAAGAGAAGTTTGCTTGGACCATTGTGATCACTGGCCGAATTGAAAATTTAATAAAGGTCTAGCTATGAATATTAAATATATCATTAATTAGAAGCAACCCAATTTTTGTTTATTGTGTGATGTAATAAATGTTTTTTATGAATTTTATACTTACATACTTAGACACATGTATATGTAGATACCCAAAAGAAGTCTTAGCACTCAAATCCATGCATATGTAAACACCAAAATGATGTTGTAACACTAAAATTCAGCCATGATTTTTTTGTAATTCATTTGAAGTCACGACACTCAAACTTAATCATGATTTTATTTTAAATGAGAAGTCACAACCACACGAAAATCATAGTATTTTTCTCATTAGCCATGAAAAATCCTAATCCTATATAAAGCTCTTAATCCTATTTTTTATGATATTTCTAAATTTTCTTTTTTTCCCATCTAACAAAATATCAAAATCCACTATAATTCTAATTATAAAAGATCTGAGAAAACATGGATGATAAGACATTGATTTCAAAGCTGAGGGAGATAAAATAGAAGACCAAATCGAGTCACAAAGCCAAAGGTAAGTAATAGAGACATTATGTTTGTGAGACTTCTTCCAAAGTTGTAATTCTAAAGCCAACTTTTCTTTAGAAATAGGGAAGAGACATGATTTTTGTGTTGTTGAAAAAAAACTTTATAGGAAAATGTGACTTCAATGGATTTATTATACCTTTCCAAGAAATGCTTGATAAAAAAATTAGGACTTATTATGCATTCACATGGAATGGAGAAATTTATCTTTTATTAGGGAGTTTTACTCTAGTTTGGAAGACATGCAAGACTAGAGGTATTGTGTATGAAGAGTTTGGGTGCGATATGATAGAAAATTCATCAAAAAAATATTTGGAATGTTTGGAGCCATGAATTAAAGGCCTTCAATCCTTAGATATAACTGAACTACAATATAATCACCTAGATATTCACATATACAAGGGGGGATTAGAAAGTTTTATCAAAAAGTACATATAGAGAATGCATAAAGAACTTAGGTGGAGTGCAAAGTTTGATTATATTTTCTATGCTCTAATTTGAAGCCAATTCTCCAAGTCTCCACCATTTTCAAAGTAGGGTGATATTTTTTTTCATCATAGTGAAAGGATTTAAGATCCATATGAGAAATATTCTTAAGAAGTTAATTTTTAATTTTTAAAAGGGTGAATTTTCTGTCATATTAAATCCCACTTTTTTAATTATGATGCTATGTTGATCTAAGAGAGTCATAATGAATAAAGAAAGAGATGAATGACACCCATGGATATCCTCCTTGACATTGGTAGGTGTGAAAAGAGTTCTTGAAAAAGACAAGGCAAAAAGATGATTCTTGAAGGGGAAGAGTCAATCAATGTTGGGTGAGAAGTTCAACCTTTTCACAATGCAAGTGTAAAGGTGATGGAAAAAGTTGAGAAAAGTGTAAAGAAGAATCACCATACAAATTCGAGCATTATTTAATTAGGCAAGCAGGTGACTTGGTAGGAGTCATTGATATTCTAAGAATGATGAAATTAGAAATCAACTGTATAGAAGTATGCTTGATGGCAAAGATTAAAGTGACGCATAGTTACCTAGTAGTAGAATTGAATAGAAAAGACAATAAGTAGGAAAGTAATTGAAGATCAAAGAATAGGAAGAAAAAACTTATACATAGAGAAGAGATACAATGTGGGAGTTGCATCTCAACAAGGACTAGTTAGTTGTAACTACTCAAGAAAAATTTGAAGATCTTTTTATGAAGATCTTGGAAGGGGAGATGAAATGAATGGAGACTATAGTGATGGAAAGCTCTAAATTAGTTGGAAAAACTTATGAGTCCATCACAAGTGAGCAATAGAAAATTTTTGTGGACGGAGATAAAATAATAAAGGAACAAATGCATTACAACGATAAATATAGTACAATAGTGGATGGAAGATTATGTTATGAACTTTGTGCTTGGTTCATTTGAAGATTTGCTCAACTCAATTAGAAAGTAGCAAGATTTATTTTGTGAAGTTATCCTACAGATATTAGAATGGGTAGCAAACATTAAAGGAGATTCAAAAAGTCCTTCCACATCCCATGCCCACATTTGAGCCCTCAAAATGAAGTTCCAATTTCAGATTTTGATCTTCGTAGATGATCATACTACCTCCCTTCTAATCTATATTGAGATATTTCATATGTATCTTTCCATGATATTATACTATATTTTTCTTTTTATTGATACTTGTGATTTGTTTGGAAAATGGAAAGAAAATCATTTCCTGAGGATGAGCAATATTTTTAGTGTGTGAGTTTATTCAATACTCTATGTACCAAATATTTTGGGTGATTTGGTTGTAATTATTATTATGATTATACTTATTTGAGAATTTATTAGAGAGATTTTACTAAATATCTATTTGAGAGAATTTGATGTATATTAATGAGATCATAATTATTTTCAATGAAATTAGTAGACTTGGCAGAAAAAAGGCATGGGATGCAAGAAGTAATAGAGAGTCATAATATTTTCCATAATATGACTTTGGTACACCTTCCAGACCTTACTGAGTAGTCATGAAATCATTTCTTGGCTATAACTATATAAAACTAGTTATACAAATCTTTATATGTCATGACTCTACTACTAAATTGTCATAATTATTTTATTATGCAATACAATCTTTATGACCATGACATTTCTTGGAGTTACAGCCATAATATCTTTAAAACACACAATGACCATATACTTTTTTGATGTTGTAGCAGCCAAGTATCATACCAGTAAAATTAGTCATGATAATTTCCAAAGCTATAACATATTCAATACATAGACTAAATACAAAGTATTTTGAGTCATGATAGTATTTTTTTTGTTGTGATATTTTATTCTACAGAATGATTACTTTGGTTATAATATATTTAATGTCATGACTTTATGCTATAGAGAGTAAATATATCAATCATGATCATTCCTAATACTATATAATTTTACTATAGAAAGAAGATATTAGTTATGACATTTAATTCCAAAGAGAATTTATCTTAGTCATGACTAGGCCAACACCACAACATCATGCTCTAGAGGGGAAATACTGGAGTCACATCATTCATTGTCAACACTACTTTGATACTCTAGAGATGATCTGACAAGACTAGAAAGTTATGACCTCAAGATAGTGCCATGACTTACATTTTAAAGCATCACACCATTTCCCAAAGTATATAAACAAAATTTAAAAGATTATATAAAAAAAGGAAGAAAGAGATTTGATTTTGAGCCAAGAGAAACTATAAGTACTATGCAGCATGATTCCAAACCCCAATTAAGAGCAAATCCTAGGTGAACATTAGTTATATCTAATTGGGTTTAGGCTTTGAAACTTAGATTATCACATGGGCTAACATTGTAAACCCTTGATTTCATGAGATGCCTCTTTAAACATTTCATTCAAAATCCTCCTTAGTGTTAGGCTAATTTGAGATATATGATTGGTTAATATACTTGTGTGTGATGGATACATGATTTTATATAGTCTATATTTATGTTAATATTTTGGTTTGGATATTCATATATATATATATATATATATATGGATATTATATTGACCTGAAATTTAGGATTTCTACTAATTTGTAGATTTATGTGTTGGCCATGGTGGACCGTAATAATTATGTCTTGGGGCGCACTCATGTAGTATGGTAAGAAAGAATTAAGTGACAACCCTTCTAATGTTAAATCATAAGATAAACTTGTGTGGAAACTTTAGATTGAGGTAAGTTTAATCATTATAAGTATGATGTTCATAAAGTTAGAAACTCAAATACCTAACCTAGGAGTTTCAATTTAGTGTGATAGTCATGCATCATCCATGACAAATAGTGATAGGTATTGCAATTTAGCTATGCCTCCTAATTTTATCAATTAGATGATGTCCTAAAAGCTTATTAATAAGAATATCTCATCAATAGAGATTCACAAGTACACGAGACATACAGAGTAGTAAAGTGGACTTTCATCCATGTATCAATCACATAGAGATTGTATTGGTAGTTCAGTTATTTAACATTGAGACTACTAATTTTTAATAAAATAATTATCTTGATTATTAGACAGTCTTAGGTCCATGAGTTATTCATTTAATGTATATGATATCATTTAAGTTGCTAAACTTATATTGTATTGGATATAAAATGAAAGTTGATGTGTTATACAATGGCTCCTTGTCCTAATAGCATACAAGTTAGTTGTTACCATTAAGTCAGTCCCAATGGTAATTCCCTCATAGCTATCCCTTTAGTACATCACCGCTGAGACAATAATTTATCTTTGCTTGAGAGTCATTCACAATCACATATGTTTTAGATAACTTTATCAACTACCCTTGAAGATTTCTTCATATGCATAATTTTATTCTTTGTCTTAGGTATCATAATGACTAAATATTGACATGGTTTATAAGTATTTATACTTTTAGCTTTATAAGTACCATACTTATATAATTAATATATAATTTCTTCAAGTTTCACCGATAGAAACCTTACAAGCAAAAGCAACTCACATGGGCTATCACCACCTTTTGAGTCACCACACACTCACACGTCCTAAGGATTACTTATCACCATCCTCCTTGATGATGATGTTACCCACCTACTAAAGGTGAACCTCTTAGAAAAATACCTTATATAATATAGATCCTAAATTAAAAACTAGTTCTTTTAAGAAGTATACAATGGATTAGCATATAAAATAATTCACACAATATGTTGAACTTCCTTGGGTTTCAACATACAGCTTTATCTTGCTCATCATAGTTGTAAGAGATGTCACTTCCTTCCTATCATATGCATGAGTGAGCTTCATAATTTACCTATCATCAACTACAATGAAAATCTTTCAAAAACCTGCTAATAGTTTAAACTTTAGTTCAAGTTCTATTTAATCATTATTCATTAATATCCATAACACAAAATAAATCAAATATGTTTATTCATAGATAAAACCAATGCACATCATATATATTAAAATTACACAAACACTAGACATAGTTTTTTTTAGTACGAATTTATGAATTTTTTCTAGAGATGGAAAGTTTGAGAGTAGCCCCCCATCTATAGGGATTGTAATAAGACTTGTGTCCCTTGCTTATGGTGGAACCTCTAGAAAGTGTGAAATTTACTTCTAGAGTTTGATAGTTTCCATGACTTTTGTTTGTAGCATGGAGGGAGGAAAGAAGAATAAGATATAGATTTATGAAAAATTTTTTCTCTTTTATACTTAAGGGTTTTATATTACTCCAAGTAGGAAGATATAATGTTTAGAAGAAAGTGTCTACTTCAACTATTATCTCTTAACCTTGAGGTCATAATTCTAGAAAGTGACAACAACTTTGGACTACATCCTGATATTTTTGTAATACAAAATCACTATGCTTATGTGTGATAGTTTAAAAATGAAATACTAAGTGGACAACTTTGAGGAGATTACATTGGTAGTGATAGTTCAAAAATAATAGTCATCTTGTATGCTAAGAAGGTACTTGGACATTTTCATACTAATCTACTTTTTATCTAATAATTGAACACAATATTGACCAAACACTAAGGAAATATCATCACATACAAGAATGTGAATTGACCCTAGAGTCTAAGTACCTCTCTAAAAACATAAATCTATCTACTCAACTCAAATTACTATTAATTTATTATTGGCTGATCAAATTTCTTATTTAACCCAGGTAAGATTGATATTTAGACTTACAGTTATTTTACTACTTGTATGAGTCATATACTTGCATGACTATATGAGATGAAAGATAATTGACCAATGAGGTTTTGGGATCAAGTTAATTTATAATAAGTTTTGGTATCCTTACAATGTTGTAATACTTAGTTATACCATTAACTAAAATAATAAAGAAAGACGTGATTTTCAAATGGAGAGATGAGCAGGAGAAAACTTTCAGATTAATCAAGAAGAAATTAAATAACACTTATTTACTTGTTTTACCTAATTTTAATAAAATGTTTGAATAAAATTTTACGCATAGGGAATTGGTATAGAGGTGTCAAATGAGTCGTGCTGTGTATGCACCACCTATTTTTTATGTTCGTCTAGGACATCATGTCATATTTGTTTACCTAATTTTAATAAAATCAAGTACCTAATTTTAATAAAATTTTTGAAATAAGATTTGATGCATAGAAAATTGGTATAATGGTGGCAAACATGTCATTATGTGCTGGTATGACTGATTTTTCTATGCTTGTCCAAGCAACCATGCCATGTTTATCATGGCTAGTGCCATATTTACTTGTTTTACCTAATTTTACTACATTGGGCATAACATGATATTTATCATGGGTTGTGTTGTGCCATTCCAACATGGTTCTAAAAAGGGATAGTCTGGCACAACCTATTAGCATGATTTTTGAGTGGGTCATGCTGGGTCATGCCAAGCTGGATCAAGCCTAGCAAAGATAACTTGGTTCATTCTAGGCTAGCCTGAATTCAATCGAGGCTAGCCTAGGTTTAGGTCAGGCCAGCCTGGGTTCAAACCAGGCTAGCTTAGGTAAGGACCAATCTAGTCGATTTGGCAAGCCAGGCCAAACTTGGTCCACACGGGCCATCATGCCAAGTCATGCTATGTCGCACCTCCTTTGCCAAAATGTTTGACCTAACACAGTCCAAGCCATACCATGGGTCAACCTGTGGCATGTCTAGGTATGGTTCTGAACCGTGTCATGCCATGGGCTATGCCTGGGCCACCCAACCTAGTTGACACCTCTGAATTGGTATTAAGATTTTATTAATACAATAGGTCAGACCACTTAGATAGTTTAGTGATAAGTTAATGGATCAACCTTAAACTATCCCACTTATGACATGAAAATGTATGCCTTAGTGTGAGCCCCGGAGAAATGGTCATACTACCTTTGGTGCAAAGAATGTAAGATTCATATGGATAATAAATCTTTGAGACACTTAAAAAGACAACACAAACTAAATAAATGTTATGCCAAGTGAGTTGAGCTTATTAAGATATTTTTCTACAACATTAAGTAAAATGAAGGAAAATAGAACATTGTTGCTAATGTATTATCTCACATGTATGCTTTACTTTCTACCTTAGAGTCAAAACTTCTAGAATTTGAATATATTAAGGAGTAGTATGCCACAGATGCTTGTTTACCATAATATTCAATGATTATAAGAAAGTTATAGTGGATAAATTCTTTAGGTTTAATGAATTTTTATTTAGCAAGTGCAAATTATGCATTCTTATATATTCATTACATGAGTTGCTTGTGAGAAAAGAATATAGAGGTGGATTAGTGAGTCATTTTTGAATAGTTAATACTTTATGTATTTTGTAAGATCACTTTTTTTGGCCTCATATGAAACATAATATGAAGATAATTTATGAAAAATGTTTAAACTATAAGTAAGTAAAATCTAAGAAATATCCATATGATCTATGTACTCTTATGCTTATACGAAACAAATAATGGGTTTAGGTATATATGGACTTTGTGTGTAGGGTTTTCCTAGGTCATAAGAATGAAAAAGATTTAATTTTTGGGGGTGATAAATAGATTTTCTAAGATGATATATTTCATACTATGGCATAAAATTGATGATATATCACATGTTTGACATATCTAGCTTATTCTTCAAAGATATTGAGTTATCACATGTCATGCATATGAGGTAGTTAATAGTTAAAATGAGGTAGTTTAGAGGACCTTGTCAACCTTGCTATTTGCAATCATTCGTAAGAACATAAAATTTGGGATGAATGTTTAGCACATATTAAATTTACATTTTATCGAAGTATCAATTTTGCCACTAAATTCTCACCATTTGAAGTTGTTTATAGTTTTAATTTTTTGACAACTCACAACTTGACTTATTTACCTTTGAGTGAACATGCTAATTTTGATGGAAAGAAAAAGACTGATGTAGTTAAAAAAATCATGAAAAGACGAGCCAACATAGAGAGGAAATTAATGCAATATGTCAAATAAGCTACTATGGGCAATAAAAGACTTGTATTTGAACCATGAGATAGGGTTTGGTTACACATGAAAAAAAATTCCTTGTAGAAAGACACTCCATGCTAACTTCCAATGGAAGATTTAGCATTCCAAGTTATTGAACATATCAAACAAAATGCATACAAATTTGATCTCCCATATGAATATGAATTATGATATTAGTTCTAACTTTAATATTTTTAATTTATTTTTTTTATGTAGGTGATAATGTGAGGCCAAATCATTTTCATGAAAAAAAATGATGATGTAAACCTAGGAGTTTCAAAAAACCAAACTTTGGTTGAGGCTGTGACACCTCTTGGACCAATCACTAGAGCAAAGGCGAAAAGATCAAGTAATATCCTTTTTGGGCTTATCCATCAAGTATGGGTTGAATGTTACATGAAATGACCTCACTCACAAAATTAGATGAGTGAAATCAATGTCATTAAGGCCTTAATAGAATATGCAAGTTATCAAAGTAAAGCAGAAGAGCTCTCCAAATGAGTTTCGAGTTCTCTTAATGAATAAAAAGAAACATAAATTTTATATTATCTTTTTTTTTGTTTATTTTATTATATAATTGTAATTTTTAGAAATTATAATTATTGACTAGTTTGACGATATGTTTCAAATACTTTATATATTTTATTTTATAGAATGAAATAAACATACAAAATTCTAGTGAGAGTAATCTCTTTGGTTGTTTGAGACTTTATGAACTTATCAATCAATCCTTCGTAATTAATTATAACATTATCATTATATTAAGGTTCTTGCTTCTGTTTAAGCAATCGATTGTGATATTTTTCTGTAGAATTGATTGTAGAATGATCTTGATCACTAAATTTGATTATGAGTTATATTAATTTTTAGTAAGGTTCATATCAATTATGATAATATACATTCTCCACCTAAGGGATTATTCCTTGTGGGCATTGAAAGGCTATATCGATAATTAGGGACTTAAACTAGTTTGGTTGAATGTCAGGCTAGAGCTTCTGAAACTAATGGTAAAGGTCAACCCTAATCTACTATGGGTTACTCCTTTGGCAACTTTGGGGAATTAGGCACTCCTTAATTTTTATGGTACTTCAGATTCAATAGAGAGGCTCATGGTCAGAATATAAAAATAAAAAAAAAATATTTGATGTCATTGCTTATTCTAAGGAACAAAAAGCCTTATATGCAATATTTAGGAGGAATTGTGTTTTGGTGCACTACCCACAAAATAATTGAAAAAATAAAACCCAACTTTTAATATTTAAAAATATATATTAGACTCTTAACAAATTAAAATTTGCTTCATTCAAATATATAATTCCTAAAATATCCTTAATTAATAATTTTCACTCCCCCTCTCTACTCACACCTCCCTTGTAAGACTCACCCCTCCCTATAAAACTCACCCCTCACCCTCTCCCATCACCCTCTCGTGACTACGATATTATCATGAAGTTTCATACATACTTAGCTGAAAAATTTAAATATCTATTATATTAATTTTCCATCACAGCAACCAAGTACCCCATTAGTGGTCAAGGTTGTTATAAATTTGTAAGGTGTCATGACATTATCTTATATGGTTGGAAAGTATCAAGTTAGAGCTATGGTCTTTTTACAAAGCTACAACTTTTATGCTATAGAAAAATTATAGAATCATAACTAATCATGCCAAAATCATTATAAATTATTTAAAGTTATGACTTTTGTGATACTAAATGTTACTTAGGGGATTACTCAAGTATGATGATTTCTAAGATGTTGACTCTTGTCCTTAAAGGAAGACATAACTATGAATTATACGCTCAAGCTAAGTACGGATGCTATGGCATCCTAATAATACAATGGAAACATGATATATGCAAAAAAAAAAAACCAGTTTCATGACTACTCATAATGCCATGAACATTTAATTGATATGAAAGATAACTTGTGTGCCTTTGGTAGTTCCAAGCATCATGGCCACAACTAATAAATGAAAGATCTTTTCAATGACATGATTATTTCTCAATGTCATGGATATACAATTTCAAGAAAATATAACAATATGAGAAGTCATCTCTATTCCATGGCTACTTTCTAGCACCATTGCCCTTTTGGGACTATAAATAGACAGGCATGAAGTTGAGCCTATTTCATAGTTGTGTGACTTTATATTACAAAACAATCAAGATGCAAAATAAAATCTTGGTCGATTTCTAGAATCTTGGTCATTTTCAAGAGATGATGACTAAAGTTGCAACTCTCTTTCAAAAGTCACGACTTCATACTTAGAGTTATACAAGATCACCCAAATATAAAAATGGAAGATAAAGTATTAACTAAATATCTCTCATTATTTCTCATTCTCTATCATGTAACAAGTAAATTCATGACAACTACCAGACACTAGGAGTGAATTTCACACTTCCTAGGGGTTCCACAAGCAAGTAAGTGATTCATGATTTATACTAATTCGTAGAGTTGGAGGCATGACTCTCAAACCCTTCTCTTCTAGAGATATATTTAGAAATGCATACCAAATTAGCATGTGTCTAGGGTTTGTGTAATTTGAGATATATGATGTGAATTAGTTTAATTTATGAGTGAATGAATAGTTTGATTTATTTAATGTATGGATATAGATAAATGATGATTAAATAAAACTTGAATTAAGGTTATGATTATTGGTAATTTTATGTGAGATTATTGTGGTAGACAATGATAGGTAAACTATGAGGCTCATTCTTGCACATGGTAGGAAGGAAGTAACAGCTCTTCCAACTGTGATGCATAAGATAAACCTATATATTATATCTTAAAATTTGGATATGTTAATCATCATGAGTATGATGCTTATAAAGTAGAAAGTACATATACTTTTACATGCCAATCCATTGTATATATCTAAGAAGAATTAGTTTTCAATTAGGATAGATATTATTATGAGTATTCTTTTAAAGAATTCACCTTTAGTGTAAAAATCATATCATTACCGAGGAGGACAATGATAGGAATTCCTTGAGACATGTATGAATATGTTGTGACTCACAAGGTGGTGATAGCCCTATTGAGTTACTTTTACTCATGATTCTCATCAGTGAAACTTGCGGGAAGAATACATTAACTATGTGGGTATAACACTTACAAATCTAAAATTACAAATACTTACAAATCATGTTAATTATCAATCTTAGTGATAATAGAGGCTGGTGAATAAGAGTATGCATACAAAGTGACCATCAAGCATAGTTGTCAAAGTTATCTAAAATATATGGAATTATGAATGACTATTGAGCAGAAATGAATTATTATCTTGATAGTGACATACAAAGAGAAGATCTATGATGGGGACCACCATTGAGATGAGCTCAATGGTGATGACTACCTTGTATATTATTAGGGTAAGAAATCATTACATAATACTCCAACTTTCATTCTATGTCTAGCATAATATGAGTTTAGCAACTCAAATGACATCACATAGATTAAATGAACAAAGTATGGATCTAAGATTGTCTATCAATTTAAGTATTCATTTACTGAACATAGGTTATCTCATTATTGAATAAACAAATTTCTGATACAATTCATGTGGGATCAATATCGAGATAAAAGTATATTACACTACTTATATGACCTATGCACTTATAGAACTCAGTTGATGAGACACTCTCATTAATGAGCTCTTGAGATATCATCTAACAGATAAAATTAGGTAGCATTACTAAGTCATATCAATGGACTCAATGGTGATAACTACCTTGTATATTATTATGGAAAAGAGTTATTATACAATAACCCAACTTTGTTATATATATAAACCCAATATAATTCTGACTATTTAAACATACATTGAATAAATTAATTGAAAAAATTTATGGATCTGAGATTGATAGCAAAATTTGAACTATCCATTTTACTATAACTAAGTTGTCGCATTATTAATTGATCAAACTACTGATATAATCTCTATGAGATCATTATTTAGATAACATTTTTCTTTACTACTTGTACAACTCATATACTTGTAGATTTTTTATTGATGAGGTATCTTCACCAATGAGTTTTTGAGATACTTTCAAACTAATAAAATTAGATAATATAACAAAGTTATAATAAGTTTTTGGAGCTACTATTTGGAATGATTTAATTTGGTTAGTCAATATAAGTTGATGTAACTATCCTTTAGAAAGAATAATTTTTTAGCAGTTTAGATATCATTAATTTTGATAAATTTTTCTGAATTTAATTGCTCATCTTGTGATCTTGTTTGAAAAATAGATATTTATATTTTATATTTTGTTTGTATCTTTTTTTTAATTAGCCATCAATCTGCATATCAGAATTCTAGGTATGAGCTAACACCTTGGGATTTTGAACATAATTAATCAAAAGATAAAGTATAGCCAATCTCTCAAAGAAAACCTTACAAAAATTCTTAAGAAGCTAAAGGAGAAGAATAATATAGATGACTATTGTTGGGAAAAAAATGAGATGAGAATGTGTGAGAATATCCCAAACTACATGAAAATTTGAATCAATACTATTATTAGTCAGAAGAGAGTTATAAAGAATCAAGATTTGGAACTCATAAGAGAAACACATTTTATAATCTTAATGCATTGCATGAATGTTCATTAGAAGATAAGCTCAACCAAATATTAAATGAAGTGAGAAGATCAAATACCACTATGGAAGAGAGGAAGAGAATATGGAGGGAGAGAGATAAAGTCACTAAGTAGGTTATATTTGAAGAAAGTTATGCATCAAAAGTTTTAGTAGCTAATATAAAGAAAATTGAGATAGTCAAAAAAGATATTAAAAGCTTATCAGCAAAAGTTTTAGTGACTAATATAAAGATAATTGAGGTTGAGAACTTAGAAAAAAAAATAAAGATATAGTGTTGATCATGCAAGAACAATAGGAGAATGATGAAATTTTGGTAGCTGATATGAAGGAAGTTGGAGAAGATAAAAATGAATGAAATGTTGAAAAAATCAAGATATTTTACAATGTTAAGGCCATTGTGAAAAAAAAAGAAGAGGAGCTTCATCCCATCTATCCTCATTAATGATTTTATAAGGGTGATTACTTATCCAATATAAATGATTGATACCAAAAGTACAAGAAGGAAAGAAGTCAAGAATTATATGGCAAGTTAGCTTGGACAACAAAGATTTCTAATAAAGGAAAGGTGGTATTGATGGTCTAGCTATGGATGTTAAACATAGCACTGCTTTAGGCAACTCAAGATTTTTTGTTTTTGTGTTTATTGATGATGTGTATTTGTTTGAAAAATATGAATTACATGTACATAGTCACACTTAAACTCACCAGACAATAAAATCACAGATTCAAATTAGCTGTGATTCTAAAGAGTATCTTGACATATATATAGCATAGTCTAAATAAATTATTTATGCCAATATTTTATAATTAAGTATAGCCACATAATATATTGTAATTGAAAAATCTAGTCTAAATAAATTATAAGTGAGCTGGGTACTAAGGAGTACCTTTATAAAGCCAAAAAAAATCATAAATATCTCAATCACCAATCTCTAACTATCATATGTATATCTCAAACACCAATCTCTACCTATAGCATGTATATCTCAAACACACATTTTGGAGGACAGATAAAAATAGAGCACTTTAGACATTTTTTTTAATCTCTTCAAGGTAATCTTTGGTGGGTAAATATGTAATAATATAGATATATTCTAAATCTTTTCTTGGATACATTATATTCAATTTTAATTTGTTTTTTTCTGTTGAATAAAATACCAAATTAGAAATAATGTAGAGCTTCCTATTTGTTACAATAATGGAGTCATAGATACCCAAAAAATCAATCTATATCGGCAAGTATAAATCCACAAAGCTCATATTTTATCAAAGACAATCATTGCTCTCGCTCTCTCTCTCTATCCCTCTCTCCCTCTCTCTCTCTCTGTCTCCCTTCCTCTCTCTCTCTCTCTCTCTCTCTCTCTCTCTCTATCTCTCAATAATTCTCTTCCCCCCCCCCCCCCCATCTTTCTCTGTACTCAACTTAGAAACAACCTATTATCTTTTTCTCATTTAGGAAACCAAATTACATCTCAAAAAATAAAAAATTGTATAACAATTTTTCAAACACTAAACATGAAGGCCCAACTAAGACAATAATATCCTTCAACATAGTGGTCATGGTCTCCAAAGGAAATATCATGTTCAAATATCTTATTTATATACCTCAGTATATGCAACTCTACATCTAAATAAAATTTTCTAGAAGAATCATTGAAATAACTAACTTTATTAATGATGTATGCAATGGTTGGTCTACTAGATGATATATCATAATACTTCTCAATGGTCTTCATATAACTAACTGAATCAACCATACAACTAGTATCAAAATTCGAATTTAAACATGAAGCTCGTGAAGAATTTGTAGGTAAAACCTCAACAAACCAAATTCTGAAAAAAAAATATCAAGTACATATTTTCTTTGAGAAAGTTCATTTCTAAGAAAAATATGGTTGTCCATGATTCTTCATCTACAATTCTATTTGAGGAAACTACTTGAAATATGTGATTTTTGTTGAGATTTTGTTATGATGTCATATTTTTATGATTAGGCAAAAAAATATGGTTGTCCATGATTCTTTATCTACAATTCTATTTATAGTAACTACTTGAACTAGGTGATTTTTGTTGAGATTTTGTTATGATGTCATATTTTTATGATTAGGCCAAGTCCCAAATCCATATTGGGAGAGGATCATCCAGCTAGTCCAATAAGTATATGAGTTGTATAACTTATACAACTCATATGACTTATAGGTATTAGTCAACTATTACTCTAGTTAAAAAATAAAATTGAAGTTTGGTAAGATTCTTAAATTCTAGGGTTAATGCATTCTATTACCCACTATGACTTATCTAAATAGTTTGAATATTATTATGTTTGGTTATAGAATAAAGGAAAAGTTATTATGGAAATATTCGAGCACCATATCAATATAAAAGGTGGTTATTAACTATTGAGCCCTCCCTAATATATAGTACCCTTATAGGTATTCCCTCGGTACTTTATCACTAAAATGACAAATTATTGCTACTTTAGAATTATTCAAAAGCCCATATCTTTTTAGGAAGCTCACCAATTCCTCTTAATGGTTACATAGTATGTGCATTCTTATTTTATAATCTCATGTGTCATATAAATATAAACTTATGTGATAGTAAAAGCATTTGCACTTTTAGCTTTGTAAGAATCATACTCACATAATTAATATATTTTTTCTTTTAAATTTCAATGGTGATAATCATATGATAGCAAGTAACTTGTAGAACTATCATCACTTTCTAAGTCACCATAAAATCACACATATTTTATGGCTTACTATTATGACATTATCACAATACCTAATTTTATGGTTAGATACATCCCAAAAGCTTGTTGGGTGAAGGGCTCTAATCCAATATTATTCTACAAGTATATAAGTCATACAAGTAATAAAGTGAAATATTTAGTCTTGATATTAATCCCATAGGAATTTCATACCTAATATTTAGTCAATCAATAATAATTAGCAACTACTATAATATGCATGATAGACAAGACCAAGTCACGCATATTTAGTCAATCTTTATTATGATTATACTCGGTCATAAAATGCAAGCTAGATAATTATAGAATGATCACTTGTACTATTGACATGCAATGTAGTGATCGACTAATGAGCCCTTCTCAATAATGGTCCTCTCGTAACTACTCTCTCAATATTTTTCCACCTAAAAAACACATCATCTCTGCTTAGAGGTCATTCACAGTCATCACCTTTTAGGCAACTCATTAACTTCTCTTAATAGTTACTTCAATTATGTATTCTTATTTTCCAACATCTAGTGTCTTTCTTGATGAGAACTGATGTAATAATAAAAGTAGTTGTACTTTTATCTTTGTTAGTATAATACTCATATAATTAACATATACGTTTCTTTGTGTTTTACAAGTGAATGTCATACAACTTAATGTAACTTATAGGACTGTCACAGCCATCTACAACTATCACATGGCTTACTTATCACTATCTCCTACTATGATATGTGGCCCCCATACTAAAGGTGACACTCATAAAGGAACATTGTATTTACTACCTAAAATTAATTGAAGTTTTTTTTTTCTAAGATATGCTTAACATAGTAGCCTATATAGTATTCGTGCTTTTGGATTCATAAGTATTATACTCATAATAATTAAATTTATCTCAATTTTAGATTTTGGTATATGGCTTTGTCTCTTGAATCATGATTAGAAGTATTATCACTTCCTTTCTACCATATGTGCCAGTGTATTTCATGACTTACCTGTCACTAAGCACTCCAATCACATACAACCCACTTGTGGCCAAAATCCTAGTCTCTATTCTATTTAATAACCAAATCATTCATAATCAAACAATAATACAACAAAACATTATATTTAAAGTATTAAATAAAGCATCCATGATAATAAATGTAATGCATATTCCTAGATTCTCTGTTTAGCCAAAAATTGGGAAGAATAACATACAAAATAAGTAGAAATTTAACTCATAAATTTGAATGCCCAATTTTACATCTTAGGAGAATCTAATTTTAAAAACCTTAATCTCTTTAAACTTGCTTATTATTACTTTGATTTTCTCATAGGAGGAAGTCATAATGTATGTCTACCTTTTAGAGTTTATGTTTGTGTCTTTTATTATTCTTGTTGCTCATGGATTGCCCCGAAATGAAGTTTTGGAGTCCCTTGGGTTGTCTTCATCATACCTCTAATGAATTTTTTTGAATTCTTTGGGTTTTTTTTATATACCTGAGCATTTAATTTGATTTCTTTAATTGGAAGTCACAACAAATTATAAAAGACATGGCTTCAATTTTTTTATTCTATAACACAAAGTCATGACAATGGGTATGAACCATAACGTTGTTCTTTTTCTTCTACTTGATGCTCATGATGCTAGGAAAAGTCATGATAGCTCATTTAACATGTATAACACAAAGGTACAGCACTAAGTACAAGCAATGATTTTGGTGTTTTTTTTTCTACTTGATGGTTGTAATGCTAAAAAAAGTTGTGATTACTCATTTAGTCTTTATAACACAAAGTTGAGGTACTAGAATATGATCATGACTTGTGTATTTACTCTCTATAACCCATTTTTGGTGCACTGAGTCATGACCATGACTTCAGTTTCTTTCTCGAGCCAATAGTTGTAGTAGTTATATTGGTCATGACTTGAGTTTGACACTATACAATATTCTATAACCAAATAGCTCTAGATTAGAGTTGTGGCTTTTGCTTGAGTGTTCTATAAGTTGGTAAATGAGGTCGATCACGTGCATGGTGCACCACAGTCTAGCTCAAAATTCAAAACCAAAGTTGAGATTCCCGAAAAGACAAGCCAAATGACGAAATCCTGACTCCCTGAATCCAGAGAGAGGGGAGCAAGATTTTTGAGAGAGAAAATGTGAGATTTGAGAGAAAAAAAATTTATAAAAAACATGCATGTTATAGAGAGGGGGTGTGGAATTTATAAATTAAAGAAAATAATTTTTTTTAAAAGTCAATTTGATTTTTTTTTATTTTTTTAGGGAGCAGAATCATGAGGGCCGTTTGATTCTGCCCCCTAGCCGTTGGAGCCGAGATCCAACGGCTACAATTTAATTTTTTTTTTGCCCGTTGGGGGGGGATAATCGGGTCGGCTCGGGGGACCGGGGGTCGAGTCTGATTGGACCCGACCTGCGGTCCTTTTTGCGAGAAGGGGAAAATCCCGTGCCTACGGGCTGTGTCACGGGCCACCGAACCATGCTGGATTAGGCACGGCACGAGACCTGGTTGGCCATAGCACAGCATGGCATGGGTTGTGCCTTACCCGGGCACGAGCCAGCCCGGCCCAGTTGACACCTCTACAATGTGTGAAATAACTAGAACTTTCATCCTTTAAATTTGAGTTATCATTTGTCAAAAATATATTTAAAGTAGTAGAAAAAAAAAACATTAGAATTCTTAACACTAAGCTTTAAAACTAAAGATCAATATTTAAGATAACATTCTATAAATAGTTTTCAATAACCTACTAATGCGACAAACATATAAAATAACAACAACCAAAACAGCATTATACAAAGATTATGATATGATGATAATTCCATATCCTAGCCATCACTCCTCGCCTGAACTAAGAGTACCTAAAAAATCATCAATAATGGAAAATGAGCTTAAATCCTAATAAAAAAATCATAATATAATTTTACATGGATCAAATATATTCTATTTACAAATAAGTGTTACATTGTGATTTCTTTTTCATTAAAATCTTTTCTAAATCATTCAAACTTTATAATCGAGAAATTTTCATATTTTGATCAAGTAAGAATGCATCGAAACAAATCAAAAATAATAGAAAATAAGTATAATCTAGTTATCACACAACAAATTGTGCCCGGTTTAGTGGGATTTTTCAAATGTGTGGTTAGCCTCAAATTATTCTTGGTGGATACGATAGAACATTACCAATACTAGTAACCTCTAACCAATAACTCCTAGTGGTTGGGGTCCAATTCAAATATCTCCTCTTATATTTCAACTAAGAAATATAAAAAGCAACTATTATATCATATTGATAAAGACCAAATTATTAAATATTATATCCTATTAACAAATATCAAACTATCATTTATTATATCTTGTTGACAAATACTAAACCACCAAGTATTATATTATATTGTTAAGGTCAATTAGTTAACTATTATGTTTCATTGATAATGACCAAATAAATAATAGTTCATAACTATTATATTTTATTGATAAGGGTCAAAACAGTAACCAATATACCTCATTGACAAAGACTAAACTATCAATTATTATATATTAATTGACAAAGGATAAACCATCGACTATTATATTCATAACTATTATATTTTTCATTGATAGTGGCCAAAAAAATAATAGTTAATTAATTACTTTGTTTCATTTATTCATATTGACAACAATTATAGTATTTCTAATTTTGTTGGTTGCAAACATAAGAAATAAATCTATCATTTTTTTTTTGCTAAACATTTTGATCCATGCAAAGGAACAAAATAATATATTATATATTTAAAAACAATATATAAGATTATCAATAAAGTTTTCATGTAATAATGACAAGTAAAAAAACATGCGTACATGCAAATCTCTTATAAATAATCACTAATTTGGATTAGGATAATACACATTTTGTGTGCTCTCATTTATAAAATAAAAAGAAGAACAAACTAAAATAAATGTAGCTGACATAAATCATAACAATCAAGCATCTCATCGGGTATTTGAGTATTGTTAATTTATTAATTATTCATTCTCGACTTGATCATTCATATTTAGCCAAAATGAGAATTTTAAAAATTTTAATGTTAAAGATATATTTATTCTAGAATGTGAGACATATTAGTTCGGAAAACACACAAGAGTTTTTTATCCTATCAGTTAGACTTGTGTGGATGAGAACTCATTCAATCAATGCACTTAGATGCATAGAGACCTATTTGATTTAAATAAATATAAATAAATAAATAAATATATATATATATATATATTCTATGTCTAAGTCATTTTGCTTATGATATCATAGTACAAGGCCATTATGTAGTATTAGTTATAATCATATTTTAGGATGCCATAATTTACTCGATTTCCAATATGTGCTATAAAAGCTTAATGCATTGTTGCTCAACTTTGTTAATAATATATTTATAACTTTTTCTAATACTAAATTAATGTAGTTGTTGATATTCAAATCATGAGATTATGGTTTGGTATTCTAAATAACGAATAATACTAATTATTTTGTTTATTATTCTCAATTTATTTGTATAAAAAAGGCATTAAATAAAATAATTTCAATAAATTATGATATTTGATAGATTATAATGAATAACATTAAACTTAAGTGATTTTTGGGTGAAATATGAAACTTGATGGATTATTGAGAAGGAGGTGAGTGAGAGTCATATAAAGTCATAACACTATGTGTTATTATATTATTGAACTATATGATAGTTTCGGTATTCATTTTTGGGCAAATCTATACATAACTAGTAAAGATAATTTTCATATATCACAACTCTACCACCTCATTAGCATAATTATTTCACTATACAATATATTTATATTTGTTATGAAACTTTATTGGAGTCATAGCTATACTAGCTCATAATATTTATCATAGTTGTGATATTAATAATATGTCATAGTAACCAAGTATGCAACTAGTAATAAAAACCATGACATCCTCTTATATTATAACTTTCTCATTATGGAGCCACTAAGTCTAAAGCAAAATTTACAGTGCTATCTAAAATAGAATGACTATTAGCTATAAAAAGTTTTAGAAAAAAATACTCAAACCATAGACATTTCTAAGGCCATGACTCTCTACTCTTTATGAATGATTAAAGCCATGACTCATTCCCAATGTCGTGATTTAAGTAATAGAGACAAAATGAAAAAGTTTTGGCCATTTACAATGTCATGACTTAGTGTTATAGAGACAAAATATGTTGCCACTACTATTCCCAATGTTGTGGTCATCTAATACAAGAAAAATACCAGGGTCACAGCTCATCCCCAATGCAACTATTTTGTATTCTAGAGATAAATGTGTAGCCATCATCAATCCCAGTTCCATGACAATCTAAAACAAGAAAGAGACTAAAGCCACGGTTCATTTTTAGAGCTATGAATTTGTGTTACTGGGACCAAATGACAAAGCTATGATATTCCTAAAAGTCATGACTTCTGACTTAAATTTCACACAACCATTCAAATATAAAAGGGAAAATGTAAAATTTTGAATATATGATTCTAGGGCATGAAAAAAGAAATTTAAAGATAAAGTTTTAAGAGCACAATTTTACCTAACCCTATGAAAGATCCACATGGAAAGGGCACAAAGCACAAGCATAAACCCTAAAATACAACATAAATTTTGACTCACTCTAAGTGCAAATTAGAGGTGCAGAACTTAATATTTTGGATTTAAGGTTTGATTCCTAAATACTCATAAGAGTTATCATTAGGAACCTAGGATTCTATTAGATGTATCTCCAATTATCTAGTATGAATTCCTTACTAATATTAGGAAAAATTGAGATCTAAAGTTATTATATTTGATTTCATATGATGGATTAATGATAAATAATTTTATCTTTTGATTTTTTATGATCTTAATATTGATGGATGTAGTATTTATGTAGAATTAAAATTAGGATTTTACTATTGGTGGCTTGTGTGTGCTTTGGTAGTGGATGATGATAGGTAAGTCATGAAATATACTCGTACATAATAGTAGGAATGAAGTGAAAGCTCTTCCAATCATGATATGTGAGATAAACTTATATGTCAAAACCTAATGGTGAGGTATATAAATCATGTGATTATGGCACATTAAGAATCCGAAAGTATGATCACTTTTATAAGTTAATTCATTGTGTATGTCTTAGAAGAATTGACCCTCAATTATGTGGATATTTCATAGAATATATTTCCAAGGGTTTAATCTTTAGTGTGGGAATCATAAATCATCTTGGTAGATATTATTGGGTAAGCTATTAAACACACATTATTGGAGGTGACTTCTAAGGTGGTGACAATGCTATGAGTTATTTTTTATTATATGAATATTATCAGTGAGATTTATAAAAAAGTATATGTTAATTATGCGAGTATGATACTTAGGAAGCTGAAAATATAAATGATTATACTACCATATCAATTTATATCTATATGGCATATGAGGTCGGTAAATAATAATGCACATTAAAATTAACCATCAAGAGTTGTTAACAAGTTTTCTAAATGGATGAACTTATAAATGACCCTTGATTAGGAATGATTTGTCATCTTGATGATAAAGCACCAAAAAAACTATAATGAGAAGATAATTATTAGGAATGACTCAATAGTTGATCTTGATAATCATATTGTATGCCAAGGATATAGGGCATTTCTACAATATCCTACCTTCTTTCTATAACCAAGTTCAAAAATATCAAAACTATTTTGAAAAGTTATCATGCATAATAGAATACACCAATCCTCGAAAATTTTTCTTAAAATCCAATTTTATTTTTTAACTAGAATAGCAGATAATTGATAAATAGTTAATCAAAATGCTTACACAATCTATGTGAGATCGATATCTAGACTAAAATCTACTTTTCTACTTATATAACCATAAACTTGCATGACTAGTTGGATAAGAGACCCTCATCTAACGAGGTTTTGGAACTTTGCCTAGTCCTAAAAATTGAGCATCATAAAAAATTCACAATAAGTTTTTGCTGTCATTACTTGGGATCATTTAGTTTTGTTAGTTAACTTTTTTTGACATAACTATCCTTGAACAAAGATAGTTCTGATATTAGTAGTTTAGATATCAATATCTTAAACTTTTTCCTTGATTTTTATTATTTGACTTGTGTTACTTATCTATATCTTTTATTTTAACCTTTTTAAATTTTTTTTATCATAGTCAACATCCCAAAATTTTAGGACTAAGCTAATACCTTGGGGCCCAAAAATTAAAAAAAATAAAAAGAGAACCTCAAGAGTAAAGGTTGAACATGCATAACCCAATGTATTAATATGTTGACTATTTTACATCAAATTGTGATTTCTATTTGATACATAATGATAACTTAAATTAGTTATATTCTTAGAATATAGTAAGCTTTGGAGACATAAGACTTGTTCAACATGAAGGGATTGTATTTATAGTCCTTATCCAACCTCCAAATCTTTATTTGAAGATATAATCACTAAATTACTAATTTGGGCATGGAGAGTAGATGAAGTGAAAGAAAAGTGATTAAGAAAATTAGAAAGGAGACTTGAAGATATTAAATTGGGAAAGCTTAAAAAATGTTATGTCAGAACTTCTGGTAGTTAAAATAAAATTGGCCAATGGTGAGAAAGAAGTCGAAAGAGATATGACATTATTTAGTATGCCAAATATAATACTGAGCATTTGGTATGATTTTTATGTTGTGTATATCTTGAACAAGGGGTTTATTTGTAATGATTTTATAAAAAAACTTAGTTTTAGAGGATTTTGATGAATTATTATGAAATCAGAAGTTTTTAGCATAAAATGTATGGCTTGGTGGAGTTGGTGAGTAGAAGGTGAGTGAAAAGTCACACAAGTAGTTACATCTGATATGTTATGACTTGATTATATATTTTTAGTACTTAAAGATTATTTTTTGCATAAATTCTTGGCCAAAAATCTATACACATAGTTATAAAAAAAATTTTATGTGTCTACCTCAACTACCTTGTTGCTATAATCTTTTCACTACACGTTCTTTTGGATACAAATATTTATTTGAATTATACCCAAACTAGCTCGAAAAAATTTCATAGTTGTGAAGTTGATTTCACATGAAAACAACCAAGTGAAGCACTAATGTTATGACATTTCCTACCACTGAATACTCAAGGCAAAGTTGTGATGTTGATCTGACATCGTGGCTTTTGACAACAAAATATTACAAAGAGACAAACTTAGTCATGAACAACACAAGTGTTATGACTCTTGGCTCAAGAGAGAAACAAATGTTATGACCATTCTTTAATGCCTTGAAAATGGGTTATAAAGACTAAATTTATAAGTCATGACCACATTCCAATTTTGAGCATTTATGTTATAGAGGTTAAATGAGCTATCACAATATTTCCCAGTGTCTTGACCATCAAGTAGATGAAAGAGGCCAAATTTTTGGCTTGTACATAGTGCCACAATGTTGTATTACAAGACCAATAGATCAAAGCTATGAATTTTATTCAATGCGATTATTTCCAATTAAAAAACTTTCACCATACACTCAAGTATATAAGGAAAACCCTAAGAAGCCAGTAAAAGTTCATTAGGGTTGCAAGAAAGATAACCCAAGAGATTGTATAACTCTATTTTCATAGTGATCATTTAGTAACAAGAGAGATACAAGGCATAAGCATAAATCTAAGGAGAAGGGTAGATATTATGACCCCCTACTAGAGAAAAATCAAAGTGAAATAAAGTGAGTTTTATAGATTTAAACTTTGAAGCCTAGATTCTCTTAAGGGCTAAAATTGGGCACCCAAATTTATATGAGATAAATTTATACTTGTCTCATATCTTATTCTTTACATTTTTAGGCTAAATGAAAATTTATGGATGGTATAATATGTTTATTATGATGGATATTTTATTTATGCTTAAATGTGATATTTTATTATGATATTATTTAGCTATGAATGGTTGGTAATTAAATAAAATTAATGCTAAAATTTTTTCTATTGGTGGGTTCATGTGTGATTGGAGTGGTTGATGGTGATAAGTAAGCCATGCGTACTTACACATATGGTAGGAAGAATGTGATAATTATTCTGACCATGATACATAAGATAAACTATTACGTCAAAACATAAAATTGAGGTATGTTTAATCATTGAGTATAGTGCTTACAAAGCCAAAAGTGCAAATACTTTTATAGGCCACAATATTATGTATGTCTTAGAGGAACTAGTCATCAATTAATATTGGGTAGTAAATAGAATATCTTGCTAAGAGTTTAACTTTTGGAGAGTTACTTGTCATAATGGGGGATGGTGACATGTAAGTCATATGACATATGCAAATAGATGTGATTCGTATGATGGTGACAATACTATGAGTTATGTTTGGTCATTGGATGTCACCGATGAAACAAGAAGGAATGTAGATGTTAATTATGTGAGTATGGTACTAATAAAACCAAAATACACATATTTTTATTACTTCATCAATTTTCATGGAAAATGATACTAGATGTCGTAGAATAAGAATGTATATTTGAAGCAACCAATTAAAGGTGTTAACAAGTTTCTTAAAAGTTGAGAACTTTTGAATGACTTTTGAGCAAGAATGATGTATTATCTTAGTGGTAAAGGACCAACCAAATGGGGTAGCTATGAAGCATTATTAAGAAGGGTTCAATAATTGAAAAGAATTTTGTATGTCGATAGGAAAAGAGGTCATTCCATTTATCAAGCCTTTGTTCTATGACTAAGCATAATCACAATAAGGCTATTTATATATTCCATTACAATTAAAATATGGATCATCCCTAGAATCTAGAAATTATGACTTGAATTATATTTATTATGCCTACTAGAGCACCTATTATTTATATTTGATTTTGATCTAACATGCATGTATAATTCCTATGGGATCAATATATGGAGTAAATGTCTATTTTATTTCTTATATAACCTATATACTTATGTAATAATGTTAAATGAGAGACCCTCACCCAACTAGATTTTAGAATGTACCTAACCATAAAATTAGGTGTTATAACAAAATTTCAACAAGTTTTTAGTATTATTACTAGGGATTACTTTTAATATTTTGGTTGGTCAAGTTTAGTAGTTTTGATAACATTATCTTATTTTATTTTACTGAGATTTGTAGTACAATCCTTGTATTTATTTTGTAATCATAGTGATTTTATCTTCATTTTCTCTTTTCTTTTTTTCAACAAACACCCTTACATGAGCAAAATACTAGGACTGAGCTAATATATTTAGACCTAAAGATTGAGAGAATGAGAAAATTCATTTTGAAACAAAGAGTGGAGAAAGAGGGATAGGCTAACCAATAGCGCAACCATTATCATACCTTGGGTGATTATTGAAGGCCTATGTTTATGGATAGTTATTCATGGATTCAGATTCAGCTAGTCAAAATATACTTTTTTTTGAGTTGAAGCCTAGTCTAATAATGATAGTTCAACAACATCAGTATAATTAGAGGATATCAAAGGATCTGAATGAACATGTCCTTATATTTTTCAAGTTACATGACATATCTAAAATAATTGGAATTAGCTTAAATGTGATTAAGTGTTTATTTCCTTTCTCTTTGAAAGACAAGGCAAGGAGTTAGTTCTAATGCTTATATTAATGCTCTATTGAGAATTGGGATTTACTTATGCTGGTTTTACTCGGAGTTTTTCCAACCTCAAATCACCCATAATTGATGAGTAAGATATGTTAATTCTATCAGGAGGAGCTAGAGACATTGTATTATGCTTAGGGTAATTTTAAGGAGTTGATGAGGAGGTGTCCTCAACATTATTTTGAATTTTTATTCTAAGCTTAAACCTTTTATAATGGGCTTAATTATATGAAACTATCTTGAGAGATTCAATTATGAATAAATCTTTTGAGGAGGATTATTTGTTATTAGAAGAGTCAATAAAAAACAACCATCAAACTCTAAATGACTATAGCTTTGAGAAAAGATAAGCTAGAGTTTTGGAGTTTGACCAACCCAATCGATGGAAGCCAACAAGGGGGTATTTACAAATAGGATGTAAGCCCATGAAAAGAAATCAAAAAGTGTGGGAGAACTTTTGATTTTGCAAATGCGAGAATTAATGAATTTCAACCCAATTCATCAAGTAGATAACATCGACAATGAGTTGAAAAGCAGGGGCTATTTATTTTGATTCATTCCTAAAATTCCCACACACTACTATCTAAAGATGAGAAATCACAAAATTGTTATTTATGAGAAATGTTTGGTATTCAAACTGCCAAATATTTGTGTATTTTGGTAGTTTTATAATGATGTATTAAGATGGAAATAAAGATAATATGGGTTGATTTATGACTTTAGTATTTGGTAAATTTTGATAAATAGTTATGATATCAATAGGTTTTTGGAGGTATTTAGTAGAGGTGGTAGATCATTGAGTCTCACATATATAGTTTTATCATTCATGTTTGGCTAAAACTCTTCCTAATTGATCAAAAAAATTATTGTATGTCACAACTCTACCAACTCTACATAATCTTTTGGCTATGCAATAGATTTCTAGTGCTTATGAAATTATCATAAAGTCACATCTATACTTAGCTTGATAATTTTAAATATCTATGATATTAATTTTCCATTGCAACAACCAAGTACCCCCATTAGTGCTCAAGGTCATGACTAAATCCAAGAACTATGATTTTATCTTTAATATTGTTTAATAATCTTAACTCAAAGCCATGGTTTTTTTATAAAGCCATGACTTTTGAGCTACATAAAATTACAAGCGCACAGTTATTCATGTCAAATCTATAATAATTATTCAAAACCAAGACCTTTGGGATACTAAATATTATAGAAGATATTACTTGGTTATGACTATTTCAAACGCTATGACTCTTATCCTTAAAGGAAGACATAGTTACAACTTGTACACTCAAGCTAATAGCCAATGTCATGGCATCCTCATAATACTATGGCAACATGATATATGAGAGAAGTGAAGACAAGTGTCATGGCTACCCAAAGTGCTTTAGACATTTGAAAGATATGAATGTAGAAATTTTTATCACAACCATTTCCTAGTGTCATAGTCATATAAAATACATGAGAGACTTTCTTAGTGTCATGACTATTTTTCAAGATATCATATCCATATAAAGAAAGACTATTGCTAATGTCGTGACTTCAACATGGTATCATGACTATATAATAAAATATGAAGCTATCACCACTCTGCAACCACTTCCTAGTACCTCGGCCCTTTATGAACAATAAAAAGACAAAGGAACGATGTTAGGACTATTTCATATTGTTATAACTTTATGTTATAGTGGCATTAGGCCCAAGTCATGATCATTGCAAGTGGCACAATTTTATACTATATAAAGATCAAAAATGTAGACCAAAGTCATGATTATTTTCTAGAGGTAGGCCAATTGAGCCTTGTTTTCTAGCTTAGTCTAGCCCTAGAATAGCTAGGTGTAGGTCCTAGGATGCTAGGACTTTGAGTTTGATTCTGAGATTGACTCACATAGTCACACTCGAGACTCAACTCATTGTCTTGGTCTCGGAATTGTAGATTAATTATTTAATTTTTTTTTACAAATTTTATATATTAAGTTAACATAAATCACAAAATAATATTAAAAAAACATACCATTTATTCATTCATCATTCAATCCAAAAATAAATAAAATAATACAAAGTCACAACTCACAAATCATAATAACAACATAAAATAAACATCATCAATCTCAATCATAATAATAATAATAATGTAATAAGCTCAATAGCTCCAATGACTCAATCTCAATGACAACCCATATGAGTGTGCAACTGATCATCATTGCGTAAGCATCTGATGGTATCACTAGCACTAGGCTCAACCTCCTCAAAGTCTCATAAGTCATCATCTACCTGGAACTCTTCTACTCTTATTCCACACAATCTCGATCTCCTATCCAAAATCTCATTAACTACAACATAAAAAGTAGACTCTGATGCTACTCTCAGCACTAGAGGAGTCAATAGATTTCGTGTCATCTTTGATAGCATAGGATAGGTGGACTAATATGATTTTTACCATTATAAAATATCAAGGTTCTTGTTATCGGTATGTAATAGGATTGAGCATTAATTGATATCTAAGTATCAAGATAACTCACTCCTATTCGATGAGCCACCCCATCATTTCCCTCTCGCTAACTAAATGGAAAAATCATCATCTCCGAATAGGGTATTCATGTCCGTACGTTGAGTCTGGCTACTACTACCACCATACTTAGTATCATAATATGTAAATAACTCATTCAACTTCTCGTGAATGGACCCTTCAAGTTAGTGTTCCTAATTTATGTATGAGGATGTGTATGTCAAAATGTACTTTGCCCATTTCACTTTAATCATAGGGTTCATGCAGGCATCCAGACAATAAAAAGATGAAATGATGGACTAGTATTTTAAGTATTTGGTTTCTATCTCAAGAGCTATGTCACTAAATGTTGCATCATCTATAAGCTTCCTAAACATACTACTAATATTGCATATGCACCTAAGTGTAATACAAGTTATGGGGGTATAAACTGACAAACATATATTCATCATATCATAAAAAATCTTTAGGAATTTCATAATAAGTTCATCACTCTTAATATTTTATAGCCAGATATCACGTGCTTGTATCCAACACGTGACTCCAACATTAAGTATGTATAATTTCAAAGGTGTCTCACATCCATTTAGAATTTCTTCTTCTTTAGATCCACAGACCAACATAGACTACCAAACTTATATTTTCTGCTAGACATCTAAAGATATTTTAGCGAGTTACATATATTTTCTAAAGCAAAGGAAACAACCTTCATCTCTGCTTGTACTTCGAGGTTAATGATGTGACATATGCATCTAACATAAAAAATTTCTTTTAATGGCCTGTCTTTAATAGTCATAACAAACATATTAATAGCTACTCTATTATTAGATGCATTTTTAAATGTGATAATCCACTCATATATGGCCAACCATAGTCAGGATGAAAAATCTCTAAAAATCTTAATATTTTTTTATTTAGTATCTATTTAGAATCTACATAGATACTAAATAGTTATTATTTAGTATCTATTTAGTAAGGATGCATTATCAAATGTCACACAATGCCACTATATTTCCTAAATTCATTAGTTATTATTTACTTTTCTAACTTATTTTTTTAGTATGTCATTCCTAGATGTGGACTTAGGATTCCTATGATATTTATGCTGCAAATAGGTCTATATGATACTGACTACCATTGGATCCTCTGAAAATATAATTGGAAGACTCATCATGGTAATTAGTTTAATAATGTCTTCCCTCCCTAACTCATTATAGTATATGAAGAGGGTCAACATAGAAGCTGAACTAGATTCAACCTCAAAGACTCACCGCTCAATTAGGTTTTCCTAGGTCTAATACACCATATTTTTTGGTGTATTGTTCAAGATGCCTCTTTAGGTAGACAATCTCACGTAGACTCCTATAAAATTAATATTTTCTTTGATATTTATATTGTGTCGATTCTTCATTGACACCCCTAACATTTTTATTCTGTATAATGTTAAAGTGAGTCCAACCTCTATATATTTTTTTATTTTTTATTTTTTAGATATTTGGGCCGAGACCATGAGAGAAAACAATGTTTCGGCAACCTTGGACATTTTTGTAGGCTTATCAATATTAAAATTATCTATGTTTATATCAATGTTAATCTCATTCTTATCATTAAATTCACTATTTGTTATTTTAGATTTTTATTAGTTTATTAATTATATTCCAAGTTCTATTTTTAAATTAAATATTATCTGATATTAAATTATTAATAAAAATTAAAATGAAATAAGTAAATAAAATTTTAAAAAGAATACATGTTTGGCCATTTATGGAATGCTAATTACTGATGTCCGATATCTAATGTCAGTAGTCTACACCTGAGTCCCAAGACCGAGAGGTGATAGGAAAGCAAAAAGCTGAATGCTCAAACCGAATTCCGAGAGGAGAGACAGATGAAATGAGTGAGAGAAAGAGAGAGAGAGAGAGAGAGAGAGAGAGAGATAATGTGGATAGGAATAGGATAGAGATTAGAGAAAGAGGAGAGTGAGTATGAGGTTAGAAGTGAGTGAAAATATATATAGATATTAAAATAGATTTTAAAAATCATTTTATTGAATTTTTTAAAAATTTTCTAATAATTTTTTAGGGCAGAAATCTGATAGCTATTAGATTTTCTGCCCTAGCCATTGAGGTACATCCATTATCCAATGGTTGGATCCATCACAATGTAAATTTTTTTGGACCATTAGGTCAGTTCGACCTCAATTGTTCCAGAAGGTTTGGGCGACGAGGTGAGGCGAGGCACGAGGGCGACTAGGGGTGGCGTATGGGTGAGTCCGATGGAAGCTCGAGGTCGATCCAATTGGACCATGCCCAATTCCTGGCCTAAGTTTTGGGGCACGATGCTAGGTCATGCCACTAGACCATACCTTCGGGCAGGCAACCGAATCATGCCTAGCCCAACATGATGACTAGCACCCCCTAGCCCAGCATTGCATGAGTCATGCCTTGAGCCAGCATGACATGGGCCTAGGCACGGTTCTGGATCATGCCATGCCTAGCCATGCATGGCTTAGTCAGGCCATGCCTCGTGTCGGGCCTGGGTAGCCTTGCCCACTTTGATACCTTTATTTTTACTTAGAGTAATATAGAGTCACATGAATATAAAAGTAGAAGATAAAAAAATTTCAAATAATCTCTTATTTTTCTCTTCTTCTCTCTCGCACATCAAATAAGGCCACAATAACTACCAAACCTTAAGGGATGCAAGATTAATGCTATTCTCTAAAGTTTGTGGTGTGGCTCTAAAACTACTTACTTCTTGGGATGGATTCAAAAATTTGTTCCAAAGTTGTGTGGGTTTAGGATTTGTATAAATTGAGATATGTGATGTAAATTAGTTTTATTTATTAGTGAATGAGTGTTCTTGATTTATTTTATATTATGGATATTATTGATGATGATTAAATAGAACTTGAACTAAGGTTTTGACTATTGGTAGGTTTATACGAGATTGTCATGGTAGTTGGTGATAGATAAACTATAAGATTCTCTCACACATACACTATGTAAAAAGTGACATCCCTTTTGTCTATGATGCATGAGATAAACATATATATATATATACCTCAAAATTTGAGTACGGTAATCCATTATACACATCTAAAAAGAACTAGTTATTAACTAGGATAGAATTTATATATAACATTCTCCTAAGAGATTTACATTTAGTGTGAGAGTTATATCATCACTAAGGAGGACGGTAATATGAAATCCTTGAGATATGCATGAATATATTGTGACTCACAAAGTGGTGATAGCCCTTATGAGTTAATTTTATTTATATTATTTCAACTGATGAAACTTGAAAGAAACATACGTTAATTGTGTGATTATGATGCATGTGAAGCTAAAAGTATCAATGCTTAAAAATCATGCCAATTTGTGGTATTTATGATGTTTAAGGTCAAAAAATATGAGTATGCATATAAAGTAACTATCAATGGTAGCTGACAAAGTTGCCTAAAAGATATTGGAATATAAATGACTTTTGAGCATAGATGAAATACTCTCTCGGTGGTAACTTACTGAGAGGATAACTATGAGGAGGAACATCATTAGGAAGAGCTCAATTGTGACAACCACCATGTATACTTGTCGGGCAATGAGTCATTGCACAATATCCCAACCTTCATTTGGTATTTAACATAATATAAGTCGGGTGATTTAAATATCATTAGATAGGTTAAATGAATAAAATGTGAACCTAAAGTTATATAATAATATGAGTATTTATTTCACTAAAAATGAGATATCTCATTGTTAAATAATCAAACTGCCAATTTAATTTTTATGGGATTGATAATTATATGAAAATCAATTTTACTACTTGTAGGAACCATGCACTTATGGATCTCAATTGACGAGATATTCTCATTAATAAGCTTTTGGGATATTTCCTAACTGATATAGAGGTATCAAATATTTTGTTTTGTGCCAGGATAACCAACTTCAATGAGAATCGGTCATGCCACCATGTCGTGCTAAGCAAGGCATGGGAACCATAATGGTGACCCGACATGGTATAGTTGTCCCACAAAGTGTTGGACCACGTTGAGCCTAGTGTAGGCCATGCTAGTTCATGTTAGCATGCACCAATTCATTATATTTTTTGGCTTTTTGGGGCTTGGACTTTACTTTTAAATTTTAATATAATTGTAAATTTTAAATTGTGATAATGTGATATTGACTTGACATTGTATTTGGTTTAGCTCAAATAAAAGATTAAAATTTTCATTTAATTTCAATAATGGATTAATGGAACAAAAGCATAATATAAATAATATATAAATCATATTGAAATAAAAAATATCAAAAATGAAAATAATAAAAAGTGCAATCAGATATCCAATATTTCAAAAGTGCATAAATGTAATGAAATAATAATAATAATAATAATAATAATAATAATAATAAAGCAAGCACTAGCAATATATCATTGTCATATGAATCAAGAATCATTAATTTTCAATTAGTATCTATAGTATGGTATTGTAGATATAGTTGTAGATCATCATCATCATCATAAATGCATTTGAAGATGTTACTAGTGCCCTCAATATTTTTGATCTTTTTATCCCATGAATCATCATTCACTATCATTTCTTGTATCTTATCTTGAATGTTCAACCTCAAATCTTTATTATCCTTTATACATGTAAGTATCTCTATGATATTTGGTCGAAATATCAAACTCCTATTTGCATTAACATTGGCTATTACATAAAAAATAGACTTTGATATTATGCTACATACTGAGGGAGTCAATAGATCACGTACAATCTCAGATAGCACAAGATATGTGAATTCATATGATTTCTACCATAATAAAATATCTAAATTCTTATAATTATCATGTGATAGGATGAATTGGTAATTAGTATCTAAGTATTAAGATACCTCACTCTTATTTAATGGATCACCCATCATTTGTCCATGTCTAACTTAATGGAGAAGTCATTATCTTTAAATATGATATCCATGTTTATTCTCAAAGCCTGACTACAACTACCATACCTAGTATTATAATACTAGATGTCATAGACACCACTCTATTATATTTCTTAAATTTGTTAATTATTAATTATTTTTATTACTTATAATATTTTATTATATTATTCCTATTTGTGGACCGAGGGAATCCTATAATAAATATGCTAGAAGTAGATTTGGATAATACTGACTATCCTATGATCCTTCAAAAATTTAATCGAAAACCATTATCATAATTAGTTTGGTCATGTCCTCCTCAAAATCATTGTAGTATATGAAAGGGTCAACAAAACTAATATATATCTTGCTTGAAAGACCACGCTGCTAAGTTGGGTTTATCTCGGATTTAATGCATCATATTTTTTAATGCATTAATCAGCATACCTTTTTAGGTGCTCAATCTGACATGTACTCCTATATGTATATGTCTTTTAAAAATATATACATTATGTTAATTCTTCAAGAAAATTAAGATGAAGTGAACCATAAAGTAAATGATAAAATCTCCATAGTCAGTACAAAAAAATATGGTAGAAAATCTTGAATAGGAACTCGAAAGATCCAACCTCAACTATTTAAAAAGAATAAAATTAAGTGAATCACAAAGTTTTGGTGGCTAAATTTGAGAAAGTTGATGAGTTGTGTAAGCATAAAGTTGAAAAATCTAAGACCCTTTATAATGTCAAGGCTAGGAATAAAATAAAAAAGAATCGATACATAAACTATATCTATGAAGAGGCAATCAAGATAATCATTCCTCCATCATCCATTTCTAATACTCTAAGTATAAGAAAGAAATAAGTAGGGTAGTATACTAAGCGGTTAATATGGACAATACAGCTTTTTTATGGTGAGAAGGAAGTTTTGAAGATCTAGTTATGGATGTTAAATGTAGCACTTCTTGGAAGACACCCTAATAATTTTTTTTTTTTTGCTACTAGTGTGATAAATTATGATTTTTTTTGTGAGCATTTACGAAAGAATTATATGGAAAAATCGAAGATACAACCTCAATTATTCAAGAAGAAAAAGATAAAGTGAATGATGAAATCTCTATATCTAGTACAAAAAAAATTATGGTAGAAAATCTTGAATAGAAACTCAAAGATACAACCTAAACTATTCAAGAAGAATAAGATGAAATGAACCATAAAGTTGAGGGCTAAATTGGAGATAGTTGATGAATTTTGTGTGCATAAAATTTAAAAATCCAAGATTTATCAATGTCAAGACTAGGGAGAAAATAAAGAAGAATAACTAGATGCAAACTAGAGGTGTCGACCGAGCCAGGCCAGCCCAGTCCATCACAAGGCACGACATGATTCTGCCATGCTTGGGCCGGCCCAGCACAGTAATTTTCTGTGCCCGGGCTCATGTCGTGCTCAACCATGGCACCAATCATGCTGTGATGTGCCGAGGCCAACCGGGTATGGTGCCATGCCTGGCCCGGCACGGTACCATGGCCCATTAGCACGGTACCTCGGCACGAGCTGAGGAACCTAATTTTTTTAAATTAGGGTTTCGGGTGGTGCGGCGGCCGACGGCGTGCGCCAAAACCCTAATTTTTTTTTAAATTAGAGGTTCGGCACGCAGCAGCACGATGACGTGTAGTCGAACCCCTAATTTTTTTAAATTAGGGGTTCCACCCGACTAGGCCGAACCCGACGGATTCTTGCCCTGAGCCCTAGCCAAGCTGACCTCCACAGACGGATTCGTGTCTGGCCTGGCACGAAAGCACAGTCGGGCCGGCTAAAAATGAGCCAGGCAGGCCTGGCACATCCCCTTTGACACCTCTAATGCAAACTAATTCTATAAATGATGAATCAAGATAGTCATTCCTATTGGGTTTCATGATAACTAACGGAGAGGAAAAACAAGATTTTATCACGTACCCAAAATAAGGATCCATGTAATTTGATTAATTGATTATTTAGGGTTTCTAGAACTTTACCTCGTTTGATCGGATTTTGACATCTCCAAATGTATGTGTCCACTAGTATCCACATGAACAAACCTTAAATCAAAACGGACATGTATGTGCTAGCAATGTTCTTGATTGTCTCACAATCAAGAATGAACATGAGGTATATATAGAGTTCCGAATTAGGCTTTCAATTACCAAAACCCTTTTTAGTATATTCCATTTTAATTATGATTTGTGAAACAATCAATCAAATCAATTAATCTTGATTTGATTTTAATTACCAAATAGAAATATATATTTGCTTATTTATTAAGATAATAATTAACTTATAAATATTTATATATGGTATATATATATATATATTATAGAGTTTAAATGGGCTTGGTAAACCCATATCTATTTTGGATATGTTCTAAGTGTGTAACCCTGTAGGTTCACAAGACATTGGCAGTGGGCTTGAAATCTCTATTTAAGCCTACAAGTCATAAGTGGTCTCTAGCAAGACATTATGACTACTCAAGCCATGTGAAGGCTGATTATCGAACATAACTTTTATTTATTAAGATAATTTACAGTGAATAATGTAATCCCTTTGTCAATTAATATATTGATTGAATATAAAGCATAGTTTTTGTCATCCTTATATATGATTCAATCATATTATTTCTTGATTCCGAGTAGTCTGAGAATAATAACTTTTTATCAATTCACTTTAGCATGGTCATGCATTTCCCTTAGTCTATCTTATCAATGGACTCTTTGATAACTTACTCAAATTAAATGATGGATAAATTCCTTCTCAATCACTCACATTCCTCAAGTAACTCATTATATATCTAACAAATATCTATTTAATCACCTGGTCAAATACAATATTAGATTGTGTCAAAACATAAAATAGTTATATAGAAATTCATGGTGATTGTGAGGTCAAAATATTAAATTAATATTGCTCTGAATAGAATTACTTATGACAATAATCTATGTAGTATTCTCATAGTGGGTCAATCTAGTACATCATTTATTAAATAAGTACCGATGAGTTGACTTAATATCCCATTATTTATGATTAGTAAAATATAATCATTAGTCAACACCATACTAGCCTTTAATTCTTTATTAGTTCAATAATAATAATAATAAATAACTAGGGATAATATGAATAGAACTCATGTTAAATTTAAGGGTTTTACTATCGAGTAACATACTTGATGGCCTTATAATGAATTAACTATTAACGTGATTATCATAATATAAAATGATAATGAAAATGCATTTTTATTAATAAAATGATAAAGTCAAAACATGGTCATACATGATTGACCTAGTGCATATCACTAATAATTCCTCTATTATCGATGAATTATACTCAAAGTACAACAAAGTAAGAAGTAAAATAGTATACTAAGAAGCTAGCATGGATAATATGAATTTCTGACAGAAAGAATGAAGTTTTGAAGGTTTAGCAATGAATGTTAAATATAGTGCTACTAGGAGGAAACTAAAGAATTTTGTTGCTACTAGTGTGAAGAATTATGATTTTTTTTGTGAGAAAAAAAGTTATATATATATACTTTAACTCTCCCCACGCATAAAAGAAATGCAAATTCAAACCAAATATTATTCAAAATTATTTGCCCAAAACCATGATAATTTTTTAGAGCTACAATAGTTTCTCATAGTTGTGATTTTGGTATTATAAAAAAAATAGCTTATCAAAATCTATAAGAAAAAACTATAGTAGTTTTTCAAAGCTACGATTTTGGTATTACAAAAGAAAATGTACCATAGAAGTTACATGACAATGCCATGATAGTTTTTCAAAGCTGTGACTTTTGTGCTATAAAAGGAAGAGCATTATAAAAGCTATATAAAATAACTATGACTTAGATGTATTGACATGACTTGGATGGTATTTTTTTGATAATACAATGAGTTTTTATTTAAAGAAGAAACACAAACATATAGAGTCGGGACATTCAATTACTAGGTCATGACTATATATATCTAACCCTTGAATCTCCTCCAAAAAAAAACCTTAATTTTCTATTGATGCCAATACGATCTACTCTAATTCCTCTCGGCCTATTAATTTCACAATGGATGGCAAAAGATCATCAAAGAAAAGTATCGTAGATTAGCTGTAAAGAGAAAAGGAAGTGACAAAAACCTAGAGCCATAAAAATATCATCTAAAGTCATGGTGCCCAAAGTGACTTTCATTATAGATATTGGGGAAAGATAGATTAACTATATGTTGTGTAAAATGGGGTTTATTTGAGAGAGAGGATGTAACAAATTCATTCCTCATTTTAGAAATATTATTAGAAAGAGGAATTGGATGTTATTTTGTATGCATAGAAAATGAGAGAATGTCTTAGTTGTAAAGGAGTTCTCTATGAATTTGGAGGATATGTGGGGGGAGACATGTTATGTAAGAGAGATTTGAGTTCATTTTAATAGGAGAATCATTAATGAGCTACTTGTATACCTAGAGATTTGATGAATTATAATGGTACATGGAGTGATATCGAAGAGTGCATATTCATATTTTATAAGGGGATAACTCACACATATGAATAAAGTTTGATTCTATTTAATATGCTCATTTATATTACTCACTCTCTATCTTTCTATCATTATTCCAGAAAGAGTGATACAATTATATGTCATCCTCAATGGTTACCACTTTGATGTGATAAATATTTTAGAAAAATCAAATTTTGGATTCCTCGAAATGAATTTTCTAGCCTACTAATTCACCATTCCTTTATTGTTTTACTATGTTTAGCTGAGAAAGTTCATATGGATTTACAAGTCAATATAATGTTTTTAATGGTGTCTCCTCTAACATTGTTGGGCGAAAAGAGGAAAAAAATTTATAGAAAGTGACAAAAAATGGAAGAAATTGATACTTGAAGAGGAAGGGTAAGCTAAAATTTGGGAAGAAGACTCATCATTTACCATAATTGATACACAAGAGATGAAAAGAAGAGGACGAATATGAGAAGATAAGCTAGCCCACATTGATCGTTCATTAACTATACATGGTAGCATATTAATGGATATTTTGCATATTGTGAAAATTGTGTAGCTGAGTGTAGAGTGAAATAAGGAAAAGCTAAAAATAGAGATACATTTTCTACTCATAGGAGTAGTAGAAGAGGTTCAAAAGCTTGATGTGATGTGGGAAAATTAACTCCTTCAAAAAGATATGGCTTATGTCTTAATGCAAGAAAGGTTTGAAAAATAAATCATCAAACTCTTGGAAAAAATGATGAGATGCATGAATATTGGATTAATGGGAAATGCCAAATCATTTAGAATTTTATACAAAATAATAGTGATGGATTAGAAAAGAGCAATGAAGAAAAGAGACAAAGTAAATGGACTTGAAATACCATGATTTGTATTTTTATCAGGCACCTCTATCAATACCATGATTTGTATTTTTATCAGGCACCTCTATCAATACCATGATTTGTATTTTTATTGTTTATTCTCATATTATGATGAAGTTGTGTAGAATTGATTTGAGATATTTGATGTTGATTTTTTTGTTTTTTGGAGAGTGATGTTATTGCTTGAGGATGAGTAATTATTTTAGTATTTGAATTTATTCAGTGTTCGAACTAATGAATATTCTTATATATTTTGATAGTTTTTAATGATATGCAGATATATAAATGGAGATAATATTAGTTGATTTCATGACTTTGGAATTTTGAAGAATTTTGATGAATAGTCATGAAATCAATAGGGTTTAGGAGATATATTGTAGAGATGGTAGATATTTGATTCTCTCATAGTGTTGGCATCCATTCACAGACAAAACTCTACTTTGCATCACATTCTTTGTGGTTGTGATATTATCATGAAGTCAGAAGCAACTTAGCTTAGAAAATTTAAATTCTTACAATATTAATTCTCTATCACAACAACCAAATACCTCACTTGTGGTCAATGTCATAACAAAGTCTAAGCACCATGATTTTATCTTTAATATGACTCAAATTTCAAGTTAGAGTTGTGGTTTTTTTATAAAGCCATAATTTGTGAGCTAAAAAAATTACTGAGGCCAAAACTACTCATTCCAAAGCTACAATGATTTTTCAAAACTATAAATTTTGGGAGACTAAATGTTATAGAGGATATTACTAGAGTACGACAAATACCAAAATCATGACTCTTCTCCTCATAGGAAGGCATAGCTGCAATTTATATGCTCAAGTTATTTGTCAATGCTACAACATTCTTGCAGTATTATGATAACATGATATATGAGAGAAGAGAAAAGAAACTATATGTCAATGTTGTGGCATTAGCATCCTTACCAAAGTTGTGGCATTGGCATCCTTGCCATTGTTGCCACCTTTAGCACCATAAACACTTGAGACATATGATGAGAAACATTTGTGTCACGACTATTTTCTAGAAGCACTAATATAGTAAATACACAAGAGACTTTCTCAATGTCATGGCTATTTGTCAATGTCACAACTATATAAAACTCAATAAAGACCATTACCAACATCATGGCTTCTACTAATTACTACAACTATATAATAAAATGAAAAGCCATCATTACTATTTAGCCACTTTTCAATGCCATGGACCTTTATGGAAGACAAAAAAAACAAAAGCATGAAGCCATTGTCATTTAATAATATTGTAACTTTGTGTTATAGAGACATTTGGCTCAAGTCATCTTTGTTGCCAACCCCATGACTTTGTGTTATAAAAAGGTCAAGATATAAACTAGAATCATAGTCATTTTTAAGAGTCACAACTTCAAGCCAAATAGATGAAGGCT
This sequence comes from Sapria himalayana, assembly GCA_029783825.1. Lineage (NCBI taxonomy): Eukaryota > Viridiplantae > Streptophyta > Magnoliopsida > Malpighiales > Rafflesiaceae > Sapria > Sapria himalayana. The sequence goes on along the minus strand of JAREIK010002323.1, from coordinate 1,539,296 downwards.
AAAAAGCCACATGTCATGGATTTATCATGTGCATCCTCGCCGTAGTTGAAAACTTTATGGATTATCAAGTATGATAATGAGTTTGGGTAGAAATATGTCAGAGTTCTCCAACAAGGGAGTACAAGTATATTAATGTTGATGCTTTTTGAAGTTCAAACATGTCAACCCAATTAAGTTTGGGGAACTTGTTACTAGTCTAGGACTTGACTATTAAAAATGGTGTTGGCCTGCCCTACATAAATTGGTCGGAAATTGGAGCCACTCTTTTGATGATTCCGAGGGATGGTAAAACCAAACAATATAGAGGCATGAAGTGTAGCATGATGAGTTAGGTCTCATGATAATGTTGATCGTGAGGTGGTAGCATGGGCTACATCATTACATGAATGAGTAGGGTTATGCCAAATAGTATCAGAGTGGGGATAAAAGATTGTCAACATAGGGTATTGCCATATATCGATCTTGGTGGTTGAAAGCATATATCTCTTGCCAATGCACAATAGTTGATGAATCCATCTATGAAGCTACAACAAGATGACTCATATTCCTCCAGAATAAAAAAGGTGTCAATTGCTATTTAGTAGTACATAATAAGTTCTTACCTACTAAGGGTGGATGTTTCACTATATGTGTTACTTTTGGGTTGGAAGTGAGTGAGGACTCATTTCATGGCCCAAGGAATCAATGGGAACTTTAATGGATTAAAGCTCATGCAGAGTAGCCATCTTAGGAGATTGAGATTGGTGCAAGGTGCAATGCATAAGGGCATGCAAAATACTTGGTGGGGTAAAATATCACAGACTTATCATGTCATATATGACCATAGCTAGAGACTTTATTGAATATCAAGCATAATAATGGGTCTGAGTAGAAATGTGTGAGAGCGCTTAAATAGGGGAGTAAAAGTGTATTGAAGATGATGCTTCTTTAGAGTTTAAGCATGCTGACCTTGTTTCTAGTCTGAGACTTGACTATGAAGAAGGGTGTTAGTCCACCCTACACAAATTAGTCAAGAGTTGGAGAAACTCTCCTGATGAGCCAAGGGTAAGGTGAAACTAGGTAATAATGAGACATGAAATATAGCATTATAGGATGAGTATCAAGATAACGTTAATTGTGAAGCCATCACATTGGATGTATTGTTATGTGAATAAGTATGCCCTTGGCATACAAATTCCTACTAAGAGTATTGATAAGTCACCCGAGTATAAAAGTGGAAAATAGAAAATTTATAAATAATCTCACATTTTCCTCTTCTTGTCCCTGATATAACAAGCAAAGCTATGACAGTTATCAAATTCTATGGGTAAATTTTGCACTCCATAGAGGTTCCACCAGCAAGAAAGGGACATAAGATTTATATTAATCCCTAGAGTTGGGGGCATGACTTTCAAGGATGAATTCAAGAATTTGTACCAAACTAGTATGAGTCTAAGATATGTATAAATTGAGATATATGATATGAATTGGTTTTATTTATTAATAAATGAATGTGGTTGATTTATTTTATATTATAGATGTTGATGGATAGTGATTAAATAGAACTTGAGCTAGAGTAACAATTATTAGTAGGTATCTACAAGATTGTTATGGTGGATAGTGAAAGGTAAACTATAAAGCTCACTCACACATATGGTAGGAAGGAAATGAAATCTTTTCTGACTATGATGCATGATATATATTTATACGGTGAAACCAAAAATTTGGGTATGTTAAACATCATGATTATGATGCTTACGAAGATGAAAGTACAAATACTTTTATATGTTAATCTATTGTATACATTTTAAAAGAATTAGTTCTCAATTAAGATAAAAATCATATAAAGCAATTTTTTAAGGGGTTCACAATTAGCATATGAATCATATCATCACTAAGAAGGATGGTGATAAAAAATCCTTTGGATGGGAGCGAGTATGTTGTGATTCATAAGGTAGTGATATCCTATATAAGTTACTTTTACTTGTATGGTTTCTATTGGTTAAACTTGAAGGAAGCTTATGTTAATTATGTAAGTATGCTGCTTATGAAACTAAAAGTGCAAATGCTTATAAATCATATCAATATATGGTATTTATGATGTTTGAGGTTCGTAAATAAGAGAGTGTTTACGAAGCAACTACCAAGGATAATTGATGAAGTTGCCTAAAAGCTATGCGATTGTGAATGACTATCGAGTAGAGATAAATTAGTGTCTCGATGGTGATATACTGATGGTACAACTATAAGGGGACCACCATTAGGATAGGCTCAATGGTGGCTACCACTTTGTATGTTGTTATGACAAAATCTCATTGCATATTACCTCAAGCTTCATTCTATGTTTAACATAATATAAGTCAAGTGACTTAAATAATATCATATAGATTAAATAAATAAACTATGGACCTAAGATTGTATAACAATCTGAGCATCCTACTTGATTGATATTGATATGAAAGTATATTTTACTATATATATAACTCATGAACTTATGGATCTCAGTTGATGAGATATTCTCATTAACGAGATTTTGGGATATCTCTTAATCATTATCATACCTTGAGTAATTATTGGAGGCCTATGATGATGGACAATTATCATAGGTTATAAAATTGCCCTATGATTATGAAGATAAAGTTTTATCACTTGGATAACATAATGATGAAATCATTTTTATCTTCAAACCTCTTCTAATATGTAAAATTGTTTAAACTAAGCTTATTTTATCCATGGTTAATAATGAAGGAATCAAATATTAAATTTTTTATATCAACACCTTTGTGCATATTTGAGGTCATATAAAGATTTTTTCAACTTATAAATCAAGTTCTCTTTGCTTGTTTAAGCAAAACATTAAGGTTGGAGCATATATATTACTTCTTCAAGTTCTCCCTAAAAAAATATAATTTTGACATCCAACTACTCCAAATATAAATCAAATATAGGGCAGAATGATTACAATCATGATTGTTGTAAGACAACCCCCCATGAATAAAATCTCATTGAAATTGATGCCTTCTTTCTAAGCATATTCTTTCACCACAAATCTTACATGATATTATTTTACTTGATCATTATTGTCCCACTTGATTTTATAGACACATTTGTAACGAATAGCTTTTATTTCATGTGGTAATGATACTAGCTTTCGCATAGTATTCTTGTTGTAGAGGATCAATTTCATCATGCATTGCTATTATCCATAAAGAGGCATCAGAGCTACTTCTAACTTCATGAAATATTAAAAGTTCATTATCCTTTATTAAAAGACTATATAATATTACTCTTGTCACATACTTTGAGTGACAAGCTATCAGATATAGGAAGATATCATTTGATATCTTCCTCTCTACAAATTGCAAAAAACTTGATATTTATATAATCTCTTCCATTATACGTCCTCAAGTATTTAATTATTATCTTAGATTCTAGTTCCATTCACACTTTGAATCCTTTAAAAATTAGAAATACATTCTAGTTCTTCTTGATTGGACATATCTAACATTTCTCATAATAATCATCAATGAAAGACTTATATTACTTCACTTCTCATTGTGAAATTTCTGGTGATTCCCATATATTAGAATGAATCAAGATTAAAATATATTAACTTCTAACAACTTATGTACTGAACACCAATTTATACTAATTAGTGACACAATGCTCAAAAAAGTAGATCTACCAATTTTTTCTCTGAAAAAAACTTTTTATTAGAAATAATCTTTAAATTTTGTTCTAACATGTTGCCTAGTTTTAGATGTCATATGATCATTGAATCTTCTCATTTGTTAATTGATATAATGCACATATTAAGTTTCTATATTGTTTCCCCATTAAGAATGAAAAGATTTGTCATGTTTTTTCTCTCTTCATAACCATAAGTATACCTTTCATAATTTTTATCATCTTATTCTCAACATGGGTTGTACATCCAAAACTATCAACATGGGTCTTACATCCAAAACTATCAACATGGGTCCTTCACATGTCATACCTCCTAAATAATACAAACCATATCAAACATCTTTATTTAGATAGTATTAATAGCAACAATATTCAAAGCATGATCATCACCCATGTGTACAAAACCTTCTAAACTTAATTCATATTTGTGGAATCATCTTCTTCGAGATGTTATGTGTCATGATGCTCATAAGTCTAATAATTGGATATCAACAAACTATTTTATGCTTTCAATTGTATAGAGCCACATTAACTTTGGCCTTTCATCTTTGAAGCTCAAAGTCATGGTGATGAGAAGTGGTTGTGGCTTTGGAATGTGCACTAAACTTTTTGTATCCCATAATCACTAAAATGGGTGTGGCCATGGTCCCTACCTTTATCTTCTATATCATAGGGCCATGACATAAAGAAGTAATCACAGCTTGTCCATTTTATCTTTGTAACACAGTCATGGAACTGAGTTATGGTCATGGCTCATGCAATTAGCATGTATATCAAAGTCATGATGCTTGGACATGACTGTAGCTTTGTGTGCAAAAAGTCAGCTTTGGAAATTGGCCACAACTTGAGTATTACCTTCGGTAATTCTCTATAGCCAAGAGGATTGGCACTAAGAAATGACCACAACTTTGGACATAGGAATATTAAGATTTGGTAAAATAAAGTCATGTCACTAAAAAATGATCATGACTTTTAGTACTAGTGGCATACTTAGTTATCATGACATGATATAAAATCATAACATTGAAATTTTATGAGATAAGTATGTTTGTGACTCCTAGATAATATCACAACTAAAAAATTATGTTGCACAATGAAAATATTATGCAAACAAGGTGGAAGAGTCATGATGTATAATGATTGTCATAACTAATTATGTAAAGTTTTGACCAAGAATTAATATTGAAACTATTCAATAGATTTATCACCAAGCTTCTAATTACCTCAAAATATAATGATTTCACTACTATTCAATACAATCCATTGAAACTCTAATTTCATGATATCATTCCAAATATCAAGTATTTTTGTACTTATACATCATCAAAATTTAGTTAAATATACAAGAATATTTGGCATTTCACTTACCAAATAAACTCGCATACTAAAACTTTTTTTCATGCCCAAGTAATAACCTCCCCCTCAATAAAATAATACATCCCACGTTATTACAATCAACATATTGCAATGAAAACAAGTATATTAATAAAACAAAATATCATGATATATCTCAATGGGGAGAAGGATTATGGGGCAAGATTTTTGTTTAGGATCAAGCTCCATGAAAAGAAAATCAATCCTAAAGTGCTCAAATGGTGGCCTTGAAATAAATGGTCTCTCGGTATCTCTATCATCTTTAGCTAACCGGTCCAACACTTCACAAAAATATTGAATGACACATCTTCACAAAAATATCTCTTTCTCTAATAAAGTTCAATGAGCCATCAAAAAATCTCAAACCTTAGTAAAAATATCTCTAGTTTTCACTACTTTTCCCCCGATTCATTAACCAAATGACATATAGAAAACACATTTCATCTTCAATCCATGCATCTCTACATGTCGCCATATTCCTTTTACTCTGCTATCACGGAGTTATAGACGATTCCAAATTACTATGCACTTCCTCTAATATCGATTTCAACTCACTTCATCACATCTTCTAAAAACTTATAGATTTTGTCTTCAAACTTTTCTTGGGCCACAATAAATTCCATCTCTTAATTGTGAAGATGTATCTTCTACACTGAATCTTGCTTTTTGGCTGCCTCCATTAAAGCTTTGTGGAGGGATTGGACTTCCTTTTTCAAACATTGTTATTTATGTCTAGCTTCTAATTGGATATTCTCCAAAATACAAAAGATATTACTAAGTGCACCACTTTTTCCACCCAATAAAGGCTCAATATGGGTTCCTATTCTTCTCATCTTCATTCTCTTTATTTCATCATTTCTATGTCTGCTCCAGTGAAAGATAGTCCTTGCCAAAATTGTCAATTCTTTCCCATCAAGAATTTGTTTCTTTCCTTTTATATATCATTCAATCTCTCTTTTAATTCTTGATAATGTTAGGGGTACATCATCGGACACATTTCATCAACCTATATATCCATGGGGTCTCCCTCAGCTAGACATAACAACTAATTAGGGAAGAATGAATTATTTGGCCAAAAAATTTACCATTGAGAAAACTAAGAATTGATTTGTCAATGATCTTCCCTACTGCAAAACTACAACCCTAGAAAAAACCAAGATGTTCATCAAGATATGGAATGTCACCAATAAAAATAAGCATAAGAGATACAACCACACTTTACTCACTTTGATGAGTTATTCATGCATCAAATATGCATATGTTCTCTTCGAAGTCACCCTTCATTTGCTCATTCCAACTATCAACAAGTTAGTAATTATCAAAAAGTTGGGTTGCTTTCAGAGGGATTTTAAAGCCTTGCTATCTTTAGCTCATTGGAATCCCAATAACTCATTTATAATCTACCTATCAAAGTATACTCAAGTACTTTTAACAACACATGTTTTACCTTGCTTATCATTTAAATTCGAGTAGCATTCTCTCACAATAAAAGTATTGCCCTATTCTTAATGTATATAAAATAATATTCAATTTCTCTTCTCTATAATGTAATAGGAGGGATGAATTTGTTGAACCCTCTCTCTAATAAAACTCTTCTTGGCTAGTATTGATTCCATCCATCACTACCCCTATTATGTTTCAAAAATCAGTGTGGGCACACTAGCTTTGGATGGGATCTCCATGGTGTTGGGTATATTTCCTTTCCCTTTGCCTGTGACTCATCTCTACGCCCATTTTCTTTTCCTTTTCCTTCTAAGATTTTTTCTCCTCCATCATCAAATTAAAGATATTTATGAACTTAGGGTATGTTATTCACGACATTATGGTTGAGAAAAAGGCATAATTTGAGGGAGTTCTAGGGTTATATGTTTGTGGTCATGAGTCGTTAAGAAAATGTAATAGCTTTGCATGCACACTTTTCTCTCTTTAATAGAAAAGCTATAATAATATGTCAAGATGCTACATCAAAGTTGCAACACAATGTCATGACCATAACACTAGGAGGGAGGGAGGGAGGGAAGGAGGGAGGGAGAAAGGGAAGGAATGAGGTAGGCAGGCGGGGAAGCACGCAGGGAGGCAGGCAGGGAGGTCGTCAGACAAACAGAAAGACAGACAGATAGAAAAAATAGACAAACAGACTGATATATATATATATATATATATATATATATATATATATATATAAGAGTTTGATTTGAATATATGTAAATCTTTGAATTTACATCAAAAGCTTAACATGGATTGGTTTTAAAGTCAACTTAAAATTAAGATTAAAATATAATTATAGTATAACCTCTTTAAATTAATGCACGGTAAATTAATAAATTCTCTAAGATAATATATTTATTTGGTACCAACTTAGACTAATTAAAAAATTATCAATTTCGATAAGATAATATATTTTCATAAAATATCTATATAAATATATATTCTCATTGATATCATAAATAAATAATGTTAGGTAATTCCGCTTTCACAATTGTGATTTTAGAGATTTAGATGAAGAGAACAACAAAGAACAGCAAATGATATATACATTCACAACCACAATCCAACAAAGTCATAGCAGAATCAAAAAACACAATGGAAACATACGAAATAACGTGGTTCACTAGTCGTTCAACACGACTAGCTACAATCACCAGAAAAATGCTTATGTGTTTATATATTATAACCAAATAGAATGTCCAGAATGTCTTACAATATGTGTGCAGAAGTCACGATGAAAATCATGCAGAGAGGAGAAAAAAATGGAGATGAACAATTCCATGCCAAAAAAATTACAATAACCCAAAAAACATAAATAAAATCAATTTATATTAATGACGGAGAAGGTCGGATCACTCGGACGGACCGGGTTCTGCTCCAAAAATTATTCAGCCCACTGACCAGAATGCAAGACATTCGTTATTGTGCTAGTGCTGCATTTTCAACCTCTTAATATTTTATTTCCTGCACTTACATAAAAATATTAAAACAAAAATATATTTTTGTTATACAAACAGTTTATCAAAATAAATTATATACAACAAATAATTTTTTTAAAATTATAAATATAACTGGGACAATTTAGTAAAATATATTTCTAATGTTTTCTGTTTTTTCTTAAAATTCTAATCTGTCTGGATTTCATCTCTACTTTTTTTTATTGTATCCAAAAATTTCAATATTTTGTTCTCAAACTGTATTGAAAAATTATGAAGATATTGTATCATCTTCGACTTAATCATCAACATTATATTAAATGGATTGTATTCACATTTTCTTCTAAGCACTCATGAACTTTTGAATATGTAACACTTTTATTGTTTTTTAATAATTGAATATAATTTATTATTTATTAATAATAAATAATAATATAAATGTATTCTTTATATTAATTCAATAAATATGTTATATAAATTAATTCATTACCTCTTTAAACTCATCTAATCAAAATTCAATTTCATTGAACTTTAAAAACTCTTAAAATTAATTAATAGTAATTTATCAATTAATTAATTTCTCTATGACATAATAAAATTTCATATCCCAATAATGTTAATTTTTGAAGATATTACTATAGATTAAGAAATTTTATAAATGATAATAATAAACATAGATTTATGTGAAGCGCATATACTTTCAACATCCATTTTCTCATTTAGTTCAGAAATCAAACTCCCCAACAATTTGACATATCAGAAAGTTAGATTGAAACTTTTGAGTGGAATTTTTTTTTCCCAATTTTCTTTGTTAAAGAAAGAGAAAATGATGTTTTGAGAATAATGATGTTTTGACAAGATGATATGCTCGATTGCACTCAATATACAACCTTTTTCATGCCTTATATGTCCGTCGACATCAAACCAATTCCAAAAGGAGGGGATCCCCAGCAGCCATTATTCTTATTAGCTTTATAAAATCTTGTTCACTTGATACATTGCAAGGATGCACTGCAGGAACTTTAGCAGAATAAAGGATCAGATTAGATGATGGTGATTTCCCATTGTATAACATTGTGTGTAAGGCCGGGTCAAAATCCTGCGGCAAACTCATGGAAACAAAGAGCATCGGCAGGGCCACCTGGTAATGAATATTGAGATCACCCACGAGATTTACAAGATCCATGAAGTCTGAAACAAAGTGACGCGGAATGAAGAATATCTCTGAACCACATACCATCAGTGCCTGGTCACTCTTCATAACTTCCTTGTAGTTGACTTGAAAATTTACAGGCATTGAACCAACAACCTTTCTAACCAATTCTAGTTGTTTTGTGTGCCAATCTGGGTTTATGATGGAAGATAGCGATACTGTCACAATATTCCAGGACCCCGATACCTAAACACAGAAATTTACATCTTTTGCAGAGGAGGTGCATGCACCCAGATAAATATGCAAAGAAACTAAACTGAAAATGGAAACATTATAGCTGACATTGGTAAACTAGGGCTGAGCTTATAATATTAGTTGCAATTTTTATAAAGATGAGATTAATCTTAAAAATGTGTCATCTTATTCCTACCGCTGGCTGGTATGGAGCACCTGAGTGAGCTTTTTTTTTTTCGGATTCAATCTTGTTGGTGTTAACAAGTATTTGTTATACTCATTGTGCTTACAAAATTACGAAAAGAAAATAAAAACTAAAATATAATTGGTTTAGTATCTTTTTTATATGCATGTAATTGTTTCTGGATAAAATACTTTTGATTTTAACCCTTTTATATATATATATATATATATATATATATATATATATATATATATATATATTGTGGAATATATAAAAGGAGAAAGTGTTACAAGCGGCAATGTAAGCGAAAGAAATCGAAGGTTCTATCTCTCTCTCTCTCATTCGTCTTTATGGTATCGGAGGGAAACGCGACGCACAGAGGGCAACGCGATGCACAGAGGGCAACGCGACGCATCGCTAAGGTGCTAGGTTTTGGTGCTGGGGTTTGGCGCCTCTCGTATGTACTCTTCCATTGTGATAAGAAATGATTGTGGCGGCTCTCTTAGAACAGGAAATTGAAAGTTTCCAGCAAGTTCCAATCCTCTTCCTCGCCATTCAGTGATCTAGGGTTTCCTGGGCAAAATCTAGGATTTCAGTAACCCTGTTCCTGAAACCCTGTTCAGAAACCCTGCTCCTTGCCTCGTCAACCTTTCGAGTGCTGCCACGCCACAATCTGGAGCTGTACTAGGGCTCTTTTCAATCTGAAGTAGATATGGTTGCTAAAACTTCTATTTTTTCCTCTATTATATCTGGATCTCCTATAATTACTTCAGAGAAATTTATTGGCAATGACAATTATCTTTCCTGATCAGCTTCTGTTGAACTATGGTTTATGGGTCAAGGATATGAGGATCACATGGTTACACAGGAGACAGATATCCCTGAGGTTGACCGCGTAGAGTGGAGGAAGATAGATGCCCAGTTATATAGTATACTGTGGCAATCAGTTGATCCTAAAATTCTTCTTCATCTTCGGGCCTACAAAACTTGTTTTAAATTTTGGACTCAAGCTAAAGGATTATACACGAATGATATCCAGCGTCTTTATAAGGTGGCTTATGCTATTGTCCATCTCGGCCAACAGGACTTGGATCTATCTACTTATATTGGCCAGATTGCTTCTCTTAAGGAAGAGTTCTTGACTGTGATGCCTTACTTCTGATGTTGGGGCTCAACAAACACAGCTTGATAAGTTCTTCATGGTCCTTACTCTTATTGGCCTCCGTCCGGATCTTGAGCCTGTCCGCGATCAGATTCTTGGCAGTTCATCAGTTCCGTCCTTGGATGATGTATTTGCTCGCCTCCTTCGTATCTCGTCCACTCAGACTTTGCCATCTGATAGCACTTCAGATTCTTCTGTGTTAGTTTCTCACACTACCACTCAAGGAGGCCGCAGAGGTAACCGAGATAGGGGCCAACGTCCTCATTGCACTTATTGCAATAAACTTGGTCACACTCGTGATCGTTGCTATCAGTTACATGGACGGCCTCCTCGCACTGCCCATATGGTCCAGTCCTCTGATTCTCAGCTGCCTCGGCCTCCGAGCTCCTCCGCATCTTAGGCATATCATGCTTATGTTGCCTCTGTTGCCCAGCCTGGTAATACTTCTGCCTGCATTACCCACACATCTTCTCTTCTGATCACATATCTGGTAATAAGGATCTTTTCTCCTCTATTTCTACTACCTCTGCTTTACCTACTGTTACCTTAGCTAATGGTTCTCAAACTGTGGCTAAAGGTATTGGTTTGGCCCTTCCTCTACCTTTTCTACCTCTCACTTCTGTCCTTTATACTCCTAAATGTCCTTTTAATCTTATTTTCATCAGCAAAATTACTCGTACTCTTAATTGTTCTATTATCTTTTCTGATAAATTTGTGACCTTGCAGGACCGGAGTACGGGGAAGACGATTGGCATAGGACGTGAGTCTCAAGGCCTCTATCACCTCACCTCGGATTCATCTCTTGCAGTTTGCATTTCCACTGATGCTCCTCTCCTCATTCACAGTCATTTGGGCCACCCTAGTCTCTCCAAGTTCCAGAAGATGGTCCCTCGTTTATCCACTTTGTCGTCGCTTTCGTGTGAGTCATGTCAGCTTGGGAAACATACTCGTTTCTCGTTCCCAAAGCGTTTGGATAATCGGGCAAAGTCTCCTTTTGAGCTTATCCACGCTGATGTTTGGGGTCCTTGTCGGACTGCGTCTACTTTAGAATTTCAGTATTTTGTCACTTTTATTGATGACTATTCTCGATGTACTTGGTTATTTTTAATGAAAAATCGAGCTGAGTTATTTTCTATTTTTCAGAAATTTTATGCTGAAATCCAGACCCAATTCAATATTTCTATTCGTGTGTTACGCAGTGACAATGTCAGGGAATATTTTTCATCCCCCTTTACTTCATTTATGTCTCATCATGGGATTCTTCATCAGTCTTCTTGTACTCATACTCCTCAACAAAATGAGGTAGCTGAGCGCAAGAATCGACATCTTATTGAGACAGCTCGTACTATCCTCCTCCATAGTAATGTTCTTCATTTTTGGGGGGACGCTATTCTTACCGCTTGTTATTTGATTAATCGTATGCCCTCCTCTGTTTTACATGATCATATTCCTCATTCCCTTCTCTTCCCTGACCAACCACTTTATTTCCTTCCTCCTCGTATCTTTGGTTGTACTTGCTTTGTTCATATTCTCACTCCTGGACAGGACAAGCTTTCAGCCAAAGCCATGAGGTGTCTTTTCTTGGGATATTCCAGACTTCAGAAGAGTTATCATTGTTATTCTCTTGAGACTCATCGCTACTTTATCTCTGCTGATGTTACTTTCTTTGAGGACTCACCATTCTTTTCCACCACTTTTGAGTCTCTTCATGTTTCTGTAGTCTTGCCCATTCTCATTGTCTCTTCACCTGATGTTGTGCCTCCTCGACCACTTCGGGTTTATCACTGTCGCCCTCGTGTCGATGCTCCTCTATCGTTTGCTGAGGCACCTGCTGACTCACTTCCTATCCTTTCGGCTTCTCCTGCCCCGGCTCCACCCTCTCCTGATGACTTACCCATTGCTACTCGGAAAGGTAATCGCTCTACTCGTAATCCTCATTTTATTTACAATTTTGTGAGTTATCATCGATTATCTTCACCATATTCTACTTTTGTCTCTGCTATATCCTATGTTTCTCTTCCAAAGAGCACACATGAAGCTCTTTCCCATCTAGGCTGGCGACAGGCAATGGTAGATAAAATGGCTGCTCTACACTCTAATGGCACTTGGGATCTTGTTGTTTTACCCTCTGGTAAATCTACAGTCGATTGTCGTTGGGTCTATGCAATTAAGGTTGGTCCTGATAATCAGGTTGATCGTCTTAAGGCCCGCTTAATTGCTAAAGGCTATACTCAGATTTATGGTTCTGATTATGCTGACACATTCTCCCCTGTTGCCAAGATTGCTTATGTTCGTCTGCTTCTCTCCATGGCTGCTATGTGTTCTTGGCCTATTTATCAGTTGGATATTAAAAATGCATTCCTTCATGGTGATCTTGCCGAGGAAGTTTATATGGAGCAACCTCCTGGTTTTGTTGCTCAGGGGGGAGTCTGGTTTAGTTTGCAAGTTACGCCGTTCTCTATATGGCTTGAAACAATCTCCTCGAGCATGGTTTAGTCGTTTTAGTTCTGTTGTTCAAGAGTTTGGCATGCTTCGCAATACAGCAGACCATTCAGTTTTCTATCATCATAACTCCTTAGGGCAGTGTATTTATCTGGTTGTTTATGTGGATGACATTGTCATTACAGGCAGTGATCAGGATGATATTCAGAAATTAAAGCAACATCTTTTTACACACTTTCAGACCAAAGATTTGGGGAAACTCAAGTATTTCTTGGGAATTGAGATAGCTCAATCCAGTTCCGGTGTGGTCCTTTCCCAAATGAAATATGCTTTAGACATCCTGGAAAACACCGGTATGTTAGATTGTAAACCGATAGACACACCTATGAATCCAAATGTCAAACTTGTACCAGGACAGGGGGAGCCTTTAGGAGACCCAGGGAGATATCGACGACTCGTAGGTAAATTGAACTATCTCACCATTACTCGTCCAAACATTTCTTTTCCTGTGAGCGTTGTTAGTCAATTCCTACAGTCACCATGTGATAGCCATTGGGATGCCGTAATCCGCATTCTTCGATATATCAAAAGTACACCAGGCAAAGGTGTGTTGTACGAGAACAGAGGTCATACACAGGTTGTTGGTTACACAGATGCAGATTGGGCTGGCTCACCCACAGATAGACGTTCCACTTCAGGGTACTGTGTTTTTATTGGATGTAATCTAATATCTTGGAAGAGTAAGAAACAAGATGTAGTAGTGAGATCTAGCGCTGAAGCAGAGTATCGAGTTATGGCTTTGGCAACATGTGAACTCATATGGTTGAAACATCTTCTTCGAGAGTTGAGATTTGGAAAGGATGAAGAGATGAAACTCATCTGTAATAACCAGGTCGCATTACATATTGTATCCAATCCAGTCTTTCATGAAAGGACCAAGCATATTGAAGTTGATTGTCACTTCATTAGAGAGAAGATCACATCAGGATGTATTGCTACAAGTTTTGTTAATTCAGATGATCAACTAGCAGATATCTTCACTAAATTTCTTAGTCATCCTAGGATTAAATACATTTGTAACAAACTTGGTGCATATGACGTATATGCTCCAGCTTGAGGGGGAGTGTGGAATATATAAAAGGAGAAAGTGCTACAAGCGGCAATGTAAGCGAAAGAAATCTAAGGTTCTCTCTCTCTCTCTCTCTCCTTCTTCGTCTTTATATATATATATCGAACAATCCAAATTATCATCTTTTCCAATTTGCTGTGTTTTAAGAAAAAATTCTCTCATTTTGCTCCAAGCAGTAACTACAGCATTCGCTTTCATAATAATCTTGATTTTTTTTTTGTTGAATTTATTGCCCAAAACAAGAAAATGCTAAACTAAACAAATTTATTGTTAATTCATGATGCAAAAACTCAAATCATAAAATATATAATTTCCAATGAAAAACTCATTGAAATAAATGTACAAGTGAGGATCATTAAATGAAAGTTAATCGGATTAGGACAACCTACATATTTTGGGTGCTTTCATCCATAATATCATTAAGAACAAAAAACAAAAAAAAAATGTAAATTATACCAAACTTTGATTTATAACATCTACCTCATACTAGCGTGTAAATATCAAGAATATTATGATTGAAACAAATATCATATTTTTATTATTTGCCTATGGAAAAATTAATTTACCTTTTTATATTATGTTCACTCATAAAACACTAAATTAAAAACTGTTTCACTATTAAAAACTCTCACTATATTTCATTTTTAAAGCAAAAACGAAATATCACATAGTAGATTGCTATGTGAGACAGTAATCTACCTCTTTATAGTAATCTACCTCGAGGTTAGAATTTACAAAAAAATTGTATGTAGTATGGTAATAGTTTTTTTATTAATTATTTTTTTGAGTTTTATTTTCTTACTTTGATAATTTGTTTAAAAAATACAAATATTTTAAAAAAAAATATTACATAATAAATTTAATAATAATGACAATACATCTTATTTGATACATTTAGGTTGATACTATTGAAAAAAATATAATTTTTATTTTGAACCTTTTGGTAAAGTTATCATTATTATTCATATCTATATCAATATCATATTAATTATCCTTGAATTCATTATATGATATTTTTTTAACTATTATACTAATTAAATAAAATATGAAATTACAGTTGTAAAAAGAAATTTTAAAGTAGCACAATAAAAAAAAATTAAAAAATTAGTATTGTATAATAAACTATTTTATTGTAAATTCTAACTTCCAGAGTTCATGCAACCAACTTATAGTGTTGCATATGCTGACAAAAAATACTCACACAGAGGTGACAAACGAGACATGCCGGGCCAGTTTGGCCTGATTTTTTTGAGCACGACCGTGCTTTCGTGCCTGGCCCGGCACGGTTTATTCAAGTCAAGCCTGGCATTGCTCGCCGGCCCAGTGGTAAAAGTATCGTGCCAGGTCAGGCCCGTACGGGACAAAATAGGCCCATACGGGCCTGGTTAAAAAAAATAAAATTTTTATATTTTTAAAAATTTAAAGTATTTTATTAAACTATATATAAAATATATATTATATTACATATAGATAATATTTAAATTTTAAATTTGAAACTTAAAAATTATTAAAAATTTAATAAATTACAAAGTTTACATTTTTTTTATTAAAAATTTAATAAATTATAAAATTTAAATTTGTAACTTGAAAATTATTAAAAATTTGCAACTTGAAAATATTAATAAAGTTTACTTTTTTTTTATTAATTTTAAATAAATTAAAATTATGATTTATTAGAATTAAATTATAGAGTTTAAAATGAAAATTTTAAATACAAAAATAAATTAAACAAAAAATTACGTTAAAAAAATTACAAAGTCACAAAAACAAAATCAAATTAAATGTCCAATCGGCCAATAGATATTGAACCAAAACAAATACAACGTATTTAAATAAAAAACATAAAATCAATATAAAATAAAACATCGAAATCAAAAAGCAGAATCAAGAATAAATAACACAAATCATCAACTGTATCCATGACCATGAGACATTAAAAATCAAAATCAAGTGGCAATGACAAATGGCATGGTGTGACGTAACATTGGCAACAAGCATCTGGCAATGGGCAGGGAAAACCGGCAACCATGTCAATCGTCAATCAGCATATCATGAACCATGATAATCATCAACCACAACATCAAAATCATTATCATATAGATCATCATCATCATCAATCAACACCTGCGCTTTAGCGGCAGATGCAGTCTATGTCCAAGCTCCACCACGATCCTGATTGCTAAACCTTGAATTCTCCCAATCTTTCAAAGAGGCCAAGGCCTCAACAATATCTGGACGTAATCTCGATCTCCTATCCAAAATCACATTCACTGTAACAGAAAAAATAGATTTCGATGCTACGCACGACACCGGAGAAGTCTGTAGATCCCGTGTCATCCAAAATCAACACCTCGTCATTTCCCCCTCACTAACTGAATAAAAAATTAACTCCAAAAAAAGATATCCATGTCCGTAATCACAGTCTCACTACTACTACCACTATACCTAGTATTATAGTATGTGAACAGGTTAGTCAACTTCTCATGTATGAATACTATAGGTGGGTCTTCCAAGTTCATACACGAAGAAATATAAGTCATTGTGTTATCTACCCCTTCCACCTTAACCCTAAGGTCCATGTATGCAGCAAGATAATAAAGAAATTAAACGGTAGATCAGTACTATATATACTTGGTTTCCATCTCTGCAACCATATGACTAAGTGTCGGGTCATCTCGATACTTCATAAAAATGCTACTAATGTTGCATATGCATCTGAGTGCAAAACAAATCGTGGGAGTATAAGGTCCATGTATACAGTAAGATAATAAAGAAATTAAACGGTGGATCAGTACTATATATACTTGGTTTCCATCTCTACAATCATATGACTAAGTGTCGGGTCATCTCGATACTTCATAAACATGTTACTAATGTTGCATATGCATCTGAGTACAAAACAAATCGTGGGAGTAAATTCCTGAAGCCCAGTCAGTTTCATCAATAATAAGTTCGTCACCCTTACTATTAACATAGTCAGATATTACGTGTTCATATCCAACACATAACTTTAACATCATGTACATGTAATTCTAATGGTATCTCACATCCGATTAGAATTTCTTCATAGAATTCGCAGACAAACAAAGATTATCAAACTCTTGTTGTCTACGAGGAGTGCAAATATATTTTAGTGCATTACGTATATTATCCAACGCAATAGAACACACCTTCATACCCGCTTGTACAATCAGGTTAATCATGTGACACATGCATCTGACATGAAAGATCACTACTAATGGTGAATTTATAATATTACTAACAAACATATTAATCGCTACTGTATTATTAAATGCGTTATAGAATGTGATATTAAAAATTTTATTTTGAATTTTATATTCTCTAAAGATTTTTATCATACACTCAAAAATGACCGGGTTATCACAAGGAATGAGAATCTCAGAGAATCCTAAAATTTTTTTATTCATTATCCAATTAGAATATCCATAGTGGCCGGTGAGACATGAAAAAAAAGATTCATCGTGACTTGTCCAGATATCGGACGTCACAGACATCACTCCACTATATACCATAAATTCATTAATTATTATTTATTTTTCTAACTTATAATATTTTAGTATCATTCTTTGATGTGGACCTAGGAATCCTATGAAAAGCAGGCTGAAAATATGTCTGCATGATGAGCACTACCCTTAGATCTTCCAAAAAATCTGATCGAAAGACTCATCAATGTGATAAGTTTGATCATATCTTTCCTACCCAACTCGCTGCGGTATATGAAGGGAGTAAACTTTGAAACTAAACTCGATCATGTCTCAAAAAATACAGTACAAAGTCGAGTTTGACTAGGATCTAATGCATCATTTTTTTTGGTGCATAATTCGACATGCCTCTTGAGGTGCCCAGTCCCAAACAAACTCTTACAAGTTAATTTTTTCATACAATATTTGCACTATATCATTTTTTCTTCCTCACCATTAATATATTTTTTATTTTATTATATTAAAATAAATCCAAATTACATAAGTCCTCTTAGTTTTTTATTTTTTAATATTTGGGCTGAGACGACTGGAGAAACCAAAGTTTCAGCAGCCTCAAATTTCTGTGTAAGATTTTTATTTTCTAAATTTAAATATGTTTCATTAGTATTAGTCATTATTTTTAAATTTTTTGTTAAACTGGAGGTAGAGCCTAGATGATATATTTTTGGATTAGAGAGAGACTAGAGAGAGAGAAAGTAAACAAAAAAACTTAAAATACCAGGTAAAACAGTGAGGTATATTCTCTAAAGATTTTTATCATACACTCAAAAATGACCGGGTTATCACGAGGAATGAGAATCTCAGAGAATCCTAAAATTTTTTTATTTATTATCCAGTTAGAATATACATAGTGGCCGGTGAGACATACATAAGATGATTCATCGTGACTTGTTCAGATATCGGACGTCACGGACATCACTCCACTATATATAGAGGTGTCAAACGGGCCGACCCGGCACGGCACGGCCCTTTTTTTTCCAGCACGATCGTGCTACCGTGCCGCATCGGGCACGGCACGGTTCCTGTACCGTGTCGTGCCCGGCCTGGCCATACAAGCCAGGGGCCAGCCGCCAGGGCATACCGGCTAACCGGCATAGCCGCATAGGCTGACTGGCTGAGCCGCTGAGGGTGAGAGAGAGGCAGGGCCGGGCAGGCGAGCGGGGGACCGGGAAGGGACGGGTCACGGAAGGCAAAAATGAAAAATCTGATTCTCTAAATTCTGAAATCAGAATATTATTTTTTTTTAATTTATATATTGTATTTGTAAATTATATTTCTTAATGTTAAATTAAGTGTAGTGACTGTAGTCTACTGTCTACATTGTGTAGTGTAGAGTATTAATTATTAAATATAATTTTTTTAAAAAATGTTAAAAATTAAAATTAAAAAAAAACAAATTTTAGAAAATTATTTTTTTATCAAATTCAACTAAGTATAGCTTTATTTATATTTATAATTTATTAATTATAAATTAAAGTTATTAATTTATAAAATAAAATTTAAATCGTAAAAAAAATTAATTAATACATTATGTTAGGAAAAATTAAATTTAAAAAAAAAATTAAATTACACAAATGAAAAATTATCAATCATGCATTTGAAACCGATAGTCCGAACAAAACAAGTATAAGTTTCAACACAACGTACAAACAAAACGTATAAATACAATGAATAAAAAAAACATCGAAAAAAAACAGCAGATCAGCATCAATCGTCAAGCGGCATATCATGAGAATCATCAGCCGCAACATCAAGATCAGTATCATATGGATCATTATCATCGGCAATCAGCTCCTCCGCCATCGTAGTGGATGTGGATGCGACTGCAGTGTCTGTCACAGTCCCAGCTTCAGCATGATCATGGATGCTAAACCTCAATTCCTCCCAATCCTTCAAACATGCCAAGGCCTCAACCATATCTGGACGTAATCTCGATCTCCTATCCGAAATCACGTTCACTGCAACAGAAAAAACAGACTCCGATGCTACGCTCGACACCGGAGGAGTCAGTAGATCCCGTGTCATCCTAGATAGCACAGGATAGGTGGACTCATATGATTTCCACTACTGTAATAAATCAAGATTCTTATTATCAGAATATGATAGGATTGAGCAGTAATCGGTATCTAAGTACCGAGACAGCTCACTCCTATGTGATGGTCCACCCCTACGTTTCCCCCTCGCTAGGTTAATGGAATAATCGTCATCTCCGAACAAGGTATCAATGTCCGTAATCACAATCTCACCACCACCACCACCATACCTAGTATCGTAGTATGTGAACAGATCTGTCAACTTCTCGTAAATGAACCCTTCAGGTGGCTCTTCTAGGTTCATGCACGAGGAAATGAAAGTCATGGTGCTTTCAACCCCTTCCACCTTAGCCCTAGGGTCCATGCATGCAGCGAGACAATAAAGAGATGGAATGGTGGACCAGTACTTCAAGTACTTGGTCTCCATCTCTGCAACCATATGACTAAGCGTCGGGTCAGCTCTATACTTCCTAAACATGCTACTAATGTTGCATATGCACCGGAGTGCAATGCAAGTGATAGGCATATAAACCGACGAACACATGTTCTTCGTGTCATAAAATATCTTCAGTAATTTCATAAATAAAATTCCCGAAGCCCAGTCAGTGTCGTCAATAATAAGTTCGTCACTCTTACTATTGACGTAGTCGGATATCACGTGTTTTTATCCAACACATGATTCCAACATCAGGTACGTATAATTCCAACGATGTCTCACATCCGATTGGAATTTCTTCTTCTTAAGATTCGCAGACAAACAGAGATTATCAAACTCTTGTAGTCTGCGAGGAGTGCGAATATACTTGAGTGCATTGCGTATATTTTCCAACGCGGGGGAACACACCTTCATACCCGCTTGAACTATCAGGTTAATCACATGACACATACATCTGACATGAAAGATCTCTCCTAATGGTGCGTCTCTAATATTCCTAACAAACATATTGATCGCTACTTCATTATTAGCAGCATTATCAAAAGTGACACTAAAAATTTTATTTTGAATTTTATATTCCCTAAATATTTTCATCATGCGCTCAAAAATGACCGGGTCATCATGAGGATGAAGAATCTCAGTGAATCCTAATATTTTTTTATTGATTGTCCAGTTAGAATCTACATAGTGACTCGTGAGACATGCATAAGAAGAATCATCATGACATGTCCATATATCGGACGTCACGGACACCACTCTACTATATGCCATAAATTTCTTAATTATTTTTTGTTTTTCTAACTTATATATCTTTAGTATGTCACTCCTAGATGTGAACCTAGGAATCCTACGATAGGAAGGCTGAAAATAAGTCTGCATGATGCGCACTACCATCGGATCTTCCGAAAATTTGATCGGAAGACCCATCAATGTGATGAGCCTGGCCATGTCGTCCCTACCCAACTCGCTGGAGTATACGAAGGGAGTAAACTTTGAGACTGAACTCGATCCAGTCTCAAAAAATATAGTGTCAAGTTGGGTTTGCCTAGGATCTAAGGGTCCATGTTTTTTGGTGCATAATTCGACATGTCTCTTAAGGTGCCCAGTCTCACATGAACTCTTGCATGTTAAAAGTCTCATATAATATTTGCACTGTGCCATTTCAAGTTCCTCACCCCTAACATTTACTTGTATTATGATTTTAAAATGAGTCCAAACTACAGAAGTCCTCCTAGTTTTTTATTTTTTAGAACTTTGGGTTGAGACGACTGGAGAAACCAAAGTTTCAGCAGCCGCAGACGTCTGTGTAACACTAACATTTTTATTTTCCAAATTTAAATACGTGTCAGGTGTATTTGTCATTTTTATGTTTTATTTTTCCTATGTTTTTCTAGAGAGAGAAGCTTTAGAGAGAGAGTAAATAAAAACGTAAAATAAATTACCCGGTAAAAGCAATGAGGTTAGTCACGTGCAAGGTGCACCGCAGGAAGCTCTGATGTTCAAGACTCAAGTAGAGTTTCACGAAAATCCAAGCCGAAATCAAAATCCCGAGGCCCGAGAGAGAGATGCACGGTTTATGTGAGAGAGAGAAAGTTTTGAGAGGAGATATGTTTTTGAAAAACATAAATGTTATAGGGAGGAGGGTAGAATTTATAGGCTAAAGAAATTAATTTTTTATAAAAAAAGAAATTTTTTTATAATTTTTTTGAATTTTTAATATATTTTTAAGGGGCAGAATCACGAGGACCGTTGGATTCTGCCCCCTAGCCGTTGGAGCCGAATCCAACGGCTGAAAATCTGTAATGTTTGAATTTTTTTTTTTTTCCGTTGGGATTGGTCGGGTCTAAGCCCGTCAGGGCTCGGCAGTCGGGACCTCGGGTCGGGTCCAGTCAGACCCGACCCGCGGTCTTTTTACCGGGGGGGGGAAGGGGGGGGGGGCCAGGGGACGGTCACGCACTCACGGCTCACACCCACGCCCCACGCGTGCCTGCGTGAACCGGCACGGGACGAACCCGTGCCGGCATGCCATGCCACGGCACGAGCCGTGCCGGGCCAGGCACGGCCGAACCGTGCCGTGCCTCGTGCTGGGCCGGGCCGGGCCGTGCCTCGTGCTGGGCCGGGCCGGGTCGTGCCTCGTGCTGGGCCGGCCCGGTTGACACCTCTAACTATATACCATAAATTCATAAATTGTTATTTATTTTTCTAACTTATAAAATTTTAATATGTCATTCTTAGATGTGGACCTAGGAATCCTATAAAAAGCAGACTGAAAATATGTTTGCATGATGAGTACTACCCTTAGATCTTCCAAAAATCTGATCGGAATACCTATCAATGTGATAAGTTTGATCGTGTCTTTCCTACACAACTTGTTGCGGTATATGAAGAAAGTAAACTTTGAGACTAAACTCGATCATGTCTCAAAAAATACAGTGCTAAGTCGAGTTTGCCTAGGATCTAACGCATCATTTTTTTGATGCATAATTCGGCATGCCTCTTAAGGTGTCCAGTCTCAAACAAACTCTTACCAGTTAAATTTCTCATACAATATTTGCACTATATCATTTCTTCTTCCTTACCCCTAATATATTTTTTATTTTGTTATATTAAAATGAGTCCAAATTACAGAAGTCCTCTTAGTTTTTTATTTTTTAATGTTTGGGTTAAGACGACTGGAGAAACCAAAGTTTCAGCAACCTCAAACTTCTGTGTAAGATTTTCATTTTCTAAATTTAAATATGTTTCATTAATATTAGTTATTTTTTTTTGAATTTTTATTAAACAGGAGTTAGAGCCTAGATGATAGATTTTTGGATTGGAGAGAGACTAGAGATAGAAAGTAAACAAAAAAACTTAAAATATCAGGTAAAACAGTGAGGTAGATAACGTGCACGATGCACCACAGTCTAGTTCAAACTTCCAAACCTCAGTTGAGAGTCCCGAAAAGCTGAGCTGAATGATGAAATTCCGAGTCTCGAGAAAGATGAGCAAGAATTTTGAGAGAGATTTGAAGATAAATGTTTATAAAAAACATAAATATTATAAAGAGGTGAGAAAATTTTATAGATTAAAAGAAAAAAAAAATTTTAGATATTTTTTGTTTTTTTTTTAATTTTTAGGGGGCAGAATCATGATGGCAGTTGGATTCTGCCCCCTAGCTGTTGGAGGCGAAATCCAACGGCTAATATTCAAAATTTTAATTATTTTTTAACCGTTGAGGGCGGGGGGTGTTCGGGTAGGGTCGGAATCGGACCCGTGCCCGCGCATTTTCCTTATCTGAACCAAATGGCGTTGGCAAAGGGGTGGAGACATTGGGTGCCGGACATGTCCCGTGCCAGTGGGCCGTGCCACGGGCCACCAAACCATGCCGAGTCAGGCACGGAATGAGGCCCGATTGGCCTCGGCACGATTGGTGCCATGGCCAGGCACGGCATGGGCATGAAAAATTCTTGTGCTGGGCTGGCCCAGGCACGGCCGAATCATTCCGTGCCTCGTGCCGGGCCGGCCCAGTTGACACCTATACACTCACATCACTGTGAATTGTCTATCTCATTCTCATATGCACAAGTATTAAACATAAATAATAATGATAAAAATAATAATATATTATATTATGTATGTATGTATGTATGCATGCATGTATATATATATCTAATATTTGTATTATATAAAAATACACAAAAGGGGGACAACACTACACAGAAAATCAAAAGATAGAATAAAAAAATACTGATAGTCAAAGAGGGGGTAAAAATTGAGAAAAAATATTTAAATTTATTCTTCTCTATTTATAGTGAAAAATAAAATTTTAATTTATTAAAAAATTATTTATTTATTTTTTATAAATTTTTTTACATTTTAAATAGGTCAGAAACATGACAACCATCGGATTTTAGCTATAGTAGCCATTGGAATCAAGCTGACGGCCACAGCAATTCTAGATGTTATATTTTTTATTATTGTTGTGGAGGGTCGACATGGACAGTGACAAATGCGAAATATCTCTGTCCCTATCAAAAATTTGTTGCATAAAAATACAATGGGTAATTTGCTTATGTGGTCGGCCAATTGCAATCAGCCACGTAATTAAGATCCAACTCATGTTGCTAAATTAAAAATAAAATCTGCCTCGTCAAGCCGTCATCCGACTAGACTTGACGCATGACCCATGACCAAACCATAGCTAGTCCCAGGTCATTGGCAGGTAGACTGTGCTACTATACCAAGCACATGGGTCTTTTCAAGCTCAGCACAAGCCGTGTCACTGGATAGCATAGTCCAAGACCAAGCATGGTTCCAAACCATGGCGTGCTGGGTCAGGCACGACTGAACCATGTTGTGTTTCGGGTCATACCTAAGCAATACAACTTATTTGACATATCTAACTCAGCTCAAACATATTTGTCACAAAAAAAGTAAAAAAACTAGGCGAACAATAATAATATTGACATATTTTAAAATAATAAACACCAAAAAGTATAAGAGTATCAATTAAAAATCAACATAATATATATATTGTCAATATATATATATGTGCACACATACACATATGAGTACATTACATATGTAAAATTATATACCTAAAAAAACATATCAATCAATATATCAAAAATGATAGAGCATTAGATTCAAAACCATACATCAAGAAAAACATGTCAATCAATACGAAGTTGAATTAGATCCAACTTGAAAGATCAAGTTGGATCTAATTCAACTTCGTTAACCCACTTTATATACGACAATAATTTTGGGAGAAAAGATATAGTCAAATTGATTATAATCATAAAACCTTGTTAGATTTTCGAAAAAAACTTAATGTAATTAATATTATACAAATCTACTTTCAACGGTTTATCATAGAATTCATAGGTTCACAAATAAAAATAATATTAAAAAATATAAAGTTAGAAAAACAACTCATAATTAATGAATTTAGAAAATTTAATAGAGTGATATCTGTAATATCTAATATATGAATTAATCACGATGATGTATTATTTACATATCTCACCACCCACTACATAGAATCTAAATCAAAACATAATAAAAATATTCTAGGATTTCCTGAGGTTTTTCATCCTCATGAAAACTCCATCATATATAATTATATGACACGGATTTTTAGGAAATATGAAATTCAAAATAAAATATTTAGTATTACTTTTAATAATCTGCCCTTTTAATAATGAAGTTTATATTAGTAAATTTATTAGGATTATTAGAGAATAATCATTAAGTAAGATATTTCACGTTAGGCATATATATTATTTGTATGTGTCAAATGGGTCGGGCCGGGCTAGGCTGGACTAGTATTAGGCCGCCCAACCTGGCTACCGTGTCGGACCAAGCACGATATAGTAACCATGTCGTGCTCGTGCCTGACCCAGCATGGTTTTGTAAAGGTCAAGCCGGCAGAAGCCCAGTGCCCGAATCTATAGGGTTCAGCCCTGTCTGGCCCGATTCGAGTCTGACCAAAACCCTAATTTTTTTAAAAAAATAGGGTTTTGGTGATGCACCACCATGAGTCTTCACCCTTTTGGGGCTGGCAAGCCTCACCTGTCGGGCATCAGCTCATTGTGACCACACTTGGTACGTGGTCATACGTGACGTGCCCATGTGACGGGTACTCATGTCATGCCTAGCACCACATGACAGGCCAATCCCTCAGCCCGGCACTGCATGACCGGTGCCGAGGGTGCACCAAACACAGGCCCGTGCACAATACTATAGCATGTCATGGCAACCCTGGCACAACTAAACCATGTCGGGACCAGGTCAGGCCCGAGCTAGCCTCACCTATTTGATTAACCTTATTATACAAGCAAAAATTAAAATTATTTCTCTAACATTAAAAAAAATTATACATGTACATGTATGATATACCTTAGGCCACCTAATAGACAACATAAATTTTATTATCTATATTGGCTTATGGGACTTGAAAAAATTCCAAATGGATATAAGATAGTTAGAAATACATCTATCTCATATTAAAATCTTGTGTTGACTATCAACAAGTGATATCCGCCAACATTAATAACATGAATAACAAACCTATTATTGAAAAATTATATTGGGATTCAAAATTTCATTTAAAAAATTCATGATGAACATTAGTAGCATGTTCAACAAATATTAAGATCACTCTGTATTTAGTATCATGACTATTAAAATAAAAACTAAATATTTGAAATATTATCTCGGACCTCGTGTGACCGCTGACCATTCGGCCTAGTTAGCTAGTCCTAGGCTCCTAGCTAGGTTGGCATATTCAGGCCCGAACAAACCCGATATGACAAGGCCCAACACAACCCAACCCAAATTTGGCCAGACTCGAGTCATACGAAACATGTCAGGCAAGACATTATCTAATCGTGTCATACCAAGCACAGCATGACAGCCATTCCAAGCCGTGCACAGGAGGACATAGCTCATTTGACACCTTTACATATAATTAACATAATTATATAAATAAAAATGAATATTAGTTCTATCATATTAGAAAAAAAAACCACGAGTATACCTTAGAATGTCTGATAGATAATAAGAATTTAATACTCGATTTATTAACGAGTCTAAAAAAGAAAAAAATTCAAACAAATATAAGACACATTTAGAATTATACTTACTTGATGTTAAATTTATGTATTGACTACTAACATGTGATATCAAATTACGTTAATAATAAGAATGACAAACTTATTATTGATAATTCAAACTACATTATAAAAATTTTTAAATATGATACCCTAAATTAACATGTGATATCCTAAATATTTTTTATGATATAACGAATATGTGTTCGTCTGTATACACACATTATTTGCATTATATTTAGGTATATATGTAATATTAGTAACATACATAACAAATATAAAGAACACTATGTATTTAGTATCATAGTTATTAAAATAAAAACTAAAAGATTAAAAAATATTAGTCCATTTTAACTCTTTATTGCTTGGCAATATTAGGATTAAAGTAAAAATGATATATATATTTTAAGATAGAAATTCACGTGCATGAACTAAGTTGATGAACAAGAACAATATAATTAAATTTATGAATAAATTAATAATATATTTATATATATCAGTAATATACATGATAATAATTATAGGAAAGTTCTAGGTACGAACAAGAATAGCATATTGAGAAATAATTTTTTTATTCAATTAGCTAAAACAAATAATAATGTAATTCATCAAATTAAAATGAGTCATCTCAATACTTAGAT
Source organism: Sapria himalayana (assembly GCA_029783825.1). Classification (NCBI taxonomy): domain Eukaryota; kingdom Viridiplantae; phylum Streptophyta; class Magnoliopsida; order Malpighiales; family Rafflesiaceae; genus Sapria; species Sapria himalayana. Next base: position 1,511,819 of record JAREIK010002323.1, on the reverse strand, counting down.
ACTAACTAGTACTTCATCTTATTACATGATAATAAAAAACTTAAATATTTTGAGTTTATAATAATCATACGAAATTAGCAATCTGTACAATCTAAGATGATGCATGATCTATTGACCCCTATAATACCTAACATAGCATTAGAGTATACTCTTTTTATATGATCACTAATATTATTTCAGATAAAAAATTTAGAATACAACCAAATATAATAAAAATATTTGCATACTTAAAGGACTGAAAAGAATATAAGATTAAACATTTAGAATAAAACAAAAGGGATGCTTGTAAATGATGATTCATGAGACACCAACGATATTGATATCACACTAGCACTACCTACAAAATCATATATGATAATTATGATCTGCATCTATACTATCATATAATTGATATAGATTACGACTATTATCGAACTCCAAGTACAAAATATAATATATTTTTTTTTTCTTTTGCTTATGTACTATATTAATGATTATATGCTCTTTAGTAAATTCTTATTATTTATGTTTCATAATTTTTTTTATTTATAATTCAAAATTTTAGATTATATTATTCTTTTTTATATAATATTTTAAGCTGAATATAATGTAAAATATTTTGTTTGAAATTATTGAATAAATTCATTTAGATTTAATAATTTATAATACAATATAATTTTTATTATTTTAATATTTAATTTTTTTAATTAAATTATTGAATTTTTTTATATGCCTATAATCGGCATGAGCCGTTACAAACACAACATGAAAGTGTCAGGTAGCAAGCTAATCGAGGGTTATTTTGGGTTGACCTTTGATGAATCTATGCCAGCATGACATGGTATGAAAACTCATCTCATAATGTGTCAAGCAAGACATGATGGCCCAAGCAAGCCACAAAAAATCAAGTCATGTCAACAAGACATGGCTCATTGATCAATTCTAAATCTGAAAAAGATTAATATCTCAATAAATTTATCCCTAAAAATCAAGGATATTATATCTGATTAATCTCAAATCCAAGACTTATTATCCTTGAACATAAACACTTCTCATTGTCCCAAGGAACGGTCTCTCATGATACCATCCAAAACATATATTTAAAAATTTTATAATAAAACAATAAATAATGCACCACATCTTTACTTTTGATGAGAGTGTTTGACATGCTGACTACCCACAAATTTCATATTTTTATATTTATATGCTTTCAAGGTTTCACTTCTATTATCATTTTTTATGAGTTAATTTAATTTTGTTCTATGGGTTTTATTTTCTCACTAACTAATAAATTAATGTGTGTTTGTGTTCATACCCAATGCATAAAGTTCTATCTAATGTGAAGTCTAGGATATATATATATATCTCCAAGTCTTAACATAGAGGTGGCAAATAGGGTGAGTGCTATAGTCCAGCCAAAACTAAGCTTAGAAACACCATAGATCATCATGGCCAGAAGGCACAGATCATGTCGGAGCCTATAGAATCAGCCCACATGCCACCAAAGTAATCAGCACGTCATGACCTGATATGTCAGTCCACCCAGACTGAATTGGGCTTGGGTCCCCCTGGCATATAGGTCATGCTTGAGATGTGTCCCTGGGAAGACATGAACATGAACCCAAATACAATGCATGAGATTCACGTGGCATTTAAAAAAAAAAAGAGGATAGGTTTGTCGAGTCGAATGTGCACATTGACTATGCCCATCTTCAATCATATTCCATCTTTGAGTTTTCAACACAAAGGCTAGTTATTAGCCCAAGCCCAGGCTAGCCTAGCATGAATAAGTTAGCATAGCACGAACCAGTTAGCATTGCACAAACCAGGTAGCATAACACGAACCCAAATTTCCATGGGTTAGTCATAGGCTCGTGCCTTGAACCGGCTGGAGGTGAGTATGCTGTCAGCTCGACCAAATCTACATGGCCCAACACGACCCAATTTGCCCAATTGGCCATGGATTGTGATAGGCTGCCTCATGTCAAATCGACACAACTCATCTTACAAATCAAGTTGTGTCACTATATTAACCCCAAAACTAGGCAATGTCAGCCTGACAAAGCCCACTTGACACCTCTCTTAACCCCAATAAATTAGAGACCGAGTGTGCTATCTTGAACATGAGTCCTAACACCTTTGAGTGAAAACACTTGTCACTATATTAAGATGATCTCTTTTATTTTTTTTTTTTTTAATTTCAATCCAATCAAATGATTACAGATCAATGTTGATGGATGACCATCAATAATGACATTGGATCATTAACATAGATAAATCAATGAACGAAATAAATATTAAAAAATAAAACAACACCTATTTTAGCATGGCCATTATGTATTTACCCATAAAGTACAACTTAAAAAATAAAACAAAAGTAAATACAGTATACCAACAAATAAATCAAATTATATTCTCAATAGTTGTGTGTCATGAAAATGATTGAATATAAAAATGATGACAATTGGGTTATCTAAAATGAGTTGTTGGGTTCAATTGCAATGTGTAGATTTTTAAAAACAATTAAAATAAGAATTTTTTTTCATTTGAGAAAATTCCTCAAAACAGAAGATGGGCTTGAGATGTTCAGAATAGTCCTGCAGAAAGTGATATACCATCAGAAAAGAAAAGAAAAAAGAAAAGACACACAAAACAGTACGTACTGTGTTGGTAGTCCACAATTTAGTCTTGTTGGCTCGAATGAGATTCCAATAATTAAGAATGGTATCATCTTGAAGGAACAAGAACCCTTCTGCACTAGTAAATCTATCAAATATCTTTGGCATATACCTATCAACAATATTGAGCAACAAAATTTGTAAAATCTCCAAAGAAAAAAGATATCATGAAATGTTAAGTACACCGAGTCTTGATTCCAAGTTTAACCAATTTTACGAATTTAATGTAATAAAAAAAAGAATGTTATTATTAAGTTCTTTATTTTAATAAGTTCTTTATTTTAATAAGTTCTTTATTTTAATGGGAGCTAACAAAATGTGGGATGTCTCAATCATACTTATTTTCTATTTATATTTAAGGTTTTCTTTAATTATTTTGAGTGTTATCAAATCATTTTATCATACATAGTGCATTTAGTTTTTGTTATTTTCTACATGGTATTAGAACTAGGGTTTGCACACCCCGGGAAGAGATTGTGTTTAAGGATATAAGTGTGTGTGTGTGTGTGTGTGTGTGTGTGACTCCAAACTACAATAAAGTAGTGGGTATGCATGTAGGACATGAGGCAGTGGGTGGCACGTGGCAACAAGGTGGAATGACATGTACAGAAAGTGTGTGTCCAGCATTATGTGCATGGTGCAGTGCGTTCACACTTGCGGTGAAATGTCTCACAATGAAGGGACACAGTGCATGGAGCAGTGTGGGTAAAAGTGCAGTGTAGTGTGTTGCGTAGTACATGGACGGGTGGCACGTGGACAGTGAACATGAAAGAGTATGAAATATGATGTTGCAGTGTGTTGTTCAGTGTAACAGGGTACAGTTCAGCATGTACAGTGTGGTGGGTGGTGTGGTGTTGTGCGTGAAATGTGGAGCGCAGTGAAATGCAATGTGAGGTGTAGTAAAGTGCAATCTGAGAAATGATAAAAATATCCGAATGTATTCTCAATATATCAAGCATATATTTTATGTATTTGATTGCCGACACAATACCAGATACAAAAAATGTCCATTATTTAATAAATTCATAATTATCATTAAAAAATTCATGATATATCATAGATATATTAACAATCATGAATATATTCAAGTATTTTGATAAGCCCCGGATCCAGGTAAATTGGGGTATCCCACCATTTGGCATCAGAACCTTTCGTTTCTCAGACCATGGTTACCGTAAAAGACTTAGTGACTCAGGTTGGAGGCATGGGAACCCGTCTGGTGTCACTGTATTCAGAATTAAGCAGAAACTAGATGGGATCAATTTCACTGTCAGACAGTTGAACCCAAAAGAATTAGCGGTGGGGATGGCTAAGATACTCATCTCGGGAATATGGTCGGTGCCATTGATGAAGGAATTCAGAAAATCAAACACCTAATCTTAGAAAAAGGTAAGACATCAGTCTCCTCGTCGATGGCCGCAAATGAATCCGATCCTTCCGAAATAACGTCGCAACAGCTAGGAGATAAGGTGGGAAGAACGTCACGCATGGAACCACACCTTATAGCGTCGATCTCAGAGCCCCATCCCCGACGCCTTGAGCTGCCCATCTTTGAAGGCAATGACCCCGACGGGTGAATTTTTAGAGTCGAGAGTTATATGGAGGACAACAGCCTACGCGCCGATGAAAGGTTGCAAGGCGTGTTGGTTTGTATGGAAGGCGAAGCCCTAGCGTGGTACAGCTGGGAAGAATACCATCATCCGTTCAATGGGTGGGAGGAGTTTAAGAAGCGTCTATTGCTTCGGTTTCGATCCAGCCAAGAGGGGAATCTCTATGAGCAACTAATGTCCCTCCTCCAGACCTCTGCTGTACAAGAATACCGATGACAGTTCGAGATGTTGTCGGCTCCCCTCCGAGATTTACCCCCGTCGGTGCTAGAAGCTGCCATTGTGAATAAATTATGATCGGATATCCAGGCAGAGCTTCGCCAACTGGATCCAACAGATTTAGTGGGGAAGATGAGGGCAGCGCAGAGGATATAAGTGAAAACCAAAGACCTTGGAGGCCTATCACACTGGGACTCTGCCTCGGTGGCCAAAAACTTCTTTCCCAAGCCAGCGGGCAACCCACGTGACTGATGTACCAACTTTGCAAAGAACAGTGCAAACACTGCCACCCATTAATGCGACCTACCAATCACGTTGGGATTCACACACAGCTGCTCCACTGTCAAAACTCCAATCGTCAGCCCTAACACGCCTCCATACCCCATTTAAAAGACTTACAGACCGGGAAATGCAAGAAAAAAGAGAAAAAAGACTTTTTTTTTTTTCGATGCAATGAAAGATTTACGCCATGGCACCGCTGCGAAAAAAAAAAAAAATGCTACAAGTATTGTGGGTCACAGATGATGAGGAAAAGGATGGAATTGATCCCCCCAGTTGACAGACGAAACCACAAAAGGGGTTGCGCTCACTGAGGGCCCGACTACAGCAGTCCTCTGCATCTCCTCCATGGTAAAGTTTTGCCCTCCACATTCGATAAAAGTTAGCGGGAAGATTAAGACACGAGAGGTGACTGTGTTGATCGACTCAGGCGCCTCCCACAATTTTATCTCTGAGCATATTGTATCAGAGCTCCAGCTAAGATGCGATCCGACCCAAAAGTTTGGGATTCAGAAGGGAAACGAAAATGAAGTGACAAGATAACTTAATGTGACAAGATAACTCCTTGACAAAGGATTATGTCACCAAGTTAGATGAATTTCAAGCTTGATGCAATACCCTCAAGACTGAGATAGTTATGCAAATTTTTTCATGATTTTTAATAGGACTTCGTCCTGACTTGAGAATCAAACTATTTGCCCAGAGAATCAATATCTTAAAAAGTACTTATGCCCTGGTACAAGACTTGAATGAGATCAATCACCCTCACCTTGGATAGGCCCTACATTTCAAATAGCATACCCTTAAACCTATTCATCTATCTTTCCCTTAGAAGACCTCACCCTAAACTTCACAATTGAAATACAAAGTAAAATGAGTTGAGCATATAGCTGATAATTACTCTAATCCCTACAAAATGAATGTTATCAAAAAAGTCATAATAGATCCAGCTGATAATATCATGACTCACCAGATTGATGACATTGTAAATTCTTTGATGACACCCTAAAAAATTTATTCAATCACCATGTGCCCGAGAATCTCAAACACCCATGATTATGAGTTGTGCATTTTCCCAGCATCAAATCACTAAGGATTAGAGACATACTATCACATTTAACACTTTTACAAAAATTGAGTACAAAAACTATAAGATAGCGACAATTATAGATAGTGATAATTATATTAATGTCATCTCTACATCTATTATGATCAAAGTAGACTTTAAGACAATTTCACACTCAAAACTACTACAAGGTAACTTTGATTAATGTTACAACACTCTATGTCCACGAGTCTTGTCGCATAGCTTTGCAATTCTCAATTTATTAATGTTCCAATATTATCTTTTTATTTTTTTATTTTTTTGTATTTTTGCTAAGACCACCCAAAATGTATATAACTCAAATCATTTTTTGTCATTATTTAAAGATATTTGATATATAAATTTCATATAAAATTATTTATATTTATGTTTTTAGTATTTGTATTTTAACATAGTATCAAAGCAAGGTTAGAATAGAAAAATATAACTTTTCTCTCGCAAAAAATAGTAACAGCATCAAGCATGCACAATAATGGAGGCAAGGCAAGCACGACAAATGTGGCAGCAGTGGCATGCAATAGAACAGGATGGTGGCATACAGTGGCATGTGGTAAAGCACGGTGCACAACAGCAATTTAGGCAGAAACTCTAATTAGGGTTTCAATGATGTAAAAATATAAAAAATAAGATTTCAATAAACATTAATTTGATACAATTTTATTTTATTTGAAGAAATCAAAAAATATTATGACATAAAATAGAGAAAACTATATCACAAAAAAAATTAAATTAAATGAAGGAGAATTTTAGTCCAGTATATTCACCAAAATTTTAAAAGACGAAAGTATAATAATATATTTTTGTATCCATGAGGCGAGGTATAAATCTCGAGGCATTAAGGCATAAGTTTTTTGAGTATCACAATATATAATTAATTAAAATTTTAAAATATATAAAAACATGAAAATAATTAATTCAGATTATTAAAAAAAATATACTAGTTCACTACTTTCAGAAAAAACCATAATAGGGTCATAAAATAAAAAATAGATTCAGCTATACTAATAATTTCAAACTTTAACAAAAAATTATTACCAAATCATAAAATAAGAATTGAAATAAATTATTTTAATTTAAATTTTTCTCTCTAATGATATCATCACCATCATCCAATGTATCAAAAGTAAGAAAATATCTACTATTATATATCCCTAGGTTATATAAATTTTTATTTTCATTAATTGATGTAAAATTAAACTCATTTTTATCTTTGTCTCCGCTTATACCTAGTATAAATTATTAATTAGATATAAAAAATACAAGTTCTTCTATCAATATAATTCATTCTAAAAAACAACTACAATTATCAAAACATAATTTGTATAAAAATTATAAAGATATAATTGAATACAAAAAAAAATATTTTAGATTTATCAAATTAAAAAAACATAATTGAATACAAATAATACTGCAACGCTAACAGAAAACTAATTTTTTGACGACAAAACTTTCATACAAGTTTTTTTTTCCTTTTGTATCAAAAACAAATGATTAAGTTAAGTACACGGATGTTTTTAATTTATATTTTATAGTTTTAATTTTAATTTTAATAACTAAACGACGGATATTTGTGAGACATATGCCTCGACTGAAAGGCAGAGGAGTATGCTTTTAAGCCTTTTATATGCCTCGACTAAGTAGGCGTATGCCTTCTATGCTATTCGTTTCTTTTGTAATGCCACGAGATATTTTCAGACCACCTCGCTTCAAGGCGCACCTAAAAATGCCTTTGAAAACAATGATAGCCACTACAAAAGGATTGACCACACACCAGAGACAAATATTAAATATTATATCCATAAAAGGAGCTGAGAATTTTACATAATATTGAGTGAAACAGACTAACTACTAGAATCATTTAGAAGCTCTAACAAAGTTTACATGAATGATATTTATACTTATTAGAATAGTACAAACAACTTGTCTCTAAGATAGTAGCAAATTTTTCTCTTTTTTTCAAATATCATTAATTATATTACTCATATACTTACTACAAATCCTTGAATTATTGACATATAAGTTAATACTCGTATTATCAATAATCATCACAATTACTATTTTTTATTTTTTTAAACATAAGTATAATCAATGACAAATATTTAAAAAATTATTAGATATGATAGTATTCAAATTAAATCTTTGTTATTTTTCAAATTTTACTTATTCTTAATTGTCCTATTAGTTTGCTCACTATGATTTATTTTTCTAAATAATTTAATTTTATTTTTATTTTTATTTTTACTAATTTTTATTTATAGGATCAGATGACTCTGAGAAAGACTTTATTTACAATTAAGTATAATGGATGATATGTTCTCTCTTTTAATATAAGATATCATTCTAAATGTTGGAGTGTGTTGGACCCTTTAATTGTGTATTTTCAACTTAGTCACTCATCATTGACTAAATTGAGAATATTTTATCCTATTTTTTATTATATTTCAATCCTAGATTGTGAGGCACGTTAGTTAGAAAAACTTATTAGATCTTTATATCCCACACACTAGTCTAACTTAAGTAAGGACTTATTCAATCTGATCTACTTATTCATATAACATCGTTAAGATATGACCAGATAGATATTTAGATATCTGATTATTTTTATTGATAACTTCACTCATGATACACATAGATACATCTTTTTTGAGATAAATAATAATTTTTTTACTTTTCAGATCTTTTATAAAATTATCAATAATCAATTTAATAAAAATATTAAAAATTATAAACTATCAATACATTAAAATATATCGCATTAATTTTAATACGTATTATATGAATCATGAGATTATATAGTAAACTTTTATATGTCAACACACTCAAACAAAATGATATTAATTAAAATAAGAATAAATATCTAATTAAAATAAAATAAGGATTCATACTTGAAAAAGATATTTCAAAATATTTTTTTTGAAAAATATAATTTTAATCACAATTTATTTCATCAACCAAATACCCTTTTATGTCATTTCTCAAGGTATACCATTTTATATCTAAAATATTAAGAATGACTATTTAGCTTATCTCTTTGAGTTTTTGAATACATTTATTTATCCTCGATAGATCTCCAATATAGGATAAGTTGACATCTAGAGTCTTGAAATATGTCTTCCTTAAAATACTCAAGTATCCAAATAGGTCAAAAGTATTTTTCACTAGAAAAAAGTAATATTTTAATAAGTATGAAAATTATCTTTTTTAACTAAGACTCATTATTCTTCCACTCTTGACTATAGCTCTATTAGACTACCAATTAGAAAAGATAATCATTTTTCGGCTACAACTGAACAAATTAATACTCAATAAAATATTACTCTCAAAGAAATCATCATATCTATCAACAAATTCAAATCATATTAATTCTGAAGAGTATGATTTTCTAATAAAGAAGATTCATTCAGCCCTATATTATATGGTAGTTCATAAATCTTTACTAGTATACACTCAAATTGAGTCAATAACTACAAAGTTTGACTACTAGAACATATAATCTATACTAGAAGAGAGATGCACAACCCTCTCAAACCAGAGCTAAGCTTACCAAGGAACAAGAGAATCCTATAGTCAATCCTTCTAATCTTGACCTTCTGATAGCTCTCTAGAAGAGGCAGAGGAGATATACTCAACAATCAATTTCATAAATTTTATCATACTCACATCTTGTTCCTTCTTTTTATTAGTCTATAATTTCTCTTGATAATACTAGAATACTCAAATCTCTTTCTAAGACATTATTCATCCAAAATGATATCAAGTCATAATGAAAGAGATGTATATCAATCATATGTGACTTGGAAACTAATATAATAATATTCAAATATATCTATTATTAATTATAGATAAGTATTCACAATGAAGATAAATCTTATAAAAAGATAAATCACCTTAATATAAGACTTATAGTAATTGAATTTACCTAGATATTTGATATGAACTACCAGAATATTTACTCCTAAGTGGCCAAAAAGGCCTAAGTATGCATTTGTATTTATCTTGCAATATCTCATAATTAGAAAATATATTAACTAAACGTAAAGAATACATTTCTTCATGTCAACCATGAGAATGAGATGTATTTATACATGGAGCAACCACCTAAACTTTAAACATGACAGTACCATGTAGTTTTATAAATTGCATGAGGTATTGCATGACTTGAAATAGTTTTTGAGAGCTTAGTTTATAAGATTTTTATAAGAAATCACTTCATTTAGGTTACAGAAGTGTGTTATCGCTTTTTTTTTATTTTTTCAAAAAAATCATAATAACAAAATAATTTTATTGATTATGTACGTATACATTATGATTACGTGAGATGATAAGTTGAAAATCTTCTAACTTAAGAAATACCATCAAGCACAATTTTAAATAAAAGACCTTAGGAGACTTAGAATTTTTTTTAGCATAAATATAGCTTATTATATGAGTAATATTTTGTTACAAAGTAGATCTATACTTGATAATCATACAAGTGTTGGTCTTTTGATCTATACTCCAACAAATACTCCTATTGAATCGAATATTAATTTCACTTCTCTTATAACTCATTCAATTAACTCTATTATTTATATGAGGATTATAGAAAAGATTAATTATCTAATTATTACTAGACCAGATATATAACATATACATTAGGTATAATTAGTTGGTTCCTTAATTTTTCACAATGGGTTCACTTTGACAAGGCTCTTCATATACTGAGATATGTGAAAAAAATTTTAAAACTTAAAATCTCTTTAAATGATCATGAACACTTCCTATTGGCTGGATAGTCACATTTAATTTGGGCAACATGATGCATCATGAAAATATCTACAACATGATTTTTAACTTTTCTTTTAAAGTAATTTTATCACCTAAAAAAAATTAAAAGACATTTATTTCAAGATTTAATATAGAGGCAAAGTTCAAAGTCATGGCAATAGCTACTTGTGACAAACTTTAGATATATCAACTACTTGAAAATCAGATATTTACTCTCTTCACTCACTATTTTTTACTGTGATAGTCAAGCAATAAATCATATAACATCCAATCCAATATTTTATTAACAAACAAAATATATAGAGATGAATTATTTTTCCCTAAAAAAAAAAATTAAAATATGATAGTTACTATATCATATATTTAGACAGCTAAGCAGTCAACAAATATTTTCATGAATACCTTGAAAATATCTTATCTTACCTTTCTTTTTACCAAACTTTGTGTTTTACATTAGTTTGACTAAGAGTATTGTAGTTTTCTCTTTATTATTTATATTTTTACTTTTATAGTTTTAATGGAATTATTTGAAAACTGAGTTGCTGCAATCACTTTTGCCAAATATATAATGACACTAATATTTGAACAACGATGTCAAAAGGTCAAAATCTCACCCATATCGCCCAAAAATCAACCATGCTATATGAAAGTACTTGCAAGATGCATTTTATTAACTACAAAGAGATAAACCATAAAATAATAAAAGTGATTGGGGAATCTACTGATGAATCTTCAAGTGAAGAAGCAACTATTTCAATTCTCATTATAGTTACACCCTTGTTAAGGGAACCAACTGGTGTCTTTCTCAAAATATATATATATATATATATATATATATATGAAGTAAAGATTCTTATTCGATCAGCCTCCAAGGTCCATGTTTTAAATCCTTTTGAAAATGAATGAAATAACAAATATCAAGATATAACACCCAAAAAAATTATTTGTAATTATTGGGTCAGATATGAGAGTATGAACTAGAAACACTTTTGACAAGCATAAATTAAATCATGACAATATTAAGCATACACATCAATGTATACTAATACCTCATTTACTAGATCTCATTAGTCCTAATTTGGTCAATTATAAATGATAACATTCTATGTAAAACCTACCAATAATAGTTTTGTTTATAGGAACCTCATTTGATGGCAAGGACTTCTCAAAGATGGACAACAATTAAATTTCATACAATGAGCTACAATGGATCAATCCAAATCTTCCAAATGACTATGAAAATAAGTAATCTACTTATGTGGCACATGCAAGAGTTCTTCCACTAGAAGGCATCCCATATTAAAGCTGTGAATAGAACCTTCAAGGAGTTATAAAAAAAACTCACATGAGGCAAAGGGCATTATATGTAGTTCGTTCATTTTTTTCCTTGTTTTTATTTATTTTATTTTTTGTGTTTTTGGTCGAGTCAACTTATATCTAGTTGACAGAACATTCCCTTCCCCCTCCCACCCATGTTGTGAAATGCGTGCTTAAGGCGCGCATAGGCTCAAGGCACACCCACTCCCTAGCTATAGCGCATAGCCTTCCAAGGCATGCGCCTTACTGAAGAGGCACGCCTTATATACTATAGTTTTTTTAAAAAATATATTTATTCTCAAAATTAGTAATTATATATTAAAATTTATATAATTTCATTTATTTTTTTCATCAAAATTTATTTAAATATTATGAACATTTATTTTTTTATCAATAGAATCATATTTAATAAAAATTTATATACATCTAAAATCACATTTCACTTTACAAAAACTCACGTCTTAGGTGCACCTTGCGCCTCAAGGTACCAAGAAACCTTTGCGCCTTGGTGCGCCTTGGTGCGCCTTAGTGTACCTTGTGCTTTTTAAAACTATGCTCTCACCTTTTTTTTGTTATTATCTATGGTGTCGTTTCCACCTACTTTTGTTTTATTATACATGCTGTATAAATACAAGTTTTGTACTGTTTCAAAAAAAAGTGAAGAGTGAACTAGGTGAAAGAAGTTTGTTTGTTTAGCTCTTGATTTTTTCACTTAGATTTCTGCTAAGCATCTTGGGTGAAACCCCACCCATTGCTCCTATTTTTAGAAGCAGTCCAATGGGGAATCAGGTGACTATTTGTATAAACAGCTGTGAATAACTGTGATAAACAACTGTGAACAATTGTAAACAACGGTAAACAACTATTAACAACTATAAACATGTAAGATTTTTCTTTCTTTCTTTTTTTTATAAATGAATATCATTGCTACCCATGTAACATAACTTGAAAAAAATTTTCTTTTTCTATATTTTCTACCTGATATTAGAGCAGAGAGCAATTTTTGCTTAAAATCAAAAAAAAATTAATTTTTTATGATAAACACAATTGTTCATCAAGTTTATCTATAGCCTCCGAACTTGACGCACTTCTGCCTATTGAGTCGTTCTTTCCTGACCTATCATCCTACGTAGTGACTGGCATCAGCACTAATTTCAAGTATACCAGAAGATAACAAGAGTCAAACCACTCTGACCGTCTCTGACATCACTATTCAAATAATGCAATTAGATGACAGTTCTCTCATCACAAATAATATCACATTCCCATCATCAGTCATAAGCTGAATAAGAATAATTATCTACAATGGTCAAGTTCAGTTCTTATATTCATCAGCGGAAAAGATAAAGATGACTACTTAAATGGAAAACTTCGATCCCAAAAACCTGAGGATGCCTCCCATCAAAGATGGAAAATAAAGAATAACACCATCAAATCATTGATGATCAACTCTATGACAATTAAAATTAAAAAAAAAATTTCTTACTCAACGAGACAGCGCAAGAGATCTAGAAAGTTGTACGTGCATCTTACTCCACTCAAGACATTATCGTAATCATGTTTGAAGTCAAAACGTCATCCATGTGTTATAACAAGATGATTTGACTATTACTCAATATTATAATATTTTATTTCGTCTATGATAGCAGCTTGATTCGGTCCGCACACATACTTATAGCAATGCAAACGAATCATTAAAGAAGATAGAAATATAGCGTTCCTGGCTGGGCTCAACAAAAACCTAGATGATATCCAGGATCGTGTATTGGCCATCAAGCCCCTACCAGACCTTCGTGATGCATTCTCAGAGATACGTAGGAAGGAACTCCGAAAGCATGTAATGATGGGAGGCATACAAGATTTGGACCATTCTCTAGCCTTGGTCACAAAAAATTACTATCTATCGATGATGACAAAAAATAATTCAGGCCATGACAAAAAGAATGATGGCAAACCCTGTTATGATCACTGCAAGAAGCTTAGACACACTCGTGATACATGTTTGAACAATAAACCTATTGTTCAAAGTTATGGAAATACAATTGTGGGCAAAGAAAGTAAACCTATTGGAGTCCCTACATTTAACACATAGCATATGATAGACACTTTGACAACAATGCTTCAACAACTCCAAAGTTAGAAAAACTCCTCAGTGGATTCCATTGCTACCAAAGGTAATTATATATGTTTCAATACTACACACAATAAGGTGTGGATCATGGACTCTGGTGTTTTTGATCATATGACAAGGGCAAAGTATCTATCCACATCTTACCATCATTCTGATAAACAAATGATAGTAAAGATAACGGATGGATCTATCTTTTAGGTTGAGAGCGTTGAGTCAATATTGGTGATCAATGTCACATGATGTCCTTTATGTTCCTAAATTGTCTTGTAACTTATTATTAATTAGTAAATTAATTAAAGATATGGAATGCATTGCTCACTTTACCTCTAATATTTGTAAATTTTAGATTTCAATGTTAGGAATGAAGATTGGCAGTATTAAGATGATTGATAGACTCTATCAGATTCAGACTTGCAAATCCAAGTCAAGACAAACTCCAAGAATTGCCGGTTTATATATTCAAGGTGATCCATTAGAATCAAATAAAGAAAATAGAATTATTTTGTCGCACTTTTGATTAGGTAATCTAAATTTTATTTATTTTCAAAAATTATTTCTATCATTATTTATCAATAAAAAGATTAGTTCTTTTTTAATGTGAAATGTACCAATTATCAAAATATTCTCGCACCTCTTATCCAATGTACCCATATGCATCATCTTAGCATTTCTCTCTTATTCGCAGTGACATATGTGGAATCCTCACGAATAAAAAATATTAATAGTGCTCGATGGTTTGTCCTATTTGTGGATGATTGCACTCATCCTACATAGCTCTATCTCATGAAAGAAAAAGTCGAACTAGAAACCTTATTTCAAAAATTTTACACCATAATTTAGACCTAATTTCAAGCTAAATTTCAAGTTTTGCAGACTGACAATGACAAAGAATTCTTTGAACATTCCTTGAGATACTATCTATCAACACAAGAAATCATTCATCACAGTTCCTTTGTTGATACACCTCACCAGAATGGAATAGTTGAGCACAAGAACAAGCAAATCCTTGATGTAGTTCGTTCCTTGATGTTCACAACTCATGTCCCTCATCATTTTTGGGGAGAAACTGCCCTTGCAGCCATGTATCTCATCAATTAGATGCCTTTTTGGGTCATCCAGTTCAAAACCCCTCACCATGTACTTCTCACATCATTTCCACACACACGAGGCATGACTACACTTCTATTTAAAATATTTGAGTATTCTGCATTTGTTCACATACACTTGCAGCACTGGAAGAAATTAGATCCTAAAGTACTTAAATATATTTGCTTGGAGTACTCATCTTCTCAGAAGGTGTACAAATATTACTGTTCGTCCACGTGTCGATTCTACACATCCATGAATGTCATATTCTTTTAAAATCAATCATTTTATCTCAAACATGATATTTAATGGGAGAGAAATATATCTCATGAATATCAAGCTTAAAAAGTTTCACCTCTCACTCTTCCATGCAGCAATTCAGCCTATCTAAACCCTACTCAGTCTAATGATCTCCTTGAGGAACATACACTGCCACAACTAAAACTTTGTGAGTTCGGTGTTTATAAAAGGAGAAGCAAGTCATATTCTGATGAGTTCCAGCAACCACCTATGCAAAACCATGCTCTTGATCCAACAGAGAAATATGCACAAACACGAGATAATTCTTATCCTCCACATACTTCAGGTTGATTATGAGGATAACATTATTTTTGAGAAAACTGATGACAGGCATTGCTTTAAGAAAAAGAAAGATAACATATACTCGGCATTCAATTCAAGAGGTCATTACATATGATAATCTATCCACTAATCATTATGGCTTAGTCAACTCTCCCTGGATGAAATTCAAATATCTAGATCTATTCAAGAAACTCTCAAAGTTCCAGGATGAAAAAAAAAAGTCAAAAAGAAGTAAAGAAACTAGAGAAAAATAAAACTTGAATGGTAACTAAACTGTCAAGTAGAAAAAAGATAATAAATTACAAATGAGTCTTCACTGTGAAGTATAACTCCCATGGCAGCATTAATAGGTACAATACTCATCTAGTAGTGAGATGATTCACTCAGTCCTACGACATTGACTATCACAAGATATTTTCCCCGGTTACAAAGCTCAATACAGTAAGAGTTTTCTCTCCAGCTGCTAATTTGGATTGGTTATAATATCAATTAGATGTTAAGAATATTTTTTTATAATTAAGAGCTTGATAAGAAAGTGTACCTAGGGATCCCACCAAACCTAAACATACTAGAAACACCTGACTCAGTACTAAATTTGAAGAAATCCTTGTATGGTCTTAAGTAATTACCCAAGGAGTGGTTTGACAAGTTCACCAAGGCAATTAAAAGGTATGACTATACTCAATATCAGACAGATCATACAATGTTTATTAAACATCTTGAGGGAGGAAAGGGATCATTATCATAGTCTATGTTGATAACATCATCCTCGTAGAAGATTACCAGAAAAAACTTCAAAAAATAAAATTATTTTTAGATAAGGAATTCAAAGTCAAAGACATGGGTTACCTCAAATACTTCCTGGGCTTTGAGATTGTTCGGTCAAAAATTGAAATATCAATCTCTCAGAGGAAGAATATGCTAGATCTTCTAAAAAAAATAAATATGAATGCAAGCCAGTTGAAACCCCCATAGATACCACAATCAAATTCAGTATGTCATCCAGTAGAGCTCCAATAGATAAAAGTGAATTTATCAAAGGTTAATCAGTAAATTCATCTACTTCTTGCACGCCATAACTGACATCAATTTCCCTGTCAGCATAGCTAGCCAATTCATGAATAACCCAGCTAAATAACACATGCAGAGAGTATACCAAATTTTGAGTAACCTCAAACTAACACCTGACCAAAGGTTGTTCTTTAAAAAAAACTAATAATAGATACCTAAAGATTTCACCAATACTGATTGGGCAGTCTCACCTGTTGACCGAAGATCAACCACAGGGTATTGCTCATTCCTGTGGGGGAATTTGGTTACTTGAAAAAACAAAAAGTAGACTGAAATAGCAAGAAGCTCAACTGATGCCGAGTTTAAAGCTCTTGCCTTGGGAATTTATGAAGGTATGTAATTGAGCAGAATCTATCATAAACTAAAAATCCATGTTGACAAATCTATGCATGTATTATGTGATAATCAATCTATGATAACCATCGCAAATAATTTAATTCATCATTATAGAACAAAACATGTGAAGATAGACTTGGCATTTCATCAATGAGAAGATCGAAGAGAAGTTTGTGAATTTATTTTATATTGGTGTATATAATTTGTTTTAATTATCTGTTTTGTATAACCAATATGTTTCTGTTTTAATTTTTTCATGCAAGTGCAGGAAAAAAAAATATTAAAAGGCCGAGAATACAGCAATAGCACAATAACGAAGATCTCGTTGACTGAGTGATCCGACTTGCTCCGATTAATTAAACCGAGAAATTATATTAATATAAATTATTTTTATTTTATATTTTTGGGCAACTATTTTTTGCCCTATGGAACTGTTCGTCACTTTCTCCGTTCTGCGTGATTTTCATCGCGATTGTCCTCTGCGCAAAATCTGTAAGAACATTATGTGGTTATAATATGTAAATGCATATGCATTTTCTATGTGGATATAGCTATTCGTGTTGAATAACTAGTGAACCACATTATATTGTATTTTTCTACTGTGGTTTGTGTGTGATATGATTTGATTATGTCATGCTTGGATTGTGATTGTGGATATATCATTTGCTTTCTTTGTTTTTCTCCTCTTATAAATTTTCTACTGTTCACAATCATGAAAGCAGAATTGTCCGACATATATTCCTACAGCCCAACAGACAGCAAATATCCTCACTAAAGCCTTGGCAAGGAAATGATTTGATTAATTAATATCCAAACTAAGATTGCTTAATATATACAAACCAACTTGAGGGGGAGTATAAAATATTATGTGTAAATGGTGTTTGAGGGGGGAGTGTGAACAGTTATAAACAGCTCTAAATAACTATGTATAATTGTAAACATATAAGATTTTTTTTTTATTTCTCTTTTTTATAAATAGGTATCATTGTTACTCATATAATATAACTTGAAGTAAAATTATTCCTTTTTTAAATTTTTTACACTATTCAAGTGAACACATAGAGGAGAGTGTGACGCCCCTCTAACCGTCACTATCATAACCCCCACAATTGGTATAAAATTATACCCAATTTGATTTAAATTCCATAAATCCTAATAAATTAAATTTCTAAATTTTATTCCCACTAATATACTTAATCCGGCCAAAATCTCATAAAATATAAAACATAAATTAAATTTTCAAATTGAATTCCTGCCAATATATCTAGTTTGTGCAAAATCTCATAAATCCTAGAACACAAATTAAATTTTCAAATTCAATTCCCACCAATTTACTTAATTTTCCCAAACCCTAAGTGAGAATTGAATTTTTGAATTAAATTCAAATCAATTTTTAACTAGCAGCCCATAATTTCATATTATCTCTCACTATTAAGCCTTCTCAAAACTTTAAAAAATAAAAATGTCAAATTTCCCAAATTTCCAAAATCTTAATTTAGACCTAAAATCCAATTAGGTTTCATGGCTAAAAAATCCCAATTTTACCCTTACATCCCAAATTTTTCATTGTTCTATACCCCAAAACTAAATTCAAAGATATCAGGTAAGCCTATTCATGTTTTCTAATTCCAAAAGTTGAGTAAATAAATTAAAAGATTAATCTCTGCAACAAAATTTCTCAAGCACTCTCTTATTAACAAAAATATCATCACAACCAACCAACGGCAACTACCTTCGAATATAGTACTAAAGTCAAATTTTTGTTAACTGTGTACATAAATAACATTCTAATTTTAACTTTTGAGAAATGATGAGTTGATTATCACTCAACTCGAAGAATATCTTTAATCATAATTGACGAAGAATTTGGATAAACTAAGAAATTTTTTGATATATAAATAATGACTTATTTTACGAGTAATATCATTTTGTTACATAGAAAGTATGTTAGTGATACTCTCACAGAGATTTAACTTTTAAATTGTGCTCCAATAAATACTCTAATTAATTAATATACTCATTTTATTTTTGACACAAACCCTATAGTGGATTCTAATATTTATAAAAAAAAATCATATGAAAGAATAACTATATGGCTAGGATTAGACTAAATATATCATATGCAATCAATAGAATTAGTTATTACTTAAATTTTTTTTAGCATATTCACCTTAACATAATTATTTGCTTATTAAAGTATGTGAATAAGTATCTAGGACCCAAAATTTCTTGCAGTGATCACAAACACGTACAAATAGTCGGATATTCGTATTCAAGTTGGATACCAACATGCAGCAAAATAAAATTTATAACAAAGTTTTATAATTTTATTATAGATAATCTTATCGCCTAAAAAAATATAAAGCAAATAATTATTTTGAAATATAATAGAAAAAAAAAATTTAAATGATAATGATAGTTACCTATAAGATTTTGGATATATCACTTGATCGAGTAGATTGTATATTCACTTTTTTCTCCTACTAATATTTACAATGATAGTCAAACAATGAGAAAGAAATTCCAATCTAATATTTTATGAGATGATGAAATACAAAGTTATAATATTTTTTTCTCAAAAAAAAAAATTCAAGATAAAATCATTGTTACAACATATATCTAGACCACATGGCAACACATTCAATAGACATCTTTATGAAAGGCCTTAAGAGGCACTAACTTAAATTTTTCTCTTTCAAGGTTGATATTCTAAGCTTTTGTCCTAGCTTGAGATTGAGTATCATGGTTTACAACTTTACAATTTTCTTTTATTTTTTATTTTTCATTTTATTTTATTTTTTTTGATGAGAACACCCAAATTGTGAGATACGTCAATCTTATTCACTCATTTTATAATATATTGCTAATATGATGATTTTTATTGAGATTATAAAATTTACATTTAATACAACTTTAAAATTAGTGTTACTTTAATACTTATTACAACTTATTGTTTGACCTCATTTTACAAAGTTAAAAGCATAGTTATTTAAGGCGCAAAGCGCACTGAGACGCAAAAGCCTTTTGGGACCTTAAGGCGCAAGGCGCACTTGAGGCGCAGGCTTTTTTATTTGAGGCGCACTTGAGGCGCATGCTTTTTTATTTGAGGCACACTCAGCCTAATACACATAAAAATTATATATTTTACTAAATATAGTCTTTAATTTTTATCTAATAATAAACTAAAGAATATCAAAGATAAAAATCAAATATTAATAGTGCTCCCATCATCCAAATATTCAAAGTTTCAAAACAAAATATCAAACATTCAAAGTTCTAAAACAAAATAAATACTCATATATCTACATCTAAATATAAATCAAGAAAATCTTCATCAATATCATCTCCATCATCAATCTTCCACTCTCCTTCTTCTTCATCTTCCTCTACCGATGAATAGATCATCTCTTCATCTTCATCAATTAAAACAAGAGTAGGAGTATGTTTAGAGCTAAATGATCTTAACTTTAATTTTGGTGTTGGTGTTTGTGTTTTGCTTGGTTTAGCACGGACACGGAGACGGACATGGACACAGGAATACGACAAGACAGGATACGGGGAAACGAGAAATTCTAAAAAACTAAGATACGGATACGACTAGAATATGTCATGATAAAAAAAATAAAATTAAAAATAAAAATTTTCTTTATAAATATTAGATATTTTATAAAATAAATTAAATTAAAACATTTTAGTTTATAAAATAAATAAATATATTTTTATTTTATAAAATAAAAATATTGTATTTTATTTTATAAAATAATATTTATAATTATTTTATTTTATAAAATAATATTTTAAAATTATCTTATATTATATAAAAATATATTTTTTTATTTTATAAAATAAAAATATTTTATTTTATTATATTAAAATTTTTTATTTTATTAAAATATTTTATTTTATTTTACCGCTCATCTGGCTTCCCCCTCAATTCCCGTCCGCCTGCCTCATCCCTCAATTCCCACCCGCCTGCCTTCCCCTCAATTCCCGCCCGCCCCCTGCCTATTTTATCCATTTGAAAGTCGAGAAAAATAAGAGAAAACAGGAGAAATCAAATCTTTTTTTCATTTTTAGAGTTTCAGTCGAATCAACATGCAATCCAATCATGCATTTTCAAAATACTAGCTCACTTAGCATTTTTTTTTTAATTGACATGAAAGAAATGGGGGGTATTATCGGGTTTATACATTTGAGTGCATTAAAACATAATAATTTTTAATTTTGGTACAATTTTTTAAAATTTTAAATAAATAAGATCTTTTTTTAATTATTTTGTGCACAATACACTGAAGCATAAATCTTGTTATTTTTTTTCATTAAATCTACTTGCTAAGCTCTTGTTGAGCTGTGTTATGCATTGAATTGTGTGTTTTTTTCATCATATTTATATGTTGAACCCTTAGTATCTTAGTTAGGAGAAGCGTGTGATACTTTTGTTTTCAATGGAGTAGGAATTTTGGATTTTCTCTTTCAGTATCCTATAGTATTTCTGATTGTTAAAATAAGACTTGATTGATGATGATGACAGATTACAGCAGCTAATCTTAGCTTTCAAGCCTTTGGTTTTTTTTTTTTTTTGGTTATTTGTTAAATGATTGTTTGAGAAACTAAAAGGAAAAGTGCATGGACTGTGGTTCAAACCATGGGATAAACCATAACCACTGATCCAGCTTGTGGGAGCGAGCGGTCCAGATAAGGTTTCAAATTTTTCAAAATCATCAATACTATATTGGCTTCAAAAATTAGTAAAAACCAGACCATGTATGACCCTAGATGGATCCACGTTTTACTCGTGAGATGCAAAAAAGATGAGAAAAAGAACAGCATTGCAATATGATTAAAGAAAGTAAAAATCAGCAGTCATAACTGTAACAGAAAATGGCTTACTTGTATATATGTTCTAAATGGGCTTCCTCGACAGCAAGATCCTCATTCCTCTGCTCTGAGAAAATTACCACTGTTTTGAATATCCTTCCATAAAGCAATCTCCACTCTAGAGCAGTACGTTCCACAGGCCCTTTGCAAAACATAACAAGAACAACATTCCCAAAGGTCTTCCTCCACTTAATCAAATTCCCTATCTCATAACTCACCATCCCTGTTTCTTCAACCCCTAAATGCACAGATGGCATTTTTCTAGGGATAAACACTTTGCGATCCCCATGGCCAATACTTGGTCGTGGCCAATCCAATTCAATAGACATTAATCTTGGTTGCTGATAGCCAACAGCAATCAAGTCCTGAAGCCAAGCAGCAGTAAACTTCAAGTCCTGCTCGCCCCAATATCCCTTCTCAGCTAAAGCAAGACTCAACTCCAAAATTTTCTCAAATAATCCATGCTTACTTGACCTCCAAGAAATTAAAAATTTAATTAACCTCCCTACATTCACATGAAGATCTTTCTCCTCTGAAAATGGGTAACCCTCAATGTTATCATCTCTGTGTATAGTAGGTGGATAAATTGCTACATGACCACCAATTTCCCATAAAATTCTTTGCCCCCAATATCCTCTAAGAACATCTGATGCCATTGAACTAACTGAAACCGGAAGCATCAATCCCCAAAAAGCAGGTGAAAGGTAGATTGTATTGAATGAATTTACCGGCACCATTATCCCCTGAGGCAATGCAACTTTTGGAGCAAATTCATCAAACATAATATTGAAAGCTTCTAAGCTCGATTTTCTAGTGAAATAAAACACAGAATCAACATCAGGCAATCCATTTGACACCCCTTGCTGAATAAACTGCCTACCACTTAAAACCTCAGTGTAAAATTCTTCATGCCCAATTTTGCCAACATTTTCCAAAGGCAGACCTCTAGGCCAAACCGACCTCTGCCCAAAATGAACATAAGGATTCACCACAGTTACGTTGGGATTATCATGACGATACTGCAATACCATCTCCTGTCTGGCACCCTCCCCAACCAACTCTAAATCAAAATACTTGCCTAAATCATCTCCCACCACCTCAGCACGATCATCTGTATCAAAAATCTTTCTGGCACCATGCTGGATTGCAAACAAGTATCCGACCGTTTTCCTCACATAAGAATCATATGTCAGAAAGCCAAGTACTCTAAACCCCAACCTGGCTTGCTGCTCCAGAGACAAGAATATTGCACCCTTTAGCAACCAATCATCTGGAGTCTTTGAATTCCCAACAGCTAGCAGCTGCCACCCCTTAATCTTCACCAATTTCCTGATTGAATCCGACGGATAATCAGACACCGATACCACTATCCACTTCTCAGATCTGAAATTTGCATATGGAGAAAAACTATCCAATTTTGAAGGGATGCTTCTCCAGTTAACATGAGGAAAGTTAAGAGCTTTATCTACGGATGTGGCTGTTGATTGTGACTGAAGGTACAGGAACCCAGCAGTGAAACTGGAGTTGTAAAAAAGAATGACAGCCGCTGATGAGGCTACGAAGCAAGTGATAATGATCTTGCATAAATTATCGGACACCCAAGTGGAAAAGTTGAGCGATTTGGGATCAGATAAGCGTTGGGGATGATTGCAAGTGATTTGCGGCTCCGCAGATTTGATGGTGGTGGTGCTTCGGTCCTGAACCAGCATCCTCCCTGCTTATTTCAGAATGGGCAGCAACTCCTCGTTGAGATGGTTAATCTCCTCCGTTTCCTCATTTGCCATTGCTGCATGCTTAGTGGTAAATGGTACTGTGAGACGACGGGATGGGGGAGTTCACTTTAGAGCAATTCAAATGGGAGTTTGCAAAATGTTATTTGTCAAACTTTAACATTATTTTGGCACCCCTAAACAATATTTTTATTAGTACCAAAATAATATGATATTTTAATAATTGAATATTTTTTTTATTAAAGTTTTTTTTTCAACTTATGAGAGATATCCGTTGAGATGCACAGTAGCCATAACTATTATTTTGAATTCTCTCTTTTCTATCTCCAAGATTTCTAAATATGACACCCCAAGATTTTGGATGACATTTTATCATCTCCGATACCAACTCGAAGTAAGATTTTTTATTATTTGGGTGTCATTTTAGTGATTATAGAGATGGCACCCCTTATAGCAACTTCCTTTGGAATTGCTCTTAGACGTAAGGATCAAACAATTTGAATCCCAAAAAAAATTCTTTGAACATATATCTTATTAACTTGAAAATAATATCTCATATATAGTATAACCTATATAGACTAATATTGTTGGGACTAGGAGTTTCATATTAGTTTAGAGAGGTTATTAGTTTATAAATGTATGACAACCTAGCACGATTATGAGACTAAATTATTTGTGTGGACAAGACTCCATGTGTGACATTATTTTTAAGTTAATAAGATAAATATTTCAAGAGAATAGTTTAGAGAGGTTATTAGTTTATAATTGTAAGCTTACCTATCTAGACTATATGCCCACCATATCGATGAATGCATTTTATGTTTCTTTTCCAACTCTTATTTTAGGTATTAATCATACACTTGCAACAAATACTCTATATGTGATGCCTCACCTCCAATCTTTATTACATCTTATTGATTTCAGTTGTCAACTTCCTACAACCATCCAATTGTTATAGCCATATATTCCACTCGAAATTTCATAATTAATAATTATATAATATCTCATAAAGGTTCACCGCAAATAACTATGATAAACAAAATCTACATATCCCTCTTCCAATACAAAAAAGATCACTCAAGGGATACATATAAGGGGCTTGTGAATTGGTTGGACAACAAGCACTAGATTAAGGTTAGCATGCGACAATTTCCACAACACTGAAGTGTTCAATAGAGCTCCTTGTAAAACCTTATGATTGAAACCTTGACAACAACCATCAAAGGACTATGAAATCCCTAGCCATAGAGTCTACACTAAATTGATTGGTTTTGTGCCAATCAGGAGTGGGCCAACTTGAATGGTGAGCTTATTCATGAGAGTGCGATAATAATCCTGAATCACTTATACCCTGGCCATGAGTAGTTCAAATTCTCTTATGGATGGCTCAAGGCATTCAAGGGGCACCATGAGAATTCATTCATATTTTTTATTCGAAGAAAGTGACTCTATTTTAGTTGTTTGTGCCAATGAGGATGATAGTGATAAACTACAATTTTGGGTCATTGGCAAGTACAAGAATCCTTGATGTTTCAAAGAAAATATATATGGATTTACTTAGCTACCAATGTCAAAACAACTCATTAGCATGGATGACACGAATAATCTTTCTGGAGTGGATACGAGTAGACCTTCATGTTTCTGGCCCCCAAGTTCTGCTCATCCTTAATAACTTTAGTGGTCATGTTTTGTTTGATTAACTTCCGAACAAAGTTCAACTTTTGAACACCATAATCATCTATCTTCTTCCTCTAGACAAGACATCAAAGATCCAACATCTCTAATCCTAAGAAAAATAACATTCTCTAAGCCATTTGGTGGGTCATCCCTACCTAAAGGTTCAATATGAAGCAAACACTGGTCATAAACTACTTTTTGAACTATCATATTAACTTCGCCACATTGATTACCATAATCCAATGAACATCTACAAAATGTTGAATCATCTTGATGAACAACTTACTTTCTACATGAAAAATTTGAAAAACATCATAAATGACCATTAATTTGTAAATATAATGCCATCACTAGAAGAAAAAAAAACCTACAAAATGAAGTTGCTATTAAAATTAAATAGTTCCAAGATAAAACAAATAGGAAAACATTTGTTCATCAACCCAACAAAAAAAAGAACAAAAAACGTGATTGATGAATACATACCTCATCGTTTACCTGGCTATACTAGTGAATCCAATCTAACCAACTTGTTGCTAACTTGGAGATTAATCTGGTTTTAAAGATATCTACTAATACTAAAGCCATAAAAATGGTTTTATATACCCAATACATCAATGGTGAGACGTCCAAAATTTAAATTTCAAAAATTTTTAGAGAAATCATCATTGATCAATGAAATTATTGGTCCATTTATTAAAATTAGTTCCTTGTCTAATTCATGTCAAGGGCATCCAATTGAACATGTAAAAATGTATTTTTTTTAATATAAAGATAATAAATTTTTTGGATTAAACATTTGGAAATATAGATCATACATAGTGCACAAAGCTCCTGCTTCAGTGTAGAGTCTAGGAAAGATTAAGATCTCAACAATCTTTATTTCAAAATTTAAAAGAGATTATGTCTAATGAGTCTCAAACCAGTGACTAGCATCCTTTAATAAAAGTATTTGACATTATATCAAGACATGACCTCTAGTGTGTGCATACAATATGATGAATTCATTTATAATAAACAATCTTGTTGGAATAATTGCGCTTCCACGGGTAATGAAATTAAGAAACAGAAAACAACAGAAACACAGAAACAAGCAATATATATATATATATATATATCTCAATCCAATAGCATCCACGACAGAATCAAAAACGAGAATTCAACACAAGAAATAACGTGGTTCGCTAGTTGCTCAGTACGACTAGCTACCTCCACCAGAAAACGCTTATGCATTACAGATTAAAACCAAAATAGAACAACTTACAGTATGCAGCACGCAGCAGTCACGAAATCGCCAGAGAGAAAGGAGAGGGATGATGAACAGTTCAACCAGGTCAAAAACAACCACCCGAAAAATAAAATACAAATCGTTTTATATAAAAAATAAACATCAGGTTCATTTAACCGAAGCGGGTCGGATCATAGAACGGGTCAGGCTCTGCTCCAAAAATTTCGGGTCATGGAACCGGATCATGGATCATTTAACCGAAGCGGGACCTCCGTTATTGTGCTACTGCTGCATCCCCGGGCTTTTAATATTTCCTTTCCTGCACTTACATGAAAATATTAAAAACAGATTATTAAGTAAAAATAAATTACATATACAGCAAATCTTGATGTTATTCTCACCCTATATATTTTTAACTTATAAGTTATTATAAGATTTGATATGTTAGTATTTGAGTAATCACACATGTATCAAAATATTAAACACCTAATATAGATATAAATGAATAAATCTTAAATATTATTATTTCAAGTAAATTAATTCATAACGATAAGATAATAGTAATATAATGTCTATATATAACAAGTGCAATACAACTTAATAAAAAATAATTGGTGAGAATAAAAAAATCATAATCTACAAAATCAACAAATTCATAATCTTTATCATTAACAATATTATATTCACTTCATCTAAAAGATCATACTCAAAAATGTAATTGTCAATCAAATAAATAAAAGCAAAAATCCTAGAACTAAAAATAGTCCTTCCAACAATAATCATATTGCACGATCATGTGGTAACTTTATTATGAAAGCAGAGATCCTCTACTTAGACACCCTGAGCACGACATGATTCAGTCACTAGGCATGGTCCAGAACTAGGTTGCATGGCACCACTGTGTATTTTGACCTCACATACCAATATGTGTGCATATGCACCTTCTATATTGCTCAGGCGCACCACCATGCGTGCATCTACCTTGATCATGCTGACCATCACATGCACCTTTACCTTGCTTAGGCTTGCCACTGCACACACCTATACCTTACTTAGGAAACCCACCACATGCTCCATTACTTTGCTCATGCTCAACATCGCACATGTTTGATCATGCACAAATAAATGTGCACTTCTAGAAAGTACATGCATGCAATGTGTTGATACTATGCATGCTATTCTATACTTTGGGTTTGTAAACCTCACCTACAAAAACCTAGGGTCTAATTGATCCTTAGGATTGGCTCTGATACCATTTTACAAATTAATATTTAAAATAAAAATACAATAATAATTACATGATATCAAGGATATAATAGATAAATATTATTGAGATAACTCACAAATCAGATGCTTACATCAAACGTATAAAAATAATACAAAAACAAAACATAATACAAGTGAAAAATACAACATATGTGTTATGTTATTCTTTTTTTAATAAATAAAAAACACATTTTTCTCTCTTCCTCTCCTCACTCTTTATACCCATTTCTCCCCAAAACCCCAACAAATATCAACATGGTGTTAGGGGTCAACAAAGTGATGTGGGTTTTACGACATATGCAGAATGATAACACGCTTGATAGTTCACCATGTAAAAGTTCTTGTGGCAAAGCGAGCTAGTATTTGGCACTTACCACAACACCATCATTATGTGGTGGTATAGTTTTTAATATTTTGCATAATTATTATGTGGTGGTGTAAATAGTGTGGTGTGGACTTGAATGTTAGTATCAATGGTGTTCTAGCAGCTTTGTTGTTGTTTCTATTGTGATTCATGTGGTGGTGGTGTTACAGTGATTTTGGTGTGTTGTGATGTGTCATGGTGGTATAAGTTATAGTATTGTGGTGGGCAGGGGTTGTGCCTTTGTGTGTCATGGTTTGTCGTGTTGATGAAAACATTGTGCAGTGTGTTGTGGTAATGTCATGGTGTCATGGTAGTGTCATGGTGGTACATGAATGTAATGGTGGTGTATACACACACATTTTGTAAATTTTTGTTGTATTATTTGTTGAGAAAATGGTCATAATGAGCACGTGACTAGTAGGGATAATCCAATGAAAATTAAAAATAGACATTTATTCATTGTTTGTTACTTCAGATTTTAGGTCTTGGGTCAAGAACATGTAAGATATTTGTTAAATAAGCCATTGGGGATCAAATCAGATGACTGCCAATGAGAGATGCATAGTAACTAGTTTATTTCTGGTAGTCAAATAATTTTAGCATGAATTGTATATGTGATTATTGTCACACGTGAAAGAAGGTTTATTGCTCACCAAAGTCATTGTACTCTTCTAATATGTTTCACATATATGATAATATTATTAATCTATTAGCATATAGTTTGACAAATCAAGATAAAGTAATTCACCATTAGGCTTGGACACAAATGTGCAAGAGGATTAATTGGGTGATAGATATAATAGTAGAATTGACTATGATGAAGAAATTAAGTGACTAGATTTGTAGTATTTGATACTTACATTCATTGGGGAGTTATACATCATTTTGCGGACATATATTCTTAGTGCAATAACACTTAAAATTTCCTAGAAATTCATCAGAGGATTATTAAGACATAGAGGTGTCAAACATATGAGGCAACTAGAGACTAGCCCATAGCACAAGATGGGTAGGAGCCATACATTAACTATGTCTAGGGTAACCCATGGCATGGCTCATACTGTGCTGAGCTTGAAAATTTGGCAATATACTTTTACAAATAAAATATTTTGAAAGAAAATGGTGTGGACTTCAAGTACATGTTTGTGCTAAAATTAAATAATATGCATGGGAAGCCCACATGCCCATGTTTTGAACTTTTTATATATTTTACTAAAAGGCATGGTGAAGTGCATACACTCATTTTATAAAAAAAAAATGTTTGACATGTTTGAAATTGGAGGTTTTGCCCATCATCATTATTATCAAATTAATATTTTAATATGACATCTAAAAATATATATTTTTTGATTTTTTTACAAATCTCAGACATTAGATTTCTTTCCAATGGTATGAACAAAAAACCAATGACTATTGGGTTTTCGCATAAAAAAAATTAAAAAATTAAAAAATTATAAAATTATAAAATTATAAATTTAAAAAATTAAAAAATTAAAAAATTAAAAAATTAAAAAATTAAAAAATTTAAAAAATTTAAAAAATTTAAAAAATTTAAAAAATTAAAAAAATTAAAAAACTTAAAAAACTTAAAAAATTAAAAAACTTAGAAAAATTTAAAAAAGTAACAAAAGTAACAAAATTAAAAAAAAGTAACAAAATTAAAAAAAGTAAAAAAATTTAAAAAAAATTAAAAAATTTAAAAAAAATTAAAAAATTTAAAAAAATTTAAAAAATTTAAAAAAATTTAAAAAAATTTAAAAAAATTTAAAAAAATTTAAAAAAATTTAAAAAAATTTAAAAAATTTAAAAAATTTTAAAAATTTTAAAAATTTTAAAAAATTTATAAAATTTAAAAAATATAAAATATTAAAATATAAAAAATATAAAAAATATAAAAAATATAAAAAATATAAAAAATATAAAAAATATAAAAAATATAAAAACATTTATATTTTTATTATAAAAATATTTGATAAATAATTAATTAATATTTAGAATTTTTATTTTCAAACTATATCACTATAATCTATTTTCTCTCTAATTCTTAGTTCTCTTAAATTCTCAAGATGACAATACTTTTAACTTGTTTTAATTTTAATTTAATATTATATAATAACATAATTATGTAATTTTATATTGATGGACATGCTTTAAGGTTACTAACTTGAAGGCTTCTCAACTTTGGATTAGCAACTGAATTTTTACAAGATAAATGATTTCTTTTTTTCACCGTTATTTTTTTCTTATATAATTTTTGGATTAAAAAAAGTTCTCTCCCTCTTAAAACTCTCTAAGGTTTAAAAAATAAAAAAAAATTATTATTAGGAAAATAATATAAATATTGATTCAAATAAATATTGATTCAAATAAATATTGATTCATATGTTGACCTTAACCCTCACACATAAATAATCTAAAGTAAAAAATACATATATTTAGTATGAATCAACTTTAAAATTATATAAAAAAAATTCTAGGATAGTTGAAAAAAATTCACCATAATATATATACTATAAAAAATATATATACTTATAAGAATAATGGTGAAATTGGACACCTTTTGAAACATGCAAAATAATGTACAACAAACTCAACTAAATAGTTAAGTTATTAAATTTGGATCAACTTTGGGTTCATTGACCCACATTATTTATCACCAGAAGTTTGTAAGGGAATACATGACTAGGTTCATTACACATGGGTCTTTCTCTTAAATTTATAATAAAATTTTAGACTAGTTTATTATATGTAAAGATACTTTTTTCCCATCCTATCATAGTATCATTAGGAATGATGTAATAAAAAATAAAAAAAAAATAGTAATTAATGACCTTTGCAAAAAAAAAAAAAAGAGTAGCATTGGTGATACCTTACTAGTTTATTACTAGCATGAGTCTTCTACTTAAGTTTTCAAAAAATCCTAAACTAGTTCATTGCATACAAAAATTTTTTAGCTTTCCTATTATAGTATCTCTATAAAGACTTGTGGGAATGATGTAATAAAAAATATATAAAATAGAAAAATAATTAATCATTAACAAACTTAACAAATAAAATAGAGTGATCTTGGTGATGTACGACAATTGAACTAATCATGATAAAAATGCATTGACATGCATCATTGCATATTATATGATTCTCCATCCTCATAATGACCATGCCTTATGTGAGTGTTTACCAAATGTCTTTAGGGAACATAAGATACAAAATAAAATATATAATATAATATTTGATAATACTTCAAATAAATATTCTCATAAGAACCATTAGAGATGTTCCATTAACTGAGATTTTCCATGTTAGGAAAGTGTGTCATACAGTAAACTTAATAATATAAGTCAATTTAAAAAAATTCTACATCATTAAATCAAATATAAATAATATTAAAATATATCTGAACACCCTAACAAACCATAAGACTTTTACAATGACAACAAATATGTAAATGTCTGTACACATTAACATGACTATATTATACTTAAGTGTATATACAATATTGTTAGTATCTTTTACTAATATGGAGAATATATATATTTTGCTATCATGGCTCATGAAATGAAAATGAATTATTTATAATGGTAGTCATCCATTTTATCTCTTGATTGATTCACTTCTTGTATAGATCATAGATTTTTTTGTCCTTGTACATTTCCCATCCCAAACCCAAACCATAATATTCCTTAGCCCATACATGGATCTTTGGGCTTCAAGGTCGGAGCAAGTAAGACCATGTCTCGATAGCATGATAAGTGATCTTGAAAGTATCTTAAGAACATATTTTTCATGCCTAGGGATCAAACTCTTGTTCCCATGGTTAGAGCAATCCATCATGTTTTGCTAATCGAATTACCATGTCATTTGTCTATGAATTATATGGTTAAGGTAAAATGAAAAAATAACTATCAAATTCATATTAACTTGCATGAGCAATTAGATAACCTCTTTAAGAATTATGAAAATGAATTAGGTAATTTTAGGGAGTCTCCAAGTATGAAGATCAATATTGTATACAGAGGCAATTATATTTTTATTTTATTAGCAAGGCAAAAATGATAAGGAGATCCATCAAAAAGAAGTGAGTTGTTGAGATACTTGAACATTTATTATTACTTAATCTTGCCTCTTAATAATATGATAATTAATATATTTAGTTGATAGAAATCATATGAATCCACCTTTATCGTGTTATCTAAAATGACATGTGATATACTAATCTCTCTGATGTCTAGCATAGCATTGGAGAATATTTTTTCTATGGAAGAGAATGTGACTTCAAATAATATCTTACACTACATCTAGATATTATTGAAACTCTGACATACATAAAAGATTAGGAGCTATGAAAATATTAAGATTTCAAGTTGTGACAATCTGAACAAGATAGAGTAATAGTATGTTATTAGTGCTACACCGACATGCATTCATTTTACAATATTTTTTATTAATATTCATACACATTATATTAATGTTTGTCCTTGTCTTGCTAAATATAATGCATGTTGAAATTGACTCGACATGATCTGACATGCTTCAATTGTGCATTCGAGTCATCGTGTCATGCTTGAGCTACATTCCTTGCCATCGTACTAGCATGACATTGCCCGATGGGATGGATGGTGTCATGCTGATCTGGCATGACCAATTTCACACCTTTATCCATACATCAACAATTATGCCCAAAACAACCTAACTACTACAATGACTTCTTTACACAATGATAATGAAAGAGCTGAGAGAGGTACTCATAAAGAAAAGAAGTCAATAATGATTTCCTATTTTTGTGGGAGATAAGGCACACTCTTAAGTGGTGTCAAATTATATGTTTTGACCTACAAACATTATTTCATAATTCAAAATTGTATAAATAAACTACCGGATCCACTAAAGATGGATCTTCCATGCATACCCTATTAGTATTTTTATTCTTACTTATGATGTGTATTTCATTTTTTTTTATTAGGAGCCACTAGCTCCAATCAAAACATCTCTACTTGTACTATTTTCTCTTCACATCGCCTCACTTTGGACTAAGATTATAGATTCAAAGAAATGTCACATGTGATTATATGATTTTTTCTTTTTTTTATGAAGCCTAGAGCATTTGATATTAATGTGATGAAAGATATCATTACACAAATTAGGGAACATGTGTTAATGTCAATATTTGATCTTTTATTTTAATATTTATTCTTTTGATACCCAATTTTTATTAGAATTTATTTTTAATTATTTGTTTTACTGAATAATTGAATTGTAATGTATTTTCTTCTACTATTTTTGTGCAGGGTCATCAGACCCACCAGACCCAACAAATAAATTCCAGGAGGATTGATCATTTGACCTAATTAAGTTTTACCATAATTATACTTATTTTTCTCCATTATCAAAAGACCTTCTAGGTGGTTGCCTACCAATTATCAACTCAATGTACACTCTTAGCTTAGAACATCCACCTTACATTAATTGAATTATGTCAGTTAGAATGAAAATTCAATTTAATTGTGATTTTAAAATATTGAGAAATGATATACATAAAATTTTATTAAAGAATAAAAAGTCAATTTATATAAAAAAATATATATGTTTTCAAGTATGCTTCTCATTAATTTTTTTATTTTTTAGAAAATAATAACATGATTCACCAAACATCAAGTGTTGATACTTCGACATAGAATAAAATAACTAAAAAAATTATCATTTAGTTGAAATGACTATGATACTTCTACTATATAAGAGTATTCTAAATATTTTTGTAAAAAAATAATTCTGACCATTAACTTCATGATCATCTAGGTATCATTTTCTTTCCTTCCAATTTTGAAATGACTAAAAAAATAACTAAATTAACTATAAAAATTATCATTTAGTTGAAATAACATATATATTTTTTTAAAAAAAAATATTTTTTTAAAAAAATATATATGTTTATCAGTACACTTCTCATATCACGTATTAATTTTGATATCCAAAAGAGCCATTTTTTCATTTTTTACTAAATATTTTTGCATGTATATATATTATTCAAAATCTTTCTAATAGAGAGAAGATGGCCTCTTATAACATTAGGTGCACCTTAATTAAGTACTCTAATACTTAAAAGTGGAACATGTGTTACACATCATATATCAAGATAATTTTTATGAGTATTAATATGATATAATTAGAGAACAAATTATTTTACAAACTTTAGCAAAGAAGATACACATTTATATCCCGTCGTGATAAAATTATTCTCTAGTCCAGTTGTTACTCCTCACAATGCAATAACTAACCACCTTCTACACTTGAATACCACTAACACAACTAATCTTAAGAAGAGTGGTGAGACATCTCTCGATGCCTCATTACATCATAGTTTTTATTGGGCACCTAGTAGTGTGAATCAGGAAGAAGAGCCTAAAGCAAGCATATGATAGGGAATGAGTTATGAGTCTCCCCATGATGGAACAAATGCTGAGAAACTTGATGATCATATCATAAAAGTATATACTAGATGGACATGTTCATAGATAATCTAGCTCTAAGAATCAACTTAGATCTTTCAATTGTGGTAGAAAAAATAAATGTTATTTCTACTCAACACCCGTTATTATAAATATTTACTTACTCCCATTTTAGTACCACATATTGTAGTTTTTATTCTCTCTTGATATCTATAATATTCCATATACTCTTTTTGAGATACCTAATCATTCATGATGACAAAATGTTATATTTGATGAATTAATTATATTCATTTTTCATCATACATAAGATTTAATTCTAAAGCCTCCAAGTAAACTTGTAGTAGGATTTTAGTGGACACATGATCAAGGTTAAATTTAAATAAAAGATTGACCAGCTTAATGGTAGATTGATGGCCATGAAATTACATAGACTTATGGTATTAATTATTAGAATATTTTTTTTGTGGACAAGATGATCAGATTGTTACTTTATGTTATTATTCCTCACAAGTGAATTATATATCAGTAGAATGCGAGAAATATATTCTTCTTCATTATAATCTTGAGAATGTGGTATTTTTTATAACATTTATTATGTTTTACTATTCCAAATATAATAGAAATGATTGAAAGAGATAATGTATGCCTTAATAATGTTAGCCTTAATTAAACAAGTTCTCTTAAGCATGGTGCTTAGACTATTGAAGTTTCTTTGGTCAAAAACAATATCTTATGACTTAATTCAACAAGTTCTCTTAAGTACTTATTATTGTTAGCCTTAGGATATGTGTGTCAAATTATTTTCACTTCTACCAACATGAATGAAGCATAAAATATGTGATATTAATAGTATGCATTTATGACATTCTAATTAATAAATATGTTCAATTGGGCAAATCTCAGTTGACGATATTCTTACCAAAAAAAATTCAAAGAATTTGTGATGTCATAGGTAATTTCTAGATATTGTGATTATCTATTCAAAATGTGTAATTTTTCTTTTTCAAAGTATGTATGCCTTAAATATTTTAACTTCACTAAATATAATGAAATGTCCACAAGTCTACTCACCACTTTATCTAAGTGTAAACTTGTCCATAGATACTAGTATTTCAATTTAGTATTCCAAATATAAGAGAAATGTATAAAAACTTAAACTATTCAATAGTTACCAGATATAGATATTACATATATTATTAGTATAATTAAAAAATTTCCAAATTCTCTCAAAAAAATTTATAAAGACACATTTCTTTGAATTCTCAGATTTGTGAAAAGAGAACATCAAATTTCATTCATAGACCATGTGCACAACTGGATAGAGATATGCTCAGATTCTAGTTGTACTTTTCTTAGTGATAATATTCTTTTCTAGAAAAGTAACTAGCAAATCATTGTGTCTAAATCAAGTGTAGAGGCAAAGCATAGAACCATAATATGAATTATTTATGAGTTTAAGTAGATCAATCATTTATTGGAGTTGTGCCTATGAGTTTAGAGATCAATGATAATTTAAGTGATAACCAAGAAAATCAATACAAAGAGATGCTTAATTTATGTTAAACAAAGAACTTTAAGAAAAAGCTTGAAGCACTACAACTATTTTTTTCTCTCATACAAGCTGAGTGTTTATGACATGCACACACAATTTTAAAGATGGATGTTGAGGATCAAATATATTTCTATCTTATTTAATTTTATTTTTCCTTGTTTTATTTGTATTAGAGTGCCCAGCATATGGATTGACACACCTTTGTTATATATATGTTGTGTTACCTTTCTTTTTAATTAATGAAAAAATATAATTTATTTTTCTTTCTTTTCTATTCTCTCTCTTTGTGCCTCATTCTTCCCTATCCTTACAACCATCAATACATCTAAAAAAATAAAAAACCACTAAGATTATCATTGTGAGTGCTTAGGAATTCTTCGATGTTGAAAAAGTCAATGATATCACATCAAAAAATGCAAGATATTAGTTTTGTAAAATAATTTTGCAAAAAAGTTATAGTTAATATATTGAAAAATGAACCCAATACAAACAATACTAAAATTCAATAATATTAGTTTAGTAAGTAATTTTTCCTATGACTAAATAACTTTTAAATAAATAGATTTTACTAATTTAATTATTACTTTAGGAAGAGTAATTATAAATAAATATATTCAATGATCATTTTGTCTCTATTTTAAAAATATTAAAGAAAAATAACTAAAAAAATATATTATCATATTATCATAAAAATACACTAATTTAATCCATTTTTTAGCTCAAACATTTTTTTTTTTGTGGAATTAACATTTAATATTTGGGCTATTAGATCATGTCAAAATATGTTAATATAATTTCATATTATTTAGATCCTCAACAAATTTATAAAAAAATAAATGATTTTTAACTTTTTGATTATAGTCAACCTACTTGAAATAGTAAATCACATTTTGAGTAGTTAAAATGAATTTTAAAATTAACAATTATATTATATCGCATAATTGATAATGCATCTATATATATAAATACTATGACTCTATTAGAAGATTATTTATCTTTATATCATAACTGTCAATTTGTATTACATCAATATTGTGTATGTCATATCCATCAACTTCATGATTAAGATTGGTATGACATTTCTAATAACTTATATAAAGAATATTCATAATAATCTAATTTAGTTAAATAGCTATGTTGCGAAAAATTAGATCGATGACTCAACTGGAAAAGTTATCAGTTCATAATTCATTAGTTGGGCCAACAAGTTCATAATACATTATCGGTTCATAATTCATAATCTTCGATATTATAAAATACATGATGATATATATATAATATTTATGTTTTTTATATTTAATTTATCATATAAATGATATACAAAAATTATTTAGAATATTATAATGATAATTATATATTTTAGTTATAAATTAAATAATATATAAAATAAAATAATTAACATTAATTAATTTAATAATTTTTAGTGAGAATATAGTTTAAAATATTAATATGCATGAAAAATGAAAGACACTAGGTAGCCTGCATATTTAGGGAACCAACCAAGATAATATATATTGCAATATATATATATATCATTTTTAGAGAAAAATGTAGAGGTGTAAAAAATAATTAAATAAAATATATAAATAATCACTATTATTGACTAATTTATTATAAAAACAATGATAACACTTTTAAAAACTTTTTAAGATGAAATTATTTTATTAATTATTATTCACTACATTATAATACTTCATTCTCTATAAGAAAATCACAGCTCTGCAATGAAATTTTCAATTGCAAATCCGTTGCAAACCCATAAAAATTTATTGTAGCAATGGATTTGCAATAAAACTTACAGAAAACCATATTGCAATTTTGTACCATTTGGCATTCGGTTGCAAAAGACCAACGGATTTGCAATGGAATATTTACTTTGCTAGGTTGAAATGGATTTCACTCCATTGTAAGGCAGTTGCAAATTCACAACAATCAAAATAAGCTAAAGTTATTGCAATTTCATTGCAAAGTTGCAACATATTAGCAACTATTTATTGGAAATTTTCATTGTAACTCCATTGCATAGACCAACGTATTTGCAATGAAATATTTTTTTTGCTAGGTTGCAATAAATTTCACATCCATTGCAAGGTAGTTGCAAATTCACAACAATCAAAATAAGCAAAATTTGGTGTCATTCCATTACAAAGTTACAACACATTAGCAATCGTTTATTGGAATTTTTCATTGTAATTCAGTTGCACCAATGCAACAAAGTTGTAACCACTATGAATCATTGCAAAGTATGTTATTGCAATTCTGTTGCAACATTGCAATAGCTTTGCAACCACTATGACTTGTTGCAAAATCGCTACAATTTCATTATAAATGCCACTACAATTTTGTTGCAAATGCCATTGCAATATTGCAACAAATTTACAAAAACTATGAATTGTTGCAAAATATGTTGTTGCATTTCCATTACAAATTTCATTGCAATGTTGCAACGAATTTGCAACCACTATGAGTTGTTGCAAAATATGTCATTGCTTTTTTATATAAATTCTAGACATTCATTTTTTCTAAACATTACTTAGCTACAATATAATTTTTATTGCAATATCCATTACAATTATTTTTTCAATTTTCAATAATTTTTGTTATATTTGTAAATTTCCAAAATTCCATGTAGCAACTTCAAAATTTTTTGTATCATTCAAAATTTCCTATACCATAATTCAAAAAATGCAACACCAAAAAAATATTTGATAGCTAATTGTTTATAGTTTCATGTGTCATATTCAACCATAATTTAAATTTATAATTTTCTTGTTCAATAGTTTAAAAATTAAATTGTCTAACCATCATGACTATGATTAGTAGAAGGTACATTTGACTGTGGTGCATTGGCTGGTGGAATAGGTAGACCCCCAATAAGCTATGAAATCTATGCATGAAAATCTATAGTAAGACTTTACATAGTCTTTAAATACTCCCTCTGTTGCTGCATCATTTGCTCACACATCACACTCATCTCTTTTTCCAAGACTCAATTTGACTATGTTCTTGCGCCATTTTTTGGGATTCTTGAACTAGTTGACTAGTTGAAAGCATATTGATATAACATGATGCTTTCTGAGATCATAGGCACAAATATCCAATCGATCCAAGCCATATATTTAGTTGTTCTTGACTCCTCCAACCTCATCTAGATAGATTTGAGTTGCATCGATTGATTGAGATAAAGATGCATCCTCACTTACAACTATAGTCTCAGCCTCCTACCTTGCAACTACACAATCTTGAAATTAATAAACATTAGTAATATATTTTTTTATAGACAAAAAGTACAAGAAAATTGAGTAAAAAAGTTGCACTTATATAAATCTCTTGAGACTTTCGATCAACAAATAGATTATCTACATTCCTCTTATGTTTCTGTTCTATGAGCTCATGTGGAAGAGGTGGATTCTTTAATTTGGTTTCCTAAAATTGAAAAGTATCATATATTAAAACAAGTAGTTAAATAAAATAAAATAAAATCCAAATTTCATAATGAAGTTGGAGACAATGGAACAACAAATAGTGAGGTTCAAAACTTACTAACTATGCAGGGCAATGGTATTCCACCAAACTCACTCGCTTTGCTTAATTGGGTGATATTTTGTTTCTTTATAACTTGTTTGATACAAATCCCTATCCTAAAGCCACACCCAGGAATGTACTACTTTCATTTTCTTAGGGTAAAAGGTTGATTCAATGATCAAACAAAGCATTTGATTTTCAAGTTTTCCATTTATTACATATTTAGCTATTAAAAGTGAGAATATTTATGTCTAATTGAATTTCATAGTCCTAAATTGCATATTTTCAAATAGCATTTATAAGCATGCTTTTAAGTTTGACCAAATAAACTCGAGCCCCTTATAAAACAGACTCGCTCTAGCTCTTTTCCTACTAATTATTCAATTTTCTCTTCTCCAAAACATGGCCAAATGTGGAGGAGTGCACAGGTTCATCAACTTGGACTATATCCAATGATTAAGAGTGTAATGCCCCATCCTGAGAGGGTGTATGGTATGTGTAACCATAGGGTTGCATATGCGCACCAAGGGTTTCCTTAATTATTTTAGTGCCACAACAGATTTTTTTGAAAGTTGTTTTTAAGGATGAATTATAAACTTTTCAAATAATTGTGACACTTTTGCAATTAAGGAACATGGAGGGGTGAACATTCAAATTATGAAATTTCAAAAGGATAATAATAATAATAAATTGCTATAATAGTTCAGGAAAGCCTAAAAATTCTTATGATCTCGAATGATAGAATGGACTGCGCAAGTAAGACATAAATTTATTAAATGGAAAAAAAAGGCCAAAAGGTATATACGATGCATACAACCAAACACCAAAGAAAACAAAGAGCCTCTATGAATTATTAATAGAAAACCCTCATCATGGACTTAACCAATCCACAAAATGAACGATAGAAAAAGGACCCTTTAACCAGAAAACTAAAGTCCAAGCTCAAAGATTATACAAAAAGTTCAGCTTACTTCTAAGAACAAAAGTCTCATTGTTCTCTAAAGATCTGCTATTCCATATAATATCTCTTTCTGTATCTAATATATTCATATTTAGGACTTCTATTGCTAGATCATTCCAAGAACTTTTATTTATTATTTCATTACATGTACTAGCAAAATGTTTAGATTTTTCCACAAATAAAATAGGTAAGATTATTTCTATATTTTCTTTCTAGGTTAAATATCCTAACATGCTTACTTTTATCTAAATGTGAGATTTTTCCTTCTCTAGATCTTCTAATATGAAATCTTATCTTCACTATATGTTTAGGTTTAAGCTTTTGTTGGAAGAGGTGGATGCTTTAACTTGGTCACCTAAATTTGAAAAATATCATATATTAAATTAAGTAGTTACATAAAAATAAAATAAAATCCAAATTTGTATCAATATATGTACCAAGCATTTAACATGATTCCTATGAGATAAGGAACCATTGGTATGATGCGAAGGTCCTACTCCCTCACCTCCAGTCTCACTCATCCTATTCATAAATCCTTGGGCAGACCTTTTCTGAATTTTTGGTGACTTCTAATAGTGTTTCCAAGCTTCCCAAATACTCTCTAAGATAAAGCTCATTCATTAGCTATGATCCTTCCATCAACTAACATCATTGTAGTAACGTCGTGAAGTCTTATTATGCCATGCAACCTTAACTAGAGCATATAGTGAAAAATCCCAATGATAATGTTTCAGCAATTGAAATAATGTCAAAAAATAAAAATCCATAAAATAAAACAAATAGCTTTATTATATATGATATGTATAACTTTTTAATGTTGTCAGTTTCTTGAATTTATTCACATTCCAATTCCACTTTATCCACATTATTAAAAAAACAAGACCAACATTCCACAACATTTGTTATTGATCAATATATAGAAAAATAAAATAAAATAAATCTACGGCCAAATTTTTACTTGAAACTCTTGCCAATAGAAATCTTTGATATCATGATCCACAATTTTCTAATTATAACCCATCACTTGTAAACACTCCTTTAAGATGTTAGTGATAACTCAACATTTTTTCTGTGATGTGTATCCTATAAGTAAACACACAAAGTTAATAAATTCAATCATTCAAATTCATGTTGTCAACATAAAAAAAATTCAAATGATATAGTTTAAAAAAAAGTACTCTCCATTAGTAAGTGTAATGAAAGGACAAGAGACAGAACTAATGGGTACTAGTGATGATGAACTCTATAATGATGCTACCTATGGTATAAAATCTTGTACAGGTCGTGGTGAAGATGATGATGCATGATCACCTAGTGTCTGCAAGGTAGGGCTAGTAGTATCATGAATTTGCACCTGGTGCAGATGTAGGTGTGATAAGTGATCTCTTTAATGATTGAAAATCTACTAGGGCACTATGAAAGGAAACCACATTTTTACCACATCTTCTACCCCTGATCCAAGATCTTCATTATGCTCTTCAACCCATATCTACATGAGAATAAGAAAATAATAAAATATATATTAACTGATGTTGAAATGATTATATGACAATCAAATTACCAACCAAATGTTCATCACTATTTAAATCATTTCATTTTTCATCGTCATCTTTAATATATTTTTCTTCTTCTACTTCTTTTTCTTCATCGTATTCTTCTTCTTATTCATCATCATGAGGAAGTATTTTAGTTACATTGATATCTAATATTTAACCTATTGAAGCAAAATAGTATCATTTTCCTTT
Organism: Sapria himalayana; assembly: GCA_029783825.1. Lineage (NCBI taxonomy): Eukaryota > Viridiplantae > Streptophyta > Magnoliopsida > Malpighiales > Rafflesiaceae > Sapria > Sapria himalayana. The sequence goes on along the minus strand of JAREIK010002323.1, from coordinate 1,469,293 downwards.
GGTAAACTAAATTTGCCCACATTGTTTGTTTCCTCTTGGAATGAATTTTGTGGGGTAATTTATGGCTCTGCTGGCATCTCAAAGAATCATCTAGCCTTGATTTTACAAACAACCCACTAAGACCTAGTATCACGTTTTGAGCTTAGAATTTATGCAATAATACACCAATTGTGCTTGTATTGCTAAAACAAATGGTTCATCTTATACATATTTTCTTGTATGATTTACATCCACTAATTTGTATTGCTTGTAGATCCTCATCCTGATATTTAGTGTAATGTCAAACTACTCACACTTAAATAAATTATCCTCTTAATGGGCCATCCTAGGTACTATAATTCTAAGACTTCTTGCAATTGACCGTAGTAGTCAGTTTCATCAATTGTGTAATTAGTACCTTTAATGCACACTCCACCATTATTTGAAAATCTAGAAGTACCCCATTGGAGTGAGTGGAAATGAAAACCATTCACATTATATCCATTTTAACATTTAACTATTTGAAGCAGTCCATCTGCTAGTTCTTTAAGATATATGTTTTTAACATTATCATGTGTTTGCTAATAAGAGCGTGTTAAAATATATTTTACCATAAACTAACTAAAACAATAAAGAACTTATATAAATCTTGAACTATGCTGGAAAAAATCATCAAGTTTAGCAATAATATTCACACCATCAATGTATGGCTCATTTTTCCATAACTTATTAATGAATATTATGTTAATAAAATACTAATTAGTCGAATTAGAAATTTGCACCATTAGTTCAATAGTTGAGTTAAGATGCATACTCAATATAAGATTTAACTTCAATTCAGTTTAGTAAGACATATTGAGGTGTGACATTTCTCTCTTATTCACTTATCATTTATATTGTATGTCTTCCAACAGGTCGACCAGGATAGGTGAATATTGATAAGTTCCCATCAAAATCATTTTCATCTCTAGTATGGGACTCAACTATATGAGGCATCTTTCAATGTCTTGTATGAAGCATTGAATCAAAATAATGATCACAAAAAGCTGAAGCTTTTTCAACTAACTATGCATTTCATATGGATCCTTCCTCTTTGGCCTTATTTCATACCTTGTGTTTTAACTTCCACAAATACCAGCAATCCAATCAATAAGTTTATAAATATCAATATCATATAATGAATTATTGATAGTTGTAGTTGTAGAATATTAATTTTTATACCTTTCAAATGGATACATCCATCTATATTGAACTGGTCATGCTACCCTTGCTTCATATGCCAAGTATATTGGCAAATACTCCATTGAGTCAAAAAAAACTTGGAGAAAATATCTGTTATAGTTGACAAATAATAATTGGTATTTCTGATTCCAATCTTATCATAGCTTATTGTTTTAAGCACAATTGATGTAAGATCCTTAAAAAAATAAGCTAAGTTATGTTAATGGTTTCCACATGGCTAATGATAACATTTCTCAAAATGCAATTGGTATCAACCTTTGCATAAATACATGACTATCATGACTTTTCATTTCAAAAAGTTTATGTTTCTTCATGTTTACACAAATGGCTATATTTGAAGCATATCCATCTAGAAATCATAGATTCTAAACCCAAATACACAACTGATTTCAGCTATTTTTGTCTAATGTATAGCAAGACTTTGGAAACTTACCATCAACAACATGTAATTTTGGCGACGACATATTTCCATTATGTCTATTCTAGACTTAGCATTGTTTTTTGTTTCCCATCAACATTAATCATTGTGTTAAAGAAAATTTCAAACCTATTTTTCTTTATATGCATTACATCTAAATTATGTCATATGAGATTCATGCTCGAATATAGTAAATCCAAAAAAATTGACTTTTTTTAATCCAGTTAATTTACTAATAGGAACATTAGAATCATTTTTTCCCAATATAAGCGACTTTTTAAAGCTTAATGCATCAAATTCCCTTAGCAACTCAACACTAGAGTGAATTTTTGGAGGTGGATCTATTACCATTCAATTCTTTCTAAAAGCATATCTATCTCTTCTAAATGGATGATATAGTGGAAGGAACTTATGATGATTATCAAATTGAGTTTGTTTCCTTCCATTGTGTAGGGTAGAAGCATCTGATTCATCCATACAATACAAACATGCTGGTCTATAATATGTACTCCAACCGAAGAACATTGAGTAAACTGGAAAGTTACTAATTGCCCATAAGAGAGCTACCCGTAGAATAAAATTTTGCTTTCTAGAAATGTCATTAGTTTCAACTCCAAATTTTCACAATTCTTGTAACTCAGAGTTCAAAGGTTGTAAATACACATCTAACTTATCCTTCGAATTTTTAGAGCCTAGGACAATAACTATTAAAAACATGTTTTGTTCCTTAGTACACAATATTGGGGGCAGATTATATGGAGTGAGAATGATAGCCATGAAGTATACTAACTCCCATATTACCCAAATGTTTGAAATTCATCAGTACATATGTCTAATATGATATTATGACTTTCAGCTACAAATAAGGGATGCATAGCATTAAAATGTTTCCATTTAGAAGAATCAAAACAATGACCCATCTTACCATCTTCTACAAAATGAGCATCATGTCATCTCATACTTTTAGTAGTAACTTTTGAAGCATATAAGCATTGAGGTCTTGGTGTTAGTGGAAAGTAATACATTTTCTTATATGTCAAAAGCTTTTGTCTATTAATAGTTTGTGGTCGATATCTAGCATAGTCACAAAAATTACTTTAAGTTAATTTTGAGTCATCACCCCAATAAATCATATAGGCATTCAGACAAGTATGAATTTTATTGACTGTCAAGCCAATTCCCTTGACAAGCTTCTTAGTTTCAAAGAAATTATTGGTCATAAAATAATCATCTGGTAACAACTCCTTCATAAATTGACATAAAGCATCATAGCACCGTTCAGACAAATGATGCTCTGGCTTGATGTTAAACATTCGAGCAATGGTAGATAATTGTGAGTGCATTTGACAATCTGGCCATACTTCTTGGTTTGTAGCATTAAGCATGTCATAAAAGATTTGTGTGGTTGGGTTTGGAGATTCCTCGAACATATTAGCATTAAACTGTGGACCAACTACATCATAAACCATTTGCACAAATGTCGTCGATGATCCAATATTATTTGTAATTGCATGATGATGAGATACATTCACATTATGTAATGCCTCATCCCCATATATAGATGTTTCTATCTCACCATCCAAGTACCACACATGATAATTAGGAACAAAACCATATTTATGAAGATGGAACCCTATCTCGTTAACCTCAACAAAATTCTTATTCTGGTACTTCTTCTTATTACATGGACATCTAATGTGATTAGCATCACTATCTTTTGGTCAACTGAGTACAATTTGAGCAAATTCTTCTACTCCCAATATAAATGATTGGTCAAGCAATCCATTTGTTAGCCTTAAATAAATGCATTCTCTGTTGGAACTCATTTTACATGCCCTAGTATGTAACATAAATTAGTTAGTTGATTGAAAATCAATGAAATTAGGAAAATACTAAACATCATCTCTCTTTAAGGTCATGCTAGTGTGATTGGCCGGCATTGCATGACCCTACAATTCAAGATCCAACCCAAAAATGTTATTATAATGAATAAATATCACTTATCAAGAATGATTTGTTAAATTTTGAACTATTAATATTTTTCCAAACGAATTTCACCTACAACTAAAGTTTCATTACTATTAAGTTTTTTGTTTATATATTAATCTTATACATTCATATTTCATTACTTACATTAATTTTTTTAGTAAACAAAAAAAAGGCCAATAGCCCCACCTGAAAGCTATTATCACCTTTCATAAATCAAGATTTATGGGTAAAAGAATAAATTAAATACTTTATACAAAAAAGATAGTCAAAGATGTTATAACTACTAAGAGCATACTTTGCTACATAACCAAAGTCCAATAACTTATTTAACTTACCCTTTTGAACTAGTCGCACTTTAAGAAAAAAAATAAGTGGAGGCTTGGGAAAGTATGTCTTAGCTCCCAAGAATCCCTATTGCCTAGAAAGTATTTCATTATATTAGAAATATATATATATATATATATATGTGTGTGTGTGTGTGTGTGTGTGTGTGTAATTGAATAAAGTTATAAACAACATTGAAAGGCTTAAGTCCAAAACAAAAGGCATTAAAAAAAAGAGTTACCAAACAAATAAATTTGTAGTAATTTTGAAAAGTATTGTCTTTCTAAAACTTGAAAGTTTTTATCTCTCAAAGTATTAGAAATAATAAAAACAATTTCTATTCTTGTTTTTCTTTCATTTTTTTTGTTAAAACATGTGAAGCTTGAGTACTATTATTCCATGAACTAGAAAAGATCAAACGTTTACCATACAGTAAAATTCAATTCAATCTAAATGCTTTAATTTCTTATCAATATTCACAATCTCAGAGGGCATTCATTGATTTAAATTTTTTTTAACAATGTCTCAAAGTTATGTTGCTCAACTTGGTTGCAATGCCCCCTAATTTGGACAAAGCTTCATATTATATTCATACATCTCTTTCTGGGTAGGGACATATCTATATGAAAGAGTAGAATTGCTTATCCAAATAAAGCCTATTTATATTTAAACTAATTTGGAAAAGTAGACTTATAGTTGTGTATATAGATATTATATACCTTTTTCCTTGTATGATACCTAAAATAAGCCTAACAAACTTGTAAGTATACATTAACATATTATTTGATAGAAAAAGAGAGCCCATAAAATATGTTTAACATGTGCAATTAGACTTTCTTTCAAATATTTAGATACACGAACAACATGCTTTAAGGAGTCTACATTATTCTCCCAAATAAGATAAATTATAAAAAATTCCAAGAAAAAGGAAGACCACTTAAGGGGATTCAAATATTTTCAATGATAATAACAATAATATAGTGTGAACAATAAAACTAAAAATACCTAGAAATCAGAATTCAAAAAAAAAAAAAGAATCAAACTCCATCTTTAATCCTCATCTTTAAAATCAACAAAAATTCAAAAAATAAAAAAAACATGGACCTTACCAAACCTAGATGAAGAATGAATTGTTTCTCTTTTCCCTTTTTTTACTTCTTTTATGATCGAATCGGCATGAGATTGAGAGAAATAAAGAAATAAAAAAGCTCAAAATCTAGTGAGAGGGGGAAGAAAATCACAAGATAGAGAAAGAGGGACGCAACTAGATTGTGGGTATAAAGAAGAAGAAAAGCATAAAAGACAGGAAGAAAAGCATAATAGAGGGGAAGAAATGTATAAGAGAGGGGGAAAAGCATAAGAGAGAGAAAGAGGGCCAGTTTCCATGAAGTTAGATACTGGGGCCCACATTCTTTTAGGGTTTTTGAAATGAATGATCATGATCAAATTGGATATTGAATGGTCATGATTTACTTAGTATCTCAAGTTTAAGTTCTTATTTTTTAGGGAAAATTGCATTTTGGTGCTCTCCCCAAAAAATATTTGAAAAAAATAACCCAAGTTACTATATTTATAAAAAATGCACCAACCTCTTAACAAATTAAAATATAGTACACTCAATTACATTAATCTTACTTTACTTTTAACAATTAAAACTCATTCTCACCCTCTCTCCTTGCCCCCTCCCCTCACTGCCTTTCCTCGCCCCTTGCACTCTCTCCTTGCCCTCTTTCTTCACCCCTCGCCCCTCGCCCTCTCCCTCTTTCCTCACTCTCTCCATCGAAATCTAGGAGCTTATGGTGCTCAATAGTGAGCTCCAAGAGTTACTGAACCTTGACCACAAGCTCTAGTATCTCGACCACAAGCTCCAGGATCTCAACCACGAGCTCTAGGATCTTGACCATGAGCTCCAAGAGCTCAACTAGGATTTCCAAGAACTCGACCATGAGCTCCAAGAGCTCGACCATGAGCTCTAAGAACTTGTGGTGTTGGATGAAGATATCAAGTGTTGGATGAAAAGCTAGTTGAGCTATTGGTCGAGCTCCAAGAGCTCGACCATGAGCTTTAGGAACTTGTGGTGCTGGACTAAGAGCTCATAGTGTTGGACAAAAAACTAGTTGAGCTTTTGGTCGAGCTCCAGTAGCTCCTGGAGTTCGACGATGAGCTCTTAGAACTCAAGGATGAGATCCACGAGCTCCATGAGCTCGATGATGAGCTACTAGAGCTTGCCGTCAAGCACCATGAGCTCTAGAAGCTCATGTTCAAGCTCCAGAAGCTCGTGGTCGAGCTCTAAATGCTCCTAGAACTCAAATATGAGCTTCTAGAGATCATGGAGCTCATGGTCGAGCTCCAATAGCTCCAAAAGCTAAATGATGAGCTGCTGGAGCTTTTTATCAAGCACCACAAGCTCTAAAAGCCTGACGATGAGCTCCAAGAGCTCAACAATGACCTTAAGGAGCTCATGGTGCTAGATGTATAAGTGTCAAATAGGGTGAGCCAGCCTGTCACCTTTTTTTCAGGCCCAATCAGGCTTGCGTGCCATGCCTAACATGACATGGTTCATTGGATGATAGGCCTTGCATGACCCTCAGCCTGAAATCAGCTTGGATTCGGGCTAGTTTGGGATGGCTAGGGTCGAGTTGAGCCTATCTAGGTTAAGATAAAATTAGGGTTGTGATGTCGCGCCACCATGCCGTTGATTACCATCACCCATTGGGTGTGTCAAGCCGTCGCCTATCGGGCATCATCATGTCGTCCACTTTTGGGCATCACTACATATGCTGTAGTGCGTCGCTTGATGTGACGTTGCCCGTGCCATGCCCACATGCTAGGCACTCAGATCATGCATGACACGGCACATGATCCGAAGAGCCTCGGCATGACATGGCACAAATAGGGCTTATGGTCTACCCGGCATGAGCCCGAACATGCTATAGTGCCATGCAGTGCCGGCCAGGCTTGCCTGAACCATGTCGGGCTTCGGGTTGAACCCAGGCTACCCGACCCATTTGACACATTTAGCTAGATGATAAGCTTGTGTAGCTCATGGTGCTTGACGATGAGCTCCAGTAGCTTTTCGTAGAGCTCCGGAAGCTGATGGAGCTTGACCACAAGCTCCTAGAGCTCATGGTGTTGGATGACGAGCACATGGAGCTCGTGGTGCTCGATGACGAGCTCTTGTACCTCTTCGTCGATCTACAAGAGACGACAGAGCTCGACCACAAGCTCCTAGAGCTTGTGGTGTTGGACGAAGAGCTCATGGTCAAGCTCCAAGAGCTTCTGGAACTTGAAGTGTTCAACGATGAGCTTCTGCAGCTCATCGTCAAGCTCCTAGAGCTAGTGGTGCTAGACAAAGAGCTCATGGTCAAGCTCCACGGGCTTTTGGAACTCGTAGTGCTCGATAATGAGCTCTAATAGCTCATCATCGAGCTTGAGGAACTTGATGATGAGCTATATGAGCTTTTGGTCATGGACGAAGAGCTACAGAAGATTATGAAGCTTGTGGTGCTAAATGATGAGCTTCAACAACTCTTTGTCGAGTTCTATGAGCTACTAGAGCTCGACCACAAGCTTTTGGAGCTCATGGTGCTGGATGACGAGCTTGTGGAGCTCATGGTTGAGCTTAGTAGCTTTTAGAGCTCGACGATGGACTCCAAAAGCTTCTGGAACTCATGGTGCTCAGCAATGATCTCTAGTAGCGCATAGTCGAGCTCTAGGAGCTAGATAATGACCTCTAGGACCTCGTGGTGCTAGACAACGAGCTCATGGAGCTTGTGGTTGAGCTCTAGTATCTTCTAGAGCTCGGCGACAAGCTCTAAAAGCTTCTGGAGATCGTGGTGCTTGACAACATGCTCCAAGAGCTCATTGTCGAGCTCCAGGAGCTGCTGGAGCACGACCATGAGCTCCATGAGTTCTAGGAGCTCGTCTTCAAGTTCCATGAGCTCTAGGAGCTCTTCGTCGAGTTCTAGGAGTTTTTCGTCGAGTTCTAGGAGTTTTTCATCGAGTTCTAGGAGTTCGTGGAGCCCATCCCAGAGTTAGTTCTAGGAGCTACTTGTCACACCCTCATTCAAAGACTAAGTCCGTGAGATACTGGAGCTCGATCATGAGCTCTCAGAGCTTCTAAAGCTCGTAGTGCTCAACGACATGCTTGAGGAGCTTGATGGAGTGGGCGAGGATAAAGGACGAGGGGTGAGGAGAGGGTGAGTTTTAATTGTTAAGGGTAAATAAGGATTAATGTAATTGAATGCACCAAATTTTAATTTGTTCATAGTTTGGTACACTTTTTTATAAATATAAAAACTTGGGATCATTTTCAAATATATTTTGGGGAGTGCACCAAAACGCAATTCCACCTATTAAAAATGTTAATTAAATGTTTATTTTCTTTATTAAAATAAGTCTTAGTCACTTCAATTTATGAGACTTAATAAGTAAATTAGATTTATATAAAATAATTTGAAAAGTGAAATGGCAACTTAGTGAGAGTGAAGCCTATATTAGAAATTTTAATTTTCATGGATACCAATTTTTTTGGGTGCTAGAGGGCACAAAATCCAAAAATAAAATGGTTACTCTCATGTAGCAAATTTTAGTCGTTGCATAAATCAATTATATGCAGCAGTTGTAGGTACACCGCTGCATCAAAAACTTTATGTAGTAGTTTATGCAACAGTTACCTAGGTAATGGAACAAAATTTAGATTTTTTGTGCAACAATTTTAAATCGCTCTAAAACCACTGTTATACAAGGCCTAGTGCAATGGTTTATTAACCGTTGCTTGGGAACCACTACATATGAATTGACATTTAGTGTCAAATGAAAATAGAATTACTATTTTTTTCTAATGGTTTTATTTATTATATATTTGGTAAAAAATCATTTTAATATTTTAAAGTGTGATTATGATTATTAAAATAAATATGATTACAAAATTAAATTTAATATTTTTATTTAATATTCAGCATTAAATGATACATAATTTATTTGTAATTCTATGCTTTTAATATATATATATATATATATATATATTAATTTTTAAATTATGTGATTATGTTAATTTTTGTGATATTTTTAAAAGCTCTTTAAAAAATATTGAATTTCTTAATTTTAGGTTTGGCTGAAAAAAGCTTGTGTTTATATAAGTTCAAGCTTTTCAACTATTGGATCGGAATATTCTGACATCTAGGTTGCACTCCAAAAAATAATAATAATCCAGATCTAATGTTAAAAAACTCAAGCTTTAATAAACTGAGACATATATGATATGATATGATCTTATAAAATGAGATATGATATGATCTTATAATTGCTGACACTCATTATATAGAGTGAAAGGTAAAAGTTGAGACATATATGAAAGACTTGAATTTAATATGTTGAGATCTGATCTAGAGGGTCAATTGAGTTACTTCAAGCATCTGTGTGACTAGTTGAGATGCGTGCATGCTAGCTTGGATGCCCCTACATGTTCACATATGGCATACCCTCAGCAAAGAAAAATATCTAACATATTGGTCAGTTATATAATGTTTATAATTTATGTTATTTAATAATTTGCATTTATTTATTTATTTATTTATTATTATTATTATTATTATTATTATTGCTATTTAATGATTGAATGTATTTGATGGGGAAAGAATCATGATAGGTCATGCTCCTTTATTTAGAATTTTATTCTTCTTATTTATTCTAAATGAGTATAATACTTTACTTCACTTAAGATTCATGAAAAGTTTAAAATAAATATATGATAGTTGAATAATAATTTTTATGAAATTCTCTTTAACATTTCATGACATGCCCAATTTTTTTTAAGCAAATTAATTTTTTTTAAATATTATATTTATAACTAAATAGATAATATAAATTAATTATTTTTTAAGAATGAAATAATAGAGATATATTATTTATGACATTCCATTAATTAGAAATATATATATTTGCAAAATTTCAACAAATGTAGTTTTTTGCTAATCCATTACAATTTTGCAACGATAAAATCTATTGCAATGCCATCTACATGGATGGTGACAAAGGTTCCCTTCATATTTTACAATGGAAATGAATCTGTTGCAAATTTCTATTGCAATTCCATTGCAAGGTAGTTGTGATTTAGTTGCAATTTACTTATCACATTTGTATTTCAATTTCGTTGCAAAAATGTTATTGTTTTGTAATAGATTTGTCCGTTGCAAAATTTACATTACAAATTTTCCATTGCAAAAAAGATTTTTCTAGTAGTGATTTAACTTTTTCTCAATTAATATTTATTACTTATTTATTTGTGACACATTAGGGGCATCAAGTGGGCGGGGGTGGCTTGGGTATGGCAAGATTAAATTCAGCCATACCTAATCCTTAGTCATGCCGGCTCATGGCATGGGTCATGCTATGCCAGGTCAAGGCTTCACATGCCTTGTGGCGTGCATGGAATGCCAAAACAAACAATGCAATGGGACATTTTTTAAAATGCAGCCATTAAGATTCAACAATTCGGGCACCCCAACAAGGAAAGCGATGGGCACAACCCATCGCTGTCATGTCGAGCATAATAAAAAAAATAAAAATAAAAATAAAAAATAGTTAATATTTTGAGATGTAAGATTGTATCCAATTGTTCAATGGAAGAAATTTGAAAGATGTCAAATTTATATCCTAAGTATTATTAAAAAAAATATTTATAATACAAAATATTATTCATTAATAAAAAAAATTATATCGATAACATATTGATATATTTTATCTTTCATAGTTAAAGCTATAAACTTTTATCATATCCCCTCTTTACTTTAAAATTGAATTTGTGGAATTTTATGGTAATTTTTTTAAATAATTTGTAATTTTAAATATTATGAAGCACGAGTATTATTTTGGTGATGAGCATTGAATAAAAGTAAAAAAACAAAGTGAAACATCCAAAGTGTGTATGTTTCACCCATAAAGTTAAGATACACATTGTAATTTTGTTAATTTTTTTAATAATTGTTAGATTAATAAATAAAATAATTAGTAACAAATTAAAAAATACCCTTTGCTTCTCTTATTTCTAGTCTAGTGTCTTAAATTTTAAAAATAACAAATAATGAATATATTAAGATTTAATTAGACATAGATATAATAATAATGACAATAAAAAATTTTAAGTCCGAAACTAGGTTCTCTCTCATGATCCTAACCTATTTACCAAAAAAACCTAAAACTAATCAAACTTCAATAGTTGAACATATTTTAACATTGTTAAAAATAAAAATACTAGAGTGTGTGGATGAAGATCCACATAGTATAAATATTATAAATAAATAAATACACACACACACACACACACACACACACACATATATGAGTTCTGATGATACTAGTCACCTTAAGAGATATGCCAATTAATGTACTAAAAAAAAATTATATATTCGATTTGAGGTAAATCTAACTTAGCATCAAGATCTTTAAAGTTAGATAAACTTCAAGTTAATTGATCCTCTTCATTTATCATAATGAATTTTGGAGGAAAGATATATTTATATTCATTACTAGCACGAGTCTTCCGATTATATTTTTGGAGGATCCTAAAATAATTAATATAATAAAAACCAATTTCTAGTCTAATTACCATATAATTCTTACATCTATTGATAAGGATGATATAATAAAATATTTTAAATCAGAAAATTATTAGTAATTAATAAACTTAGGAAACTTAGTAGAGAAGTATCCTTGACATCCGATATTCAGACTAATTATGGTCAAATTTCATTCACATACCTCACCACACACTATATTGATTCTAAGTAAAAACTTTAAAAATATTTTGGATATCATGCAATCATATAACTTCATGATGACTTTGCCATATATGAGTATCTGATAAGTATCTTTAGGTAAAATAATATACAAAATAATACTTTTAGTATCACATTCAATAATATTTCAAATAATAATGTTGCTATTAACATATTTGTTAGAACTATTAGAGATGGCCACTTATGTTATAATTTTCATATTAGCTATATGAAAATATAGTTATCCTAATAGTGCAAGAAGGAATTAAAGTTTTTTTACACATTAGAAAATATAATAAATTTACTAAAATACTTTAGGACATCTAGTAGATAACAAAAATTCTACACTCAATATTTTTTAGTGGGCCTAAAAATTTCAAATAGCTTTTAAACACTATTGTAATTATACTCACCTAATATTAGAATCATGTGTTAACTACCAACATATGATATGTGACTATGATACTAATACGAGTGATTAATTTATTATTGATAATTCACATTGAGAGACTAATTTTATTTTTGAAATTCCTTAAGATTTTTTATGACATGATGAATATGTTATTATCTGTATACATTCACACCATTTGTATTGTACTTATGTCCATATGTATCATTAATACTATATTTAGTAAATATAGAGGGCACCCTGACTTTAGTTCACCATTGGTTAGTAAAACTACCCATACAATCCATGTGAGATTAATATATGGACTTACATTCACTTTACTATTTGTATGTCCTATATACTTGCATAATTCCATTGGAAGAAATCAATCATTCAACATAATTTTAGAATTGTGTTATAAATAATAATTTTTGGCAAAGTTGCAACATTGGCATCAAGTTCATGACTCATCGTATATAGTTTTTTTTTGAAATGTTGAGAGTAAGAATATTGAAATATAAATCTCTCCTGAATTCCATGCTAAAGTGAAGCCTTATGTCGTGGGTATGATTTTTTTTTAATGATTAATAAGTTATATGCCCAAGACTTTATTCTCTAGAATTTGAACATTTAAAAAACTTTGAGGAATCAGATCTCCATATTTTTTATGTATTTTATCTTTTTATCCTTATTTTTAAATTAATTTATTGAAATACTAAATAGCTTGTTTATATTTTATTTTTTAATCTTTTGATATTTATTATTATTTTTATTAATAATTATGTTATCTAATTTTTTTTTATTAAGTTTTCAATTAGAATTGGTATAGCATAAGATGATGCATGCAAATGAAGTGTCATCACGATTAGTCTGGATGCTAGATGTCACGGATACCACTTTATTATGTGTCACACATTCATTAATTACTAATTATTTTTCTAATTTATCATATCTTATTATCTTATTCCAACTAGTGAACCTAGGAATTATATAATAACTAGACTAGAATATGTCCATATGGTAATAAATTAAAGATGTCAATGAACTTGAAGTTGATCCAGCTTTAAAAATCACACTGATAGCTGGGTTTGCATAGGATGCAATGCATCATGTTTTTTGATGTATTAATTAGCATGTCTCTTAAGGTAGTTAGTGTCACTAGCACTCCTATATATATATATATTTCTATAAAATTTACATTGTGTAAAGCTTCTTCAACATCCCTAATTTTTTTTTATTTTTAATAATGTTAAAATATGTCCATATGATTGAAGTTTACCTAATTTTAAACTTTTTTGACAAATAGATAGAGATCGTGGGAGAGAACCTAGTTTTGACTTCGAATCTTTCAGTCATATTGTCATTATCATTTATATCTGGGTCTAATTTATTTTTATTAAATTCACTATTTGTTATTTTTAAAATTTATGACACTAGACTACAAATAGAAGAAGTAAAAAGTATTTTTTAATTTGTTACTATTTTAACAAATTAAAAAAATTAATTCTAATATAATTGTAATGTGTAACTTAACTTTATATATATAGTAGACATAGGTGGTGTTTTATTTTTTTTTACTTAATACTGAATAGAACTTTTTTTCTATTTAATGTTGAATGATACTTAATAGTATTAAGTATTAAGTTGTTTGTTTTTTTTAATATTTCATCTCTAATAAGGATTAAGTTATTTGTTTTTTACATACTAAAAATTAACATCATAACAGCTTAATATTTTAAAAAATTTTAACTACATATTTTCAAATATCACATTTGATGTCAATATTTAATCTCATTTCATAACCATTATAAAAGCTAAAATCACCAACATTAATTAAATTTAAAATATTTTAATTCAAATGCATATTCATATATATTTAAAGAAAAAAATGAAAATTTAAGTACAAATTTTAAAATATCTAAAGCCATAAAATTTGATACTAATATTTAACATCACATTTCACACCATGAATAAAAAGCTAAAATGACAAACATTTGATATTAGTATTTGATATCTCATTTTATACAATGATAAGTTAAAACGACAAGTTAATTGAACAATTAAAATATTTCATTTGCAATATGATCTTGAAATTGTAGCATGAACTCTTGATCGGCAGCTGTAAAAAAGTTATTTATAGTTGAGCATTAATTTCGTTTGTCACTATCACTTTCCAATTGCTCTCTATTATCATATTTAGAAAATAATTATCTGCAACTAAGACTCGTTGAAGAAAATTGTGAATGGAGAAATATGTCATGACTATTTTTATTTGTGTAACATATGAATATGGTGCCATTTTCTTCAATATTGGAAAGCCTTAACAACACCAAATGCACGTTCAATGACATTTATAAATATTGTATGACATAAGTTGAATATCGTTTCTCTTCATACAGCTTTACCACCACTACGAAAATCACTTAACCAATAATATAAATTATTATATAATGTCATAAAATCTCTAGTATGTGTATATGTCGCATCCACTAAATAATAATTTTCTGAAAAAAGAATTTAGTATATAATCATGTTATTAAATAAAAATAACAATAAATAATTAAAGCAAGAATATTTACCTGACGGGAAGGGGGGGCATGGGAACATTATGTTGTGGGTTACGAATAGTTTCTATCAAGACTCTTGAACCATGAGATGTTCCTTCCCATCCAACAATTACATACGTAAAGTTCATATCAAAATCACAAATTGTCATAACATTTTGAAAACATTTTCCTCTCCCATGACCGTGAAATGGTACTTGTTGTTTAATGGGAATGCATGCATAAATAAGAGTTCCATCAATTGCACCAATAGCACCCTACAAAAAATAATTTTTACCAATATAGATGTTTATTTTTATATTAGAATAATAAAAATATGATGAAAATAATTACTCATAAAAAGTATTATACCTTTAAAATTTGCCTTAACCAATGATTATAGATAAGATTTGATATCATTGAATGATGGAGGAGTAATCATTTCCTTTGAGAAGCTCACCATGGCCACTAAAATCTCATGGGAAGTATTTATGAATTGTTTGGCCTGAGTGTTGAAATCTATTCTTTAATAATCAGTTTTAAAGATTATGTATAGTCATTAGAAATATAGCCATTTTCTCTTCAACAACTCAAATGTTTGTTGTCAACAAGCCATTCTTTTTTCTCTAAACATGTGACATAGAGAAATAAATCCATACTTTTTTATTTGCATTAGTTCATAACATATACTAGATGGGCCATTTAAAACTTCTTTAATGAAAAGTGAGCCTGTGGATGATGATGTGGAAACTCGTTCTTTATCAATGGAGGAGTTTCTTAATAAATGAACCAATAAACACAACAAATCATTTTTTTAAACTCTTGTCACTTTTGACTTTCTATCTTCATCTTCACTTGATGATAGACTTGAACTATCTGATTGAAGTGAATAATTCTTCATACGAACATCTATTTAACAAACGATAAATTTTATAAAATAAAATCACAATAAAATTGTTATAACAATGTTTAATGAATATTATCACTACATTATGGTGTCATCACATCACACCCATTTCACATATATAAATAAATATTACCATGAACTTTCTTGCAGATATGTGGATAACAAGTCTTATAATTAGAAAAATTAAAATGTAGAAACTATCCAAAAATAACTCAATCAAAGTACCATGGTACAATCATCGATGCAAAATATGGAAAATGTATCACACAATTCCTAAAAAGTAAATTAAAAGTTAGTTTTTCAAGCTTTAAAGCCATCCTATTCACTCTTGGCCACTTTCCATTTCAACCCACACCACTCTATACTATTTCTCGTTGCAAAATGTATTAATTTCAACATAATACAAAGGATCCTCATAAGTTGAGTTTCTTCAAAATATTTGTGCATTTTTTCATTGAGGGTCCTTCAAAATTGTCTAAAGCATTCATTATTTTATTTATTTTATCTTGAGTTTGCTCTTTTTTTTCCTTCTTCTGTTTCTTCTTTGAACATTGTACTTCTTCACTAGTATATCTTGACAAATTATCATCCTCTAAACTAATTGGAGTTTCACTAGGCATAGAGATGTAGAATGTGTTGATAATTCCTAAGGCCAAAAACATTTCTGCTACTAAAATTCATTGAATTACTAACCAATTTTTTGGTCGCTAATTTCATATTTTTTAGTCGGTAAACCAAATAGCGACCATTTACCAACCAATATTATTGGTTGTAATTTTGCTCGTCGGTAAATTTTTTACTGACAAAAAATCAATCGGTCGGTAATTTACCACATATTTACTGATCCTCTGCCGAAAAATATATGGTGATTATATTCTGACAATTTTTCGACCAAATAAATAAGATCGGTACATGGTTTCTAAATGGTCGGTAATTAACGACCAATTACAGATCATTCACCGACAAATATTACCGACTAAATTTCGACTATTTTCTGACCAAAAGCACATGGTCGTATTATGGTCTCAAAATAGTTGGTAATTACTGACCATTTTGAGACCAATTACCGACAACTAATACTCGATGATATTCCGACCATTTTACGACCAAAACATTAGGTCGGTAAATGGTCTCCAAATTGTCGGTAATTACCGACAATTTACAGATCATTTACCATCAAAAAATTTCCGACTATATTATAATCATTTTTTGACCAAAAGCATTTGGACGGTAGATGGTCCACAAAATGGTCGGTAATAACCCAAAAAAATAGCAACAAAAAACCTACCAAAATCTTTTAAAATTATTATTCAGTAATTGATCTCCAAAGGAATTACCGACCAATTGGTGACCTTTTACTGACCATTGATATTAAAAAATTTTGGTTGATTTTGGTCATAATTCGGTCAGTAATTACCGACCAATTTTTTTTTTGCAATTTTTCTGCAGTAACGGTAGAAACTAGAAGAGATAACACAAAAAAAACATTCAATTTACTTCTTGTTTTGATGCAACTGCTGCAAAAATATTTACAGATAAAACAACAAAATAAAAATCCAATTAACTCCAGCAAACAACTATATATACTGCATATATATAATTAAAAAACATCAAGATAAAATAACAAAATAAAATCCAAAATCAAAGTTTACGGCATTGAAAAAAAATATGTGTAATACCCTCAATCATCCAATATAGTTTCATAATTATTATGCTGCGATGTTTCTAGTCCACATGGTGAGATGTCGAATACGAGGGTAGAGCTATCTACTGTTGCTAGTCCTAATGCAGTTGTTGCAGGTGCTGCTGTAGGTGATGGAGTAGATGATGTAGCTGGAGCATTATGCCGAACAATCAGAGGTATATCATCAGGGTTGAACTATAGTCCTTCTTGAAACTTCTTTATAAGCCAATCAAAATGCATACGTGGCTCATCCCTATCATCCTCATAGTCGATCATGCGTTGCTTGGTATTGGCCAATTGAAACTATATCGAATTTGCATCGTATCCTAAAAATCTTCCATCTTCGAGAACAAATTCAAAACTGGTCTTGAAAATTCAGCTTCATAATCTGGTCATCTATGTGAGTAGAATGATGATGTCGATGAACCGATGCCATAAATGGGCATCTTCTCCTTGCCATCAATAGCCGCATACCAAATCTAATTCATATCTACTAGTGGAGCTGATGAATGAGAACTACCTGTTGTACCATCACATGAACCTGAAGTAGACTGGGAATATGCTTAAGTCGCAGTAGCTAACATTTCCTCATATCTCACCTAATAAAAATGTACGAAAACTATTTCAATTTATATTCAAACAAAAAAAAATTAATATTTTATTAAAACTTACATTTGCTGCACGAGATCTCTAATCAACGAAAGTCTTATCATCATGATCCTTCGTGTGCGTGTATCTGAATAAGCGATGAGCACTGTGCTTCTTACCCTCCTTGCATGTCTATAATTACACACAATACATAAGTTAATTATATTGAAAAAAAGTTTCTTATGAGAAATGAAATTTAGGCATAATTGAACACAATTCACAAAGTAATTAGCATAAAAAGTATAAATTAGAAATAATACCAATGCTTGTTCATGCTTACGCATAGAGTGAGATCCACAAGTTTGTGTAGACATGCCACTACCCTTTCCAGGCTGCTCTGAACGAGGATTTCCGCTCTATTTATCACACCTCTTCCTATAAATCCGAATCTTTCCATCTGCTAAACCACTCCTCGAAAACATGATCCGGGTCACTCGAATCTTTTTCTTTCTTTTTTAGCTATTTATCTTTGATCTCGTACATAGTGTCTTTATGCCGACTAACTGCATGTTTGTAGAACACACTTTTAACCGACTCCTTTGGCTTAGTCCACCTGTAAACTTTCTGAAATTATAAATAAATAATTTTTAAACAACAAACAAAAGAATAAATAAAAGATGTAAAAATTTTTAGGTAGTAATATTTACCTTAAATTCTCTCCAAATCATCAATTGGTCTTTATGTGTGAGTGACTTCCAATTATGTCCATTAGGTTTAAATGACTTTTTGAATATTGTCCTCAAAACCCTAGAAATGGAACCAAATAGCTCTAACTTCGTCCTCTAACAAAAAAATTATTAGCAAGTAAGAAATAAATTAATAAATTGATAAATAATTTGTTAAGTTTTATATCTTACGGATTATCAATTGTCAGAATAAAATGAGCAATAGGGAGAGTCTTGTCTGTAGGGTGCTCTGAGGAAGACTCTCCAATATATCCATCCTATCCCTCCTCTCCCTCCCATGTCTCTTGATCATTCATCAAAATCTTAGGATCATTATTTGGATTAGTTAGCTGCTACTACTGCTATGGTACATTCACAACATTCCCTATCTGTTGTAGCTTCTCATCCACCCATGAACCTCTACCAGTTTCAGGCATACCCGAGATCATGCTGCATATACCATAACTCATATGACCTTGCAATGTGCTGCCTCTACCTCATCCACGTGCCATACCTGTAAAAAATACATAAGGCAATGAAAATAAACAAAAATGATTAACAATTAAAATAATATAAAACTCACTATCTACTCATTCTCATCAGAATCATCCAAATCAAGTTAGTCTTCTTTTTTAGATATAAATAATATCATTTTCAAACTCCTCTTCTTCACTCATTTCTTCCTCATAATCGATTAAATTTTCATTAGCATCTATATCCCCAGTTGTATCCATCTCAGAAGATGCGACTAAAAGGACGTATTCGTCCCCCAACACAGCTCTGATTATAACATCATTGTCATCATTTTGAAAAGCTGATTCTATGAAATTAGTACTTAGTGATGTGGGGATGTCAATTTGAGCCCTTACTTTTATCTTGCACACAGCTTTCCAATCCTTTCTAGGACCAGTCTGACCTAGATATTCACAATAATAGACTTGTGCTGCTTGTACTGCTAAGACAAAAGGTTAATACTCGTCGAATCATTTTTTATCGTGCACATCGACAAATTTATATCGAGGATGGACAACAATACCAAAATGTGGTGTTGGATCAAACCATTAACATTTGAATAATATAGTTTTTTAACCAAGAGGGCTTCAAATTCTAACTCTATCACTTCGACCAAAGTCTCGTAATAGTCATATTCAGTTTCATTGTATATGGATCATTTAATGCATACCCTCATATTGTCTATTGCCTGGTAGCTACTATACGATTTAGCGTGAAATTTAAAACCATTCACACAGTAACCATTGTACATTTTTACCTCTCTTAGGGTACCTCGTGCTATACTTTGAAGATAATGATTGAAAATTTTATTTGCACGATTATGAACTTGTAATCAAAATTAAGTGGATTATTTAGATTACAATTATAAATTTTTATTAGAACAATACACTTATTTGTGATTTTCATTATAAGTAAACATACATATTTTTTTAAAAATGATGGAAATTCTTTCTCTGTCATGACATTTATTGCTTCTTCATTCATGTTTGGAAACTCTTTATATTTTTCTGTAATAAAATCACTAAAAAAAGAAATTAAAAATAATTGATATGTTGATAGGAAAAAGTAAATTATAATGCGTAATAGATGTCATTTGACTATTAGGAAATACTTAATAAATGGTTGAACCTCTAGAAAATTCATTAGGACATATAGATGAGTTGTAGTAAATTCATAGTCAGTAAAATACCTTTTCTCTTCAGTACCAATTGTTTTACCCCGAGGCTTGAAAATTTTAAACATATCATTATTCACATTGTCATAAAGATAAACCTGATTCCACTTTGCCTTAAGTGGAAGAGTTGGATCCTCTTCTTTGAAATAGAATGATGCGAATTTTATAGCCTCAACCATAATATAAACTATTGATATAGAACCCTCAACCTGAGCCTTATTCATTATTGTATGCTTTATTTTCCTCAAGTATCTACAAAAAGATTATTAAAAATTACAAGTCATTTTTGTGCATATATAAATATATATATATAGGAAAAGAATTGGTTTAGTGAATTAATATTATCTTTCTGGAGGATACATCTAACGATAATGGATAGGACCAACAATCCTAGCGTTGTAAGCCAAGTGCCTAGAAGATGTTCCATTGAGTCAAAAAAAAACTAGGAGAAAAGATTTTTTCAAGATTGCATAAGAGAATTAGAATTTGTTCATCCAGATTCCTCAACTCCTCATCAGTCAATGAAGAAGAAGTTAGTTGCTTGAAGAATAAAGTAATATCAGTTATCGGCTCCCATATTCTATTAGGCAGGAATTCTCGAAGAGTAATTGGTAACAACCTTTGCATGAATTCATGACAATCATGACTCTTCATGTTAAACATCTTAAGTTTTTTCTCATCCATACATCTCCCTAGATTAGAAGCATACCCATCTGGAAATCTAAGTTTTTTTACCCACTCCAACACAACCTTCTTTTATGATTTATTCAAAACAAATCTCACATCAGGGTGTATTTATTGGTGACATGATTTTTTGCAAATTGAGGACGATGACAATATTTATTCAACACATCTCTTGACTTGTAAGTATCCTTAGCTTTCTATGGAATTTTAAACACTGTATTAAAAATATTGTCAAACACATTCTTCTTGACATGCATAATATCAAGATTGTGCATGAGCAATTATTCACACAAGTAGGGCAAATCCTAGAAAATACTTCTCTTATTCCACCCACAAGTCTTAGATATCGCTGCACTCACAACCTCAACATCAATATCTATCACCTTTTTTAAGCCTCTGTTATTAATTCCTCTAGAATATCATTCCCAGATCTAACCGCCATGAATTGTTTAGTAACTTTTCAATTCTTAATGAAGTCTTTGGTGTTATGTCAATATGGATGATTAATGGGCAAAAACTTTTGTTGATTGCCGAACCATGATTGTTTTCCACTCTTAATTAATATAAAAGCATCAGAATCTTCCATACAATGTAGACATGCCAACATACTAGTTATACTCCACCCAGAAATCATAAAATATGCTGAAAAGTCATTTTGATCCACACGAGGGTAGCACGTATATGAAAATTTTTTTCCATTTGGAAATATCATAAGTCTGAACCCCAACACCCCCAAAGACTTTTCAACTTCGCTATCAATGCCTACAAGAAAAGATCTATCTTCCCCTTTGGATTCGTAAGCCCCGACACTAACACAGTCAAAAACATAAATTCCTCCTTCATACAAAAGTTTGGTAGCAAATTATACGGGATCACCAACATGCCACAAAGAATATTACTGTCTAGATTGACCAAATGGCTAAAAACCATCATTAAATAAACACAACCTAATATTTTGAACTTCAGAAGAAAAATCAAGAAAACACCCATCAAAATATTTCCAAGCAGGGGCATTAGAAAGCTAACACTTCTTACCATCCTCCATATGATGCTTTGAATGCTACCTCATTTCATTAGCTGTTACGGTTGATGCATACAATCTCTGCAACCTAGGTGTCATTGGAAAATAGTGTATCTTTTTATACGACACCTTCAACTTACATATATACAATCTATTTTTAGAACCCCCAACATTTTGCTTGTACCGAGCATGCCCACATATTTTACAACTGTTAAGGTCACTGCTATCACCCTAGTATTTTATATAGTCATTCACATAGCAATGAATGACCTGTACAGGTAATCCAAAACCTCTAAATAACTTCTTCATGCTGTAGAAATCCAATGGCATCAGATTATCTTTTGGTAACAATTCTTGAATGAATTTAGAAATATCATCAAACCATGCCTACAAACACCCGTGTCTGCACTTTATTTCTAACATCCTCATAGCTGCAGAAAGTTGAGTATGCTTAGAAATTTTCTTCATATACAGGTTTGCCTCTAGCTCGAATCATGTCATAGAAATTTCTTGCCTCGGCATTGGGTTCCTCATTTGGGTTGAATTCAGGACCCACTGCATCATAAACCATTTTATGGTATGTAGTGTGATTAATATTATCCGAGACCATCTGATCAGTTTCACTTATTGACACTCGTACTAAACTTGAACACCTCTGGTGGACTTGCTTCTCACCATGGTATATCCAAACATAATAATCCACCACAAAACCATTTCTATACAAATGTATCTTCACAGTCTCAGCATTTAAAAACTTTTTATTCTGACATTTAACTAAAGTGCAAGGACACCTTATATTTGTACCACCATTTACATATTTAGGATGTCTCAAAGCAAACTCAACAAATTCATCAAATTTATCCCCCCATTCATTTGAGAACGTTTTATTTGCTATTCAACCCTTGTACATCCATTCACGATCATCTTCCATAACTCATTAAACAAAATCATTTTTTTAATAAACGCAATTGTCTCTAATTATAGTTATATATAATAATATAGGCATTTATTTAGATATACAAATATTTATATATAGTTATACACATATAGTTTAAAATAATGTTGTATGTTGTTATAAATATAATTATAAATATAGTTACATGTGGTTAGACATATAATTATTTTACATATAATATATATAGTTATAAATAGTTATATATAATTAAACATATAGTTATATAAAGATATATCATACAAGTAGTTATAAGTAGTTATACATAAATATAAACAATGTTATAAAAAAATATTTTGCTTTAATTATATTAATACATATATGTATATATAGTTACAAATATAGTTATATATAATTATATAGACATTTATTTAGTTATATAAATATTCATATATAATTATACACATATATGTTAACATAATGTTGTATGTTGTTATACATATAATTATAATATAGTTACATGTGGTTATAATATAGTTACACATATAGTTAAATGTATAATTATACATGTAGGTTTATATATTTGTTCATTTAATTTTATATATTTATACATATAGTTATGTATAGGTATAGATATAGTAAAATACTTTTTTATATACTAATATATACAAATATATATTAAATATAAGTTGAAAAGTATATATTTAAATATTATTATGTATAAAGCTTTTATAGTTATACATATAGAAGGATACAATTATTTATAGGTATATATTATTATTCATATAATATATATAGTTATAAATAGTTATATATAATTAAATATATAGTTATATATAGATATATTCATAAAAGTAGTTATGTATATATAGTTACAAATATAGTTATATATATTATATAGACATTTATTTAGTTATACAAATATTTATATATAGTTATACGCATCTAATTTAACATACTATTGTATGTTGTTATACATGTAATTATTAATATAGTTACAAGTGGTTTTACATGTGGTTGCACATATAGTTAGACGTATATTTATACATGTAGGTTTATATATTTCTTCATTTAATTTTATATATTTATACATATAGTTATGTATAGGTATAGATATAGTAAAATACTTTTTTATATACTAATATATACAAAAATATATTAACTATAAGTTGTAAAGTATATATTTAAATATTATTATGTATAAAGCTTTTATAGTTATACATATAGTAAGATACAATTATTTATAGTTATATATTATTATTCATATAATATACATATAGTTATAAATAGTTATACATAATTAAATATATAGTTATATATAAATATATTCATACACGTAGTTATAAGTAGTTATACATAAATATAAACAACGTTATAAAAAAATATTTTGTTTTAATTATATTAATACATATATGTATATATAGTTACAAATATAGGTATATATAATTATATACACATTTATTTAGTTATACAAATATTTATATATAGTTATACACATATAGTTCAACATAATATTGTATGTTGTTATACATGTAATTATAAATATAGTTACATATTGTAATACATATAGTTACACATATAGTTAAACGTATATTTATACATGTTGGTTTATATATTTGTTCATTTAATTTTATATATCTATACATATAGGAATGTATATGCATAGATATAGTAAAATACTTTTTTATATGCTAATATATACAAATATATATTAAATATAAGTTGTAAAGTATATATTTAAATATTATTATGTATAAAGCTTTTATTGTTATACACATAGATACAATTATTTATAGTTATATATTATTATTCATACAATATATATAGTTATAAATAGTTATATATAATTAAACAAATAGTTATATATAGGTATATTTACACAAGTAGTGATAAGTAGTTATACATAAATATATACAACGTTATAAACAAATATTTTAATTTAATTATATGAATACATATATGTATATATAGTTACAAATATAGTTATATTTAATTATATAGAGTGTTACATATTTATACAAATATTTATATATAGTTATACACATATAGTTATAAATATTTATGTAGTTAAAGATATAATTATAATTAACATTTATATAGGTATACATTTAGTAGAATATAATTATAAATAGTTATATATTAGTATACATATAATATATTTTTTTAGAAATATAGTTATATAGAATTATACATATAGTTATACATTATTATATAGTTACAAATTAGTTATGTAAAGTTATAAATATAGTTATAAAAATAGTTTATTTTATTATAAATATAGTCATAAATACTTTTATATAAAATGGCACATGATTATATAATTAAACACGTGTATCTATATAATATTTGTGAATAAAATATTTTTATAAATGTTACTTAAATATTATTATATTTATATGTAACACTTTTATAAATAATATATAGTATATATATCACATTTATATAAACATTATAAATATTATATATATATATATATAAATAATAAGTAATATAAATATTTACAAAATTGTATAATCATTTAATATTACATAATTGTTATATAAAAAAAATTTATAAATGGATAGTTTAATGTAAATTTTGTATAGATATTTATAAATATTAATACATATATATACATATTTATATATAACATTATATGTTTATATAAACATATCAATGTGTATTTATAATGTAATATGTTTATATATATTAAAGTATAGACATTTATGTACATATATTATACAATTATATAAATGTATAAAAGTTTATATATACTATTATAGACATTTAAGATTAACATTAAATAAAAGTTTGATTTAACATAAATTATTATATATATTAAAGTATAGACATTATACATAATGTTATACGATTATATATAAATATAAATCATTAACATTAAAATTATTCGGATGCAAACATCATGTAATTGAAATCAAAATCACTAAAACCTTAAAAATCTAAATAGTAGATGAACGAATTTTAAAAAATGAAAAATTATAGTTTAATTAATTGTGTCGAGTCAAAATCATGTTAGGTTAAATGAAATTGAAACAAAAATTAAGAAATTAAGAGGAAAAAAAAACCTAATACCCAAATATACTAAAAAAAATTCCAATTGTTAATATATAATTCAGAGAAACGAAGATGTCTATAAGCAATCTAAAGGAGAAGAACAAAGAAAAATTTACCAGGATTCAAAAGAAAGATCAAACTTTTTTGATTTTGTGCTTACAGTCGGCTCTGATTCGAAAAAAAGATGGAGTTTTGATGATTTCAGGTTTTAATGACTTAGCAAATGATTTTAAATCAAAAAATTAAAACAATAAATTACTGACCAAAATTATGGTCGATAAACGGTCGGTGAGAAAAAATCTATAAGTATATGGAAGTCCACTTTACTGACCAATTTTAATGATAATATGTTTTTGGTATTTAAATGGTCA
This sequence comes from Sapria himalayana, assembly GCA_029783825.1. NCBI lineage: Eukaryota > Viridiplantae > Streptophyta > Magnoliopsida > Malpighiales > Rafflesiaceae > Sapria > Sapria himalayana. The sequence continues at coordinate 1,443,019 of JAREIK010002323.1, read as the reverse complement.
GTAATTTGTCGACAATTTCTATTTGCTATTTCCATCCTAATTAACTAACCAATTTCCGACCAAAAACATTTGGTCGATAGGTATGGTAGGTATTCGGTCATGAAATGGTTAGTAATTACCAACCTATATATTTGGTCGGTAATTTGGTCCGTAATTACGACCTTATAAATATATTGGATAACCACCGTACCGACCATATTTAATGGTTATATATTTTTAGTCGTTAAATGGTCAGTAATCTTTTAGGAATGTTTTTTTTTCTAATTCCCTCCTAATTTACAGACCATATTTCCTACCAAATATATATGGTCGATAATATATGGCCGGTAGTTAGTCAGAAGTATTTTTTTTCCGTTGTGCCTCTTTGGATATCTAAATTGGTCGTGAATTAGCCAGTATTTACCGACCTATAAATATGGTCAGTAAATGGTCTGTATGTACGAAGCTATAAATAATTTGAAAAAAATAATGTACTGACCAATTATAATGATAGATCATTAAATGATCAGAAATATATTTGATAATCACTCTATAAACTGATTCCCCGACCAAAAACATTTAGTCGGTAATTATGGTCGGTCTTTGGTCAGAAATTTTTTTTTCAATACCCTTTTTTGGTCACTAATTGGCCGTGTTTTGGATAGCAATTACCAACCAAATTGTTTGGTCGGTATTTTGGTCGCTATTATCATAATTTTTAGTAGTTAACAATTACTCCTCCAGAACTCTAATTTTTAAATCCAATAGCTACTACTCCAAAAAATATCTTTAATTCCTCCAAATTTGATAATAATCTATAATGGAATTATTTAGCTTCTGGATATTTCTATTCAACAAGAAAAAAAAAACAAATTAGTCATACATGTATATATAAGACATTTCTTTTAAAGATGCACTTAACTTTATAAAAAAACTACATGCAAATAATCGACTCATTTTTCATCTAGCCAATCAAATATTTTAGTTACAGAGTTGTAACCATGTCTAGTCACATTCAACATTCTACTCAAAATGAGATATTGCCTTTTCATGTATTCCCACTCATTCTTTAGATGTTTTGATGTGTAGTGTTTTCCAATTAACTTCTCCAATTCATCACCAATTCGAGACCAAACACTAGACTTTAAACTTCTACATGATCTAAAGCCTTTATTTATTTCTTTTAGATAAAGATCAATTTAGTGCTTTTTTTGGGTGGGGTCAGTTCAATTTGCCCTACTAGTTTCAACAATTTGACTTAATACTATATAAAAAACATATAAAAATCAAGGATTATTCAAAAGTTTTTTGGCTTATCATACCAAGTACAAAAAAAAGAAAAGATATGGTATTCTTATACCTATAATAAAAATAATTATAAATAAATATGAAGATTTTGCAGAAACATGAATAATAAAATAAAAATTGAAACTACAAATTCAACATAGAGCCACAAAAATAAAAAGGATTACACTTTAATTTTTGCATTTCACTAGCTTTACCTACTAAAAAGTTTAATTCCTCACCTACTCAAGTTGACTTATTCTAGTTTTTTGATTTTGTAAAATAATATTAATAGAAAAATAAAATAAAATTAAAATTAAGCTCTCTTGAAAGTTAAATCACAAGAATAAGACTACTCAGGGCAACATGACTAAATTAAATTTGGGTTGAGTTGATCTAATTTGATTATATTATTTTCTTAATGAGTATATGCAACCTAATAATTAACAAACTAGTTAAATTGTGATTTTAAATTTTGATTTTATACTCTTATAATATTTATTCAATTGGTGCTTTAGATATTTTTATTTTGGCTTATAAATTAATTTATCTAGTTTTTGTCTTTGTTCATTTTTCAGATGAAGATTCCTACAAATGAAAAATATTCTAATGAATATTACTTATTACTCATGATGGTTATACTCTAATTATTTATATTGTATTTGCCTATATATTTTTTTTCTTATTTATATGGATTAAAATGTGATTTCTCTGTATAAATTATAATTTGGAAGAAATTGTTCTTGTGCGATGCCATTATTGGCATGCAAAGGTTGATGGATATGTCTATAATCTTAATGATGATGCACATGTCCAAGGGCATTTTACTTGTAGAAATTGAACATGAATGGGTGACCAAAATATCAAACAAAAACCAAATCAAAATTTTAGAGATATAAAAAAAAGAAGAATTGGTGCCGTTAGAGCACTTTAACCTAGAGATAGAGAGTAAAAATGGAGAAGAATTTACCTATAGATATTTGAACATTTGGGGATGTCATGAAAACCAAGGGCAAGTATGTCGAGGGATGAGCGACAGAGTCAGGTAGCTCCATTGTGTTTCAATCAAGAAAATGGAGTTGGAGAAGAGAGAGAAAAGGTTTTTGAATGGGAAATGAGGGAGAACATTTTCAAACGGGAAGGGAGGGAGGAGGTTTTCGATCAAGAGATAATAGAGGAGGTTTTCGATCAAGAGATAATAGAGGATGTTTTTGATCCAGCATTTACAAATGGCTTTTTCTGAATTGAAAAAGCCAAAATTTTTGGCTTTTTCGTTTTAGCATTTTTTATAAAATTTTAAGTGACAAGTCTATAAAAAAAGCACAAAAAAGGCTTAACACTGAAAGTGATTTGCTTTTCAACATTCTGCCAAAATAACATGATGCTCCATAATATATAAAATATAGTTTATTTTAAAACATGTCATAAAATTATACAAACTCAATTTTAAAATGTGAAGAGGAGAAGAGAAAAGAAGATGAGTTTGCATATTAATTGTGAAAAATAAAATATATCAAATTATTATTTATAAAAAAAATTTAAAAATATTTTATTTTTATTTTTTAATAAATAATTAGGGCAAAAATCAAACAAATAATTTTAACTATTTTTTAATATTATTTTATTATGCTCATCATGATAGTGATAGGCCATTTCCTATTGTTATCATTGTTTGGTTGTCTAAACGACTAAATCTGAACAAGCAAAAAATGTAATCTTAATGACTTCTTTTTTTAATGTATTGCTCAGCCAATATAACTCTGCAAGTATGCAGATCATATAAATAATAAAGTGGACATAAGTTAACATATCAATTCTATAGAGATTATTCTATAGTTTGGTCGATCTACAATAAATTGACGATTGTATGAGTTGATTAAATATTCTTGGTCTTAGTGAATATTCTAAGACTATAGAATTGACATATGTACTTGTGTGTGATGATGTTTCTCGGTGTTTCTTTGATGTTGTGTTTGGTTATTAGATGAAGAATAAACTAGTAGGAAAATATTCATGTGTCCTCTTAGCATACAAGATAGTTATTATCAGTTAGATTATCACTAACGAGAATTGGGAGACACTCATAATTTTTTTTAGTACCCAAACTCAAAATATCTTTATTATCGATAGCCTAGTAGGTGAGGTTGTGAAATTGAAGAATAAAGAGATCCTCCATATATCTTTATTTCCTAGGAAAATGAAAGGAATAGTAGAATAAGTTCAAAACTCATATCGAGGGAGGGAAATGAGAGTTCTTTCAAAAGAATGTTCATAGTCAAACTCATGGTTAAGTGTTACCACTATAACTAAGTAGGATACATCAAGAAGGATTAACCCAAGTGAAAGAAACTCTAAGAAGATAATAGGAAGAAAGATGAGGCTAGGAGGGTAGCTAACATATTTTTCATAAAGGGTGACATTATTTTAATAAGCACTGTTGAATTCTTCAATAAAGTCAATTAGGAGAGTGACTAGGTATCAGATTTATGTGCTACCTTGCATGTCCCTCCAAACCCTGACAGGTTTATGCCATATTCATCGGTGAACTATTGAGTACCTAGGATAGTCAATAGAAGGACATTGAGAATACTAGGTATCTAGGATGTTTGTCTTGAGACAAAAATGAGATAATAATTTCTTCTCAAGGATGTCTGATATACCCTAGATGTTCAAATGATCTTGCTATCGATTAAAATATTAGATAGAATGGGTCTTGTGGGGAGATTTAGGGAAGTTGAATGGAACTTGGTAAAAGGGTCAAAGACTATAATGAGAGGAAAAAATATAAATTCTCTTTATATTACTCAAGATATGATTAGCTCAGATTTTGTTAATACTTGGTGAAATTTTACTAGTATCAACTCTAAGTCACATAGATTTGTATATATTTGTATAGATGATGACCCACTTTCGATAAGAAATTGATCCACACTTATTATCCAAAACTCACCTAACAAAGGGAGGACATTTAGTATGGCTAGGGAAAGTTATACAACTATAATGCAACCATCCCCCTCCTTTGTGAAGATTGAGCATGATCAATCTAGATTTCTCATACTTATTCCTAGACAAGAAAGAATCTCGGAGGAATTGCTTATGATATGACTTTTACTTGAGTTGCTCCAGGGCATCATACTGATTAAGGAAGATCTTATCAATTTGAAGTAAAACCTAAAACTTTTACTTTATCTACTCTCAAGGATCAATTGAATTAAGGGGGAGCTAATGACTTACTGGCAAAGAAAAAGTTTTGGTTTATTATGTGAATTTTTTTATTTTTTTGGAAAATCTTTTCTCATATGAGGAATGAGAAATAGTTTTGTAGTCAATGAAAAAAAAATTCCCTATGACTTAGAGATTTTAAATGTAAAACAAAGATTTATCTAGATCCACCCAAATAGGGCAGAGAAAGAGAGAGAGAGAGAGAGAGAGAGAGAGAGAGAGATTATGGGTTTACCCAAATATGGTAGACTAGGTTGGTTTTATTTTGGTTTGATTTTGAGTTAAATTTATTTAATTTGGTTTTATTGTTAATTTAATTTAAATGAGCATAGGTACTCTCATTTAAATTAAGTGTTATTAATAAATAAAATAAAATGGTAAAGTTTTTATAATAAAAAACTTATTTTGAGGAAAAAAAAGATGAACATGTAAACATGATATGATACACATGCTAAAACTAAATCATGCATTGAAAAATAAATCAAAGGGGGATAAAACATGCATGATACATGGTTTCAGAAAATTCACACACATGTGCCTTTTCTGAAATTAAACAAATGCCCCATGTGCTTGTGCATGTGGTCATAGGGGTGTCCTAGTCTTCATTTTTTTAGCAAAATGAGAGGATTATATAGATGTTTATACAAAGCTTATGTATCATTTTTCTTGGATTTTCTTTTTTCTATAAACCATTTGTGTTTAGTAATAATTGTTATAGATGCTTAAACCAAATTTCTTGAACAATTTTGGAAATGGAAGGAGTAGTTTTACTCCACAAATTCTTCTATTTAAGGGTTTGTAGAGAAGAAATTGGTGTCTGTGCGGAGTTCAAGTGGGGTTAGTGAGAGGTTCATGTGGTATTCATTAGGAGAATTTTGTTAGTGCTATCTTCATGTTGTGTTTGTATTTTGATTCATGTTGGATTCATGATGAGCTCATGGGTGATCAAAGATTCTTGGAAGAACACCAGAGACATTTATCATCACCATTAAGGTGTTTTTAATTATATCAACTTTTCAATCTTGAACTATGTTATGGACTTTAGATATTTTAAATTGTGTGGTATTTAATCGTGAGTATTCAAAATATTTAAATATATAAAATATTTAGATACTTTAAATATTTAGATACTTTAAATATATATTTTTTTGTGATTGTGTATGCTTGTGGTTAAACTTTATAGTTTAAAATATATGTCTATATATTTTATACAATACACACACACACACACACACACACACATGTGAATATACACATGTATTAGTTTCATGACCATCCCTTCAAGAAATTGGCTTAAAATAAAGTTCAAGACCATGATAATTGATGGGAAAAAAGGTCATGACCATCCCTTCAAGAAATTGCCTCTAGATTTATACTATGAACATGATAACGTGCACCCAACTTGTTCAAGTGAGTTATTATCTTATCCCAATATCAAGAATTTTTTTTTGACAAGAAAATACCATTTTGAAATGCTCTTATACATTGTAGTTCTACTCTACAAAATAATACAATAATTTTAAATAATAAAAAAAGCCAAAAAAAAAAAACTAATTGAAACACTATTATACTATGAGAAACTCTACTAAATACATGCCACTAAATTAGGAGATTTCATCAAGCATAAGCATCATATCATTAAACTACTAATCAATTGGCACACATGCAATGGTCAAACACATGTTGCATCTAAACACTAATAGATAAGTCTTTTGCATGATATTTTAAATTATATAATCTACTAATTAAATATCACATTTAATTTTGTATCAGTTTCCAAATAAAACATTGATTTTAACATATAATTTAATTTATTGAATTTTCATATGATTATATGAATTTATTGATGGGGAAAAAGTATTTTTTTATTAAGATGTGTTCAATACTTTATGTACCAAATTTTTTGAAAGATTTGACATGCATTTATTATTATGATTGTACTTGTTTTATGATTTATTGGAGAGATTTCACTAAATATCTATTTTGAAAGAATTTGAAGAAAGTTGCGAAATAGTAGTGATTTTAGGTAAAATTGGTAGATTTGGTACAACAAAGACTTGGGAGGATAGAAGTAATAGAGACTTGTGATATTTTCTATATATGATTTAGGTACACCTTTTAGATCTTACCGAGTAGATGTAATATTATTTCTTGAACATAACTTTATAAATATAATAATGAAAAGCTTTGTACACTATGACTCTGTCACTAAGTTGTCACAATTTTTTTATTATACAACATGTTCTTCGTGGCCATGATATTTTCTAAGAAACATGACCTTAACTTTGTGTCATAGAGAGTAAATACATTAGTAATGACATTCCAAGCATCATGAAAATTTTCTAAAGAAAGAAAATATAAATCATGATCATTCCAAGTGCCATGATACTTGTTCCATAAATAAATTTTCTTAATCATGGCATTCATAGTGCCAAGACATCATGCTCTATAGGAGAATCACTTAAGTCATGACATTCATTGCTGCTATTACATTTTAACTCCAAAAAAGATTGTAGGAGACTAGAAAGTCATTGACTTCAAGCTTATGTCACGACTTCTAGCTAAAACCTTCACATGGATCCCCAAAGCATATAAGCAACTATTATGACTTTGTGAGGGTACCAAAACTTATAGACATAAGTCTAGATATCAATCTCATATAATTTTTTTATGGTTTGATTACTCAACAATGAACTAACAACTATATGAGTTGAATCAATGTACTTGGTCTCTAAAAATTTACTCAGACTCTAGGATTGATAAATATACTTTATGTGTGATGATTTATCTTAGTGTTTAGTCAATATAATATTTGGTTATCAAAGGAATGATAGATTAGTATGGAAATGGCCATGTGTCCTCTTGGCATATGAAGTGGTCATCATGTTACTACTAAGGATGATCCTCTCATAGTTTTCTACTTAGTATTTTAACACTAAAGCAACATGTTATTTTGTGCAAGCATCATTTTTACATATACTCTTTTTAAGTAATATGTCAACTTCCATTGATAATTACAATGAGTATGTACTTTTATTCTCTATACTCTAATTATCTTAAGGATGTGAGATAACATGGTACGAAATATTTTTGCACTTAGGTTTGTAAACACCATACTCATAACAATTAAATATATATCTTCTTACGAATATCACCTATGAAAATCATAAATGCTTGAGTAACTCATAGAACTATCACCACTACATGAGTCTACCCTACTTATATATGTTCCATGACATACCTGTCATTGTTTGTCAATGCCAACCATGAATCCCACATAATAGTGAAATTTTTAGGTAAGATGTTTTACTTAACTCCCGATTACTCGAAGATTATTTCTTCTAGATAGTACATAATAAATTGGTTTTTAATATATTCATGCTCCTAGCTACAGAAGTATTTTACTTAAATTGATTAATATACCTTAAATTCATATTTTCACATATTGGTTTATCTCATATATTAAGATTAGAAGGGCAATCACTTCCTTCTTATCAAACTATGTGAGTGTGTCATGTGACTCGCCTGTCATGGCCGATACACATAAAATAATGTATTCATAAAAACCATAATTTTTGGACTAATTGCATCAATATCCATTAAGCTCCACATAAACATAAACTCATAAAATCAATAATTTATCACAATACAATCACATTACCAAACCTAGAATTCAAGTTAGTCAGACATTAAGGAGAAAATCATATAAGATGTTTTGAAAGATATCTCATGGATTCTAGATTTCCCAATAAATACCCAAATAATTTTCTAAGATCAAAACTCATAATTCCAATCAATGCTGCTTATTATTTTTCTTAGATTTTTTCTTAATTGGGGTTGGATTTGTATCACTTAGAGTTTTTTGCTTGCACGTCATGTTCACCTTTTTTAAAAATTTTCTCTAAGTGTAGCTTTATAAGTAGGGGATTCATGGATTCCAATCATATGAGATGTTTCTTATTATACTTTAAGATGAAAGTTTTGAAACAAAATTAAAGTCACAACTTTGTTATCTTTTCAGATCACCTTTAAAGCAAGAATATCATGGCACTAGGAATGATTGTGATAGATACTTATCTCATTATAACACAAAATTACAATATAGAGACTAACCATGACTTTGATCTTGATATTATGAGTAAAGTGTCACGACATTGAGATTGATGTCACGAGATTAAATTCTCTATAACACAAAGTTGTGGTATCATAGTAGTTAAATTCTTATTTTGATTGTTCAATACTTAAAATACTAAATTAATTTTGTTATTTGGAGCATTAAATTAGGTGTGTTTGCATGTATATTGGTATAGAATGAAAAGATTTCAATAAATTCTTATCCTGAAAGGATTTGATGAATATTAGTGAAATCATATTGAATGTTGATAAAATGGGTGGATTTGATTAAGCAAAGGCTTGTATGGGATAAAAGTAATGGAGGATCATGACAATTATCTTGTCATAACTTATGTATAATTTTCATAGTAGTTGCACCTCCTTTCTTGGATGTAACTCTATCAAAATAATCATAGTATTCTTTATATGTCATGATATTATTACCTAGTTGACACAATTATTTCATTATACAATACAATTATTATGACCATGATATTTTTCTAGAGTAGCAATCACACTAGCTTTAATCTCTAAACCACTTAATGGCTGCAATATTATTTTCATGTCGTGACATCCATGTGTCCCAATGATATGAGTAGTCATGATATATTTCATAGCCAAAACTTATTCAAGATAAAGCTAAAATATCAAGATTTGTGAGTCATTACACCATTTTTATCATGACTTTTTATTTTAGAAAAAAAATAACTTGGTCATAGGCAATTATAGTACCAAAACATTTTGTTTAATAAGCCAATACCAAAATCATGACAAATTCTAGTACCATGACTTTGTATCCTAGAAAATTAATTTTTCAATCGTAGATAATTTTAGTGCCATGATATTTTGTTCAATGAGAAATGATCAAAGCCATGCCCAATTCCTATTTATATGACTTTATGTTTCAAAGAGAAATTATTCTATCACATCAATTCTATTGTCATGATATTTTGCTCACAAAGTCAAGACTAAAGTCATGATCATTTTCAGCACTATGACTTTGTATTACAAAGAGTTAAGTATCATTTATGAACATTCCCAATTGCTTGATATTTATGCTCTAGAGGAGATTCATAGAGTTGAGAAAGTTGTCAGATCAATTTTGTATCATGACTTCCAAGATAAATATATCACACAAATCCCCTAAGTATAAAAATTATACTTAGAGAATAAATAAAAGAGAGAGAGAGAGAGAAGATGGAGAACAATACATGATGCCCTATGTAATGCAAAACAACCCAATTAAGGAAAAATCTAAGGCAAATAATAAGCAATATAAATTTTAATTAGGGTTTTGTTCAAAATTAGTTTGAGTGTTCATTGGAAAATAATCCACAATATGCCTTCCAATGTATCTCGTGTGATTTTACCCCTAATGTCAAAATAAATTTAATTCTAGGAATAGTACTATATTTGAATTTATGAGTTTATATTTGTATTAATTATGCATTTGGATATTGATAGATATTTCTACAATTTAGAACCAAAAATTAGGGTTTTCACAAATATATCTATTTATGCATGTCCTTAATAGTGGACAGAGATAAATAAGTTATGAAATATACTCATATGTTTTGAATAGAAGTTACAATCTTTATAATCTTAATATATGAGATAAAATAATATATGAAAAATTAAAGTTAGGATATGTTAATCATTGTGAGTATGCTGCTTATAAAGTAAAAAACACAAAGATATTTAAAACTAATCAATGTTGTACTATCTATATGAACTAACCTTAAAGAAATATAAGAGTTAAGTAAAATATTCTATCTAGGAGTTTCACCATAGTATGAGAGTCATGTGTTGGCCATGAAGGATAGTGATAGGTATGCCATGGGGCATACAAGTGGGAAAGATTTGTAAGCTGGTGATAACCCAATGAATCATTCCCACTTATATGACTTTCATGGATAAAATTCATAGTAAGATATATGTTTAATTATAATGAGTATCATACTTACAAATTAAAAATACAAATGAAATTAGTACCATATTATCTCAAATTATTGAGATAATTAGAAGTTAAAGAATAGAAGTAAATAATTAAAATAATCATCAATGAAAATTGATGTATTGTTAAAAACATGTAGATGTAATAGTGATCCTTACACAGAATGATGTGTTATTTTGGTATTAATATAATGGAGTGATAACTATGAGGGAATCATCCTCGGTAGTGAAAATCCAATAGATGATGACCATCTTATATTCCAAGAGGGGATATAAATATTTTCATAATAATTTACCCTTCATCTAACAAACAAATATGATATTGACTAAATATCAAGAAATAACATCACACACAAGTACGTTCACTAATCCTAGAGTATGAGTATATTTCCTAAGATCATATATTTCTATTCAACTAGTACAATTATTGATTAATGTTGATTGATCAAATTATGAAAATAATCTTCATAGGATCGATATCTAGATATATGTTCACTTTATTACTTATATGATTTATATATTTGTAGAGCTATTTTGGATGAGAGATCTTTACTAAATTAGGTTTTGTGATCAAGTCAGCAAACTATGATTTCTGACACCTTCAGAAAGTTATAATAAGTTTTTGGCACCATTATTAGAGACTATATTATAATAGTTTGATTTGTTAACTTGAGTTAATATTAATAATCCTTGCAAAAGGATAATGTTATTTTGAGTTATGTTGTTTATTTATTTGCATTTGTGTTGTTAGAGTATTTTTTTATTTATTCATATCGTTTTTTAGCCACTAAAAAGATAAATAAGAAAAGCTCTAGTATTGAGTTAAAATCTTTGAACATAAAAAAATTTGAAACCACATAGATGAATCCATTTGAAGGTAATGGGTAGTGCTATAGACAATACAGAAAATTTGATCTGTACTTTCATTCTTACTTTCTAAGGAAAAACGATATATTATATGTGAGTCTAGAATACATAGTGTGACATGAATACTCATACTAGGGAGAACAACCATCATTTGAAAACTATATTTTAAAGTTACTGAAAGATAAAAAAAGTGCAATGATGAGAAAGAACACATTTGTTTGTAATGGATAGACAAACTATCATTTAAAGACTATATATTGAAGTTTCTAAAGGAGATAGAAAATTAATGATGCGAAAGAAGAATGAATGAGATGGGTGGAAGCAAAAATCAAAGAAACAGACATGATTTTAGAAGTTATTACGCCTAAAGTTGAGACCTTTTTAAAAAAAAAATTGATGCATGACTAGGGAAAAAAGGAAGAGTAACAACTTAATACAATTGATCAACATAGAAAGTACAAGATAAAAAATAGACTATATAGAAAAAAAACAATGGGCATCTACGATTGACAATTAGGAATTTAAACCCAAGAAATAAGTCTAGTTGTGAATGTTAAACTTAGTGTTGCTATGAGGCAACCCAAATTTTACTATTTTCTTGAATGATATAATAAATACTTGTAAGTTTTTTTTTAATTCATTAAAATATCATCAATACTTATACACATAGACAATTGAATGAAATCATGATACTTAAACCCAACCATGACTTTCTTGTAAGTAGAATGAAGTCATGACACTCAAACCTAGCAATGGCATTCTTTTTTTAAATAAGAAGTGATGACCACATGAAAAGTCATGATAATTTTTTTAGGGTTGTGGCTACAACCCAACCCCTGTTAAAAACCCTAATTTTGATTTTTTTTTTTGCTAAGTTCCCAACTTTCTTTTCCCATACTCCAAAGAAAACCTCTAGAATACCATCGATTGAAGATTCAAGTTACAATCGAGGTTGAAACATCGATTTTGAAGCTATGAGCAATGAGAGATGAGTTTGAATTGAGCATAAAAAAAGGGCAAGTGACAAAGGTAATCTGTCACCTAAACTTTAACCAAAATCATGGTGTCAGAGCTAAATTTCCTTACTAAAATAGGATAGAAATGAATTACTTCAATTTTGGACAAAAAGAGTTTTATAGGTGAGTGTTGTTTTAAAGAATTTATTCCCCCTTTCCATAAAAAATTGAGGCAATAAATTGAGAAAAAATTATCATGCACGTGGAAAAAGGTAATGCTACAATTGTAAATGAATTATATTCCAATTTAGATGATATGGAGGAGAAACATTTGTATGTACAAGGAGTTTGAGTACCATTTGATAGGAAAACCATCAATGAGATGTTTAGATTGCAAGAAGCAATTGATGGTGCAACTTTAAAATCTCTAAACCTCCAATTGAACTACCAAACAATATTAATGCCATTAATAGGTGGAAAAGTAGAATGAAAAGTTTCATTGAAAAATGCATATGAATACTTAGTGCATAGGAAAGTCATGGAGGATAGAAAAGTTTGGTTTTATTTTCTATGCTTTATTATGTAATAGGCCTTCTATGTCTCCATTATCATGCAAGACAAGATGATATTGCTTTTTTCCCTAGGTTAGCAAGGAAGATGTGTCACCCTTCCAATGGTTAGCAAGGAACCAATGGAAAGACGTGGAGAACAACTTGATGAAGAGCAACTAGACCCACTCAGATGCAACTTTCAAAGAAAAAAATATTGGTGAACACATGCATATGTTGAATAAGTTAAAATTTATGGCATATATTAAAGATGAACATTTACAAATTAAGATAAGACATATAGGCACCTCCTTAATGGAAGAATTAGAGAAGAGAGATAAAAAATAGAAATAATGCATCAAAATAATAAAAAAGAAGGATTGAGAAAAGGCAAAGAGAAGAGATGCATTGTGAGATAAGTATCTCCAAAAGAATGAACTTTTATTCATGTATATGCTGCGACTTTGTTATCCTTCCTAATTTTGTCAATTAGATAGTATTTCAAAAGCTTATTGGTGAGAAGCTTTAATCAATAAAGATTTGTAAGTATATAGGTCACATACATAATAAATATGACTTTTATTTAGATATCAATTCAATAAAGATTCTATCAATAGCTTAGTCATCTAATAGTAGGAAATATTACTCTAGTCGAGAATGCCCATTTTTCCTAATGACATACAATATGGTTATCATCATTAAATCCATCCCAATAATTATCTCCTTATAGCTATCCCCTTGGTACTTTATCATCAAAGTTATAAATTATCTCTACTCGAGAGTCATTCAAAAGTCTATACCTCTTAGGAAACTCATCAATTTCTTTTTTACTTATTGCTTTATATGTACATTCTTACTATTCATCCTTGGGTATCTTAATGACTTTGAACTGATGTGGTTTTTAAAACATTTGTACTTTCAAATTTATAAGTACCCTACTCATATAATTAACATATGGCTTCCCTCAAATCTCACTGGTAGGAAAAGAAACTCAAAGGCTGCCACTACTTCATGAGTCGCACCTTACTCACACATTTTCCTATTGATTAATTGTCATCATCCTCCATATTGGTGATGTGACTCTCATACTAAAGGTGAAACCCTTAAGAAAATATTATATAAAATATCTACAATAATTGAGAGCCATATCTTCTAAGATATGTAAATGGATTGACGTATAAAATTATTTGTGCTTTTGACTTCGTTAACACCATACTCACAAATATTAACATACCTTAATTTTGAGTTTTAATCATTATATTTATATCACACATCATGGTTAGAAGGGTCGTTATTTCTTCATATCATATATGCTTGTGAGTCTTATGGTTTTTTTGCCATCGTCCAACATGACAACATACACAAACTCACCAATAGCAAAACCATAAATTCAATTCTATATAATCGCCAATTCTATCAATATTTATTCCACAACATAAATTAAATATCACAATTAAACATCAAAGTATCCATATACAACATAAATTAAATTAAATAAATCCTAGACCTTTATTTAGTCTGACATTAGGATAAAATTCATATGAGATATAAGAGAAAAAAACCTCATGAATCTTGGGGTCCCAATGATAGCCCTCAAGAAAATCTAGGATTTAAATCCCTAAATCTTATAAATATTTTCATTGAATTTATCAACTCCACCTCTAGTGAGGGGGTTTGAAAGTCATGCCCTCAACTCTAGGGTTTAGCTATTGCTTTTATCCCTTACTTGCTCATTGATCCTCTAGGAAGTACAAAAATCACCAATAGGGTTATTATAATGATTGAAGAGAAGGATGATGGCTTTCTATTTTTGTAATTCTCCCTTATTATTTTCCTCTTTTGCTCCCATTATCTTTTCCTCTAAAGGCCTTTGGTCTTTGAAGCACAAAGACATGACACTAAAAAGTAGCCTCAGTGTTGGAATGCTCCTAAAACTATTTGTACCCTAAAAGTCACATTACTAGGTTTGGCCGTGGGTTTTGCCTTTATATTCTGTATCATAGAGCCATAACATTGAAAAGTAGTCATGACTTGTATATTTTATCTCTATAACATAAAGTCATGACACTATGCTATGACCGTGATTTATGCAAATAGCTTGTATATCAAGGTTGTGGTTCTAGGATAGGCCATGACTTTTCCTTCTCTTGAAGGCAAAAAGTCATAGCTTTGGAAATAGTTGCAATTAAAGTATTTCTCTTTATAACTCTTTCTAGCCAAAAGGCATGATGCTTGGAAGTGATCATGACTATGAAATTAGAAATTTTAAATTTTGGTAAAGATAAAGCCATGATACTAAAAAATCACCATAATATTTAGCACTAGTAAGATACTTAATTACTATGATATAAAATTAATATCACAAATATTTAAATATTACGAGAAGTGTGACTATAACTCTAAGATAATTTTACAACCAAATTAATGTGTTGCATAGTGAAAAGATTATTGCTAATAAGATGGTAAATCAAAAGTATACAATAATTACTAGGACTAATTATGTAGAGTTTCAACAAAGAATGAATGCAAAAACTAAATAGAACTATCTACCACCAAGTTGCCAATTACCCCAAAAAATACAATAATTTCACTATTAGTCTTCACAATCCATCAAAATTCAAATATCTTAAAATTATTTTAATTATTGCATTTTTATATGCATACATATCATCAAAAACCACCCAAATACACTAACATATTTGGTATTTCACACACCGAACAAACTCTAACACTAAAACTCTTGCTCGTTTCTTCACAATGACTTCTTCCTCAATAAAAAAAATATATTTCACATTATCACAATCAAAATATTATATTATAAATCAAGTATTCTAATAAGATAAAATATCATGATACATCTCAATAGGGAAAGATATGATGGGGTTGGATTTTTGTTTAGGATCAAACTTAATGAAAATAAAATCAGCTTTGGAGAGCTCAAATAGTGGCCTCAAAGTGGATGTCTTTCTGCATCTTTATCACCTTTAGCTAGTCAATCCATTACATAAATAGAAAAATGCATCTTAATTATTCACTAGAGTTCAAGGATCCTTCAAAAGATCTCAAAGCATAGTAAAAATATCATTGTTTTTCACTACTTTTTCACATTTCTTCAATCCACAAGTTCTCTTGAAAATGCATTTCATATCCAATCCATGCATCTATACATGCCACTCTTTTCCTCCACTCCACAATTATGAAGTTATATAAGACTCCAAATGACTCTACACTTCATTTAACATCAGTATCAACTTACTTGATCATATCTTCCAAAAGCTTATAGATTTTTTCTTCAAATTTTTCTTTGGAGATAAACCTTCCACAATGCATCTCACTTTTTAGTTTTATCCATTAAAAGTTCATGGAGGGATAGAACTTCCTTTTTCAAGTATTCTTTCCTGTGTTTAGCTTCCAAATGAATACTCTCCAAAATATAATAAATATCACCTAGTGCACCACTTTGTGTGTCCAATCAACAACATCTCTTCTCATCTTCTTTCACCTTCTTCCATCATTTTTATGTTGGCTCTAGTGAAGGATGATCATTTCTTCCCTAATTGATTTTGATTCTTTCTCTTGAAGAATCAACTTCTTTTATTTTCTATCTTATTTAATTCCCCTTTTAATGCCCAATAATATCAGGGGGACATTATCAAACATATTTCATTGACCTATTTATTCATTGAGACTCTCTCAACTAGACATAACAAGTAAAACAATAAAAAGGTGAATTATCTGACCAAAATATTTACTCTCAATAAAACTAAGAATTGATTTCTCAAAGATCTTTCCAACTTTAAAACTACAACCAAGTAAGATAACATACACTAAGATTTCTCTATCTACATTGTTGAGAAATGAAGTGTCAGTAATAAAAAAGAACATATGAAACACAACCACTCTTGACTCACCCTCATGATTTCTCCATGCATCAAATATTAATATGTGTTCTTAGAAGTCACCATTCAATCACATTTTCCATCTATCAAAAAGTTAGAAGTTGTTGAAAAGTTAGGTTGCTTTTGGATGGATTTGAATGTCATGCTATCTTTGGCTCATCAAAATCCAAGCAACTCATTTATAATCCTTCCATCAAAGCCTACCCAAATACCTCTAGCATAGCATGTTTTGCCTTGTCTATATTTCAAATTGGAGTAGTATTCTCTTACAATAGAAGAATTTTCATATTCTCTGTGTATACAAAATAGCATCAAATTCCTCTATCTATAATTTTTTAGAAGGAAGGAATGAATTTGCTGAACCCTCTCTCTCCGATGAAACTCTTTTTGGCTAGTAATGATTTCATCCATTGCTTCCCTTGTTCTATGTCAAAAATCATAGTAGGTACCATGGCTTTGAATGGGATTTCCATGGTGCTTGGCCTCTGTTGCTTTTCCTTTGCCTCGCAACTCATTTATATGCTCATTCTTTTCACCATTTCCTTTGAAGATTTTTTTTTATTTTCCATCATTGAATCAAATAAATTTATGGAATTATGATTTGTTTTTCATGGCATCATGGTCAGGAAAAGGATACTATTTGAGGGAGTTCTAGGGTTATGTATTTATAGTCACAACTTATCAAGAGAAATCTACAACTTTGCATGCATGCTTTTCATTCTTTAATTGAAAATCCATTATATTAGGTCAATATGCTACATCAAAGTCTTAGCACTAGATCATGGCCATGGCATTGAGTAAAGATGCTTCATCAAGTTGCAAAACTAGGTCATAGCCCCGGATTTGTCATTACTTATAGGATGAGCAATTTTTTTCTATAATACTAAAGTTATGGTGCTGGGCCCAACCATGGATGGGCATAAATAGTCAGAATAGTAGTTGGTTTGAATCTATGATTCTTTTGTGTGATAAGGTTTCAAGTGAAATAATATCAATATGATGCTTATTCAATGAAAAAAATTTATCACACAAAGGAAAAATCTTAGGTTGCCTCCCAAACATTATAACATTTAACAATTATATATTGACTATTAGTAAGATATATCCTCCATTGGAAATCTATGTAGTCCAAGCCAACATTTTGGCATAATTTTAGATCTCTTTCCTCATTATATTTTTTGTATCACTCATTGATTTTTTATATATATTCATCTAAATGACATCCTCAACAAGGATAATTGAGATAGTCCAATTATTCTTTATTTTTGGTCTAGCCATGACATTGCAAAATATCATAAAATTTTCAACTTATTTTTCTTAATTCTCCTCCTCAACTTCCATCATATTAGCCACTAAAACTTCCCATATTATGTTTTTATTTTGTATACTCAAGACTGGGTATTTAATTTATTCTATAGTTCTCAATCTCAGCTGCCTTCATATTGGCTAGTGAAACTTCTACTATAGTACTTCATTCATGTATTTGACTTTCTTTTCTCAGTTCTCATCCTCTACTACCTCACTATCACCCACTAAAACTTATGATGCTAAACTTTCTTTTTGTATACTCTAATCAATATATTGGTCATTCATATTAAGTTGTCTTAACTATTCTTCTATCCTTTCATTTGATCTTCTTGTGTGTGATTAATAATTCAGTAAGTATTTCTTCAAATGCTAGACTAAAGGTTGGATAATGACTATCATTTTGAATCTATATATGGCACTCCCAACTTAGATCTCTATAACTCACTAGTGAATTATAATAGAACTAATTCAGGTTACCAAGAGGTACAAGATAGAAATCACTATTTGGTGAATAATAGAATTCATCATACTGATAATTTAGATTATACATCATATTTTCAATTTCTTTTGATAAATCAGTTGCTAAAAAGTAAACAACAATACAAGAGCACAATTATCTACAATGCCGACAAGATAAAAAGACAAGCTATGCTGATTTTTAAAAATATTCATAATATCATTATCATTAAAAATAGAATTATCCTTTTTTCAAGGATAATTATGTCAACTCAAGTTGACTAACCAAACTAAATATTCACCAACAGTGATACCAAAAACCTATTGTGACTTTATCTTGATTACAAAAACTCATTTGTAAGAATTATCCTTTATAGAGATTTTATTTTCACATATCCAGTGCTAATTCCTTCTCAGATTAATCTGATTAAGAGGAAGAATTAAATAGTTGCATGATAATTCCAAGCCATATGATTCACTTAATATTTATGAGTCCCATGATATGCCTGTTAAGGAGGTGAGGGATCATATTCCAATTAGAACTTAGTAGGACCTAGTTGCATATGATGATACATCTTAGCCTAAATTGAGAAGATCATTTAGGCTCCACCAGGTATCCTCTAGATTCTATGATTATATATTATTCATCATTGCAAGTATGTCTAAGATCCATCATGAGGCTATTTTTGTAGAGAATAAAAAATGAATGACTTCTGGCTGTGGAAGAAGATGTGAAGTATATTCTTGTAATTAGACTTACAATCTAGTACTCTTACCTAAAGGGAAGCATACTCTAAAAAATAAAGGGTATACGACTTTGAAAAATAAATGGCTTTTCAAACAAAAATCTAGAGAAGATAATTCTCAGTTGAAATATAAGGCTTGGTTAATATTCAGAGTTTAGTCAAACAAAAAAATATTCTATTTGTATATTGAACAAAAGCTTATATAGTCTTAAATAAACTTCTAAATATTGGTATAAGAAATAATATTCATCTATGGAGTCTCATAAATTCCAATACACTTTTTTTGACCACTATATAGTTACTAGTTATCAATTGGGTGAATAGATTTATAATTTTATTATACATTGTTGATATACTAATTATTGATCATAATAAAGTACAAATTGATAGTCTTAAGGGGAGCTGGAAATTTTTTTCTTTTGATGACTTAGGCCCAATCACACAGATTCTAGAGATGAGTGGCATTCGAGTTAGACCTTCTAGCTAGATATATATGGTTATCTCAAAAATATCATATTGGTAAAGTTTTTGAGAAATTTTTTATAAAAGAGACTAAGTTGATATCTACTTTTTTAGCTAAAAGAGAAACATGAGTCATGTTTCCTATGTTTCAACTATTGACATTCTTATGTATGTTATGGTTTACATTAGAGCATATATACCACACATTGGTGGAATTATCAGTCATTTTGTCTCAAACTTGAGCAGATATCAGTGGGCTACAATGAAATCTATCTAAAGGTATTTATGTGAGATTTCTTAGTTTTCTTTGTGTTTATGCAAATTTGAAATTTATGTTTCTATGATATGTTGATTCCTATATAGATGGTGATTTGGATTCACTCACCTCCACTTCAAAGTATGTAGAAAGTTGTGAAGGGGAAGCTGTATAATGTCAATCTAAGATGCAAAAGTACATAGTACTAGCCAAAATTGAAGATGAATTTATTGTAACTACTGAAGGTTATGAATAAATTTCATGGATGAGAATATTTTTTACATACGTGGATGTGCGATAAAATATTTGCATTGTATGATGCAACAATCATAGTATTATACATTTCTTTAAAAAAATTAAAATATCATAGTAGGTTGAAGCACATTGATATATGGTATCAATGAATACGAGTTGTATTAGATAAAAAATTAGTTATATTTGAAAAATATACACAAACAAAAATATCATTGATATATTTATAAAATCATTGTCGACTTGTCGTCGGTGAAATTTAATTTCTTTAAGTCATATGTTGGTATGTGTCTTTTCAATTATAGTAGAGGAAGTTGTTTGTTGAGTGTATCCAAATTGGATAGTGTGAATTTTATTTAGTTGTTTTTTTGTTTTCTTATTTTAAAAACAATAGTTAATTATTATTTAAAGTATGCATGAAAATAAGGCAAAAAGCAGTAACAATATTTTGTCTCCCTTCTTTTTCACATGAGGCACCTTATTGGATGGGGGAATGACCCCATCAAACCCACTTGATTAAAAAAAAAAATAGCATTAGTTTTTTTTCTTCTCTTCTCAATTGCATATGGTGGCATTTTTTTTTTTTTTGATTTCGGCATAAGAATTGAAGGCTTATCCTCCTCTTTATGTGATGGTTTGAATGATTTTTTATATTTATTTATATATCTCAGCTATTACATTTTACATAGAGAGAGAAAGAACAGAGAGGTAGAGAGGGAGAGAGAGAGAGAGAGGGAGAGAAAGAGGAGAGAGAGGGAGGGAGGGGAGAGAGAGAGAGAGAGAGAAGGAGAAAGAGAGAGAAGAAGAGAGAGAAGAAGAGAGAGAGGGAGAGAGAGAGAGAGAGAGAAGGAGGGGGGAAGGAAAGATAAAGCATTTTTTTTGTTCTCTCTTGTTGCATATTGCAACCTTGTTTTCAAGATTGTAAAGCTAAATGTGATTTTTTTTTTTTTTGATGTGCCATTATGGTATGCTACTATGTTTTTGCAGTATTTTATGAACTATGTAGTATAGTGAATGGGTGAATGGTGAATGGTGATGTGCCTTGGAGCTTGGAAGGCAGTTGTATATCGGAAGAGCTACTGACCAAAAACTCATCTTCTACCTACCATATCACCTAAAGAATAATAAATAACTTCTCAAGTATCCTTCCCAAAATCCTAGGTTTATGTCTTTTGTTTCAGTATAAATTTTAAGAATTTTATATCCCAACAAAATTATTTAGGTCAAAAATATATAATTTTGGGAGTTGTGTTTAAGGGATATCATGTTCATGTGAATAAGCTTGTGCACAACTTTGAACTTTTTAGTGTATTAAAATTAGCACACAACTATCAACTTCTTGGGATTGCTATTTACTTTGGGACAACAGCCATTCATTAATATATGGAAATAGGAATGGATGAAGAACAAAATTGCTTGTAGTCCAAAGCATTAGTCCATGAGAGCACCAGACTATAATGATGAACAGGCTTGCTGTTGAAGTATTGGTTAGTATTCTCATATGCATCTCTTTCTATGTATGCTTGAGTGTGTTTGTGTGTGTGTGTACAATTTAGTCCTGCACCTATGAGTTAAGCATTGATAAATTTAACACCAATTGCCTATGAATCATGAATTATTGATTTCAATAGGTCCTAAATATTCAGTATCAGACAGTTGATAATGATGACACATGAAATAGCTGCGTAGAATTTTGTAAAAAGAATTCCTAACATTAATAAATATACCAATATCCACATATGCATCACAAACAACCAAGTGGACAAAATGTTGAATAAGTAATAAGTTATTCATGAAACTTAAACATGGTCCATCTGGGCAAATACCCCTTCAATCAACAATAATAAGAAGGCATGTATACACAAACACATCCAGCATTGAAATACACCATTGCGTAAGTGGGAGGAATGCTGACTGATTTTCCATAATTTAAAACTGCCAATCATCATGAGGCAGAAAATTAGTCAGACCTAAAACAGCCCAACACAGCTCACGGGCAATACACCCCACACCCTAGAAACATAATGGTGAACACGTGAATGCACCAGAGAAAGAAGTGGAGATCACGCTGTTTTCACTTCTCTAATTTGCTCTTTTTCTTTCTGTTATAGCAATCTGTGTTTGCTGTTGATGGGAACTTGCCAACATGCCCACTGCAGGTCTCTAGCTTAATCCTTTTTTCCATTTTCTTGTCTGATTTGGCCATGCCAAATTCGGTGTTGTCATCACCACCCATGGCAGCACCATCAATCACAGCAGCCCTGGACCTCTGTTTCTTCTTTTTCTTTGTATTTTTAGCAGAGGAACCTACAGAGGCATCAACTAGTATTACTTCATGAATGGCCTCTTCTTTGGGGACAGAAATCTTTTTCTCAAAATTCATAGCTGATGGTGCTGAGCATTCCTCCAGCTCTGCATCAATGTCTGTACGTAGCGCCCAGCAAAACTAATCAACAAATATGTTACCTATATGATGAATGCCGATGAGTAAAAAAAAAATGATTAATTGCTCTCCATCTTTGGTATGCTCAGATGAAAATCAACTGGATTGAACAGTTTTTACCATATTTTTTTGGCTTCTTTAACACCGTATCATCAACACTATTAGCTGCAGTCGAGGATTAAAATATTGGTTTGTACGATTATATCGATACTTGAATTTTATGGGTATATCGAATATATCGAAGATATATTATTAGTATGTATTTTTACATGAGCACCAATCGAGGATTAATAAATCAGTATTAATATATCAATACTTAAAATTTAGGGATATTTAAAAGATATATTAGTGAATATATCAAAAAATTCTATCAATGACTACAATTGATATTAACAAGGAACACCCACAAACCTATTAACAACATAGTGCACATCAAGTACTAGTAATAAAAACATAGAATTAACACACACCTTGGTGTTGGGCACTTTGCAATGCATCTTTCATCACATCAATATTTTTACGTGGAGCGATCCCCTTATCATAGAAATCAAGCCGCTCCTCAACTTGTTCCTTCAGCTTCTCACCATAAATAGCGGAGCTCTTTTCTGCAAAGTAACACAATACAATACGCATGCACAAAATGGAACTTCTAGGCACAAAATGCACAAAAAATCCAGTCTCAAATTTGTGAGGAACATACCAGCAAAACAATCAATACGAGATGCAATAGAACACTTATTTGCCAGATATCGTGCAATGCGCCCCTTATTGCGAGCTGATGCTCGTCCAATAAATGACGAATGGAAGATCAAGCCATACTTTGGTGTGTTTCCATGGGTTTTCAGTGCCCTTGCAGTAGAAAACACCAGTACAAAAAATAAAATAAAATCACAAAAATCAAGGTTTTTTTTTTTTTATTTTCATTTATGATGACAAAAATTCTGATATTTGTTAGACAGGAAACTACATAACAATTCTTGAAATAATTATTGAACCGAAAGCACCTGTTTCCAGCAAAGAAAATCACAATGCATTAGACAATTATAATGTATTACAATATACTACCAGACACATCAACTAAAAGGCAATGTTGAGTCTCATGAAGTGATGACTGAACATCCACTAGGTCTAGTCTAGTACACGTATATAATCTAGATTAAAACTCATATTTTTTTAATCATAATAGCATTTTTTTTAGCTCTCCAAAAATGAGGTATTACTTTTCAAGAACTCAAAACAGAGCCTCCAAGGCCCAATTGGGCTGGGGGGGTCCACCTGGTAACAAAAAAAAAAAAAAAAACCTCTAACAGTGCCCTATTTTTTTAAATAATACCAGAACTGGATGTTACTAATTATACAAAAAATAGTAAAACACCTGAACAGTGCCTTCTCTGCTCCCAGAATCTGAAGGGTGGACGAAGGGCATTTAGCTAGATTTGTCAGACTACCAGCATGAGAAATCAAACGGGCACCAACAATTTCCCCAATCAAGGAAGCTAGATTGGGAGCAATATCATTCATTTTTGTAATCAGATATTCATGAAGCTTCCTCCTATACTGTGATAAGCCCAATACCCTCTGAGCAGATTGCTGGATATTAATCAAGTCAACTGGAGATAAGTCCTGTCCTGCATCAGACACATACATCATGAAACAGCAAAGACAAGAATAATAATGGATCAACACCCAAAACAAATAACACATATAATCGTACCCATTGAGGTCTTTGCAGCTTCCACAACTTCTTTTGCTTTTTCTTCATCTCCAAGTATATCAGCAAGCACCTGAATTCTTTCTTCAGACAACTTGGCCTTGTCGTCAATCAACATTGCAAGCTTTGCATAGAGATAATTGTCATTTACAATCTTCACTAGTTCTGGGAAATGCCAAGAGTACCATTCTCTGCAGGAAGAAATAAGATACATATAAACATTTTTCTACCATTGAGTTCCCAAACATTTCGCCAGAACATTAGTGGGGATGTACCTGACTCTCATGGAGAAAGAATTAATATCCTTGTCAAGTGTATCGAGAAGAAAAATTGCTTGAATAACCATGTTATCTATTCGATTAACATTAAATTTTACTTTTGCACGGCTATAACTGTGCCCGAGACCAAGTTGGGCTTTTTCCAGATCACCTGGCTATAGGAAATGAGAATTCAGGATCAATGATAAGATAAATATCATTGTCATCAAAATGTATTCCTGATATAACCAAGATCAATCATATGAGTTTTAATTCTACAAATAGTATAGTCATTTTTGCTGACACTTTCTTGATACTCAAGCATGCAAAAGTGCTGACACAAAATGTTTATTACAAAAAACAAACCTTGAGATCCTTCAGGAACTTTTCAAAATGTAGCCTCATGCCACGTAAAAGTTCAAGGATAAAATCATTGCTTTGGCATGGGATTTTTGTGTTTTCATATATATGCGACCCAATCTTAGGATCTGATACTCCCAAGCTATACTTAGGCTTCTTGCCATCCTTGACTCTCGGAAGATTTAGTTCCAAAAAGTTCCTCAATTCATCAGTCATTACACCTAAAATGTAAATGTATTTGTCGATATTAGAAAGGAACAATTACTAATCACATTCAATTTCCCATGGAAATTGCCTTCTTTTGATCAAATCAAAAATGACATTCACAACCAAGAAATAATACAAATAATTTGCGGCAGAAAAAATAAAATTAAGCAACAATACTCCCTCCCAAGTAGCGCCCCAACAAATAATATCTAACACGTCAAAAAAAAAAAAAAAAACAGTTGTTTCTTGATCATATTCACTGGTTTTAAATCATGCTTTAATTCCAATGGGCTTGGGCCAAATCAATTCATTTTTTGCCTATTTTAACCCAACCTATACCTACCAAAGAAAAAAAAATCACAGACAAACTAAGAAGTTGAGGTATCTAACAGCTTCTCTAAGCTTATCCAGTTTAATTAAAGGTGCACCAGTTGTTTTCTGGAACATATAATTAATACATACTAATCTTTTGTCAACTTCATTATAAGTTAACCCCATAAACATTCAGCAAGGTTCAAATATATGATAGATGAAATATTCATTTTACAGCAAGTTTGTACTAAATATTACATCGCCCTGTTACAAACCAAGGTAATAAAAGCATGCAGACTAAGCCAACAGCTTGGTAGTTTAGTTGGCATAATGCATAACTCACAGCCTTTGGATTGCAAATTCGAATCTTGCTAGATACCCTGTGCAGCTGGAACAGGGCTGCAGCGCCTTTCCAGGGGGGGGGGGGGTCCAGGTGGTTGGCACAAACCTCATTTGGGCCAAGGGTCCCACAATGTAACAAAAAAAATGCATATGAACTAAACATAATGTTAAATCAATATGTCAAGACCAAAAAATTCATTTATCACCCAATGAACACCACTAGGAAAAGTTTTCCACAATTTTCCAAAGAATGCCAAACTATAATTTATCATACAGCATTGTATAATGATCTCTTTATTCTCTATCTTCTCATCCATAGTTTTCTACAGCTCACCATATTGTCCCGGACCGAGAGTTTCAGCACAACATAACCCATGCTGCAAATCTTCCCCAAATCATCAAAGATATAGCTAGCCTTCATGCAATATCAAACAATAACTCTTATGTTAAATTGATTTGCAAAGGAGCAACCAAAACCCTCCTTCATCATTATGAAGTCCTTGACTTACCACAAATTTCTTAAGCTCATCCAAATTGGCTTGCCTGAACTTCTAAAGAAATACACCAATTTATCTCACATATCATTCAAGAGCGCTCCATAATTTTTTATACTTTAATCAGCCAACATATTAATCATCACATATACATTCATAATGTGTTACAAACACTACATTTATGAATTCAAGATAATTCCTCCCACCCAATTCATTGCATGTCTTGGTGCAGTTCTTTAACAAGATTTACCTCAATGAAATCATAACTTTTGTTTGCTCCATATGAGCCAATTAAATACCAATATTCATGTAAAGTCACGATGAGCCAAAGGGATGCCTACCATGTTATGTGACCTCGCTAATTATTCGATTTTGACATCATCCTAAAAATTTGCTATCCAAACGTTCACTCTCATATGCTACTAAAATATCATATAGTCTCATCTAATCTAAATGAACCAGCCATAATAACACATGGACCTGGTTGCAATTTTTGATCAACAAGACAACAATACTATTTGAATCATTATCACATAAGCTTCATCTGTTACATAGTTACATGTATTGCTGTTAAGAGAGAGAACGAGATCATACAAACCATCTCTACATCTGCATTGACACTTCAAGCAATCTCTGATACTACTTGTCATGGGATGAGAATTTCAACGCAATAATATAACTCGAGCAACAGCACATCAACAATTCATCAGGAATTCAGCCTTTAGTGATCAGAAACATTGTCACCACAGCAATCCATGGGTTAATTCTTGACCTTCACCAAACAATCCAAACTCAACCAAGTTTACTTACCTGAACTATTGAAGAATCATGATAATTCATCTCACAATCCACACGCCCCTCTATAGCTCCCCAAGTGAGAGACTTTCAATGGGACATACCTTAAAAGTACCAGATGCAAACATTACGTAACTCATTTTTTGCATATGTCAGATGCTAAAACACATTTTAATGAGAAAAGAAATTTGCTTCGGCCAATAGATATATAATTTTCAAAAACTTTTTCTCAAATTACTCAATATATGAGCAAAAAACTAGCTTTAGAAAAATATTTATCAGTTATAATTAGTTAGAAAATCCTTGAACAAAATAATTAAATGAGAAAAAGATGGTGATAATCACAATTCTTGAACAAGAATAAAGAACTTTGCTCCAACATATTAGAAATTATCTGTATATATCACCTTGATGGACAAAATAAAACACCAATAAAAAGCACATATAAAATCAAAATTAAATTTTAAAAAATAATAATGATAAGTTGCAACAGAAATAGAATGAAAGATACATACAAAAAAAAATGAGAATAATTGATTTGAAATATGAGATACAATAGTTTGTTATTATTTTAATGTATTCATGGATTATCATTAGCAAAACTAAAGCTTCATTTATTATTTTAATTCAACAAAATACACTCGTGGAGGTGCATATAAGCTAATCACACAAACTAATTGAATTATAATTTTTATCCATAAAATATGTTAAATGAAAAAAAAAAAAATATTAATATGTTAAAAAACTTGACAAAAAATAAAACATATATGTGAATATATAAGCATATAAAAGGAACACTTGTATTAAGTAATTATGGGTGTCTCTAAAACACATCAGTTTTAGAAAGGCCCGCAATGCAATCTATAAATATGCTTTCCTCCTATGAATATTCTAGAACTAGTAGACTGCATAACCCACATCAAGCTGCAGCTCAACCTTGTTTTGTTTGCACATCAGAATACTTGTATTAAGTAATCCACATATTCCTCCAAGTACCTTAGTTATGAGTGCAGACATTTTGGAAATACTTACAAGTCTAATGAGCATCACCAAAAAATTTATATGAGGAATAATGAGTCACGCATGCCATCCTGATTTCATCTCCTTCAATCATTTAAATTTGAAAGTGCCCCAAACATATATTTAACTTTGTAAAATAATTGTCTTATCGAGTTGATCACAAGATCAGTTATTAGAGAAATAAGGTAATTATTTTTCAATGTCAATATGTTGAAATCTTAATAATCAATGCATTGTTGCAATGATCCGCCACAATTTTTTGACAAAAAATTGATGATTCATAATGGCGCCTTCTATGATTAGATAAATCTCGCATTTATTAGTTCTTTAAGTAGTTTCCTCAACTCCTCGAGTTCTAATGGTATCACATGATATAAAGAGTCATGACCAGTACTGAATATTAGATAGCAATTCAATATTATTATTCACTTCTCTCATTAGTAGTTTCCCACAATCACTTGGTCATTAAATAAGGCCACGTAAGTTTCCTCATCCAGTCTTACACCTTTAGAAAATTAAATTGTCAAAAGTGTCTTAGTGACTTTTCTCATTTCTCACCTTGCTGAAATAATTCATTGATATTGAAGATTTAAGATGCATTATTAATTAATAAATAATACCAAAAATACATCAAATTGAACATGAAAATAGAAGATGACAACACATTCATGATCATCAAAAAGAATTATCTCAATAATTTCAATCAACTTATATTCAGATCTGCATCAACCTAATGTACTTGTCTAATGGTTGAGATTTTTTAAGAGTTTTGATCTATTTATTCCCTTTATTTATAATCAAGTCTTATTTTTAGTATCACAGAAAATAAAAAATATTTGATATTTCAATGTCAATTGAAGGGATAACCTACTCACCAACTATAATAACATTTGTGAACAATAATTCATGTTGATTACTAATCTTCTTGATATTGATGAAATCCAACATAATCAAACCAACACTAATTGTCTCATTTTTTGTAACCCGTATTTTCCAAGCAATTGGAGGGACTTTCCCCCAACTCAAATAAACATGAATCTAGTATTATCTGTTAGAAACAAAGCAAGTTAATGACTTTCTTTTATCTTCCTTATCTTTAGCAAACCTCACTTTATGTGAAGAAAATGTTTCATTATTACTCTTGAATACTTATTCCTCTTTGCTCTTATCTTTCTTTTTATAAGATTCTGACTTTTCTTGCTTGTTAAATTCCATCAAGAATTTTATTACTAAAATAGCCCAAGTGAGATCTTGAACATTTCTTCTTAACAGCCCATGTTTATCAATATAAAAAAAAATTTCAGCCCTCCTAAATCTAAATCTAGAACATGAGCTCATAGAATTCCCATGTGTATTTTCGTACCTCCTCAACTGCATGATCCTTTGTAAATCTGTTCTTGCCTCATATTCTGCATATTTTAGATAAAATGCTTAATGAATCTCCCTCGCTCAACTTAAAAATTTATGAGAACACCCTTGTGTCTCACATCATCACTTCACCGACACCACCAAATTATTGATATATCCACAAATACATGCACTCAATACTAATCTTAAAAGCATCCATAATAATGTGCATTGCTTATAAATATTATTCCATCCCTCAAAAAAGTTATCAATATTTTTTACCAATCGCATGTCCTCATATTTCATTGGCTTGTCACTATTCAATCAAGGCACGTTTATTGTCCTTCTACAAGTTGAAAGCCCTCCTTCCAACTCTTATATTTCTTGTTGCATGGATGCCACTATAATTTTCAAAGCAATATTATTTTTTGGGTAACCATATCTACCATAATGTTCCATTTTCCCTTTACATCACAGACATCATAACAAAATTATCAAACATTAAAATTGATATTATAGAAATAACATGTCTTCAAATACTATTTCCAAAGAACACAAATTCTAGTGTAAAGTTATATGCGCCGTTAGGCTAGAAATTGTACTCATCACAAGCCAAGGTCAGCGTAATCTGACCTCGCAGTAAAGAAAATTACTAGCAAATCAAGCAAGAAAGAAGATCTAGAGAGAAAAAAAGTAATTTTACAAATAATTCTAAAACTTTTAATTGTAACAAGTGAAAAAATTCTCTTTATATAAGAGGGACCCCACATTAAGAGCCAAGATCACACCAAGTATCATGATCTTACAATTCAAAATTTTAAAAAAAAAAACCTAAAAATCCAAGAATATCAATTATTAGACTTGAGTCTCAAGATATTCTTGGACTTATTCTGTTTTGAGTTTGGTTTAGGTTATGATCCTCCAAAACAAATGTGTCATGACACGGGTATGTGATTTGTAACCCTGGGCATGGGTCATCAAGTTATCACACAGAGTCAAAATGATCTGGCCCAGAACGTCTTAGTTTGCATGGATGTCAGTGAGCCATATCTGGACACTTGTTTTTGTAGACATGTCAAGATGTTACAAACAGACTTCTAAAAGGACCATGAACTTTAACATACTGGCCGGTAATGAGCCCACAAAATGGCCAACAAGATCAACCAGACCCAACCCAATAAATCTGAAATGAGGCATCAAAATGTGTGCAATTAAAGTGACTGGAAAAGTCTCTAATAGACCAACCACAAAACACCAATCAATCTGTCATAAAAAACCAATTATAATTTGATATTGGATCAAATAAACCACCAAAAATACCTGTAGAATAGTTTCAAACCACTTTATGCAAGCAGAACAAAAGGTATCCATGATAAATGAAAAAAAAAATCATCACCAAAGCCAACAAAAGGCAGCAAAAACAGAAAATTAACATTGATTGCGGTTGTTTAAAGTGACATGGCTAATCATCTTAAGATAATAACAAATTAAATGAAATGAGATCGATTTTTATTAATATGTAACAAAACAATAACCTGGCCCAGACTCTTTGCCTCAGCCTGAGCAAGCCGATCCTGCTTTGGCCTCTACCAATCCATGGCTATTCATAAATCCTTCTAAATAATTTTCAAATCTAAATTTTAGAATAAATTAAGGAAAAAGTTACTAACACCACCAGCAGCCTCATCATGGTATTTGACAAGCTATGAATCAAACCATCACTACAAGTACTAGTAATTCAAGTTTCACCAAAGGGATGCACAAAAGATATTAAATGACGTCTATTCATCTGTTAACATGCATAAAAGAAATAGCCTGTTTAAATTTGCACTCTTCAAAAAAAACTTGCACACACCTTCTGAAACAGAATTACACTGACTGAGAGCATCGAGGGCAGAGTCAAATGGATGAAAAGCTGTGAGCTGCACAACCTTACCAAAACGATTCAGGTCCACAATGGAGTTGCGAACAGATTCCGTATTTTGCCCAATCTCATCAAGGCCATAAGCCAGGAACAGACTGTAGCCAGAAGCTGCCTCATAAAGTATATACAATGCCATCATTAGAAGAAACAAGAATCACCTGCAAAATGAAGTTGCCACTAAAAACAAGCAGTTCCATAGTAAAACAAATAGGCAGACATTTGTTCAAAAACCCCAAAAAAAAAAAAAAACATGACTGATGAATGCAAACACATCATTGACCTAGCTATATTGGTCAATCCAATCTAACCAGCTTGTTGCTAACTTTGAGATTAATCAAGTTTTAAAGACATCTACTCATAATTAAATGACACGATCACAAAGCATGATTCAACATGTAAGATACTTATTAGAAAAGCTATTTCAATATTTGTGGCAGTCATAATAACTTTGAGATTTAATCAGATGAATGTCAGTGAGAGATGCATAGCAACTAGTTTATTTGTGGCAGTCAAATAATTTCAGCAAAAGCTGTATATTTCATTATTGTCACATATGAAAGAAAGTTTATTACTCATCAAAGTCATACTATTCAAGTATGTTTCACATGTATAACAATATTATTCATCTGTTAACATGGAGATTAATTGATTAGGATGACGTAACTTACCATTAGGTTTGGACACAAATGTGTAAGAAGATTGATTGGGGGTTAGATCTAATAGCAAAAGTATTTATGCTGAAGAAGTTGAGCGCCTTGATTTACAGTATTTGATACTTACATTCATTGAGGAGCAATACACCTTTTTGCGAACATGTATTCTTAGAGAGAAAACACTTCAAATTGAACAAAAAATTATCAGAGGATTATTAAGACATAGTGGTGTCAAACATGTCATGAAACCAAAGCACAACCCACAATAGGACATGGGTAGAAGCCATGCATGAACTGTGTGTGAGGTAGCACCTGGCACATTTCACGTCATGCTAGGCAGGGACAAATGGAAAAAATGATCATACAGATATAATATTTTTTTTTTAAAAAAATGTAGACTTCAGATACTTGTTTGTGATAGAAATTAAAAGATTATGCTGACGTCCACGCACCTATGTTTTTATATATTTTACTAATAGACGCTAGTGAAGTGCACGCACTCATTTTACAAAAATTTCATTGCCTTTGTAAAGTCTTTGGACATGTCCGAAACCAGTAGCGACACACGTCATTATTATCGGATTAACATTATTATATCACATTTAAAAATGAAAACATATTTTTAAAAAATTTCAACTAATCTCAGCAGCTCAGCCGCTGGATTTATTTTCAATGATAATGGACAAAATTCTAATGAACATTAAGTTTCTGCCCAAAAAGTTTAAAAAATTAATATTTTAATTTTAAAATTATTCAATAAATAAAAAATTAATTTTTAAAATTTCACATTAAAAATATATTATTGTAATTTGTTCTCTTTCTAAATTTTCTGTTCTCTTATATTCTCAAATTGACTATACTATTTAATTTTTTTTTAATTTTAATATTATATAATAACATAATTATGTAAATTAATATTAATGGGCGAGACTTAAGGTTGCCGAGCTGCAGCTTTGACTTTGAATTACTGACTGAATTTTTACAAGGTAAATGATTTCTTTTTTTTTCATGAATATTTTTTCCTATATAATTATAGAAATAGATAAATTTTACCCGATCTTAGAACCCTCTAAAATTTAAAAAATAAAAAGTATTGATTATTATAAAAATTATATAAATATTAATTTAGATAAATACAACCCTATTAAAAGATTCAATACTAAATTATCTCCTAGGTATTCATAGACCCTTACACCTAAATAATTTAAAAATAAACTAATATCTTTAGTATGAACCCACTTTAAAAAAAAAAAACAAAATAAAATAATTCTAATATATTTCAAAAAATTCAGAACAATATATATCATAAATAATGTATATTTGTATGAATAATAATAAAATGAATATCTTATGAGAAATGACAAATATTACATAATAAGATATAGTATATTAGATCCAATTATACTCGACTAAGAAGTTCAGTCATTAAATTTAGATCAACTTCAATTCAGTATATCATATTATTTATTACCAGAAGCTTACAAAAAATGACAATTATGTTCATTGCAAACACAAGTCTTACGCTAAAATTTATTTTAAAAACCTTAAACTAATTTAGTATATATAAAAATACTGTTTGCCCGCATATCATAGAATCACTAAAAAGAATGGTATGAATGATTTATAAAAAAAAATAATTAATAATTATCAAACTTAGCAAATAAAATGAAGTAGTTTTGATAATGTCCAACTTGTTCATTACAACAATGAGTCTTCTTTTTTTATATACAAAAAAACCTAGACTAGTTCATTGCATATAAAAAAGTCTTCTTGCTCATCTATCATAGTATCCATATAAAGAGTTCATTGCCTATCGTATAATCTTTCATCCTCGTAATAGTTCTAACACATATGAGTGTATGTCAAACATTTTAAAAAAATACAAGATACCAAATAAAATACTGAGAGCTGTGATGATAATAAAACTTTGAGTTATGATGATCCAAACATTTACATTATGTTATTAGTGATGCATTGACACATTACATTTATTATGTTATTAGCGATGCATTGACATGTATTTCATTTTACAATTATTTTAGATTAGTATTCACACATTACACTGATGTATGGCCTATTTGTGCTAGATGTAACACAAGTCAAAACCAACTCAATATGATTCGACACGCATTGATTGTGCAGACAAGCCATGAGGCCATGGCAGACCATTGTTCCTTGTCATTGTGACAATGTGGCATAGCCCAAAGGAATAGCCATGTCGTTACAATTTGGCATAACCAATTTCATACCTCCATCCATACATTTAAGATTATGCTCATGTCAACCTAATACTATAATAATTTCTTTACATAATGACAATGATAGAACCAGGAGAAGTATTCCTAAAGAAAAAAGCCAATAATGATTCCAAAATAGGGGATATTGGATTATAAATTCTAACTTACGAACAATATTTAAGGAATCAAAGAATGAACAATAGATTACCAAATTTACTAAGGATGAATCTTCTATGCACACACCTTATTAGTGTTGTTATACTTGATAATGAAAACTATTTCAATTTTTTTTAATGGAATCTACTAGTTCCAATCAAACACCTCTACTTATAATTTTTTTTTCATTATACTAGTTCACTTTGGACTCAAATTATAGATTGAAGGATATGCCACAGGTGATCGTATAATTTTTTCATTTTTTATGAAACATAAAGCATTTGATATTATTGTATATTTCATATCAACTTCATAATTAAGATAGGTATGAAATTTACAATTAATTATATTAAAAATATTCAAAATACCCTGATTAAAACAAAAAACAATGTTTAGAAAACCAAAATAAAGATTGAACTTAAAAACTTAACAATTCAAAATTCACTTGTTAGACTAGCAATCATACAACTATCAAACCAATGATATCATAAAGATATTTTATAGGGAGAATTATGTTTTGGGGTGTTTTCACAAAAATTTTTAAGATTTAGAAACTAAACTTTGATATTTTTTAAAAAGTCACAAAACTAAAAATAAATTAAAAATAAATACACTCAAATTCATAAGTACTAAACTACTATCTCCCCTACCCCTCTCCCCTCCCGCATCCTCGCTCCTCGCCCTCCCCCCTCGCCTCCTCCAAAGTCCACCCCCTCCCCCGTCTTCCCTCGCCAATTTGCCCTCACCTCTCACTCCTCTCTCCCTGCCCCTCTCCCCCCACCCATCTCCACGAGCTCCTTCGTGGATCTCGTAGAGCTCCTCAAGCTCTAACGTGCTCGACGTAGAGCTCACTGGAACTCGACAAGCTCCGTTGAGCTCCACGAGCTCATTGGAGCACGAGGAGCTCCTTCATGGAGCTCAATGAAACTCCACGAAAGAGCTCCGTCAAGCTCCAACAAGCTTGATGTTGAGCTCAATGAGCTCCATCGTGGAGTTCCATCGAGCTCCACGTCGAGCTTGCTGGAGCTCGACGAAGCTCCACAAAATAGCTAGTTAAGTACTTGTGAGTTCCACAATCAAGCTCACTGTAGCTCGATGAGCTCAATGAGCTCCACGAAGGAGCTCATTGGAGCTCCATCGTGGAGCTCGATGGATCTCCACGAGCTCCACTTCAAGCTCGCTGGAGCTCCTTAGTGGAGCTCGTGAAGTTCCATTATGCTCCAGTGAGCTCGACGTGGTGCTCACTGGAGCTCGACGAGCTCCACGAATGAGCTCTTGGAAACCGGCAGGAAGAGAGGGGTGGAAAGAGAGAGGTGAGAGGTGAGAGCAGATGGGTGGGAAAGAAAGAGGATAATTTAGTACTTACAAATTTGGGTGCATTTATTTTTAATTTATTTTTAGTTTTGTAACTTTTTTAAAATTATCATATATTTTTAAATCTTAAAAATTTCTGGGAAAACACCCCAAAATATAATTGCCCCAATATTATATATTATTAATATTAAAATAATTTAAAAAAAATTATACCCACTTATTGAACAAAACATCAATAAATATAAATATATAATACTAAAATTTTATGGATATATTAAAACTAATAATAAAATATTAACAAGAATATAAAAATCATTAAAAAATTATAAAAATACTTATAATATATAAAATAAATAAAATATACATTAAAATTAAATTATTTTGAAAGTATAATTAATGTAGAATTTATTTAATTTAATATATTCAATTAAATAAAAATAATAATGATGATATAGACATATATATATATATTTTTTAATATTTATATTTGTTATATTTAATTATCATATAAATGACAAAAAAGATTATTTAGAATCTTATAATGATAATTTATATATTTTAATAATTAATTAAATAAAATAATTAAAACTAATTTATTTATTAAAATATTTTAATAAGAATTTAGTCTAGAACATTAATATACAAGGAACATGAAAAGCACTAGATAGCCCAGTGGCAACTCACAGTCACAATTCTATGGCCCTCAAGTCATAGGTTCGAATATCATAA
Source organism: Sapria himalayana (assembly GCA_029783825.1). Lineage (NCBI taxonomy): Eukaryota > Viridiplantae > Streptophyta > Magnoliopsida > Malpighiales > Rafflesiaceae > Sapria > Sapria himalayana. The sequence goes on along the minus strand of JAREIK010002323.1, from coordinate 1,406,417 downwards.
TGGGATTACTAAAAAAATTAACTAGCTATTATTGGGCTGGTTTCTTAAAAACCCATTGATTATGTCGATTCACCATTCTAACCACTTATTCTGCTAGTTTAATTCTACTTTAATGGAATATTAGCCCAATTGACCAAATTAAAACTGATTTGAGTGACATTGATAATTACACCGAAGAGATCGTAAGTTCCAATCTAGGTTTTTTTATCCATTTTAAATAGTTCAAAAACTCATATAATTAAATTTAAAATACATTCCTAAATAAAAACTTTACAACTTTCAAAATTTTTTGTTTTATAAAACTCTACCTCTTTTGTTTTATAAAACATTAAAAAAATATTATTTCAATACTTTATAATAAATTGAAAAATAATATTTTATTCACTATTAATGATTAATTTATTATAAAAAAAATGATAACACTTTTAAAAACTTTTTATGATGAAATTGGTTTATTTAATTATTATTCAAAACTTTATAATACTTATTTAATTTTCTCAATTAATATTTATTATTTGTTTACTTGCGACACATAAAAATAATGTAAAGGCATCAAGTGGGCAAGGTGACCTAGGCTAGGCATAGCCCAATTAAAATGTGCATGAACCTTCAACATTCCTACCCATGATGAGTCATGTAATAAGTCGGGGTTGCACATGCCTCATGTCATGCATTGCATGCCAGCATGGCCCGTGGCACTAGACATTTTTTAAAAAAAGCAATCAATAAGTCTGCTTTTCTTTGCCAATTCTGATTCGGCCATTTGGGCACCCCAACAAAAACAGCAACATGCACTAACATGTCATAGTCATGTCGAGCATAATAAAAAAAAAATTATTAAAACATTGAACCATCGAATTGGATCTAGCATTTAAATAACATAAATTCAATAGTTGTTAAAGAAATTTTAATACAATGTATATATTACAAAAAAAATACATATAATTAGAGGTGTCAAACGTGCCGGGCCGGCCCGGCCATACACGAGGCACGGCACGGTTCGGCCGTACCTGGGCCGGCCCGGCACGATCAAAAAACGTGCCCGGGCCCGTGCCGTGCCCGGGCGAACAAAGCACGTGCCGTGCCGTGCCTGGCACGAGCCGTGCCGTGCCTTGGCACGGCAAGCCGGCACGCGTGCCTGCGTCGTGAGTCGTGACTCGTGACCCAACCGAGCCCCGCCCCCGGTAAAAAGACCGCGGGTCGGGTCCAAACAGACCCGACCCGCCCCGCCCAGCCTGCCCTGCCTTGCCGTGCGCCCGTGCCCGAGCGGGCCGGCACGGCCTTGCCGTGCCCACGGGCCGTGCCGTGCCTGAATTTAAAAAACCGTGCCGTGCCCGGCACGGCACGGTAGCACGGCTGGGCACGTGAAAAACGGGCCGTGCCGTGCTGGGCCGGCCCGTTTGACACCTCTACATATAATATTAGTTAATTTAAGCGGTATATTTATCAATACACCAAAATAATAATAATACATTAAATTTCAAACAACCTTAACAACAAAGTCGAACAAAATTATAAATTAGAATATATATTCACAGCAATGGCTTTGTGAGATAAGGCTTAGCAGAATTACTTACCAGATTCTCTATCATTATGTCAACCTATTTACCTATAAATCTAAATTTAAAATTAACTTTAATAGCCTAAAAACAATTTTAACATAATTAAAAATAAATATATTAGACGTGTCAAAAAAATCGATACTCTATATATATATATATATACATGTAAGACTATTAATAGTATTAGTCACCTTAACAAATATATCAATTAATACAAAAAAATATAATATATTAAATTTTATACAAACTCAACTTAACGATAAGTTCTTTGAAGTTGAATTAGCTTTAGGTTTATTGACCTCATTCATTTAATGTAATAAAATTTTGAGGAAAAACATAATATATATGATAAATAATATAAATTTTCAAATAAAATTTTAAGAAAAACTTAGAAATTAATATAATGTAAGCATACTTCAAATTTTATCATAAAATTTGTATATCTATTAATATAAATGACATAATAAATATTTTAAAATAAAAAAATATTTAATAATTAACAAGCATATAAAATAAAATATAATAATTTCCATGACATTTAATTTGAACAAGTCAAGATGATACTTCATTCACATATTTCACCATGTACTATATTAATTCTAAAAAAAATGTAATAAAAAAGTTAATATTTTCTAAAAGCATTCATTCTCATGATGACTCAATTATATATAAATATTTTACGAGAATTTTTAGAAAATAAGATCAAAATTAAATTTTAGTATCATATTCAATAATATTTCAAATAATAATATTATCATTACCATGTTTGTAAGATAATTAAGATGTGATTTCATTGAAATTCTTTATATTAGATATATGAGCTACATAATTAACTTAATAATGCAAATAAAAATGAAAATTATGTTCACATTAAAAAATATAACATATTTACTAAAATATCTTAAAATACTTAACAAACAAAAAAATTTCATGGTATATGTTTGTTAATTGGCTTAAAAAAATAATTTCAAATAAATATTATATATTATTAAAATTATACAAATCTAATATTAGAATCACATGATGAATACTAATAAATGATATCAAATTATATTGATGGTAAGAATAATGAATTTATTATTAATAATTTAGATTATAAAACAAAATTTATTTTTAAAATTCTTAATTTTTTTTGATACAGTAAATAAGTATGCATCAATGTACACTCTCACTACTTATATTATACTTAAATATATATACAATATTAATAATGTATTTAGCAAATATAAAGAATATTATTATTTTAATATCATAACTATTGATATTAAAACTAAAAATTTTAAATATTAGTTTTTCATTTCATCTTTTTATTGATCGACTATCTAAATGAATCTAAGAATTAAGATAAAAATAATAAACATATAAAATATATATCCACTTACATATATCAAATAAAAAAAACAAATAGTTAGATTTATAAAAAATTAAATAACATATTTATATATTATAATACTAGGTAAAATTGTTTTAACATGCCTTGGAGTACGAATATGAATATCATAATTGAATATGATAATTATATTATTCAGTTAGCTATAAACAAATAACAAGATGATTCATCAAATAGGAACAAACTAGTTTGATACTTAAATATCATTTAATACTTCATCTTATCACATAAATTAATAAAAATTTTAATATATTAATTTATAATATGAATTCATTTATTTCATTTTATTTTAAGGTGACACAGTGTTTTGATCTCTCTAGCATCTAGGGTAGTATCAAGGTTTACTTTTTTTATGGTTATAAATTTTATTTCAGATAAAAAATCCAAACAATAACCAAATATCATAAAAATTATTACATACTTAAAGAACTACAAAAATTTAAGAACAAATATTCAAGAAATTATTGACATTAAATGACACAAGCATTAATGTTCGATAACTCTAAACAACACCAACATTCAATAATTATTATTGGTATCATTGTCACTATAGCAATAATCTCCTTTAGTGAAAATACATATATTAAAAATATTAAAATTTTAAAAATAAAGAAATTATATCTATCATTTCATTACCTATATGATTATTTATAATAATTTTAAACATATTTGTTACTACAATTTACTTTTCTCAATAATCAAAAACTTAAAATACTTCTTATTTATTCTTTTATCATCAAAAAAATATCAATAAAAAATCATAATATTATTCCCCTAAAATAATTTAAAAAAAAATCATTAATGCTACATTATTCTAATTATTTTATCCATCTAATATAATAAAATATCTAATTTTTAATCAACTAAATAATTATTCATCGAATCTTTTAAAAAGTAAAGTTTTTTTAACATTTATCATATTTAATATGAATACTAAAAAATATTAATAAAAAATCATAAAATTATTCCCATAAAATAATTTTAAAAAAATCATCAATGCAACATTATTTTAATTATTTCATTCATCTAATATAATAAAATATCTAATTTTTAATCAACTAAATAATTATTCATCAAATCTTTTAAAAAATATTTTTTTTTTAATATTTATCATGTTTAATATAAATACTAAAACTTTTTTATTCATATTTCATATTAATCACTCATCTCAATTATAACTTATAACTAAAACAATGATTGCATTGAGCCAAATCTCATGCATTTATTTGTGGATCAATATGTACATTATATTATTTTTCATAATATCATTTATTGTATTACTTTATTAATGACAATATGTTTTTACAAATTTATTGATTAAAACATATATTATTTATTTTAATGATCCTCATTATACTATTTATGTTATTACTAAAACATTTATCATTGATCCAAAAATATTTTTGTTTAACTTTTAGCAAGTTAATTACTTTTTTATTTTTCAAATTTTGAATTCCATTAAAAAATATATAGAATTTTCTTTCTAAAATTTGTTCAAGAAATTTTAAACACTTCATTTTATAACTTACTCAATAAAATAATAATTATGTTTATTTGTCTCTCATAATAATTTTATTACAAAGATTAATAAAGTTTAATAATCAATATTTCTACTTTAAATTCTTCTAGTTACTCTCTTATTTGACTTTGATGTTTTTAAATTATCTTCAAAATAAATATAATAGTTTAACTTATAATTAATAATCAATACATTAATTATTTATATTTTAGGACTTTTAAAATCTTCACTATGATTTTCCCCTCTCTCACGCAACATTTATAACATAATGTCAAACTAGCCATAAACTCATTATACATACTAAATTGGTGAGTCAAGGTATACCTAAAAACATCATAGTGAACCAATTTCCATCATATTTCTTATTGAGCTTTTTCCAGAGTCTAAATTTGATTATACTTTGAGATGTCACAATAAAGAGTGCATAATAATGGTCACCATTCAATAAAGGAAAAGAACAATCATCAAAGAATCCACATTGGAATACAAATGAATTTGATCATCAGCCATGAGAACAAAAGTATCTCACCTAGATGCCCACTTCATGTCACTTTCATGTAAATACATGACTATTATATATATACAAAATAATATATATATATATATATATATATATATATATGTCTATTGTACATGTACATACACATACATGCATATCTAGAGTATATGTACATACATATCTATTGAAGTACAAATGTATCTACATGTAACTACATATAAATTGCTGTGTATATATACATTCATATCTACAATATATGCATATACATATCTATTTTAGTACAGATATTTCTACATGCATATACATGAATATTGCTTTGTATATAAATGTATAGTTAGTATGTAAGTACATAATGATATACATATATGTACATGTATATGACATAATACAAGAGTATGAGATGCTTGAGATGATTATGGCTAGAGGCCAAATCCTAAAGAGTGAGATATTCAAAAGCATTTTTATAGATGATCTGAGAGAGCTAGACTAACTAATTTCTATGATTAAGTAATGACTGTAATGTAAACATGTCTAGGAAAACTATCAAATTGCCCAAGAGATGTGATAGTGGATGTAGATAATACGGATGTAGAAATAGTTGCACGACCTCAACTCAACTCCTCATTGAAGTGTACATGCAAGTATATGTGGATACATGTAAATACATGCCTACTATTTATATATACAATATAATATATATATATACATCTATATTATACATGTACATACACATACATATATAGAGTATATGTACATATATATCTATTGAAGAATAAATGTGTCTACATGTAACTACATGTATATTTCTGTGTATATACATGTATATACATGCACGTACATATCTACAATATATGCACATACATATCTATTGTAGTACTAATATTTTTACATGCAGATACATGAATATTGTTTTGTATATAAATGTATAGCAAGTATGTAAGTACATAATGATATACATATATGTACATATATATGTATATACATGTAAATACATGTCTACTATATATATATATATATAATATAATATTTACAAACATATCTAATATATATATGTAAATACATTTACATACATATCTATTATATATAAAAATACAATTACATACTAGTCTACAATATATATACATATATATCTATTGTAGCAAATGAACATGTGGGGTGGATCAAAAGATAAAAAGAAGCTCGGATCAAGCCCAAAATAAAGGATATGGGGCAGGTCGATGGGCCTTGCAGGCCAAGTCAAGCCTAAAATGAAGTCTGCAACTGAAAGTGCATGATAGACAATAAGTGGCAGAGAAAAAAATGATCCAAAACACAAATCAAAAATCATTTGATTTAATTGAAAATTAATGGTCATCATCATAGATAGAGAAACATGGACTTGCATCCGTGGAGAGTTTATATGAAAATGTATAGTAAATTTAATTGACTGGAAGTGCGTGATAGACACTAAATGAAATTGAGTCACATTAATTAAAAAAATAATTTATAATAGCAAAATATAATCGTGATTAATTGGCATTTACTAATGTGGAGATCTGCAAAAACTAGCGAATAACTCTGAGTAAGCTAACAAAAAAAAACTAGCTCAAACTAATGGACCAGACCAAACTAAGAAACTTAACAAAACAAGTAAAAATAATTTAAGAAAAATAAAACAAAAATAGACTCCATGAATCTACTTAATGCAGAACAAAAAATTAAAAAACACACGAGAAGAGAGCAAGTTTGAAATCCCCAAACTCTAAATAAGGCAAAAGAAAACTGATCAATGCAAAAAAAAATCATTAAAAAGAATCATCTCATTTTACATCAACTGATCAAGAAAATTCATAATATGGTTCCATGTCAAAGAATGTTGCAGATTCTTCCGAAACTAAATCGTTCAAATCTGGAGCTATAATTGATTGATAATAACAGCAACACATGAAACTCTCTCAAGAACAAGATGCGTACGGAGAAAGAAGCGGCCAATAAACAGTCTACAAAAATATCATAATTAAACCTTCAAACCACAAAGCGCATCCAATGTTTAAGGTTTCAGTAAAAAAAAGTTCAGCCAATAGCACATTGTCATTGAGTGATCGCCAGGTAAAAATTGTTAAACAGGGCCGAGCCTTATTTGACTCCAAGATGAGAACATGGTGAAAGACTGAGAAGAGGCGGGAAAAGAGGGGAAATCATTGCAAAACAGAGACTAAAGATGAAGAAATTACTCAGATCTGTTGCTGTGACAGAAAGAAAACCATACCTGACTCTAGGTTGAGAAGAGGACGCACTAAACAATTGTGAACTTCACAAAATTAACTCTCCTTCAGTAAAGAAAGCAGGGATAATTATGCTCTGGCGCCCAAACCCAAAAATTATTATGATTTGGTTCCCAAATCAAAGAATTTTTGGAACCATACCCCAAAACACAAGTTATTTATGTTTTGAGCCTTAAAATTTGTCATCACTCCATGTCAAATTAAAACAAAATATGCTTTAGAGATCTTGGAGTATAATAAGAGTTGTCATCTTTTGTTATTATTAGTAAACATTGATAATGTATATTAATGCTGCGTTGTGTGATGTTTTAATCTATGGTACATAAGATTTGAAATTGTGGTCATATGTATTTGTGAAATTGTGGTCATATGATGTTTTAATCTATGTTTGTAAGTATGTGATAAGTATTTTAATAGTAATAATATAATTGTTAATATGTAATTGAGTGTTAGGTACATTAATATTACACATCATAATATTTCGAACAAACTATTAGTTTGACACATTCTTTTCTTTTGATATTCATTATTCATTTGTAATTTGTGATGTTAAAATAAAAAAAAATTGAAAAAATATAAATTTTATCGAAATTTTTATTAATATCTATTACAAGATATTTAGTTTTTAACAAAAAATTTCAAATGAAATTTCATTTTTTTAATTCAAATAAATGGACTAACAGACATACTATAATGTATATATATATATATAAACATATTTATTTGTATTAAAAATAATACACATATGAATATAATAGTATAAATTGAACTCTTGTCATAATTTACAATTTTATTAATAATAAATTTGGTTTTTAAAAAAATTCAAATAAAATTTTATTTTTTTGATACAAAAAATTAGACAAATACACAATGCTACATTTTAAATGCATAAAAATATATTAATTTGAATTTCAACAAATAAACACAAACATACACACACACACACACACACACATATATATATATAACTTGAACTCTAATTATAATTAATGATTTTATTAATAATAATATTTTTAACAAACATTTTCAAACAAAACTTTATTTTTTTATAGAAATTATTGGATAAATTCATACACATATTATAGTATATATGTGTACCTATATATTAATTTGTATTAAAAATGATACATATATATATATATATATATATATTTATATGTACCTATATATTTATATATAGATATGTATTCTAACAATATATATAAATATAGATATATATGCCTATATAGATGAACACTTATATTTATTGAAAATAAAACTTGTACTCAAGAGTGCATATATATACACACTTGTATATCTATCTACACATATATCCAACCACTACATATATTCAGGCACCGCATATATTCAAGTACTATATACAAATGTGTGTGTGTATAGTGATGGAATATATATGTATAAATACACATACAAGTATATCTATATAAATACTTAAACATCAGTACATGTATAGCTACATATTGATGCTGTATGTCTATATATATACTTGTACATTAAATATCTATATGTTTCTATACCTATATTTACTGCTATACATAACTTCGTCTTAATTATATATTGAAATGTCTAACTGTGAATGCTGCTATAGACCTGCAAGTGTCTGTGTATGCTACTACACACACACATATATGATATATATATATATACACACACATATATATACACAAATATAGAAGCAGTATGTCTGCATATATACCATATATATTGTATATTCCTATCTACATATATATGTATACGTATATCTAGAAATATACATACATATAAACGGTAGCTATGTATACATATGCATACAACGTCAAAAATATTGCAGTGACAATGGTTAGAAAAAAAGATGTATATATATTGCATGATATATACATATATACATAATTAAATATACATTATACCACGGAATGTCACAAGCACTGTTAGTCACCTTGTCGAGCTGATTTTAAGGGTGTTTGGGGTGAGGAGAAGGAGTGCGGGGACAGAGTTTACAAAGAGGAGAACGAGAATCCACATCCAAAGAAAACTGCACTCACGTTTTTCCCAATTTCCGTCACCATCCGATTTTGATTTAGTTGGGGGAGAGGAGAGGAAGAAAACGCGGCGATAGGGTAAAGGGTTTATGGAGAGAGGGAAAATCTAGGAAAATTAATGTTTGTTTTTTTTAATTAAATGCAAACTTCGCCTCGTAAATAAAATTTGGGATAATCGTATTTTAAAAAATAGTACATACACTAGTTTCTAAAATAATTAATTTGTTTGCATCAAATTTTTTATAATTAAAAATAATATACAAATACTAAAGTAATTAAGTTTTTATGCACTAATATTTATTAACTCAATTTTTTCCTCTTAAATTTGGAAAAAAAAAATTAATTTAATAATATAGTTAATTAACATTTAAAAGCATGAAGTTATTTACTCTTATTCTAAAATAATTAAGTTTTGATGCATCAAACTTTTTATAATTAAAAAAATATAAAATATTAAAATAATTAAGTTTTTGTGTACTAAAATTCATTAATTCAATTTTATCCGCTAAAATATAGAAAAAAAAATAAAATTTTATTTAATAAGTTAGTTAATTGATATAGGAAATTATAAAATTAATTAATCTTGTTGTAGAGGAGACGTGAGATTCAAACTCATGTTCTCTGCTTGTCAAAACCAAGCAAATCACTTAATCATAAGTATATTATCAAATAAAATGAAAATTGAAATATTTATATAGAAATAAAAAATATATGAAAACACATATATAAGTATACACACACAAGCACGCACATATAAAAATCATATATAAATATATTTATATAATTATGTATTATATATGGGTGTGTGTGTGTTTGTCAATTTATATATATTTTTATATCAATATATATGTATGAATACTTATACATGTGTTTCCATATATTTCTTATTTATATATAAGTATTTCAATTTGCTTATTATTTGACAATACACTTGTGATTGAATGATTTGCTTGGTTTTGACAAGTAAATGATGTAGGTTCGAATCACATTTCTCCTTGCAATAAAATTAAATAATTTCACTTTTTCTAGTGTCAGTTAACTAAATAATTAAATTTTATTTTATTTTTTTTTCAAATTTCAAAGGACAAAATTACGTCAATGAATTTTATTATGCTAAAACTTAGTTATTTTAGAATTTAGAGCATTTGTTTTTAATTATAAAAGTTTGGTGCAACAAGACTTAATTATTTTGAATTTAATATATTATTTTTAATTATGAAAAGTTTGATACGCCAAAATATAAATATTTTATGTTAGGTGCTCCAAATTATAATTATTCTATAAAATTTTTAAAGATGATGCATTTTATTTCAATTGACATGGTGTGAGAGTGCAGCTAAAATCATAACAAAAATTTCAAAGCTCAGCATGAATATTTTAAATTTTTAGATAATATTTAATAAATTTTTAAGATTTGGGCATTAAATCATAAATATTTTTTAATTTGGATCCCAAAACAGAATTATCACCATAAAATATATTCAAGTTAATATAGTTTAAGAAATTTAGGATCATTAGTTTTCAAAAACAAATGAGGTTTCATGCACGATTACTTACTATTTTGTGCAGGCGCCAATAATGCTTTAGATTGTGTCATTAGTCAAATGTTTGAGAATATAGATCAGCCCATTATTTTAAAAATATTTAATAAAAAAAAAATTAATACAAAATATTTATATTTTAAGTCTTTTTTAACCATGCAAACCTTAAAAATTTCTCCCCTTAAAAAAATCATCTCATCCAATTGCCAATATCATCATCAAAGATGTATATATATATGATTGTATATATATGTGTACACTTTATATATATATATATATATGATGATTTTGATGTCTATACAAGTATATATGATTATATATATATATATATAATAGTTTATATGTTGATAAACATGTTCGTAGTTGTATACACTTTATATAATTATATATAAGTGTATATACATGGAAGGAGCCCCCACTCACTTCCACCGCGAAAGCATCACATCTAGTTGGACTTACACCCCTAGTAGGCAAATACCCATTACACATTACTATACAACAATTGACACCTCTTGTGATTTGGAGGAACACCAATGTCATAAGTGGGTCCTCATAATTGCAACTTTACTTATAATGGCCTCATCGTCTACTATGCACCTTTAGGAGAGATGGACTTTCGGCTGCCAAGATCGAAAGAAATCAACACACTTTGTTGATGATTTTTTGTCCTATATCCAATACCATTTGTCACATGACTACTTTGTCTACATAGCGATGCGGCCCATGTGATGGTCTCAGATATCCACTTTCATGGGACCCAGCTTGCCAAGCCACACTTTATACTTTTATGCTGACTAATTTTGCCATGCCTCGAGCTCATTAAGAGGGTAGGTCTAGCTCCTGACTAGTTTGTGCAGGGTAGGCCAATACCCTTCTTCATAGTCAAGTCCTAGACTAGCAACAAATTCCTCAAACTTAACTAGGTCAGCATACCTAAACTCCAAATAAGCATCACCTTCAATCCATTTACACTTACCTTTTGGAGCACTCTCACACATTTTCATTCAAACATATCAGCATGCTTGATCTTCGATAAACTCTTTAGTTACAACAATGGATGCTCACACATTAAGTCTGTGACATCTAGGTGTTTCTTTGTTTATTGATATGAGATAAGGTGATAAATACCATTGCAAATCGAATCAAAAAAAGGCATTAACACCACTCTTTGCTCATTTAATCACCTCATCATGTTGAGCAAACCATTCTATTATATATATAGTCATTTATGGATATGGCCCTATCTATTATTTTCTTGATGCATGGTAGTTTTCCAATGTCTTCTAATTTCAAGTCAAGACAATGTGTGACACTTGGTGTCCAATACAAATGTGACTTTTTCTTTTCCAACAACCTCTCTACATAAATTAAACATAATAAATAGACAATAGATGTAATCACTTACATATAAAAGAAAATACAAATTTCAAATTAAGTTAAAAGTACCTTCCACCACATAATTCAAAGTATTAATGTTATCACTTAAAAAATATTGGATTCACCAATTCCTTCTTGAAGAATTCACAATAAAATTTACCAATAATATTTCTTTCCTATCAGTATATCTATCTAATATAAATGAAAATCCATTTTACTTCTATTTTGTAAAATAATCCTACATTGAATTTTTGTAAAAGTTAATTCTTTCTTCAGGTTAGTAACCCTTACACCATGAAAACTTGGTCCTATGTAACTCACACCATATCATCCAATTGTCTCAAGCTTTGATTGAAAACTATGATAGTTCACCACATTAAATAGAATCACAATATCATACATTCATCTACATAATAATATAATAATTCTCTCCTTTTCTCTTTTTTATATGCATTGTTGATAGTTTTTTGAATATTTTTTATATTTTGAACAAACATTTTTAGATTAGGAGTGAAAAATTAATTACACCTTTTTGCCTTATTATCTTTATGCAACTACCTCTACCATCACGCTCCATTGCTACCACCATTTCCCCCTCCATTGATATCACACTAGATACATCATTTCTTCCTATTGTGCTAGTATCCTTTAGGTCATCATCATCTTTATCTTGGAACCCAAACATATCCTCATTCATATTATGACTCCCGAAATTTATTTTATTTTTTTGAATTTTTTGGCTAGAATATAATCTTTTATTTCTTTCCTAAATGTTCAAAAATATCTTGTACACTTTTTCAAATTTCTAAATCCTCCAACAAGGTATTTCTTTTGTTTATAAATGTCTCGTTTAATTATTTTATTACAAAAAATATAAATGAGCATACTTGTAACTTTCTCATTTAATAAATAAGCATATTTTCATCATGAATCTTTTATTCAACTTGCAGCCTCTAATTCAACTTTAATCTCTTTATTCATTTATTGTATATCTTTATAACAAAACAATAAAAAAATAATAATTATATTAAAAAAATGAAAAAATATACATAATATATTATATATTATAAATATATAAATTATAATCATACTCAATCTTAACAAAACAATAAAAAATATTTTATATTTTTATTCTAATTATTTCATATTTTTCAGAAATTTTATTCTATTTTTTCCTTAATTTTCATATTTTTTTTTCTAATTTATGCAATTGTTTTCTGAAATTTTCCTATTAAAAAAAAGTTTTTTATGAAAAAAAAATTCTTTATTTTTAAGAAAAATTTGAAGATGTTTCTATATATTTCTAAGAATTTTTTTCACAATAGAAATAGAAAAATAGAAAAAAAAAAACTCATGAGTCTTCTTCTTAAAGCTAGCCTTAAGAGTCTTTTACAAGAGATTTTTTTTAAGACCCTAGGGTGTAATTCGAGATAGATGAAGGTTTTACAAGACTTAAGGTTGAAACACCCCCAAAATAGCGTCGTTTTGGTTACTAAAAGGCCAAACCATGCCATTTTGGAGGTAACATTTTTTTTTACAACAAAAAAAGCAAAATCCCAAAACATCACCATGGTGTGTTCTTTTAAAAAAGAAATCAAAACCTCAAAACAATATCATTTTGGGTTGGATCTATTGAACTATTTTTCTTCCCAAATGTGGTTCTACTGTGCTATGCATCTCTCCACCTCTTTTCCCAAATGGTGCTTTCACCAATTTTTGATGGCCAAAAAATCAAAAAAAAAAAAAGATAGAGAAAAAAGAGAACATATCTAGTGAAGTAGGGGTTGCAAGTCTAGTGGATCTTTACACAATTTTGCACCTCGCCAAAAGCGAGGCATTTTCATCATGAGCGGTGGTATCTGAGCTTTAGACATGTCCATAACTATGGTGGCAATTACATTTTGATCAAAACCATAATTAAGATTCTGGCATAATTATAAAAAATAAAAATACAAATTAGGGTTTTCAAAAATTCATAATTTTATTTTATTTTTCTTTTGAATGAACTTGAATTTTATGACATAGTATGGAAAGATTATCATAACATATATACATTGATAAGAATCTCAATTTATGATAATTACTATAAGAGGGTGAGTTACACCAAAGATGATTATTATATATTATATCTAGATAAGAGATTGAGAATTTTACATAATAATGAGAGAGATAAATATCTTCTCGAGTCATCAAAGAATCCATGTAGAGTTCATCTATCAAAATAGTTATATTAACTAGAGATGAATTTAATATAGCATTGAGAGAGATAAATATCTACCAGAATCATCAAAGAATCCTTATAAAGTTCATATATTATAATAGTTATACTAACTAAAGAGGAATCACAAAGGCATATCCAATTTCTTTTTTTTTCCTAGGTATTACTAGTTGGTTAACTCATAAAAAAACATTAGAATCATGTATTATCGATACATGTGCTAATATTCATATTACTAATAATCATACATCTTTAACTATTTTTTTTATTTATTAAAAATATTATTATAATTAATAACAAATATTTGAAGGTTATTTGATATATTATTATCCAGCTTAGATTTTTATTATTTTCTCATGTTTTGCTTATTCCAGCCCATCCTAGTAGTTTATTATTTTTGAGTTGTCTTTCCAGACAACTAAATGGATATTTTTTTTGCATCCATTGATATTTTTTTGGCTGATCAGGAATCTCGAGAAAGACTAATTTGGAATTTAACAAGGTGGATCATATGTTCTCTCTTTGAATGAAAGATATTCTTTTAGATATTTGAATATTTTGGACCCTTTACTTATATATTCTCAGCTTAGATCAAAATCATTATTATGAGTGTCGATGTCATATTTTTTAAGAACAAGTCCTTCAAAAACTTGATTTAAGAGAATAAATGTTCAAATAGCATAATAATAAGCTTGTTCTCATGTCTAGTTTTTATTACTAACTTAGGGGTAACCTTTAATCCTACCCTACCCCCAAGCCTATATCTAATACTACTAACATGAATAGCTTTTGGAATAAAAGAGACATCTTCGAGAGTGTTGTGGTAGAAAAAAAAATTAATATGAGCATCCCACAATACATAAAATGAGAGTCCCCTAGGAGATGAGGATGAAAATTAAAAAATTTGATGATCTATATCTAAAATATATACAAGACAAATATGTCCGTATTCTTTCCGATATGATTCTTCTTTTGAATTAGATGACACATTTCAAAGTATCAACTTAGACTTTTCAATTTTATTATGTAATGAATCAAGGATGTATTCTACTTAAGACCCATGTAGAGTACTCTCATATTCTAATTTTGGCACTACATATAGTAGCTTATTTTTCTCGGTTCTCTCTTGAAAAATATAAGATCTTGGACAAACTTTATGACACATTTAGTTACCTAGGATGAGGACAGGCTAAGTACAATTATATCTAATCACAAATGAGATTTCATTCTAAAAACTTTAGGTAAGTTAATAGTGAGATTAATATGAGCATCCACAATGAAACAATACTTAACAATCGACTCAAGTTTATGTTAATTGCAAAGGTTATCACATATTAATTGTATTGGCTTTTAAAAAACATTTTTTTTCATGTTGTCAAAATCATCACTATTAGATTTCAATTTTGTATTATAGCATCTTATAGGCAAATTTTATATCATATAAATATTAAAAATATTTTACTTAATGATAATCAAAAAAAATATTTATATATTAGCAATTATGTTTAATAAGTTTTCTTCTATAATTATCATATTTTCCCATAGAAGATGCATGTTAGACTATTTCTATTATTTTAAAAAATAAAATTTCAAAAAATAATTTAGGATGTCTTATGTATTTCTTTATTATTAAGATCGAATACACAAGATACATGATTTTTTTCTCTCCTAGGAGATAATACAAAGGTGTCCAATATGTCAATGGTGAAAAGTGGTATGGCTTGTGAAAACCAGCTTGTAGCGTAGCTAGGCACAACCAAAATCATGTCTCGAATAACCACATTCCATCCATGCCACAACTCATGTCATTTCGAGCTCTAGTTTCTAGCTCATGTGTTGCATGAGATTAGACACGATATGGCACAATGTTTTAGCCCGTGCAGGCAGGTTTTGATTTGGCTTGCCAACCAAGAAAAGCCTCGACCTCACTAATGCTAGCATGAAATAAACTCATGCTAACATAGAATCAACCCATACTACCAGTGAATGAACATAGGCTAGCTTACAACAAATCATATCGGGCTTCTCATAAGAGCCAACGAGTACATATTTTAACATATCAAGTTCAGACAAAATATGTAAAGATAGAGGCATCCAATAGCCTTGCTGGGTTGGCACAACCCCTTTTTTTAGGCCTTATCGGGCATCCATGGCATGCCCGGTATGTCATTTTTTTTAGTAGGAGTCATGACATGCAAGCACAAAAAAAAAAAAAAAATCTTCAAACAACATGTTGGCTTATCATCTTTCTATGCTAGTTTGATTCATTATAGGTTAGCTTGGGTCAAATCTAGGCTAATATGGGTCATGTTCTGGATAGCATGGTCAAGTATATGTTCATGCTAGCACGAGTCAATTTACATCCATGCTAGCCTGGGTGAGGTCCATGTCCATGCTAACATAGGTGAGGTCCACGTCCTTGCTCGCATTGGTGAGATGCATGTCCATGCTAGGTAGGGAAAAATCCATACCATCCTCAATCAAATCCATATTAGCCTTATTCAAGTTAATGCTTGACACAATTAGGTCCATGCTAACCTTAGTCAAATCCTGCTAGATTGGGTTTGCTTGTAGACCTAAAACCAACATGCATAGATCAATGTGCTAGGTAGGGTTATGCTACAAGCTAGCCCATGGTAATTTCAAACATGGTTCCAATGGTATTGGCCATGTAGCAAGTCAATTTTTGTGGCCATGCAACATACCACCCAACTAGTTGGACATATCTACAAATTTCCTACAAGAAAGAAACGACATGTCTCTTTGACATCTTAATATTCAAGAAATGTCTAAAATTCGATCTACAAAATTAATTTTAATTTCAATATATCTAACTAATAATCTATTATGATTAAAATATAATCAACAAATATTATTAACATAACATAGCAACCTCATGATTAACTTCAAAAAAAAAAAAATAGAAATAGCATAACATGCATATCTTAAGGCATAATGTGATAAGTAAACAAAATGTATTAAAACTAATGATTAATGCATACACATTTTTTTAGATGATCTCTAATAAATATATTTATAATATATAGTTATCATTTTGACCATATAAAAAAATATATCTTAGTAGTCAATATCATAAGTTTATACATATTTTCCCCTATCAATACGAACTTGAGTTGAACAACCTTTCCTTTAGGTCTCATTTGCATCTCATTATTAGGTAACCTAAAGATTTTAGAATAAAATATCATGTGTGACTTAATATGAATGCACCTATCATGTCACTATTCTTGATGATCAAATATCTCAAAATAATTTGAAATCTTATAGCTATCAATGGAGAGTAATATAATAAACTAGAACATGCATTACCAAAATTAGATTATGAGCATAATTGAGATAATGAGTATTAAATAGAACACATTATTGGTTCTTTATATAGTACAATTGAAATGAACTTGATCAGTTGATGCAATAAAGAATCATCTCAAAAAAAATATGGACATGGTCCATCTTGTATATGCTTTATGTTGAGATCATAAGTCCTTAAACCTAGACATGCCTCTCCTAGGAGACTCATCTTTTTTGTCTTGTGGCCACTCACAATATATTTCTCTCCCTAGCACAATGCCCTAGAAAAATTGTCACTATTATTCCCAAAGTTAATTATGCTAATAATTTTATGTGCAAGGATAAGAATTGGATTAGAGGTTATAGTTTAATGAGGAATAATAACTAAACACAATAATGAGTCTACCATTAAGTTGTTTGAATATGTGTTTTTAAAAACAAGTCACAAAACAATGACTTATCCTCAAAAAAATAACACATTGACACTCATAATAATCATTTTGGTTTCTAGTAAGTAACATAAATATCTATTCTGAATAATACACTACTCAACTAAGGCATACTTGAAGACATGCACAACCATTTCCTAGATATAATAGATAGAGTGAGATCTAACATGAAAAAATAAAAAATTATATCCTAACAATTAGGTTGTCCTAATCATCTTAATTAGATATTAATTGTTCATCTAACCTATCATATAATATGCAAATATGTCAGCACAAGATGTATTATGAATTATTTCATTTAATCGAAGAAACAAGAAAATTGATAAAAAATATATTTAAAATAATTTCATAAATTTTAATATCTTAATTAGGCTAAATTAATATTATTTTCAAAAATTGTTATAAAAGTAAATAAATTTAAAATAAAATTTTAAATAAGAATAATAAAAATTATCAATAAAAAAAATAAAATTATTCAAGTCATCACAAATGTAATTATACAACAAGGTCTCCAAATATCTGATATATCACACAATCAATAAATTTTATTCCTCTATTATGTGACTCTAAAATTTTTAGCTTGTCCAATATAATTATCTCCATCAAGATGATTTCAATGGTGAATTAATTGTAGACATGCAACTAGATGAGCTCAGATAAATAGATAAGAATAGGTACAGTCTACCTAACTCAATTGTCGAGTAAGTCATTTATCAAGTATATCAAGTGTACTTATAGATACAAGAAGAATAAAAAATAATAGCATAATTTTATAGCTTAGTAAAATAGCTAATAGAAAATAAATTATTATAAAACTCTATTATATATAAAACTTTTATAAAAACAATACTCAACTTTGACATTGTTTTGCATGAAATGATGATACCATTGGTCATGATCATATAAAAGCTTTAGACTCTATAAAAAAAAGGTAAGAAGAGTATGATTACTTATGAAATGAGTATTAACTCATGAATTTATAACCTTAGACAATAGGAAAAAAAGTTTGAGTTATTCATCCTCAGTAAACATAAATATAAAAGGTTAGTTGATACAATTATAAATATTCAAATTAGAAAGATTATAGTAGTCTATTTTGTTTTCTTTTAATCTATAAAAGATCATCAGAGCTAAGTGTGCAACATATTTTATCTCTTGAGTATGCTATAATCTTTTATTAAAAAAAAGTATTTACTAGCTTTCTCCCTCTAGTATAATATCTACTAGAACCATTGGCTCTCTCATTGTCATTATGTGATCAAGATACTATAGTATTATGATTGATTAAATCAACCTTGTTCAATCTAGGTATGAATGTAGACGTCAGAGACACTCTATGATAAATTCTTGAGAAAAGTGAAGTGTCTTCTCACCAAAAATATATGTACCCAAAATAATATATTATTCTCCTCATGTTGGATAGTTAATTTTCATGTTGATAGTTGAGTAATAATATCATATAGATAAAATATACCTAAAATATATCAATATGATAAAATCTTAAAACTTCTTATATGTATCATATATGAGGAAAACAAGCTGATTAATCAACTATCAAAAATATAATTGTAATTATGTATCAACCATCATTTACTTGGGCCACAAATTAGATCTTCATCAACGTAACTCACATGAAATATACATCTAACCTCAATTTTTACTGAGTTATTCTCAACTATCTCATATTAATTTTTACTATTTTTTTAAATTAAAAAACAAATTCACAAAATGCTAAAATTCAAAAAAAAATCAAATTAAGATGAATTTATTATTTTTTACTTAATTTTATTATATAAATAGATAAAAATTATAAATAATATTTAGTGTGTATGTGTGTGTATTGTGTGTATTGTGTGTATTGAGTAGTGTACCTCATAGAAAAAAATTACACCTTAATTATGTCTTACACCTCAATACTTTTGTGCCTCAAATAACTATGGATTTGTTTGGCTATAATAATATTCAGATAACAAATAACAATTACTTGTTATATGATTATTGACTCATGCATCAATAATCTAGAAATATAAAATAATATAAAAATTAGTAATGAGAATTATAGTACCTAGAAAATGAGAAGTGGCTATTTATTACTTAATAGAGGAATTTTGCATACTCCTCCCTAATAAGTATTACTATGAAAAAACACTATGAAACCCCTAGATGATTTTGGTAATCATCATGTCACTCTATACACCAATACCTCTTCTCTAAATAACTAGCAATATCATTATTTAGAACATCATTTTTTTTTGAAATAAAACCAGTCTCAAAACCTAAATTAATTATATCTAAAACCCTAAATTAGTTCTACCTAAACCCCCCCAATTAATCCTCTCTAAAATAGTTCTAACTATCCAAGAAATTTTACTTCCTAAAATTATAAAAGAAGCACATGGTAGGATGTAGTGGCATTACCGTTTGATTACACCAAACAACACTAGCACACAATAAAAATTGTTGGCATTGTTGTCACTATAGCAATTTCAACATTTATGAAGAAAAACTACACCTATAATTAAGTTAAGTGTAATAGCCTTCGTTGGCATCTTCTTAATGTTCAATAAGTTTATGTTTATTAGCATTAAGCAAAAATATTACGCAACATAAAAAAGGAGCAAGAGTTGCTTGAGACAATTGTGGCTAGAGGCTTAATCTTGAAAAGTGAGATGTTCAAAGTATCTCTATGAATGATTTGAGAGCGCTCAACGAACTAATTTCTATGATAGGAAACATAGACATATTTGGGCCAACTGTCATTATGCCAAGTACTGGTGCAACAAAATACAAATAATGCAGATGTAGAAGTAATCGCATGATCTCAAATCAATGCCACATTTAATGTAGACATATGTATATGTTGATACGTGTATACATAGATGTCTACTATATATATACAATATAATACATGCATACTTGTCTATTGTATTTATACATACATACTTGTCTAATGTATTTTTAGTATGTAAGTACATAAATGATGTACATGTGTGTACTATTACATGTACATACATGTCTAATGTGTGTGTGTGTGTATAATATACACATATGTTTACTATATATGTAAATACATGTTTGCAAGATATGCACATACATATCAAAGATAAAATGAAGCTTGAGTCAAGCCTAAAATGAAGGATATGAGGAGGGGGCAAAGAGACTTGTATGCTGAGTCAAGCCTAAAACGAAACCCGCAACTAGGAAGTATGTGATAGGTGAACAAAGTAAGTTCAGCTATCACATAAATTTAATTGATTAATAATGTGTGATTGAAAATAAGTAAAATTGAGTTGCATTAATTAAGAAAAAAATTTATAATAGCAAAGTAGGTGCAAGATTAATTGATATATATTAATGTGAAGGTTTGCAAAAATTATCCAACAACTCTAAGTAAGCTAACAAAAAAAAATTATCCCAAACTAATAAATTAATCAAAATAATCCAATATAATTTTAGAAAGAACAAAAACAAACTCCATAAAACTACTTAATAAAATTATCCATCCCTCCCTAGAGGTCCTATGTGAAGCTTGCTGGAGCTCCTTCGTTGGAGCTAAATAGAGATAGAGCTCCTTCGTGGAACTTTTTGGAGCTCCATCACTGAGCTCCACAAGCTCCCTTGAGATTACAGGAACTTGTTGGAGCTCCTCAATGTAGCTACACGGAGAGTATTTTGGTATAAAGATAATTGAGAATACAAAAAATTAATCAATTAAAAATTTAGTATATATTTTTTAAATATTTAAATTTTAGTTTTTTTAAATATTTTTTAGGGAGTGTACCAGAACATAATTATACCTAAAAAATTAAAAATCAACTAAAGAATAAAACGTACCATTCACGACATGCAACCATGTCAAAGGATACTGTAGATTCTTCCGAAACTCCATTGTTAAAATCTAGATCTGTAATTGGTAGAGGTGTCAAATGGGCCGGGCTGTCTAGGCCATGCACGAGACATGGCACACTATAGAGTCGTGCCTAGGCCTGTGCTGGGCGCACCTACTGCATGAGTCATGCATGGGCCTGTGCTGGGCCCTGCACGAGTTGTGACAATGCATGACATAGTGAGCATGGACACAACTAGCCGACACGCGATGGGTGAGGCCTGTTGAGCCCTGAAAGGGCAAAGGCGCATGGCGGCGCTACGGCGTACTGCGGAAACCCTAATTAGGGTTTCAACCCTACCCAAACCTAGTTGAACCTGGCGGATTTCGTGCTACAGGCCCATGCCGGGCATGACCTCCACAGAACCGTGTCGAGCCAAGCATGACACGGTTATTGTACCATGCCATGTCGTGACTGGCCCGACATGGTAACCCGGTTGGGCAGCCTAAAACCATGCCGGGCCAGCCCGTCATGACTCATTTGACACCTCTACTAATTGATTGATAAATAATAACGAAGCATGAAACTCTCTCAAGAACAAAATCTGTATAGGGCGAGAGGTAGCCGATAAACATAGTCTACGAAAATATCATAACTAAACTTTCAAACCACATAGCACAATCAATGTTAAGGTGTCTATTAGGAAAAGTTCAGCCAGAAGCACATTGTCATTATGTGATTGCAAAACAGAAACAATGAAAGAGGGCTAAACCCTGTTCGACTCCCAGATGTGAACATGATGAATGAAAGGAAAGAGGTTGTGGGAAGAGGGGGAAATTAATCAAACACTTTGCCAAATAGAGCTAAAGAAGACGAAATTGTTCAATATGATGGTTCCATAGGAAGAAGGTCATGGTTGACTCTAGATTGATTTTAATTGTGTTTGATAAAAAAATATTGGGAGCTAAAAATTTAAAATTTTAAGTGAAAATTTATTGAAAATTTTAAGTGGGCAAAGACCTACTTAATGTTGAAGGCTAAAAATTTTCAACAAATTTTTAGTAAACTTACTATTTTATCTTTTTTTTTTCATTTCATTTTCGTTTTCTCATTCACTCTATAGTTTAGTTTGTAAATCTATTTTCTCCTCCTCCTTTCTTCGTCACCAAAAACTCTAACCCTAACCCTCTTTCATGATTAATTTAAGAGAGAGAAAATAATAAATCAACTAGTTGTTCATTAATTTTTATTTTTATATTAAAAATTTGGATAGTTTAAAAGATGTTAGATTTTATTGGTTATTTTTAAATTTTTTTTTCTTTTTTGGATTTATAATTTATTTATGAATATGTTTTTAGGAATTTTATTTTTTTTAATAATTAATAATTGTAGTGAAAAAAATTCCATTAGAAATTCTATTTATGTTGGATAATATGTAATGCAATGATAATAAGGGTGCATATGTAAAATACATCATTTTCAGCATTCAGCATTTACAGTTATCAAACATTATATTTATATTCAGTATTCAATTAACAATAATTTATAAAATAGTTTTTCAAATCAAATTCAACACTTATAAAATTCAACATTAACTTTTTAGCACTTAATTTTTCCAATTTTATCAATCGAGCCCTTAAACTTAAATGAACTATCTCCTTCGGTAAAGAAAGTATATTAAATCAATATAAGTATTAGGTATAAGAAATTATGGATCATTTGTTTTTAAAAACAAATGACTATGGTGAAGTTATTATTAACATTGCACATGCAAATATATTATTAATATATTTTTATGGATAAAATATTTTTAATTAACATATCATATTTTGTCATTGATGATTAATAACACGATTACTATTTTCTTTACAATTATTACTTTCCATACTATTTTGCACATAATTAATATTTTGTACAAAATAACTATTTTTTGCATGATTACTATTTTCTGGATGATTACTATTTTTTGCATGATTACTATTTTTCACACGATTATTATTTTCAGCACGATTACTATTTTATGCACGATTACTATTTTTTGTAAGATTACTATTTTCTACACGATTACTATTTTCTACACAACTATACACGATTAGTATTTTCCAAATGATTACATGCATGCGTACTCTTTTGTGCATGATTACTATTTTGTGCACGATTATCACGTGATGAGAGGTGCATCTAACATATCACATAATGCTTAAATATGACTTGATAATGTTGAGATGCCCAAGGAGGCCTTATTAAGTAGGGACCTATTTCAAATATCCGGGGGTACCCATGCACACGAGACAATCTTATTGACCTCTGCGCATGAATGACAAAGGGGTGTGCCTTCCCTAGAATCTTTAAATAGCATTTGACTTCATTCCTCTTCGGATGTCTCAGGTCCATTATAGATGGGTGAGGTTAACAGTTTCGAAATTAGATATGAAATGTTTGAAACACTTAAAATAATTTCACTGGATATGTAGTCTCGCCCCCTTCCTTGTTTGGTGTGAGATGAACATAAGCATATAAGTTAACAGATGAAAATTGCGTGCTAGAATATCAGGGGATTTAATTGCCCCACCAAGCAAAAAAAGGTGCTAAGGCTTATGGGACCCATCGTATTAAGATACTAGGCATTGTAGAAACAAAACTCAACCAAGAGAAACTTGACTGATAGATGAAAACAAAATTTTAAAAATTTAATGCTTATGACAATTTTGCCTCCCATAAAAATCCTAGGATAATTATGTTATGAGACAAGGTTTCCTTTGAAATTGAATGATTGTTAGACTCGGCACAACACATTCATGTTAGGGTCTTAGATAGAGAATCAAGGACCATATTCAAAATGACTGTAGTCTATGGCCTACAATTAGTTGTGACTAGAAGGCCCATGTGGGAGTTCCTCCTATCAGAGGTAAGGTATACCATGATAGGGCCTACAACACATTCTTGGTGACTTCAATTTTTCCCCCCTTCCATGCTTAGACAAGGTAGGGTGTAAAATAGTTTCAAACTACGAATACCTTGATTTCATGAATTATTGTTTCACTCTTAGTCTAGACGATCTCCCCTCATTGGGCTCTTATCTCACCTGGAGAAATAGAAAGATCTCTAATAAATTGGATAGGATCCTCATTTAATAATGAGTGGGTAAACTTAATTCGAGAAAGTCATGCACACTTCTTCTTTTCAGAGATTCTATTTGACCATTGTTTTGCCTTAGTTGCCATGATACGTAGGGAAGTGGAGCGGCAAGTCTCTTTTAAGTTTTGCAATATGTGGACATCCCATGCGGATTTTATCCAAATTGTCAAATTAATTTGGAGTACCCAAATTATAGGATCTAAAATGTACAACATGACTAAAAAGCTTAAGCTTTTAAAAGTGCCTCTTAAAAAATTGAACTCCCTACACTTTAGTCATATTAGTGTAAGGATGTCATTGCTGAGGAAAGAACTGCAAACTCTTCAAGAAAAACTACTTCAAGCCCCTCCCAGCCCTTCTCTTACTAGTGAATAAATCTCACTAAAAATAAAACTGAGAAAGTTGGAAGAAGCAGAGTTGTTATTCCTAAGGCAGAAATCTAAAATTAGATATTAAAACAAGAGTGATATGTGCACCAGATTTTTTCATGCTATCATGAATGCTAAACTCTAGAAGAGCAGAATAATATCAATCGTCAAGGAAGATGAAAATATTTCCAACCCCAAAAATGAAGTGAATGAGGAATTCTTGAATTTCTTCACTACTCTCCTAGGTTCCACAAGGACAAGGTCACCTATCAAACTGGATATTATCAATGGTGGAAAAATTCTCAGTGAGGCTGGCAAAAATAAACTTTCTTTGAAATTTTATGATTTGGAAATTAAAAATACACTTTTTATGATGGGTAACAATAAATTCCATGGTCTAGATGACTAAATATTTGAATTTTTAAAAACCTCATGGGACATTACTAGACATGATGTGATTAAGTCAGTGGAAATTTTTTTTATAATGGAAAAATGCTTAGTTAGTTAAATCATGCTTGCATAGCCGTAATTCCTAAATCATCTCACTCCTCTACTATCAGAGACTATAAACCTATCTCATGCTGCAATGTCATCTATAAGCTGATTTCAAAATTGTTAGCTTCTTGACTTCAATTAGTACTAAATGACACCATTAACCCGGCCTAGAAATCCTATATAAAAGATAGACTGATTTTGGATAATTTTCTACTTGCCCAGGATCTTATTTGTAGATATTCAATGAAAAAGAATCTCTCTGAGATGCTTCTTTAAACTTGATATTCATAAAGTCTTTGACATGATAGATTAGAATTTTTTTAGTGGAATTGCTTAAAGCATTAAACATCTCACTTTGCTTTGTAAAAATCATATATGAATGCATTTCAACTACCTCATTCTCAATCTCGATGAATGGGCAAGGCTTCTTTAAGGGTAAGAGAGGATTTAGACAAAGTGGCCTTTTCTCCCCTTACTTATTTGCCATGTGCATAGAATATGCCTCCAGACTCTTGTTCAATGCTTGCCAGGCAGTGGGTTTCTCTTATCACCTTGGCTGCTCCTCCCTTATGATTACCCACCTAGTTATATGGACGACTTGATTATCTTCTCTCAAGGTGATGTAACTTCATGTGATGTGATATTGGAATGTATTATAGAATTCTTGAATTCTTTGGGGATCTTTGTTAATTCCATTAAATCTAATATTTTTTTGTTGGAGTTAATAAAGAGATAAAGCAGCGTATAATCTTAAGCAGCATATAATCTTAAACTCTGGTTTCAGTCTCAGAATCTTACCTTTCACCTCCCTGGGGGTTCCTCCTTCCTCCAGTAGGTTGCTTACTGCCCAATTCTCCCTGCTCCTTCAAAAAATATCTTTTGCTATACATTTTTGGGCGGGTGAGCTCTTATCAATTGGTGGGAGGCTTAAGCTCCTAAGGACGATTATATAGAGAATAGAGGGCTACTAGTTCTCTATTTTCCTCTTTCCATCCTCGGTAATTAACTCGATTGAAAGTACATGCAGAAGATTTTTGTGGGGCCCCCCCAAAGTAGTATATTACACCCTAAAGTCGCTTGGAGCAAAGTATGCATTCTGAAGCCTCATGGAGTCTTGGAGCTATTGAACCTAGGTATATGAAATAAGTCTTTCTTCATTAAGATACTACGGCGAATCTCTAAAAAGAAGGATTTTCTATGGATTAAGTGGATACACCACACATATCTCATCACACAAAAAATATGGAACATTGAGACCTCTAAAGGAGACCCTCCCTTTTGTAAATCTCTAATGTTCATTTAGGATAACCTAATTTTTAGTATGTTAGCTAGTAGACAAGCCAAAGATCTAGTAGAGAGTTGGGGGGATAAAGGAGAATTGTTTATGAGGCTTATAATTATCTCACTAAATCACATCCTAATAAAAATCTAATCAAGCCAACAGTAATATGGTTTCAAGATCACATCCTAAACATGTCATTTTTCTATGGATAGCAAAAATTATGAGGTTAAGAACTAAAGACCAGTTATTTTCCACTCCAAAGAATTCAGCATGTGAATTCTGTGGGGCTCCAAAACTTTTAACCACTTGTTTTTACAATGTGTGTATAGCAAGCAAATCTGGCAAGAAATGAGGATATGAGCACGAATCCAGGGTGAATCATTTGACATTTCCAGTGTGTTTAAATTGTTGAAGAGGATTCCCAAATCCCCAGTGAACATCATAAAGAAAGCTGTGCTTGTAGCCACAGTTAATTACATTTGAAGAGAAATGAATACAAGATGACTGAAAATAAAGCTAAAGATTCCAGCTCTATTCTGAGAAAGATAAAATTCGAGATATATATTGTATTTGGAAAGTATTGTTGTAATCTAGTTTTAGATTAGAATTATATAGAAATTTTTGATAATGAAATTTTATTACTTATCAAAAAAAAAACTAATCTGTGCATGATTACTATTTTGCCAATGAATACTATTTTGCACATGATAACTATCTTGCACACAATTATTATTTTGTACATAATTACTATTATGCACACAATTACTATTATGCACACAATTACTATTTTGCACATAATTACTATTTTATGTATTACTACTATTTTTGCTAATTACTATTTTGTTCATGATTATTATTCTATGCACGAATACTTTTTTAAGCATGATAACTATTTTGTGCACAATTACTATTTTGCGCATGATTATTATTCTGTGCACGCATGCTATTTTGGGTATGTATACTATTTTGGGCATAAATACTATTTTGCACATAATAACTATTTTGTGCACAATTCAATATCATTGTATCTTTTATTATTAATCGAGCATTTGAGAATATAGATCAACAAAAATAGGAAGTCATGCTCACCCAACATCATCATCATCAAAGAGATGTATTAAAATATATATGAATATGGTGTGTGTGTGTGTGTGTGTGTGTGTGTAGGTATATATGATTGAATATATGTGTATACAACTCTATATACCTTCATATATATATATATATATATATATATATATATATATATATATATATATATATATATATATATGATTGATTATATGTTTTATATGTATCCATAATTGTATAGACTTTATATAGTCATATATAAGTGTATACACATGCATAGTCATATATACATGTATACACATAAATATATACTCACATATACCCATGTATAAAAACATATATACATTTGTATATATATTTAATGGTGTATAATTGTATATATGTGTGTATACACATATATACAATCATATATATACATACATATATATATATATATATATATATATATATATGAATACATGTGTGTGTGTGTGTGTGTGTGTGTATGATTGTGTATACATGTTTACACATATATTATACAACTAAATAAACATATATATGATTATGGATATGTTTATAAATATACATATGACTATATATATATGTGTGTGTGTGTGTGTGTTATATGAATTTGTTTATACATATATACATGTACCACAAGAAATTCTTAAATTTGAAATGTTAGAATCTATTTTTGATTTTATCATGATGGGTGAATAGTGATAGATTTAGAAATGGAATAGTTAAGTTTTAATAATCACCCACATTAAATTTTTAGAAATGCATCACACAATGACGTTTCTATAAATAGTGATGGGAAAAAATTCATCTCTAAATATTGTGATGACAGAGGGATTTTGGAATCTGTCACTAATTAAATGTCAGATAACAAAAATGGATTTAGAAATGGATTTGGAAATGGAAAAATCCTTTTCTTTTGTCTCATGTCTACAACAAATACAAGTGGAATTTGTTGTTTCTTTATGTTGTATACAATATACAATTATAAATAAAAACTATATTACCTTCAACCAAATAAACACATCCACGTATTATTTATCAAATGACATTCATATAATATCCACAATAAAATTAAATGTTAGATAACAAAAATAAATGTCTATAAATTTCAATAGATTATTTATAGCAAAATTTAAAAACCTTTAACACAAAAATCATTAATTCAGATCAAAAACATACATTACAAAAAATTAATAACATATCACATACAACTACAAATCCTTCTCCTAAAGAGTATTGTCTTATGGAGATTTGGATGGATCCTCTTCAGAATGATAAAAAATAGATGATGTTTTTGTCAACTTGTACATTATTTTTTTCGTCATCAAAATCTTTTGTTGCATTTCCTCATCTCTTTTTATTCTTTCCATATCTCTTTTCAATCTTTTAGCCTTTTTTTTAATTCTTCAAATTTTTTTTTTGCATCTCTTTATTCTTTTGTTACATCTCCTCATTTCTCCTTTGCAATGTATCTTGAATATCCTGTATCTCCTCGCACAACTTCTCATCAAATATGTTATTGTAATTAAAAGATGATGAAGAACTCAAATAGAAATTTGATAAAATGTAAATGCATGGATACCTTGAACATACACTCGGTATTTTTTCGGCTCCACTCAAACAGCCTAAAGGTAAATATGTGACATCAATCTCTTATACCTCTATAGAAAGATCTGTCAATTGTGAAGCACTTGTAATTATGAACCATATTTTCTACAACTTCTTATAATTGTTAAAATACAACATAACATATCAATTACTATATTAAAAGAAATTTTATACTAGCAAAATAAACTACCCTCTCATTACTACAAAATATTTTAAAACTGATTTTATTAATTATATTTAATGAGTTTATAAAAAATAAATCATTAGTTATGGTAAAAAAATATATTTGAGTTTGCATTTTATTTACATTTAATGCTAAATAATGAATTTTATTTTTTATTCTTTTAGTATTTTCAATTATAAAATAAAACTATAAGTACTAAATAAGAACCTCACACTAATATCAGTTGAGCACTTGTCCACAAATGATTCATATTTCTTCTTGTGCATTCACTTAAATACCTCAAATGGTATCTGTGGACTTCCCAATTTAGTCTCCTGTAAATAAATATTAGTTACTATTAAAATACAATATTTATTATGACACATATATTATCCTTTTGATTATAAAAATATAAATAATAACAAAAAATAAAAGATAATTATACTAGATCTACTGAATATTGGTAAATCACCTTTGATCCTTCAATATGTTTTGAAGGTCTTGATCATTCACCTATTTTTTCTGATCAACAATTGTATGAGGCCACTTAGGACAATGCCTTGAACTCCTTACTATTCCAGTAACCTCACCATTTTATCCAAACACTAAGGAGAACACTATTAGACTTTGCATCTTTACCATATTTTTTTCTCCATTTGTTAAGCTTGTCATTGTATCTACACGTGTCAAATGAGCCAGGAGGCCTGGGCATGACTCGAAGCCCGACCCATTTCAAGCATACCTATCCAGGCACAACAGGCTACAATATTATGCCTAGGCCCATTCCAGGCACACCCTCGGAATGAATCATGTCGTGGCATGTCGTGCCGATGATATTCAACCCACATTCTGTGCCAGGCACAGCATGGGTGCCTGGCACATGGGTAGCATGGGTGACCATGCACCGAGCAACACCCGATGGGGGGGGATGATGCGGTGATTCCTGATGGGCGATGGCTCGGCATGCCCGATGGGTGATGGCGGCATGGTTGCATGGCACCCAAAACTCTAAATTTCTAAAAAATTGACCGACCCGAACCAAACTGGTCGACCCGAATTGGCCCTAACAGGCCTAAACCTAGGTAGATTAAGTCATGGGCCCGTGCTAGGCCTGTCCTCCAAGGGATCGTTCCTTGCCATGCACAACTTAATACTATAGTGTGCCATGCCAGGCACGACATGCTAGCCCAGGTGGGCTTGAAAAAATTAAGTAGGGCTAGCCCAGCCTAGCCTATTTGACTTCTCTTATTATATCTTACACTTGTCATATATTTTCATGTACCCTTCATGAATGCCACCAAAACATTTATTCTATTTGTATTTTTTTACAAAAATCAAATAAAACAATAATACATTATAATGCATTAATTTTAAGAGTATATCATATTATACCAAAATGAAAAACAAGAAAATACATCAAAGATTTACCTTAAATTCTTCCCAATAAAATTATTTCATACCCGTGAGTATTTTGATCCACTTTATACCCCCTGCAACTAGTTTTTCATTAAATATCTTCTTGATTATATGAGAAGCAGAATGAATAAACTTATAAGTAATTTAAAATCATTATGTACATATACATATAAATAAAAAACACATTTTTTTTCTACTACTACATTAAAATTTTAGTTTAATATTATAAATGATAATGTTCAATAAGTAACAATATAATAAGTTATTATTGTAAAATACATATATTTAAAAATTGAGATATATTTATTATTTTCATTTTGATATAATTTTATATTTAATTTAAATAAAAAAAAAGAAAAATGATAAAGAATGAATATAGTAAATTTAAAATTGTTATGTATTATTTATTGTTAATTGTGGGCCGAATGAATATTCTTTCATTACTTGGCATGCAAATTAAGGTTTGTAAATATTCTATTGTTGCCACTACTATAGTACTAAGGGCGATCTATGATAGATTGACTAGAACTATTAGTATCTTTTAGTAAAAAATGAGATGAAAATGTAATATCTAAGGTAGTAAATCTATGTATGTCATGATGAGGTGATGCCAAAGTTTCTTCCATTAGTGTATAAGAATGCAGAAAGACATTTGTAGTGTTGTCATCACTAAATACATGAAGAAGATTTTTTCATCAACGAACTATTAGTCGGCTTCCTTTGCCCCTCCTCACACTTTGAGAACCTCAATTACTTGAATGATTATCTCTCATACCTAAATCAAGCTACATAAATATTGAAATATATAGAGGCAATAAAAACATTATAAGAAATGTCATATTAACATAACTTAATGATAAACACATTTAGATTAAAAAATACATTAAAATATTTTAATTTAACATCCACTTTTTAATAAATTATAAAATAAGAATGAGAAAATAACAAGGCAATTAATGAATTTCTAGTCATCATCAGAACTTTATAAAAAATCATCTCTATCTACATTTTCATCATCATCTGATTTTGTAATTAATTCATCCACATTATTTTCTTCAACGTTGTTATCATTGATGTCCAAATAATTTTTACATTAATTAAGTAAAGATTGAAGGACATCATCTACCCCAAAAATGAAGAATGAAATTCTATATTATTATCTTGAAATGTTGATACACGTGATGGAGTGACCATAACATCCTTTTCAACAATTTCAATAGTTGATTTAAGTTTTATTTTATATATTGCCCACCAATGACATTGATTTCTTCTCGTGGTACTATAATTCATTATCAATACAACATTTAACCCACATGTTCAACTTGTACTACAAAAATAAATGACTCTTACTTATGATAATATTTATTATGATACACATCAATAAGGTTGTATTGATGATGAATTCTAGTACCTATATCTAGAATTAGATCAAACTATTCACATTTAAATAGAATAGTCCTCTTGGTTGGTAAAGTGGGACACTCTACTTATAAAATTTTAATTAATCGATCATAAATATCAATAATACATGCATCATAATTAGATTTGTTGATGCAAACACCACTATCCATTGCAGCTCTATTTGAACTATGTTTCAAATTATGAAATTTATATCCATTTACATAATATATGGGTTACAATGTAAACTTCATAATGGTTCTTTTGCAAGATTCCTTCATTGTTTGTTATATATTTAATGAAGAAAATTATACCTACAAAATAATAAATGACAAATTCATACATATATAATATTACACATAATTGCTTAGAACCATGAATGATAAGTTATATACTGACATATTTTTTAAACTAATTTATAAAATTATTTTCAAGCTTTGCATCAATTGAATCATCATCAATATGTGATTCTCTTTGCCTTAATTTCCTAAGCAAATATTCTTCAAAAACAAAATTGAAGATATTTTAATTAATTAAAATGTTATATCACATACAATAACAAAAAAAAATAAGAATATAAAATTATTATAAATCTTACTCAGTATAAGGTGTAATTTTCTCGATAATTTAACAAAATATATGTGTATGCAGCATGATACTCTAGGCATCCAAAAAATATCTCAATGTTGCTTTACCATAAGATTTATCCCTTTGTCTAAAAATTGAAAGCATATCATTTTTATCTGATTCATCCCTCATCTGAAAATATCTCGATATTTCTTTACATATGCATTCTTTGGTGACAATATTTTATGCTGTTATATAATTGTGGCTGAAAGTAGTGTACAAAAAATGCTGAAGCTCTTCAATCAAGTAGGCATCACATATTGATCATTCAACTTTGGCTTTATTTTGAATATTAATTTTCAAATTTCTAAGATATCTGAAATTTATATATATTAGAAAAAAAATAATCGACAGATAAATTAAAAATTTTATATTAAAAAATGAAAAATATATTACCTCTCAATTGGATACATCCATCAATATTACATAGGATCTACTCTCATGGATTTATAAGGTAAGTGGACTGGGAGATGTTTCATAAAATTGAAGAAGCAAGGAGAAAAATAAGCTCAAGTTTACATAAAATAATGGAAATTTCATTTTGTAATAGCTCAATTTCTTTTTTCTTATGACATTGCAAGTGAGATTCTTAAAGAAAATACTTATTTTAGTCAATGCTTTTCAAACATTTTGTGGAGGTAATTCATTGGAATATTGTGGGCATATGTTTTTGCATAAACACATGATAGTCATGATTTTTCATTCCAAATAACTTATACTTATTCATATCAACACATCTTCCCATGTTAGATGCATATCCGTTAGGTAACCTGAGCTCCAACAGTCATTTGCACAAATCTTTTGTTGTATCCTTTTCAAGACTATAACAAACATTGGAAAATTTATTTATTTATTTGGCCCTATATACATATGGACATGAGCATAATTCTTTCAAATCATTTTTTGATTTGTCATTATCTTTTTGTTTTTCCCTCTATATTCATTATAGTATTGAAATTATAATTAAAATGTTCTTCTCAATATGCATCACACATAAGTTGTGTCTAATAATATTTTTTTTCCAATATTTCAAATCCCAAAAGATACTTTTTTTCTTCTAACCACAATTATAAATATTTGAAATTTACATATTGAGGCATTCTACATCAACATCCATAATATTTTTAAACCCATATCTTTCAATTACTTCTAAAATTTCATTACCTGATATCAAAGGTGGTGTACTTTTAATGACTTTATGGCCTTTCTTAAATGTATCAATATTCATCTGAAATGGATGGTCTAATTAAAAGAATTTATGATGATTATCAAACCAATAAATCTTTCCTCTTTTACTTAGATAAAATGTATCTGAGTCCTCCATGTAAAAAGAACAAGTTAATTTCTTTAAAGTACTCTATTTGGACAATATTGAATATGCAAGAAAGTCACTTATAGTCCACAATAGTACTATTTACATTTTAAAGTTATGTTTTCTAGATATATCATTTGTTTTGACGAGTTTTGTATGGAAATAATGCATTTAAAATAAATAATCCAAAATTTAAGGTTGGGTTCAAAAATATGCCCAGAATAGTGCATCTGGAAATAACTTGGCAATACCTATTGTTGTGAATGGAGGCCATTGCCATGCTGTTGATTTTTTAAAATCAGAAGTCGACATTATGAATGTTGGCTATTGAAAACACCATTATCATTATCTTGGCTCACCCCTCACCCCTCGCCCCTCACTTTTCTACCCTCGCCCCTTTACTCTCGCCCATCTCTCCTCGCCTATCTGCCCTCATCTTTCACCCCTCGCTTCTCGCCCCTCTACCCTCACCCCTCTATAATCACCCATCTACCATCACCCCTCTATCCTCGCCCCTCTACCTTCGCCATCTCTCCTCGTCCGTCTGCCCTCACCTCTCACCCCTCTCCCCCCGCCCATCTCCAGGAGCTCCTTCATGGAGCTCGTGGAGCTCCATCGAGCTTGAAGTGGAGCTCGGCAATGGAGCTCCTGGAGCTCCATCGCGGAGCTCAACCAACTCAACGAGCTCTACGAAGGAGCTCATTGGAGGTCCATCGTGGAGCTCCACGTAGAGCTCCAGTGAGCTCACTGGAGCTTCTTGAGCTCCATGTCATGCTTGCTGGAGCTCACTAGAGCTCCTCGAGCTCCATTGTTGAGCTCGATGGAACTCCACGAGGAAGAGGGAGCTCGTCGAGCTCTAGTGAACTCCATGTCGAGCTCACTGGAGCTTCACGAAAGAGCTAAACGAGCTCCAGGGAGCTCGACGTGGAGCTTCGTCGAGCTCTTGGTATCGGTCCACACGCCTCAAAACGTACAAACCATCATCAACCTTCTGGAAATCTCAAACACTAGCAAGAAATCTTCGATGTGAGTGTATGGCCTACACTTGGTGAAGCTGATAGGCCGAGCTTTTTCTATGCTCATTGTCCATAACACTCGAAAGTTTGAACGACCAGCACTGAAGAAAAATCAAGCGCAATCCGATCACATAATCCATGCTTTCAAGATTTACGAATAGCACTAGCCATTTTCCTCCATGCAGCCACTAACTGCCATTTCGCTTCATGCGACGATTTGGCCGAGGACAAGCGAGTGTCTTTCATAATCATCCCATTCCACAAGAAACAAGTAGTTGACGGTGTGATGGAGGCCACAAATTTAGCATTTTGCATGGTGAACTAGAACATCTTGGTGAACGCACCTTGCTCAGTCGATGTTTTGGTAGATTGAAAACTAAGCGGATTAAATCGACTAGCTGTGAATTAGGTGTCGCATCACATTGATGTTCTGTACTTCAGAGGACCAAATGATAGAGAAGCACTGACATATGCATGGTGAATATCGAAGTGTCCCGGCATGAATCTCACTGTCATGAGATTCCTTCACGAAGATGATTGGAATGAATCAGCAAGACATATAGTTGATCATCCTTCTGATTTGAGATTGTTAACGATGGAAATGGAAAATTGGATAGAGAAGCAGGCTGATGAGGAGTATATTGACGAGTTCCAAATGCATACCGCCGAAAATGAGTACGTGTTCTATAGCAAAAAGATAGTGAACAATGGAAAATAAATGGTGGTTGTGATCAGATCGATGGATAGTGACCACGACTTATTTGTGGTCAATAGAGGTCAAGACACGATGTCCCCGCTAATAGCTAGTCTTACAAATTGGAGCGAGTGCCCGAAACTTGGCATAATCCGAGATCTGCTCACTTCGTCTGATTTTGCCGCCTCAGTATCCATCCTGGTTATAAAACAGGTACGTCATTGTAGCTTCGCTGGGAGAGCAAACTACCATGCTAGAGCATCTCTTCGGATGACCAAGTGAAAAAAAAATTAGAATCCACATGTTATAGGATTAGCTTTGTTATCTAATTAAATATTAAAACATAAAGATTTGGAAAAAACAAAAGCAGGATCAAACTCGAAATCATGTTAGTTTTAAGAATCAATTTCAACAATGACAAAGCAAGCATCATCCTTAAAAGAATGAATAAATAGTCAAGGAACGATTATCCTATAACTGAGAGCAAGGTGAGGGAACCACGTTTTCTCCAAACCCCCGTACAAATTCACAATGCTAGGAAGAAGATGAAACCAAGCTAGGAAAGCTAATGTTCTTCATGCAAATCCCCACTATACGGTGAACCTTCAATCCTAAGTAAAACTGGAGCTTTTGTTGAGTTCAATCCAACAACATGACTGATAAAAATGCCCTTCACCATTAGAACAGATTTTGCATCCCATCCTTCATTAGGATGATCATCCGATCCTCTACTAAATCTCAAAGGAATTCTTACCATCTCCACGTCGAGGTTGCTGGAGCTCATCGAGCTCCACGTCGAGCTCACTGGACCTTCTTGAGCTCCATCATAAAGCTTGATGGAACTCCACGAGGGAGCTCATTGACCTCTAGTGAGATCCACTTCAAGCTCGCTGAAGCTCGACGAGCTCTTTCGTGGAGCTCCGTCGAGCTCCACATCAAGCTCGCTAGAGCTTGACAGAGCTCCACGAAGGAGCTCCTAGAGATGGGAAAAGGAAGAGGGGTGAGAAGAGGGGGACGAGAGGTGAGGGTAGACAGGTGAGGAGAGATGGGCGAGGGTAGAGGGGCTAGGGGTGAAGGGAGATGGGCGAGGGTAGAGAGGCGAGGGGCAAGGTGCGAGGGGCAAGGTGCGAGGTGCGAGGGGCGAGAGCTGAGGGGCGAGCTGAGATAATGATAATTATGTTTTTAATAGCCAACATTGACAATGCCAGCATTTGATTTTAAAAAATCAACAACGTGGCAATGACTACAATTCACAATGACGAGCATTATTACGTTGTTTCAAGATGCACTAGATTGAGCATATTTTTGAAACCAGCCTTAAATTTTGGATTTTTTTAAATGCATTATTTTCATACAAAACTCTATTTTGACACCAATTTCTCACTTACTTTTGAGCTCTACTATAATAGGCGACAAAAAAATATCCAATTTGTGTTTTGGATTTCTCGGGCTAGGTTTGATAATACACAAAAACATGTATTAATCTTTTATGCACATCCATTATAGTAAATTTTTTGGTTTCAGGCAAAATAACCAATCTAATTGGAACATAAACACAACATAATTTATAAATTGTATTCCTTAACCCATCAATGATCACATGCGTTTCATAAAAATACGAAGGAAGGGTAAATGAAACTTACCTCTTGAAGATTGATTCGTCAAGCCTTCAAAGTGTGCATCTTAGTTTATTCAGATCTCCAAGAGTGCTTCCTTTCTGAAAAAATGACCATACTCCGCAAGTATTCACATACGAACAAATAATGAACGATCTTGTTGAATACTAGTTTAATTTTCATCTTCTCAAAATGAAAGGGTTTCTCTCTGTTTTATAAAAAATGACTATTTGTATCTAATATCACACACACACACACATATAGAAGTATGCTAGGGTTTTAGTCATAAATGAATTTAATTATATATTTAAAACTCTTTTAAATAATAAAAACTTAAATTCAAATCCTTAAAAACTTTTTTTAAATGAATTTTTTCATTAAAACTCAAGTTCAATATAACAAATTATTTATTTATTTAAATCATCAATTTAACCTTTCTCAAAATTAAATTCGAATTTAAATAATAACTAATTGTTATTTGTGATTTAAAATAATCTCATCTTTTTAAATTATTACAGAGAGTGAAAAAATATAACTATTATTATTCATTCTTAATGTGCGACCCTATAAGTTCAATTAATATTGATAGTATGCCTAAATCACATTTTGATCCTACAAGTCATGAGTGGCCTCTAGCAAAATATTATGACTACCCAATGAAAAACTCATGATCTGAGATAATCTTAATATAGATAATGACATAATTTTTTTGTCTCATGATATCTTGATAGAATATAAGGTAGGGACAAAGTCAACTTTATATCATTCTATCTTTGATTACTTAAAACCCAATTGGACTGATTAAACAAATGATATTGATCTTCAACAATTCATTTGGGCACGAACATGTATTTCTCAGTCTCAATTGTCAAGGGAACTTAGAGATATCTCTCTTATAATAAGAAAGACAAATTTCATCTTAATCGCTCATATCTCACTACATAATTCCTATTATGTTCAAGTATAACCTTTATAGTCATCTAATTAAAGATAACGTTTGATTATATCAAAACATAACATTACTTATGTTGAGAACTATAATGATCTCAGATCAAAGAATTTAATAACATAACTATTAGAGGTTTACTTATGACTTTGATTCATGTATAAATCTCAAGATGGGTCTATCCAATATTTGTTCTCAACAAAAAGATATAAATTTGATTTGTATATCATATACATATTCATCCCATGAATATCAATCAAACTTTATCCTAATTTTAATTCATTGTTATTCCTATAATAATAACCGATTAGGAATATTTAAAATAATTAATAATATTATTCAAGGATATTATATATAATAAATATGTAAATCATAATAATTATTAATTCTCACAAATAGTCAAAATATCATGTCCATATGATAAGCCTAGAGTACTATTACTAACAATCTCCCACTTGTGCTAGGCTGATTCATCAGTGTATCGAATACCTATGAACCTAGCATGACGATCATGCTTTGTTTGTGGTAGAGGCTTAGTCAATGGATCAGCAATATTATCATCTATTAGAACTTTGCATATCTTAACATCACCTCACTAAATGATTTCTTGAATGAGATGATAATGCCAAAGAATGTGTTTGGATCACTGATGTGGTTTAGATTCCTTAACTTGTGTAATAGCACTATTATTGTCACTATAAAAATCAACAAGATTTGTAATGCTAGGCACTTTAAGGTTAGTTATGAACTTCTCGATCCAAACTTATTCCTTTGCTAGATCATATGTTGTAATGTATTTAGCTTCAGTTATAGAATCAACAATAATTCTTTGCTTTGAACTTTTCTAGCTATCTATACCACCATTTAAACAAAACACATATCCAAAATGTGATCAGAAATCATCTTTGTTAGATTGGAAGCTTGCATTTGTGTAACCATTTACAACTAGATAATTTTCTAATCAGCCATACACCATGAACATAACTTTAGACCTTCTCAGATACTTAAGAATGTTTTTGACAACTATCCAATGACTCTCACTAGGATCTGACTGGTGTTTATTCATTATGCTTAAAGCATAAGATACACTTGGTTTAGTGCATAACATGACATATACATGATATATACTATTGTTGAAGCATAAAAAATCTTACTCATCTGCTTTCACTCATCTTTAGTGTTAGGACACTAAGATTTGCTAAGAGAAATACCATGAGACATGGGCTAGTGTCTTCTCTTGGAATCTTGGATACTGAACTATTTCAGTACTTTGTCTATGTAAGTACTTTGACTTAGACCAATCAGCCTCTTAGATCTATCTATATAGATCTTTATCCATATGATATAGGTAGTTTCGCCTAAGTCTTTCATTGAA
The DNA here is from genome assembly GCA_029783825.1 of Sapria himalayana. Classification (NCBI taxonomy): domain Eukaryota; kingdom Viridiplantae; phylum Streptophyta; class Magnoliopsida; order Malpighiales; family Rafflesiaceae; genus Sapria; species Sapria himalayana. The sequence continues at coordinate 1,365,919 of JAREIK010002323.1, read as the reverse complement.
AAGTATTTCCCTAACTAAGACTTGATATTCTACAAGGTAGGGATATCATTCCCAATGAGTAAAATATCATTAATATATAAGACCAAAAATATAATTATGCTCATGCTAATTTTTTTATAAACACAAGGCTCATCTTCATTTTTGACAAATCCAAACCCTTTGACTGATTCATCAAAATGAAGATTCCAACTCTGAGAGGCCTACTTCAAACCATAAATGGATCTTTGAAACTTGAGTACTTTACCAAAATCCTTAGGTTGTATAAAACATTCAGGTTGTGTCATGTACACATCCTCAAGTAAGTTTCCATTAAAAAACATAGTTTTAACATCCATTTTCCAAATCTCATAATCATAATATGCAGCAATGGCAATAAAATTTTTGATAGACTTAAGCATAGCTACAGGTAAAAAATTTTCATCATAGTCTATACCATGAGTTTGTTTGAATCCTTTTGCAACCAGCCTTGCTTTGTATCACTTTTTCATCCATGTTAGTTTTCTTTTTTAAATCCATTTAGACACAATGGTCATTGTACCTTCAGGTGGGTCAATCAATATCTATACCTGATTATCATACATGGATTGAATTTCAGACTTCATAGCCTCTAACCAATTTTCATATTCTTGATCCAACATTAACTCTTGATTAGTAGTAAGTTCATTTTGATCCACTAACAATACATCATTTTTATTAGTCATACAAAATCCATATCTCTCATGTTCATGACATATCCTATCAGATCCATGTGAATTTTGTGCTATAGGAGGTGAGTCAGCAATAGTTTATTGACTATGAGTATCCACATGTAGTTCAATGTTATCTTGTGGTTCTCGAACTTCTTCAAGTTGTACCTTATTCTCATTGGTATCTTTAGAAATAATTCCCTTTCTAGAAAGATACAATTCCGAGCAACATATACTTTATTCTCATGGGTTTGTAAATGTAGTTCCCTTAGTCTCTTTAGGATATCCCATAAAAAGATATTTATTTGATTTGGGCTCTAACTTATATGAAACTTGAATTTTTACATATACTCCACAACTCCAAATCTTAAGAAAAGACAAACTAGGTCTTTTACCAGTCTACATCTCATATGATATTTTTTCAACCATTTTAGATGGAACTCAATTTAGTGTGAATGTAGCTGTTTCAAGTACATAACCCCAAAAGGTAATTAAAAGATATGTAAGACTCATCATAGATCAAACCATATCTAATAAAGTTTGATTCCTCCTCTTAGACCCACCATTCCATTGTGGTGTTCTAGGGAGAGTCAATTGTGAAATGATTCCACAAGTTCTAAGATGATCATCAAATTTTTGGCTCAAATATTTGCCACCTCGATCAGATCAAAGTGCCTTAATTAACGTGCCAAGTTGGTTTTGTACTTCATTTTGAAAATATTTGAATATTTAAAATAATTCAGATTTATGTCTCATCAAGTAGACATAACTATATCTACTGAAGTCATTAGTAAATGTAATGAAGTACTATGTAACTTTTTCTAGCAACTAAATTTAATGGTCCACATATATCTGTATGTATGAGATCCAATAATTTATTGACCCTTTCATTGTGTCCAGTAAAGAGATGCTTTGTCATCTTGCACAATAGACAAGATTCACATATATTAATTGATTCAAAATCAAATGAATTCAAAAATCCAATTTGATGAAGTTTTGGGATATTTCTCTCATTTATATGACCAAGGCGACAATGCTAAAGATAGATTGAATTTATATCATTTGATTTAAAATTCTTAATAGTTATGTTATAGACATGATAATCATTGGATTTTTGAAGGTTAATACCATAAAGACCATCCTAAAAATAGGCATTTGCAAAGAACATGTCTTAATAAAAAATGGAGCAATTATTATTCTTAATAAAAAAACCATCATTAACTAAATAAGAAACTAAAATAATATTTTTACACATTATAGGAACATTATAGCAATTGTCTAAAACTAACACAAGTCCACTGGGTAAAGTAAGTTCTAACTTTCTATAGCAAAAGCAACAACTTTTGCTCCATCGCCTACTCGTAGATCAACTTCGCCATTCTTTAGTTGTCTACTCTTTTTAAGTCCTTGCACAATTGTACAAATATGTGATTCACATCTAGTATCTAATATCCAGGATCTATAAGAAAAAAAATTAATTTGTATAACATAAATACGTGAAAAACTAGTCTCACTAGTCTTTTTCTTCTTCAAATCCTTTAAATATAGCTTGTAGTTTCTCTTCCAATTGCTAGGTTCATTACAAAAGAAACAAATACCCTCCTTTGGGGCTTTAGCCTTGGGTTCAGGTTTGGGATTGGGTTGAACATTGGACTTTCCTTTGCCCTTGCCCTTTCCCTTGATCTTGAAGCCATTTCTATTTTGAACCATTAGAACATGACCAGGCTTGGATTTAACATTATGCTTAGTAGTTTTAAGCATCATATGCAACTCAGAGATAGATTTGTCCATTTCATTTATGTTATAGTTCATGAAAAATTGACCATGACTATCAGAAAGTAAATTCATGATCAATATAGCCTTTTATTTTTAGAACATGAGCACTAACTGAAGCACTCTCAGCCATCTTGCAAGAATGTAGTGTCTTGGTAGTCTCATACCATTCTTACCTTGCTTGTTGCTAGAATATTTTTTTAAGATTGAAGATCATATTATAAGCTCCCATATATTTTATATCCTTATGAAGTTCAAAACTCATGGTAGCTAGCATCAAGCATGCAACATCAATAGAGTCATTATGATGCTTCTCATTAGTATTCTTATCATCTCTAGGAGTATTATCAGCTGGTTCTTTATGGAGAAGTTCTGCCTGAACATAAAGCTTCCTTTCTTGTTTGAGAATAATTCTCAAATCATGAAATCAGTCAAGAAAGTTAGTCCTAGTAAGTTTATCCTTCTCAAGGACTGATCACAGTTACATAATAGAATTGTTGTTGTTATTGTTGGCCATCTATAATGAATGCAAAGTTCGATAAGTATTTTGATTATGAAAAATTATCACTAAATTAATAACCCTCAAGAATAATCATATTAATCTAGTGAGCTAGGTTCCATATTTTACTCAACTTTAAGTCAGCTTTGGCATGCCACTTAAAATTAAGTTATTTAGGTAGGTAACTCTTACTAATTACATCTTATGCAATTCTTAGATATTTAAGATATTTTGTCATCATATGTCTCGGCATGTTTGAATCTCATTTAATGCTAATAGGCCTAAAACCATTTTGATAACCTAATAAATTTAAACCATTTATAAACATATGGGTAGCACCATTACTCATCTTGTCTTTCTAATATCATTTAATGTACTTCTACTTTGGTAAAACACACATTAAGGTGATAAAAGGTTCGACACATTAACTTTAAATTTTATGTGAGGGATCTTGATTGATTTTAATTTTCAATTAATAGATCTTATCATATATAGTATCACATACTCATGTAACATCAAACATAGCATCTCATACATGCATATAATAAATGTGTTATAGTATGGCTTTAATTTAAATTGATCTCCATAAGCCAATATAAAGATCAATAGTCATTCCTAGGTAGTAATAAGCAACTCCATGAAGTTGATTTGACCACCAATTTGTGCATAGACACCTAGCTCCTCTATCATCATGGTTAGATTGCACGACTTCAAATGGCTTGCATTGGCTTGCATGTTATGTTGTTTTTAAACAATTAAAAACAAAAATGGCATGCAGGCCATATTTAATAATTACAACTTTTGAAAGAAAATAATCTACCAGACACATTTGTTAAAAAGGCCATGCTATGCACCATGTGAAGCATCATAACATGCAAAATATATAATGTTATCATATAGCATAAATAATTTGCTTTAAAAGAAATACATTATAATAGCCATGTATTTTAAAATAATTATATTTATAAGGTGTTACGCAGAGATGTTATGGTGGTTCCGCTAGTCAGTTAGCGGAAGGGGTCAAGGGGGCTACCCTCGTGGGGTCGGGGGTAACACCCAAAAAAAATTTTAATTTCCATTGATCTCATCAATAAATAATCATTGATCTCATCAATAAATTTTCATTAATCTCATCAATAAATTTTCTTTGATCTTATCAATAAATTTTTATTAATCTCATCAATAAATTTTTATTGATCTTATCAATACATTTTTATTAATATTATCAATAAATTTTTATTCATCTTATCAATAAATTTAAAATAAGCCGAAAGCCATCAAAATCATATTAAAACAACATATTATGTAATCTCATTTCACATAAGGCATATTTTGGCACTACCATAAAAAATCACTAATAAATCAAAATTGATAAATGAATTTAGTCCATGTATTAATTCGATTAAGACAAATCTAGAATCATATATCATGCTATTAATACTTTAATGGCAATATCCCATTCAAATTCTCAATCATACAAATGAATCTTTTAAGTTTCAGATTTAATCAATTACTATCTTAACAAAACCTATTAACTATCTCATTCACACAAACCATAATATCACTTATATTCAAATTTGTAAATCATGCTAGAATTATATAAATCACATACATACAATCAAATATGACATTATCAGTATTTATGAAAACACAAGTTCCTTCGTTACCACTGTTGGGGTTTTGGGCAAAATATCCAATCTAATTGGAACATAAACACAATGTAATTTATAATTTTTATTCATTTATCCACCAAGAATCATAGGCATTTCATAAAAACATGAAGGAATGGTAAACAAAGCTGACCTCTTATAGATTGATTTGTCAAGCCTTCAAAGTGTGCGTCTTGGTTTATTCAGATCTTCAAAGGTGCTGACTTTCTGAAAAAATGACCACCCTCTACAAGTATCCACATAAAAACAAATAATAAACAATCTTGTTGAAACAAATAATAAACAAATAACAATGAGATTCATCTTCTCAAAATGAAAAGATTTCTTTCTATTTTATAAAAGATGACTACTTGCATCAAATATGTCTCATATATATTTATACAAGTCTGCTAGGATTTTAGTCATAAATAAATTTAATTATATATTTAAAATTCTTTTAAATAATTAAAAACTTAAATTCAAATCATTAAAACCCCCTTTTAAATGAATTTATTCATTAAAACTCAAGTTCAATATAACAAATTATTTATTTATTTAAACCATGAATTTAAACATTCTCAAAATTAAATTCAAATTTAAATAATAACTAATCATCATTTGTGATTTAAAATATTCTCATCGTTTTAAATTACTACAGTGAGTGAAAAACCATAACCATTATTATTCATTCTTAATGTGTGACCCTATTTGTTCAATTAACATTGGTAGTATGACTAAATCATATTTTGATCTAAGTCATAAGTGACCTCTAGCAAGACATTATGACTACCCAAGTTAAATGAAAAGCTCATGATCCAAGATAACCTTAATATAGCTAATAATATAATCCTTTTGTCTCATGATATCTTGATAAAATATAAGGCATAGACAAAGTCAACATTATATTGTTCTATCTTTGATTACTCAAAACTTAATTAGATTGACTAAATAAATGATATTGATCTCCATCAATTCATTTGAGCACGACCATACATTTCTCAGTCTAAATTATCGAGAGGACCCAAAGATATCTTATAATATGAGGAACAAATTCCTTCTTAATCGCTCATATCTCACTACATATTTCTTATTATGTTCAAGTATAATCTTTATAGTCATTTGATTAAAAATAACATTTGATTATATCAAAACACAATATTTCTTATGTTGAGAATTATAACGATCTCATGTCAAAGAATTTAATAACATAACTATCAAAAATTAACTTATGACTTTGATCCATGTATTAATCTCAAGATGAGTATGTCCAATATTTATTCTCAACAAATAAATATAAATTTGATTTGTATCTCATAAATATATTTATCCCATGAAATTTAATCAAACTTTATACTAATCTTAATTCATTATTATTCCCATAATAATAACCGATTAGGGACATTTAGAATAATTAATAATATTATTCAATGATAATATATATAATAAACATGCAAATCATAATAATAATTAATTCTCATAAATAGTCAAAATATCATGTCCATATGATAGGCATAAAGTTCTATTACTAATAGTAAATTATAAGGTGTAAAAATAATTGGCCATCAAGAGTTTTGTTATCCTATTTGTCCAAATGGCTGAAATATATATGTGCATAGCCCTAATCTAATATTTTGACTTTTATTTGTAAATGATGGATGTCAATTATCAAAATATTTCAAGAAGGAGAATTTGAGCAATATCACATCACACCATCTTCAATAACATCATCTTTATGCCAACTCATATCATTAGTCATAGCATCAGATACAAATAATTTTTACAGGCGAGGACTCAATGTGAAATAATATATCTTTTTGTAAAAAATATTTGTTTTTTGCCTTTTACATGCTATACATCTTTTTGTACCAAGGATTGTTACAAAAATTACATACAATTGTTTTACTATCTATGTCCTAATATATCATGCATCCATTGATGCAACAATGTATTTTTTCCATCAGGAAACTCAAATATCGCATTAACTTCTTTGTGTCCTAAAAACTATCTATCTTGATATTATTCTTTGGTAATAATTCAGATAACAACTGATATATTTCATCATTACACCTTTTTAAAAATAATGCTTTGCCTTTAAATTCATTAGTCTGGCCACCACAGATAACTCTGAGTGACCATATGGATTACCTTTCCAAACCTCTTCTTCTGAAGCCTTTAGCATTTCAAAATATTATTTTGCGGATAATATTGGGATATCATCAGTGATATTTGAATTTAATAAATGACTAATAACATTATTCAAAATTACTTCATATGCATCATTGGGATTAGTAAATTTTATTATAATAGTTAAATCAACATTTTTATGTATATAATACTTAGTTTTTTGTAGCACAACTATTTCCCCATGTTTATATCAAACATAATAATTGCTAAATTTTTTTTTTTTACAAAATTATGTTGCATTGTGCTCACATCATATAAACTTCAATTTTGACATTTAAGAGCATCACATGACCATCTTATTTTTTTTCATCCATAAATGTAGGCTACTTTTTAGTGAAGGCAATAAAATCCTCAATCTCATTTACAAATTAATCAGTTAAAAACCCATCTTTTAGTCTCACATTCAACCATAGATGATTAGGTCATATACTATTTTTCATTCATATAACACATAATATTAATATTTTTGGAAATATAATAATATATAGAGATATTTTTGTAATAAAGTTGAAGTAACATTTTTATGAAATTGCATAAATCTAACAAATAAATTGTAGTAAAATAATTTTTAAATAATTTTGGATTAAAATAAAAAATGGTGGGTTGTTCCAATGTATTTTGTCATTTACATAAATCTAAAAATTTGATATTTATCTATATTAGATGAAATTGCATTAAAAAAAATAGAAAAATTTACAATGTCATAATTTTAAATTTCTATATCATATATAAACATATTATATATAATATAAATAATAAACAAATTATCAATGTTAATATATTAAAATTTAACAATGATAAAATATACAAAATAAATCAACTAATAACAGAAAACTTTATTAAATGAATAAAAAATTTTTTAATCTATATGAAGCATATAGTATACATAGACATATACCACATGTGACATATAATATGAAAATTTTAAATATTAAATATAGGCAAATATTATTTGTTTTTTTATAGTTTTAGTGAAATATAGATTAAGAAACTATATAAATTTTTAATTTAGCTTCTAATTTTTTTTAGTTTTAAATTTTTTTTGTTATGTTTCACTATTCTAATTGCATACACTTCTTATATATATATATATATATATATATATATATATATATATATATATATATATATTCCATTATTATTGTTATTACAAATGAATATTTAGTAATTGTTTTGATAATTATAAATTATTTATTATTAAGGTTACGCCATTAATATGAGTTATTCAATTTCGAAATTATTAAATATCATGTAATTCTAGTACAGAAACAAAATACAAAATAATTTTGGTGCTATTAATTATATGTCAATAACAAAATACACAAAACTATCATAAATCAATTAGGTTACAAAAAAATTTTACATATAAAAGTACGAGGAAAAAATGTAAAAAAAATGTAAACAAATATATAATTTATCAATTATAATTATAATAATTCAGCAAAATAATCAGAAAGAACCCAATATAAATATTAAAAATGAAAAAAAAATTATAGGTAACCTAAAAACACACAAATGGAACTATTCCCAGATATAATACATATAGAATATAATAAAAATCATAATTTCACACCTCAATTATAGATGAAATATTTGTCAAATAATATATGAAGGATAGATAATCCAAACATGAATTGGATGAAGTCACAACCAAACCAAAAAAAAAAAAAATCTCAGAAACCCTATGAACACTTTGAAGTTTCGAAGTGGTATTCAAAAGTTAATTATCGTATTTAAGTGATGGAATTTATTTATGTTTCTAAAATAGCGACGAAATAGCTTTCTATCACATAATCATTTTAATTTATATTGTGACAAACTTAATAGCCCTCACAATGATAAAGATAGATATGATTTTTACTTCTGATTATAAATGGATGCAAATATTTTTGTCACTAAATGTCATGCAAGAATATATGCTTCTTACTTCATGGATCATTTAGCATCGAAATAATAAAACTCAAAAATTTATGTTGCTATTTAGCGTTGAAAAATTTTTCACATTTCTATTTTTTCCTGGTTTTATATATTCCATTTCAATACTTTCTTTATTTTTGAAACAGATTTGTGCATTTCTAATTTCCATTTCTAAATGGTTTATTTCTTATAGGTATATATTAATGTATATAAATTTTTTTTTGGTGAATAGTTTTTTGAAGACATTATTTTATGAATTGTGCTTTACAAAAAAAAACTCTTTTATGAAGATTGTATGCATATATTTATAAATAAATAAATAAATAAATAATATATATATATATATATATATATATATATTTATTTATTTATTTATTTATTATACATATGATTGTATACACAAAATATATTTTTCAAAAAAATGTAATTTTTATTGATTTTTTAATAATATGCTGCGGAGTAATTAGTAAATATGTTAACAAAATTTAATTTTTTAGGAGATTAAAAAATAAATAACTTTTGTTTTAATGTATTTTTTGTTAAAATTTTAAGGGGATAAGAGTGAGAATTTTTACTATATATTTTTAAATTGGGGTGCATTAGCATACTTTTCCCAAAAAATGTTTACTTTAAATAAAAATCAAAATTTAAATATGATCCTCGTATTTTGATGATTATTTTGTGAAATGATTTCAAAAAATATGTTATCATATACTAATTTAAAAATATGTGTTTTGGTCACCATTTTTTTTAGTATACATGTATCTCCAAATTTAAGTATATTTGAAAATAGATAAATTATATTTTATTGTGCATGTGCGTGTATATATATAAATATGTGTATATGTAGACACATGCACACACACACAATACTATATATACAAACATAGTAGTATATGTGTGTATGTGTGTGTATATATATATATAATAACATATATGTGAATATATACATATAGACACACACACACACACACACATATATATATATATGTATGTATGTATGTATATCTATATGTATATATTCACATATATGTTATTATATATATCTATATATATACATGTGTTTGTGTTTGTGTGCGTGTCTGTGTGTATATAAACATGTCTACAGGGGGTTTAAGAAAATACATAATGCATTTTCTTCATAATTGATGAAGCATATGTAGTGATTCAAAGGGCCTTGCATGTTGACTCAAGCCTAAAATGAAGCCTATGAGCATCCCTTTAAGAGTTGATCATGAGATTTATACTATAAACATAACAATTTGACAAAAAAAAACATTTTGAAATATACTTTTAAACTATGAGTACTCTACAAAATAATACAATATTTCTAAATAATGAAAAAACAAAAAAAAAACTAGTTGAAACACTCATAATGAAATAAAAAATAATAATAACAAGGCAAAAATAATAATAATATCTACACTCAATAAAATTTTGAACATATCAATGAACTACCATTAAATTAGGAGATTTCATCAAGCATAAGCATCACATCACTAAACTAGTAATCAATTGGCACACATACAATGGTCAAATAAAATGTTACATCAAAACACTAATAGATAAGTCATTTATGTGCTCTTTCAAATTATATAATCTACTCTTTCATATATGATTAATTAAATATGACATATTTAATTTTGTATCAATTTGCACATAAAATATCGAGTCTAACATTTTATTTCATTTTTTGATTTTTTATATAATTATACGATTCTAATGGGAATAAATAATTCTTTTTTTTATTGAGATGCAAGTGAAGAAACATATTTTTTAAAATATAAATGTTTATAAAACTCACAATAAATTTATTTTTTATTAATTGGATAGATTTATATTGAATACTAAAAATTATAATTGTATTCATTGATATTAATGAATTAATTTAAAATTCATTTATGAATATTTCTTTATTTGTTATATTAAAATTTTGTTATGGTGAGATAGTGACCATGTGAATAGTGGTTCCTCAACAAGGGCCACAAGTAGTGTGGTCTCTTTTATGTGCCAATTGATCATGGTTAATATGATTCCTAATCATTGATCATATAAAGTGTATCACTTTCTTCGCCTAGTAATTACCATTTTATTTGTAGCCACTATTTACCAACCATTGGCCTTGTGGTCCTTGGTTAGTGATCAAATTGGTTCTGATCACTAGTTAGTGAGCATCATGTAGACACAACATTGCCTCTAATTAGGAACCACATTAGTTATGATGACTAAATAGTGACCATTACGTGGACAAAATATTGTAGGAAAGGGAAGGAAGTATCCTCCAAGAGGAAAGTCTAAGGATAAATTTTTGGTGAGGTGTTACATTGTGTTCAATTATGGTACCTCAAAAGGGATTACCCAAATTGGAAAAAATTTCATGATAAAAATAGGAGAGTAAATGTCGAAAGGGAGGCAAACTCACTTGTCACAAAAGAAAAAAAAATCTCTCATCGGTGACATTAGTCTGGCAAACAATGTGAGTCATGAAAGTGACTAAGTGGCTAATTTGGCATCTAAATTTTTATAAGATTGAATTTTAATTATTTTATATCACATATGTCTAGTGACTATGAGATACTCAAGATGGGAAATATTGAGATATTAATTGTGGTAGGCATTGAAGATGAATCACTAGTGATGAACATTCAATGTCAGTTGATTTTCAAAGATGTTTTACATATCCAAGAATATTCAAATAAATTTGGTATACATGAGAATGTTGGATATTGTGAAAAAAAAAGATATAGTGGTGACCAAAGTAGCATCAATAGACAACATAATGGACCCTTTTACAAAAAGCTTACCAACAAAGACTTATGAAAGACATATGGAAGGAATAAGAGTAAGACACGTGACATAATGAGTTTGAGTCTAAGTGAAAGATTCTTTGAACTATTTTGTATTGAAAAGCATTCTTTATTACTTTTTGTTCTTGTTATTATTTCAATTTATTTTGATTTTCTTGTTATATTATAATGAGTTGAGATTGTGTTTAAAATAAAAAAAAATACATATATTATTTAGTCTACATATAGTAGATGATTTGGTACATAGAATTTGACTTGCATAAAATATTGAATCATTAGTTCTTGTAGAATATAAATTTATTATTCACAATTTAAATATGGTTGGATACTTTGTTGAAAGTTTATAACATATGATTTCAATAGGTTTATCTTGACTATGGGAAATGATAAAATTCTAACTTTTGACTTATAAAATAAATAAATGCTATTGTTATTACAATTATAATTCAATAGTAGTGTGAATTATAATTAATATGAAAAATGATATTCATAATTCATATTGAGAGTCCAATATCTTATTTGTGCCAAGATTCCTTCCATAACCTAATATAGTACCATAAGAAATATAATAATTATAATTGAAGATTCAATTTTTATTTAGAATATGTGCATATATAAAATTAGGATAAATAATTTGGTAAAATTAAATTTATTAATTAAAATAAATTGAGATCAAATTAATGAAGTGATTATATGTGTGTGTGTGTGTGTGTGTGTGTGTGCGTGTGTTTTTTTATATTATTGTTTTTATTTTTTTTTATATTATATATATATATATATATATGCTTTTGTAAAGTGATGTGACATATGTATTTTATATTATTTTTTTATTTATTATGTTTCATTAAAAAATATGGTAAATATAAAACGCACACATCCCATCACCATGTATGCATCTTCTTCCTCATGAGGAATGAGGAAGCCTCTGCTCCGCTGCAAATCCACGAAGAGCTAAGATATGAGATTAATCAACCTATTACAATCTATTATTATTTTTTATATTATTATTTCATGTAAGAAGATAAAACTTAAACAACATTTTTTTTTCTATACATGATAGCATGGAATCCCCAAAGCTCCAGCGATGGTATCAAAAGTTATGTTTGAAGTATCACATATGGAACTATTGAGTTTTAAAATATGCGTAGGTATAAATAAACATTCTTAATATCAATAGAGTCATTCTAACATCTGTTAATTGATACCTATTGTCAAACTTTTAAGTTTTTTTATATGCATTTGGATTTATGTTAATATGTATTTGGATGTGATTATAGTTATGGTAATGTTTTTTCATTTTTGGGTTGTAATTTTGCATTTGATTTGTTTGGCTGTTTAATTGCTTGGGGTTTTAATTTTACAATTAATTAAGCTTTTAGTAACTAAGAAGAACCTTGTCGAGGAGCAGCATGTGGTGGTCAGCTTATGTCATGGAAGAGCTTGTAATGGAAAACCATTGCATGGAGGAGCTTGCGGTGGCGAACCATGTTGTGGAGAAGGTTGCAGTGATGAACCATGTTGTGGAGAAGGTTGCAGTGATGAACCATGTTGTGGAGAAGCTTACGGTGGCAAACCATGTTGAGGAGAAGCTTGCGGTGATAAACCATGTTGTGGTTGAGCTTATAGTGGCTGCCCACTATCATGGTGGAGCTTGTGGTGGTGAGTCATACCATGGTTGACCATTATCATGGTGGAGCTCATAGTGGTGTGTGAAAAAGATCTTAGCAGAAAATTTTATTGGTTTGTTTTTCTTTTTTTTCTGAGTTGCTATTTATTAAATCTCAGGGTTCTAACCCCAAGTCCCTACAACTTTAGGAGAAGAAAAGAAAACTCTTGATTAGGGTCCTGCCCCAAAGCAAAGACTTAAATAAAAAAAGTCCTTGGTTAATAAATCTTAAAACCTAAAATGCTGGGCTGTTTAACCTATGAATTATGTGATGACATACTTGTCATGTAATTATGGATGTATGAATATGATGTCATGTAATTATGGATGTATGAATATGATGTCATGTAATTATGGATGTATGAATATGATGTCATGTAATTATGGGTGTATGTATATGATGTCATAGTCATCATATGAATATGGAATGTATGCATGTGATGAAGTGATATTGTGTTTTGATTTGATGCAATTTGTAGTGGTATGTAGAGATATGAATGATGCAAATATGTGACATCTTATATGATAGTCATATGTAAATAGTAAGCATTTCACATTTTGTTGGTACATACAACAAACCACAATTTTAATACAGAAAAATAAATTGAAATTCTTATTTTAAGATAAATATTAGAAATAAGGAATTAGTAAATTTATTTTAAAGTAAAGAAAACCCTCCATTTTTAAAAATATCTAAGTGGGCAAAGGAGTTCACCAATTGTGAATCTGTGGTCTTTATCATTGGTTTGTAAGTAATTCCATTCAATTAGTGTGTTGGTCTTACTACATTTCTCTTATCAGATTGATTAACTAAAATGAATTACTTTTTTATCTAATGAATTCATTTAAGAATAGTAAGTTTAGAATTATATCATGATCTATATTTAGCATAAATAATTGCATCCACTTTATTTGAATTGCTACTATTATTTATAGAATTAAAGAGAAGTCATCAATTTAGACTTGTTTGGTGCAACAGTTGTCTAGACAAGATTGATAGGAACTGGAATGTATGAACAAATGATGTATACTAGATATCATCTCATTAGGCATGTTGTTTGTGGTGTATCAAATTGATGATAAATTAACTCAAGAATTGGTTGAAGTAACCAAAACTTTAAGCTAAATTCAAAACTAATCGACTCATTGTAATTTTCAAGTTTAAAAAAAATAAAAATGGCTTTCAACCTCTTGCCACTATCCTTAAAGAAAACAAACTTGATGGGACCAATTACATAGATAAAAAAAAATCAATATTATTCTAACTACTAAGGACTATAAGTTTGTACTTACAAATCTTTACCTAGATAAACCTCATTAAGGGGTAACCAAATAGGAAGCCAAGTCATATGAGAAATTGGTAAAAGCTAATAGATGTCAAGGTACTATATTTTAGCTTATATGTCAAATATACTCTAATATCAGCATCAGTAAATAACTATTGCTTATGATATGATGTATAATCTTAAAGAAATTTTTGGGAATTAAACTCATTATGTTAGATAGAAAGCCATGAGCGATCAAATGGATACTATGATGGCTAAAAACACCCCAATGATAGATCATTTCTGAAAATGATTGGTCTTCTAAATAAACTAGAGATCATTAGAGCTAAGATTGATGTGTATTCCTAGATCAATATTATTCTCCAGTTACTACTAGATTCTTATATGCAATTTATCCTAAACTATAATATGAACAAACTTGATTAGATACTAGCATAATTGCTTAGAGAATTGGCATTGGCTAAAATTATTATTAGGAAACCATCTTAAGTCTTTTTGTTGAAAATACTTCTTCTAAACTGAAAGGAAAGAAGAGGAAGAAATTTTAGAAACATGTTCATATTCCATTCTAGCTTCTAATCACAACAAAGAGTGAAAAAGCTAAAGGGTAAATATTTTCATTACAAGTAGTAGGGATATTGGAAGAAGCAGTGTGCGATTTATCTCAATAAGGTGAACAATCAAGGTAAATCTTATTTATTAGATGTTAAAACATGTTTAGTGGTAGTTTCTACAAATACTTGATGTGTAGGTATGGTAGTCACTAATCATATTTGCAATTTTTGCAGTGTTCTAAAAAATTAGACAATTAAGTGATGATGATTTTGATATTCACTTAAACAATACTATAAGGTGTTAGCTATTGCAGTGAAAAATTATTATATTTAGTTTGCGAAAGATATTTTTATTTTGATTTTGAGAGCTTATCTTTATGTATCTTCTATCAGAAGAAATTTGATTTTTATTTTCAGCTTTGTTAAAAATAAATATTTTTTATTCAATAATTCTATAACAATCTATCTAGCTACAAAATTTATCTATTCTAGTGCATTAAAAAATAATATTTATATTATTAGTCATATCTCCTCTCACTACAATGACTTGAATTGAATAATATTAACTTCTTACCTTATAAAAGAAAACAACCTTCTTGAATGATTCAAACTTTTCTTAGGCATTTATGTCTAGGTCATATAAATCTAAAATAGATATCTAGACTAGTTGAAGGTGGATCTTTAAGTTCATCAAAAGTGAAAACACTTCTAGTCTATGAATCTTATTGGGAAGGAAAAAATGATAAAATATTTTTTTTGCCCAAGGGCAATAGAGCCAAAGAATAGGTGGAACTAGTTCATTATGATCTATGCAGACCCATGATTATCCAAGTAAGAGATGACTTTGAGTATTTTGTCACATTTATTGATTATTATTCAAGGTATGGAAGCATTTTAATACATCATAAGTCTGAAGCCTTTGAGAAATTCAACGAGCATATAGGAGAAGAAATATAGAAGTTTCATAATAAATATCTCATGATACTATTATCTAATTGTAGTGGTGAGTACCTCTTAGGATGGTTTTGAGACTACTTGTTTGATCATGAGATTTCATCTCAGTTGTCTCCACTTGGCATTCTACAAAAGAATTGTATGGTAGAAGTAATGAATGTGACTCATATTGACATAAAAGATCAATGATGAGTTATTTTGATATGTTTGATTCCTTCTAGATACATGTAATATAAATAGTAACTTATGTTATGAACTTGGTTCTAAATCTCAAACAAATTGTGGGCCCCACTCAACCTTATTATTCGGGTGGCCCCACCCGAGTGTTAACTGGTTTTTCGGCCCCACCACCAGGCATACTCATATTGTCAACTTTGCTCGTTATGGTGACTAGTTTTATACATGAGCTAGGACTTAATTTCTACCTCCCATGTTGCATCCTTATGACTTGAACCCAAGTCCTAATATTCTCATAAATACTTATTGGTTGATTTGGCAACTAGCTAACACTCAAGTAGAGCTTTCAAGAGACTGAGGATGAGTGGGGCCCATCATTTATAATATAATTTAGGCCAAGTGGTATTATGTTGTGAGAAATATATGACTTTAGTTCAAGTCTTAGGAATGCAATATGGAGATAAAAATTAAGTCATGACTCATGTGTAAAATTATGCACCATAATGAGCAAAATGAACAACATGAGTATGCTTGGTGGTAGGGCTAGGAAACAAATTAACACTCAGATGAGGGCACCTATGGATTGAGG
The DNA here is from genome assembly GCA_029783825.1 of Sapria himalayana. Classification (NCBI taxonomy): domain Eukaryota; kingdom Viridiplantae; phylum Streptophyta; class Magnoliopsida; order Malpighiales; family Rafflesiaceae; genus Sapria; species Sapria himalayana. Next base: position 1,349,178 of record JAREIK010002323.1, on the reverse strand, counting down.
TTGAGTGGGGCCCACCATGTGTTACAAAGTTAGTATCTACGCAACCTATACAATACATTGATGACATACTACTCATTAGAAATGATATTGGTTTGTTCTCTTTAGTCAAGGTTTGGTTGTTACGTCTATTTGATGACATACTTAAGAGAAGCTGCTCATATTCTTGGGATTAATCTTTTGTGAGATCTCAAGCAAAGAATATTGTGCTTGTCTCAAAAGATCAATGTCACAAACTACCTAACAAGATAGAAATATAAAGGTAGTTCTTTATGCATCTACAAGAAAAAGCTTGATATATGTAATATTTTGTACTATATTTGATATCTACTTTGCTATAGGAATGGTTAGCATATATCAATCTAACTCATGACAAGATCATTGAAAAATAATAAAATACATAATCAAATACCTAAAAAGGATTAGGAATTATATATAGTATACTAATTAGACAATATTGTATCGATTGGGTAAATAGACAAATTCCCAATTATATGAGAATTTCAGAAAATCCACTTTAGATTATGTGCTTACCTTGAAAATTAGAGCAATAAATTTGAGAAGTATTAAGTATTCATATATTGATGATTCAACCATAGAGGCCAAATATGTGGTAGCCTCAAAGGCTACCAAAGAAGCTATATAGCTTAGAAACTTTTTGATAGATCTAGGGGTCATTCCTTCTATGTAAATATATATTATACTTTATTGTGATAATAGTGGGGTAGTTGCTAACTTGAAGAAACATAGAATCCTTATGAAGACAAAACACATTGAATGCAAATACTTTCTGATAAGAGATATTATGAAAATGAGAGATATAGTTGTAACCAAAGTAGCATCAATGGAAAACATGATGGATCCTTCTACAAAAAAACTTACTAGAAAAGGCTGAAGAAAGACACTTGAAAGGAATGGGAGTAAGATGTAAGTCATCATTGCTTTAAGTCTAAGTAAGATTTTTGAAACCATTTTATACTGAAAACTTTCTTCATTACTTTTCACTCTTGTTGTTATTTAAATTTATTTTGATTTTCTTTTAAATTACAACGAGTTGAGATTGTGTTTAAAATAAAAAAAAATACATGTCATTTATTCTACATAGTAGATGTTTTGATGCGTCAAGTTTGACTTCCATACAGAAGATTGAATCATCAGTTCTTGTAAAATATAAATTTATTATTCACTATCTAGATAGGATTAGATACTCTTTTGATAAGATTATAACATAATATTTCAATAGGTTTATATTTACTATGAGGAATAGTAAAATTCTAAGTTTTTTTACTAGTACACTTGTGTGTATTTAATTAGACCAAAGTAATAAAATTATTTTATATTACATATAGAATAAATACACACTATCACTATTATAAATGATATTACTTTCAATCTTGATATAATTAATAAAGATGTCTAATATTTAATTGTTATTTTGACTCATACAAAGTGATATTTATAATTAATTCAATATGCTCTATGAGTTAGTTAATTTTATCAATTTTATGGTGAATATTGATTATTAGTGGAATCCATGTCCTATAAAATGGATTAATGATACCCCATTGAAGATATTTATAAGTTTTGATATTGCCAAATCTTGTAGATTATTTTTGATCCAACATATCGAATAAGTTAAATGGAAGATCAAGGTAATAAATAAAAAATGACTGAATTGAATTGTCATTAATTTTATTCAATTAATGAGTGTTACATAACAAAAGGTATGAGTTGTATAGAATAAATGAGCAAGTGCAATTATAATTCAATAATGCTATAAATTATAATTAATGTGAATTATGAAACATATAATTCACATTGGGAACCTAAAATCTCATTTGTATCATGGTCCCTTCCATAGTATGATCTAGTGCCATAAGAAACATAATGATTATAATTAAAGATTTAATTTATTTATTTATATTTTGTGTATATATAAAATCTAGATAATTAATTTTGTTTAATTATATTAATTATTTTTTATTAGTTAATATAAATTGAGATCAAATTAATTACGTGATTAGATAGATACACACACACACACACACATAATCACTTAATGTAATTTTCAATATAATTCAAGTAAAAATAATAAGGAAACATGTCACATCGCTTTTATAAAGGGAAGTGACATATGTTTTTTATATTATTGTTTTATTTATTATGTTTCATAAAAAAATATGGTAAATATAAAACATGCACAACTCATCACTATAAGCGCATCTTCTTCTTCATGATGAACGAGAATAAAGCATATGGGAGAAGCATCTACTCCACATCAAATTAGCGAATTATTACAATCCTTGTTTACGAAGATAAAAACTTAAAAAATGATATTGTTTTCCATACACGATATCATGGAATCCCAAGGGCTCCAATATATATAAACATATATATATATATATATATATATATATATATATATATATATATATATATATTAAAAAACTAATTTTATATAAACCTCTATATATAAATGTTTTCGAAAATACACACACACACAACTACACACACACACACACCTACACACACGCACGCACACACGCACACCTACACACACGCACGCACATGCACACACACCTATATATACATATCTATACACACACATATACATATATGTATATATATATATATCAATGTTTAAACTAATGCAAATTTAGGAATTATGCTAGAATAAAACCCAAATGAGGATTCATCTCCTAGTGGACTAATCACCAAAATAATGGCAAACAGGTCAGTAACGCTCTTATTGGACTTGTTCAACAAGCATGGGTTGAAAGTTATATAAAATTAGACATGCTATATCAATATCATTAAGAGATTAGAAGAATATGGACGTTATGAAGATAAGGGTGGGAGTGCTTTGATTAAGTTCTGAGAAAATTAATAAAAAAGAAGAATTATTGTGTCCATTTTTCATTTTCTTTCATTTTCTTTTGTTTTATTATATAATTATAATTATTAAAATTGTAATTATTATCTAGTTTGAGTGAATATTTCAAATACTCTATATATATGATTTTGATAAATGAAATAAGGATTTTTTCTAGTGATCATAAACTCTTTGGTTTTTGTATACTTTTCAAAATTTAGGATTTACTATGGCATTTATCTCTGACTTATCAATCAATACTTTATAATTGAATGTGATATCATCTTTATATCGAGGTTATTGCTTCTGTAAATGTAATAAGTTGATGTTTTTTTAGTTTGACTCTAGAATGATATTGGTCACTAAATCTAATCACAAGTGTTAGTATTTTTAGTGATATTCATATCAATTGGTATTAGAGCTCAACTCTAATCTTAGATCTAATTTTACTTTCTTTAAATCTTTGGATATATGTTTATTTCATCATAAATTTTCATCCAAAATTAGTCTCACTCTGATTAAACTCTTCGTCTTGTTTTTTTTTTCTAAAAATAAAGGAAAAAAAACAAAAAAAAAAAAACAAAACACAAAAGAAAAGTACAAAAAAAAGGAAGAACTCAAAATCAAAATCACTATAATATAATATTTGTTGCGAGTCTGTTTTATTGTCCATCTTTACTATATGTTTTGTTATTATTTCATTTCCCTCAAAAATCCAATCATGAATAAGTTCTTAAAAACAACCACTCAAATCTAAATTCTTGTTCATTTAAGTTTGATAAGAGCCAAAAGAGCTTTATTAAGTATTAACACAATCATGCTTATTTTTGAATGAATGTCTAATTTCACTAATAGGAGTTATCCAAAAGCTATTGATCCAAAATTATATATAGAAACTATAATGAATAAAATGAAGTAAATGATTTGGAAGGAATCGGAATAAATCCGTGAATGATTTGATAATATGAAGAATAATCATTTCGATTGGTCATAGAATTCTTTAAGGAGGAGAGAGAAAATCCATCTTAAAGAATATACTAATAATTGCTATGGGAACTATGAGATGGATGAAGATGAGTAGGCATCTAGAATCAATCATGGAAGATATGGTACTTTAGAGAGTAGAAGATGCATGAAGATAATAACCTTCGTAGCATCAATATGAGAATTCCACCATTCCAAGATAAAAATATCCCAAAAATATACTTGAATGGGAAAATTAGATACAATTAGTTTTAGATTGTCATAATTATTCTAACATGAATAAAGTAAAACTAGTAGTAATTGAATTCACTAAATATGCTATTATTTGGTAAGATAGATTTGTGAGCCATAAAATATGAAATAGATAATATCTAATAGAGATATGATATGAGATGAAATTGATAATGAGAAAAAGGTTTGTCCCAATTCATTACTATTGAGGCTTATATAAGAAACAATAAGCTTGATATAATTGAGTGGAATTGTGAAAGATTATCATAAAGAAATAGAGATTTCTATGATCCGAGCTAATATTGAAAAAGATCGAGAGGCTACCATGGCAAGATTTCTAATAGGATTGAATCAGAAGATTACAAAGACCAAGGTAATGCATCATTATGTAGAAAGAGAAAATATAATGCTTATGAATATAAAAATTGAACAGTAGCTTAATGCAAAGGGGAACCCGTGGTTAAACTATAACTTGGGATAATTATTTAGAAAATCAAATTATATATGAAAGATAAACAAGATACCAATAACTAATTAGAAGAGAAGTGCAAAACCTAACTTTACCAGCCAAGATTCTCAAAGTAAGGTTGAAACTTCTACCATTCGGAATCATGATATCAAATGCTTCAAGTGTATTCAAATATAATAACCTTGGTAGAATCAAGGATAGAATTCCTCCATTCCAAGATAAAAATGTCCCAAAAATAATATTGAATGGGAAAATAAGATAGAATTAGTTTTTGATTGTCAAAATTATTCTAACATGAAGAAAGTAAAACTAGTAGTAATTAAATTCATCAAGTATATGCTATTATTTGGTATGATCAATTTTTGAGTAGTAGAAGATTAAATAGAGAATCTCAATTAAAGACATGAGAGGATATGAAATTGGTAATTAATGAGAAAAAATTTTGTTTAAATTCATTGCTATGAGACTTTTATAAGAACTTATAAGCTTGACACAATTGAGTAGAAGTGTGAAATATTATCATAGAGAAATGGAGATTCCTATGATATGAGCTAATATTGAGGAAGATTGAAAGGCTACCATGGCTAGATTTTTTGTAGGACTGATCAAGAAATTATAAACAAAGATAGTTGAAGTCAAAGGGGAACCCATGGTTAAACTATAACTTCGTCCAATCATCTAAAATACCAAATTATATATGAAAAGTAGATAAGATACCAATAACTAATCAGAAGGGAAGTGCAAAACCTAACTTTGACCACTATGATTCTCAAAGTAAGGTTGAAACTTCTACTACTAGGAATCATGATATCAAATGCTTCAATTACATTCAAAGAAAATAACCTTGCTAGCATCAAGAAGAGAATTCACCATTCCAAGGTAAAAATGACCCAAAAATATATCTTGAATAGATAACAAAAGTAGACTTAGTTTTTGATTGTCATAATTATTCTAACATGAAGAATGTAAAACTAGTAGTAATTGAATTCACTAAATATGCTATTATTTGATAGGTTCAATTTATAAGCAGTAGAAAATGAAATAGAGAATCTCCAATAGAGACATGCAAGGTAATGAAATTGGTAATGAGAAAAAGGTTTGTTCCAATTCATTGCCAATGCTTATATAAGCAATTATAAGCTCAACATAATTGAGTAGAAGTGTGGATGATTATCATAAAAAATAAAGATTGCTATAATCCAAGCTAATACTGAAGAAGATTGAGAGACTATGATGTGGTTTCTTGTCGGACTAAATCAGATGATTACAAAAAAGGTACTGCATCATTATGTGGAAAGAGAAAAAATGATGCTTATGATAAACAAAATCAAACAATAGCTAAAGGCAATCATATAAAAGATCAAATTATATATAAAAAAATAGATAAGATACAAATAACTAATCAGAAGAATAGTGCAAAACTTGAATTTGTCAACCATGATTCTCAAAGTAAGGTTGAAACTTCTTCCACTTAGAATATCATAGCAAGTCAGTGTCCAAACAAGAGTTTCATGTTATTAAAATATAATGGAGACATTGAAATTGATGATGAGAAAGATGCTCAGTCAATATTGTCCTTAGAATATATCAAGAAGGAAGAAGTTGTTTAAAGAGAATTATTAATTACAATAAGAGCTCTAGGCCTGTAAGCAAAATAAATGATGATGAAGTATAGTGGGAAAATATATTATCATACTAGATATTATGTGAAAGGTTAGGTATGTAGAATGATTATCAATGATAGGTATTATACAAATATTACAAGCATGATCATGGTAAAAAATATAGGATTACCAACTATGAAGCACCCATGGGCATGTAAGTAACATTGGCTAAATGATTGTAGCAAAAGAAATTGAATATACAAGTATCAATGTCTTTTCAAATTGAGAAATAAGCAGATGAATTAATATGCGATATGGTACCTAATCAAGCTAGGCGCCTTCTATTCTAAAGAGCATGACATTTTGATATGTGAGTAAAGAATAATAAACTTATCAATAAGTATTCTTTTCAATTTATAAGAACTATTATTATTGTACTATTAACTCATGCCCACTGTATGAAGAACTAGTAAAAATAGAAAGAGATAGCAATCAAAAGAAAGAAAATGAAAGAGAAAAGAAAAATAAAAGAAAATAAGTGTATTTAGTATAAAAGAGATAAGAGGGGATAGAGACTGAAAAAATGAGAGAAGATTCATCAAATAAAGGAAAATAAAAGAGAAAATCAATGAAATTGCAAAAGAATTTTTATGCAAAAATAAGTGAGATATAAAGTGTATTTAGTTCAAATAAGTCAATGATTTTACTCATGTATGAAAAAATTTTATTAAGTACCAATGATGATAACACTACCTTGCCTAATTATGCTAACTAGGCAAGGTAGTGTCTAATTTGAGGCATTGAGTATCAAATTGATTTCATTCCATGAGCTCCTATCACTAATCTGATCTGCATATAAGAGTAATATAGAAAAAATAAATGAACTACAAAGATAGGTTAGTTAATTATTAGAAAAAGGGGCATATAATGAAAAGCATGAGTCCATGTGTTGTTCTCGTATTACTAATTCCAAAAGGACGAGTTATGGAGAATATGTATTGATTGTAAAGAAGTTAACAATATAACTATAAAGTATTAACATCTCATTCCATTACTAGATTATATGCTCACTTAACTACATGGTGCTTGTATATTTTCTAAAATTGATTTAAAAAGTGAAAACCATCAAATTCAAATAGTGAAGGTGATGAATGGAAAATGACATTCAAAACAAAATATGGTATGTATTAGTGGTTAGTTATACCATTTGAATTAATTAATGTATCTAATACTTTTATGATACTAATGAACTATGTTTTGCTAGCCTTTATTTCAAAGTATGTGGTGGTATATATTGATGACATCTTGATTTATAATGATTGTCAAGATAGACATATTAAGCATATAAAGCTTGTCTTAGATAGTTTAAAAAAAGAAAAATTATTTGGTAACTTTCAAAAGTATGTCTTTTGCATAAATAAGGTTGTCTTTCTAGGTTTTTTCATTAGTGCTCAAGGGATAGAAGAGGATAAAGAAAATGTAAAAGCAATTGCAACACCCCTAACTAAAATAATAAAGAAAGATGTGAAGTTAAAGTTCAGAGATAACAAGAAATAACTTTTATATTAATTAAGGAAAAATTAACTAATTCTCCCTAACTTGTCCTACCAAATTTTAATAAAATGTTTGAAATATAATATGATACTTTGGGAATTGGTATTGGAGTTGAATTATATATGAATTTAGGATAATTGCATACTTTAGTAAGAAGTTTAGTAGAGCATGTTAAATTACCCATCTTATTATGAAAAAATAAATGACTTATTCAAAGCCTTGTACACATGGAAACACTACCTTTGGCCAAAATATTTTGTGATCTACATGAATCATGAATCTTTGAAATACTCGAAGAGGCAATACAAACTAAATTAATGTTATGCTAAGTGGTTGGAGTTTATTGAGATATTTCCTCATATCATTAAGTACAAGCAAAGAAATGAGAACATCATTGTTGATGCTTTGTCTCACTGGTATATTATACTTTCTATCTTAAAGTCAAAATTTCTAGGATTTGAATCCATCAAGGATTTATATCTCATTAATGCTAATTTTTCCAAAATATTCAATATTTGTGAGAAAGTTATAGTAAGTAAGTTCCATAAGTCTAATTGATTTTTATTTAGATATAACAAAGTATGCATTTCTACATATTCACTATGTGAGTTGCTTGTGAGGGAAGCAAGTGGGAAGAATTAATGAGTTATTTTGGCATAGTTAAGACTTTATGTATTTTGCAATACCACTTCTTTTGGCCACATATGAAATGTGATTGGAATAGATTTTATGAGAAATGTGTAAATTATAAGCAAGCATTATCTAAACCATATCGGCATAGTCAATATGCCCCTATGCCCATACCCAACGAACCATGAGTTTACATATCTATAGATTTTGTGTTGGGTTTGCTTAGGTCTAAGAATGGAAATAATTCAATTTTTATGATGGTAGACAAATTTTCAAAGATGGCACATTTCATACCATGTATGGTTAAATGACATGCATACGAATATTGGTTCATATAGAGACATCAAATCTTTGAGCTACTTTTAGAAGACTCTATGAGAAAAGTTAGGGACTAAACTTTTATTCTCTACCTTGTGTCATCCACATATTGATAGTCAAACTGAGATAGTTAATAGAATAATGTTTACTATACTATGTGTGATCATATGTAAGAACATAAAAACTTAGAAAAAATATTTACCACATGTTGAATTTGTATACAATCAAAGTATTCATTATGATGCTAAATTTTCAAAATTTGAAGTTAATTATGGTTTCAATCCTTTGACACCTCTCGATTTGACTTTTTTTTAACCTTCGAGTGAATATATTAATCTTAATGGTAAAATAAAAATTTAATTAGTGAAGCACAATCATAAAAAACTAGAGACAACATATAAAAACTGAATAATATATTAAACATGCTAACAAAGGCTATAATAGAATTATATTTGAACTAGGAGATTGAGTTTGACTACACTTGAGGAAAGACATGTTTCTTTCTAAGAGATGCTCAAAGCTACTTCCAAGTAGAGTTGGACCATTCCAAATTCTTGAATGGATCAATAAAAATTCTTACACACTTGACATCCCAAGTGAGTATGATATTAATTATAGCTTTAATATTTCTGATTTTTTTTTTTGATATAGGTGATTATTTAAAGACAAATTTTATTCTAATTTTTGATATTAATTCTACATAATTTAAGGGTAAGATGATGTATATCTTTGAATTATGCTAATTCAAAACCTAAATGAGGATGCAACTCCTAGTGAATCAATCACACAACTAACAAGATAGTGACAAGACAAGCTATGTTATGTTGGTCATGTTGTAAAAAAAAATAAACTCAACAATAGCTTGGACTATGATAGTTGTGGCATGGTCTAGCACACCTTTTTTAGGAAGGTAGGCCATTAGGCAATGCCAGGTCTACCTCCCATGTTGTCGTGTTGGCATTACCTGATTGATACCTCTATGGTCATTGTGTAGAAAAGAGTGGCCACACTAAAAGTTTGTTATTTTTAAAAATTCTTTTAGTCACATAGTAACCACATGAATATATTAAGCATCATATGACACTTCTTGTGATCACAAACTATCAATCATTAGCTTAGTTTTCATTGGGAAAAATAGGGTGACTAGACTACTAGTGGTTCTTGTTCAGTAACCACTATTCATGTGGTTGATGTGTTACTAAAAGAATCTTAAAAAAATAAAAAATAGATAAATTTAAAAAAATGATTTTTTAATATTATATATGAAATATTAAAACCCAAACATTAGGAGGAGAAATCTGAACATAGGCTAGAATGTTTAAGGAAGGTTCACAAAAACTCAAAGAGGAGATGGAGATATCCATGATATGAGAAATGCCATAAGAAATGATTATACTAAATTGTGATTTGAAGAAAATGCATTATTTGTCTAATGTAGATGGATAAAACCATATATATGCTCAATAATAAAGGTAATTGAGAGAGAAAATAAACAAATAATTATAATCAGAAAAATACAAGTTTCTTAACTATTAAGAAAGTATTAAAGACTATGTATTTTGGAACCCAGAGATGAAAATAGTCCTCTATGGAAAATATGTCATGTTTAGGGAGTGAAAAGTATACTTTTATTAGCTTTAAGTAATGCATCAAAGGCTTTTACCTTTGGAACCAAGAGGCGAGAAAAGTCATCTACACCATATATGTCGCGTTCATGGAGTGTAAGAGTAGAGAAGGCATAGCATGTTGCAACTTGGGTAACATTTTTGAAGAAGTAAATCATGACATTTCCTAGTCATTATACCACTATGAGAACTATATTTATAGTGAAAGTTATTTTATTTCAATGAGAATCAACATAAGTTATATTTATATTTTAAATAATGAAAGTATATCTTTTAATATACATAGTAGATCAATTCATCAATTTTTGTAGAATATAAGCATAATATTCACAATCTAAATGGAGTTGGACACACTATTACTAAGATTGTAGCATAAGATTTTAATTGGTCTATATTAACTATAGGGAATGATAAAGTTTTAACTTCTTGCACTTGTATATTTATGTGGATTGAATGAGAGAAACTTGGGGTGATTTTTATATTGACACATAATTAATAAACATATGTACTTATTGATGATTGTTGTGATTTGTATAGAATGATACCTATAAGTTGGATAACTATATTAATAGTATGGTGAATATTAGTTATTAATGGAATCCATGTCATGTTAAAATTATTGATAATACCTCCTTGAAGATACTTATAAGTTTTGATTATGTCACACCTTGTACAATGATTTTAATATGACATATCGAATAAGTTAAGTGGAAGGTCTTAAAAAAATAATAAAATATTGATTAAATAAAATTGTTAGTAACTTGATTTAATCAACAAATACTTGTAATCTTAACATGAGGGGCTTAATATGTATTAAATAATAAATAGCTCAAATTATATTTTAAATAAGTGAGTGAGTATGATTATAATTCTTTAGTTAAATAAATTATAATTAATATAAATGATATTATTTAATTTATATTGGAAGCTCAAAATCATATTTAAGCTTGAATTCTTTTCCATGGCCTTAACTAATATCATAAAATATAGCTTCATAAACCATAATAAAAATTTTTATTTACTTATTTATATATATACTCAATTTGAGTGATTTTATTAAATATAAATGAAATGAATAAATTAGTTTGTGTGATTTATGATCACATCACTTTATGTGATGTGATGTGATTCTATCAAAAGTGGTGGAGAAAGAAAAGTACCACAACTCTTATCTTTAGTTTTGATTTTGGAAGAGATAAGGGAGAAGATCTTAGCATCAAGCAATGAATCAATTGCAAAATATGACTTTCTAAGATATTGAGTTAAGGTATGCAATCAAAACCATTCTCATAATATCACTTGCAAATTGTTTAAATCTTGTACACTTAATCATCATTTACTTGGGTTTAAGTATCAAAAACCACAAGATGAGTCTCAACTCTATTCTATTGGAGATGCAGAGATAGTTCACACAAAAGTTGATGATTCTATTGAGGAAGAAATAGTAGAAGCAACACCTGAAGTAAGATGGTGTGCATGGGTTAGAAACCCACTTTCAAGGTATGCCAGCAATAAATACAATGCTCTTCATATCACATGGTGTGGGCCAAATATAATGGTGGAGGAAAGAGCCTTTTAGAAATCAATTCAGCGAAAGTAAATGGAAGAGAATTGTAGTCACTAGAAAAGAATACGTGTATTCTCTATGAAGTTTCCATTTAATAAGAAGGCAATAAGATGCAAGTAGATATGAAAAAGCTCTAGTGGTATAAAGTGGAAACTAGGAAGAAGAAGAAATATTCGACCAGTGGGAAAATGATAGGACTAGCTCATTCATCGGAAGGTTTCAACTCTATTTCAAAGTTCTGACATGAAATATGAAGTTGCAACATGAACTAATTTGCAATATGTTTTATATTAAGGTGACTGTAAGGGTAAAAGTATGAAAAATTTGAGTCGTGACCTTGGTTTATGGTATCATGATTTGAATTGAGTCGTAATATATTTTATTTTGTCTAACTAGAAGATTGAAAGTTTGAAGAATTTGAGTCATGACCCTAATTTATGGTCTTGTGATATGAATTGATTGTAAGTCTAAAGCATTTGAGTCACATTCATATTTTGTGGTGTTCCAACATTCTTGAATGTAAACTTAATGATTCAAGTTGCAACCTTGTTTTTGTGGCGTTGCAAGTTGAGTGAAGTCACAATACTTTTCTATATTATTGTGACGTAAGACTTAAGTTAAAACTTTTTTTTGCTTTGCTATTTAAACAACTTTTGTAAATGAAAAGTTGTACCACCAATCAACCAAAATATAAGTAACAATTAATAGAAAGATTATTCTTTCTTCTCTCTTGTGTGTTCTCATGCCCTCTTCTCTCTCTCCCCTCTTCTCTCCTTATGAACATGTGAACATCTTTTGTGAGTACTCTTGAGTGCTATGTGTGCTTTTTCAATGAGTTATCTCAGGTGCAATGTGTTCTTATTCTATGATAATTAAATCTCTCCATCTTAAAAACCCTAAACCACTATTGAGGAATCCCTGTATCAATTCCTAGTTTGCTATTTGAAAGAGATCTCACTAAAAACTCTCATATTTCCTTTGTATAAGAGGCTAGTATGCAATGGTACAATTCTGCCTCCTATTTTTTGCATCAAGTAGATGTGTCAAAGCATATTGCAAAAGTACCTGAGATCTTACCATTTGGTTTTAATTTAGGCCTTACAATTTGGGATGACTGTTGGATTCTAACAAACAACTACTAAGATTTGTAGATTCAATAGCTCCATACCATGTTTGCAAGCTTGATAAAGCTTTAAATGGGTTGAAATAATCTTCATGATCTTGATATTTGAAACTAAGTACTACTCTTCAACAAAGGAGTTTCATGAGCTTGAAGAATGATACATATATGTTCATCTCAGTTCAAACCAATATGTTACTTGTAGTATTGGTATGTATTGAATATATTTTAGTAATAAAGAATGACACTATTGTTATTTCCAACTTGGTGAAAATTTTAGATTCCCAATTTGCTCTAAAAAAATATGGACCAATTTATTACTTCTTGGATCTTCAGGTTCATCAAGATAAGATATGTTTACATTTATACCAACCTAAATACATCAATGATTTACTATGTCGAGCCTCAATGACAAATTATAAACTATTTTCTTCTCCCATCTCCTCAATAGCCTCTAATTTATCAATTTATGACGGAAAACTTCTTGAAGATAGCATAGAATATTAGAGCATTATGGGGATGATGCATTACTATACACTGACCAGGTCAAACATAGTATATGGTGTAAATAGAGGTTACCAATTTATGCATTATGCAATAGAAACACACTTGTTTGTAGTGAAATGCAACTTTAGGTAACTCAAGGAAATGTCTCATTTTGGCTTATTATATTCTTCATCATTAAACACTTCCCAAGTTTATTATAGAAATGCAGATTGCGTATCAAATCAAGTTGATCAAAAAAGTACAAGTAGAATTTGTGTCTTCATGGAAAAAAATATCATCTCTTTATCTACTTCACAATAAAGAGTTTTATCTCGATCAAATGTATAATTAGAATATAGTGTACTACCAAATGGTGTAGCAGAATTAATGTGAGTTCAATCAATTTTAGTAGAACTCTCAACATCTCAATTGGCAATTCCCAATATAATGTGTGACAACAATAGTGCTCTTGAACTTACATAAAATCTAATCTTTCATGCTTGCATAAAGCATATCATGATTAATTATTACTTTATCAAAGAAAAGGTTACACAAAGTACTTTTTGTGTTCAATATCTTCCTTCTGAGGATTAGATTGTAGATTATATGACTAAGTCACTTCCAACACAATGATTCCTTGCTCTTCATCCCAAACAAATTATTCTCACTAGTCTTATGAACTTGATGTAAGATCTTAAAGATCATGTTTCTTAAGTAATTCTCTTGAAGGCATTGTTGTTTATCTTTAGAGAATTCTAGAGTAGAAATATAAGAGAGTCCTTGTATCCTTCCTTGAAAAAAGGAAAAAATAGAATGCGACAAATATTTTCCAATCCTCTATTAGAGAACTCTATAATAGAATTCTTAGTGGAAATATTCCTTCCTCTCTCGTAATCCCTCTCTCCTTTTTTTTTTTTTTTGTTATCCATTTGACTATGCAGATGTGAAATTTTAATTGAAAAAAATTAGTTGTATATTAAAAGATATTACATATATCTTTATATACTTCTGTATAGAATAAATTGTTTATTGGGTCATACTCATTAGTGTTTCAGAATATAGGACAAATAAAATGAGATGAAGATAAAATGTAATCCTCAATTTTTGACTAGAGTTTTGTCAAACATTACTTGTAGTACCTTTCAAATAGTGTTTTAGTCGATGGGTATATATAAAACATTACTTGTAGAACCTTTAAACAAAATACCTTAGTAGCTCTTTTGAGATGACTATATGCATTTTAACCAGATGAAAACATCTTGGTTTTGATATGTAATACATTTATATGACATAGATATGAATAACCACTAGCTTGGGAAAACCCTAGTTATGATAACTGAGAAATTAAATGAAGAATATTGATAATGAGCCATTGAGATGGAAAGTATGAAAATAGCACCTACATGAAACAAAACAAAATGAACAATAACAATAAAGAAATAATTGTGAAAATATTGGCAATGCTAAGTAATTTTGAAGTTTTTAAATTTTAACTTGAAATTAACAAGAATACCACTAATAAAAAAATAAATATAAGGAAATAAAATTTATAGATGTAATTATTATCAATAATGAAAAAAAAAGTGAATATATAATACAAAAAAAAACTATATTATTCAACATAATAAAGTGTCTTTTACTTATAAATATGATTGACTATATCGCAAATGATAATAAATAATTGAAACTTTCTAGTGTGTTTAGTGTTTGAATGTCAATAATAATAAAAAATTTAAATTTTTGAGTAAATGAAGAAAATGATGTGTTGGATAAAATATGAATAACATTAATGGAAGAAATTTGTTATTGACCAAAATAAAAATATCAACAACATCCTTATTAATAATTTTTTCAAATTTTGTTTTTAATTTTTGTTAATATTTTTATTCAAATAAAAATATGTGAATGTTATATGCAATGCTTTATGAAATTGTTAAATAAATAAGGAATAATATAACTACTAAAATATCAATAAATAACACAAGTAAATACACATACAAATGCAAGAAGAGTATTAAAGTAAGTTTATCAATGATAATTCCAAAATATTATGTTTATAATATTTAAGTTCTAATAAAAAGTTTTAAGAGAAAATGATCTTAAAGGGCTCCAAAAAAAAATAATTATGTTTCGTGCCCATTTTTTATTATTTTGTCTCCAAAACAGAAAAAAAATATATGCTTAGGCCTTTTTTTTTTTGAGCAATTAAAAACGGAAACTCAAAATTACTCCTAACATTCAAAAAGGGAAAAAAGAGAAAATATTGTTGTCTAAAATATTTTGGAAAATAGTATACGTGTTAGGGGTATACTATTTTCAAAAATAGTATACCAATTCAAAATCAATATATGTTTATATACATATATACTAGATATTAAACATATGCATTTATATATGTTTATTTATAAATGTACACATTGTAATTATATAATGGTATATATAACCATATCTATAAATGTAAAAGTTTATTTATAGCATAAATGTTATAAATCATGCAGAAGGTAAACATTATATAACATATATGCTTATATATAATGTAATATATATATCATTATGCATTCATATTTCATTATAAAAACAATATATATCATTATCCATTTATAATGTCTTCATTATATATACATTAATCTATAATGATATATATATATATATATATGCATTTATGTTATGTACCATTATGCATTTATAACATCTTTGTTATAATTAAGTTTATATGTGCATTTCAAATGATAAATAACATCTATGCTATATATCATTATGCATTTATAATGATTTATAACATTATGCATTAATAACATTTATGTTATATATAAAGTAAATTTTATATATAACATGATTACATTTTAATATAAGTATAAGAGTCATTATAATAAAGTAGATGTACGTCTAAATATCAATTATAAAGAGATTGTTTAATTCTTTGGTCAATCAACAATGAATTGATTATTGTATAAGTTAAATAGATGTGTTTGGTTTTAGATAATATACTTAGACTCTAAGGTTGGCACGCGTACTTGTGGGTGATCATTTTTTTTAGTATTTGATTTATTATTATGTTTAGTTATTGAATGAGAGGAGCTTAGTGTAAAAATGCTAATGTGACTCTCTTAGCATACAATATGACTACTGTCCATTGAAATGTCATAACTAAGGATGATTGCCTCATAGTTATCCAATCAATATTTCAACATCAAATCAACACATCTATCGATACAAGGAGAAGAAAGCCGAAAAAAAAAGATAAGAAAGAAGTAGAAAAAGAAATAAGATGAAGAAAGAAGTGGAAGAAGAAATAAGATAAGAAATAAGAAAAAAAAAAGATAAAGAAAGAAAAAGAAAGAAGAATAAAAATAAAAAAAGAAAAAAAAGGAAAAAAAAGGAAAAAAGGAAAAATAGAAAAAACGGAAAAAAAGGAAAAAATGAAAAAATAGGAGAAAATGAGAAAGAAAAAAAAAGGAAAAAAGGAAAAAAAGAAAAAAAAAGAAAAAAAGGAAAAATAGAAAAAAAAGAAAAAAATGAGGGGGGGAAGGCGAAGAAAGTAGGAAAAAAAAATAAAAAACGAAAAAGAAAGGAAGAAACTACAAAAAAAAAAGAAGTGATAAGAAGAAAGAAGAACATGAAACAAAAAGTAGAATAAAGTAGAAGAATGTAGAAGAAAGAAGGTGAAGAAGAAACAAGATGATGAATAAAGTAAAAGAAGAAAAAAAAGAAAATGAAAGAAAATGAAGAAATAATAAGACAAAAGAAGATGAAGAAGAAAGAAGTTGAAGAAATAAGATGATGAATAAAGTAAAAGAAGAAAAAGAAGAAATAACAAGAAGAAAGAAGAAGAAAATTATAGAAGAAAAAGAAAAATATAGAAGAAAAAAAATATAGAAGAAAAAGAAAAATATAGAAGAAAAATAAAAATATAGAAAAAAAAGAAAAATATAAAAAAAGAAAGAATAAGATGAAAGAAGAAAATTAATGCATAAGAAGGAAGAGCAAGTAGAAATAAAAGAAGAATGAAAAAAAAGAAAAAAAAAGAAAAAAAAAAATAAGAAGAAAAAAATAGAATAATATGAAAGGAAATAAAGAAATAGAAAAAAATGCAGTAGAAGAATAAAGTAGAAAATAGAAGAATAGATAAGAAAAAGAATGAAGAAAAAAAAAGAAGAAAGAGGACGAGAGAAGAAAATAGAAGAAGAAAGAATAAAGAATGAGAAAGAATAAAAAAGATGAAAGAATAAAAAGAAAGTAAAAGAAGAAGAAGAAATAATAAAAAGATGAAAGAATAAAAAGAAAGCAAAAGAAGAAGAATAAGGAAAAATAAGAAGACTATAAAAGAAGAATAAAGAAGAAAATAGTTGAAGAAGAAGAAGAAAGAATAAGGAGAAAGAAGAAGAGATAAGCAGTATAAAGAATGAGAAATAAATAGAATAAAAAAGAATAATGAAGAATAAGGAAGAAAAAGAAGAAAGGGTAAGAAGGAAGAAGAACAAGAAAGAAGAATAAGAAAGAAAAAAAAAATGAAAAACAAAAAAAAAGAAGAAAAGCAAAAAAAAAAAGAATAAAGTAGAATAAAAAAAAGTGAAGAAGAAAGAATAATAAAGAAGAAAGAAAAAAATAAGCAAGTAAAAGAAGAAAGAGAAGAAGAAGACGAATAAATAAAAAGAATAAAGAAGAATAAAGAAAAATAAAGAAGGATATGAATGAATAAGAAAAAGAAAGAATAAGAAGAAAGAAAAAAAAGAAGAAAGAAAAAATAAGAAGAATGAAGAGGAAGAAACAAAGAGAAGAAGAATTATGAATAAAGAAAAAGAAAGAATAAAAAAAGCAAGTTTGAGGATGAAGAAGAGAGAAGAATAAGAGAGAGAGAAAAGAGAAGAAGAAGAGAGAAGAATAAGAAAGAGAAAAAAGAGAAGAAGAAGAGAGAAGAATAAGAGAGAGAAAAAATAGAAGAAGAAGAGAGAATGATAAGTTAGTAGAATAAGAAAGATATGAAGAATAAGAAATAATAATAAGAAAGAAGAAGAAAGAAGAAAAAAAAAAGAAGAGAGATGAATAAAAAAGTAGAAAAAGAAAGAAGAAAAAAAAGTAAAAAAAGAAAGAAGAAGAACAAAGAATAACGAGGATAAATAATATGAAACAAAAATGAGAAAGAAGATAAAACAAAAATGAGAAAGAAGAAGAAACAAGATGGATAAGAAAGAAGAAAAAAACAAGAAAAAAGAAGAAAGAAGGATAAGAAATGTAAAGAAGAAATAATATAAGAAAGAAGATGAAGATAAAGAAAAAAAAATGAACAAGCAAGAAGAAAAAAGAAGAAAGAAAAAGAAAAAGAATAATAAAAAACAAGCAAGAAGAAGAAATGAGAAGAATGAAGAATAAGAAAAGAGAAGAAAGAAAAAAAACAAAAATATTAAGAAGAAAAAGAAAGAAAAAAAACAAGTTGATTAAAAAAGTAGAAAAAAAAGAAGAAAAGTAAGAAAGAAAATGAAGAAAAAAATGGAAGGTATATGAAGAATAAAGAAGAAGAAGAAGAAAGTATAAGAAGTAAGAAGAAAAAAAGTAAAAGGATAAAGAAGAAGAAGAAGAAAGAATGAGAAGAAGAGATAGAAGGAAAGAAGGATAAAGTAAAATAAGAAGAAAAAGAAGTAGAATAAATATAACAAAAAAAGAAACAAAATAAAGAAAAAAAAGTAAGAAAAATAAAGAATAAAAAAGACAGAAAAGAAGAAAAAAAAAGAAAAAAAGAAAAAAGATATAAAATGAGAAAGAAGAAAAAAGAAAATTTAAAAAATTAGAAAGATGAAAAAGTAGAAGAAGATGAAAACTAAAGAAGAGAGGAAAAGAAAAAGATATAAAAAGAAAGAATAAGAAGAAAAAAAAAGATGTGAGAATAAGAAGAAAGAAGAAACAAAAAGAAGGAAGTAGAAGGAGAAAGAAGAAGATAAAAAAAATGAAGAAGAAGAATGAAATAGAAGAAATAAGAAGAATAATGAAGAAGAAGAAGAAATAAGAAGTTTAAAGAACAAGAAGAAAGAAGAAAATGACATAAAAAAGAAATAAGAAGAAATAATAAGAAGAAAGATGAAGATAAAACAATAAAGAATAAAAA
This sequence comes from Sapria himalayana, assembly GCA_029783825.1. Lineage (NCBI taxonomy): Eukaryota > Viridiplantae > Streptophyta > Magnoliopsida > Malpighiales > Rafflesiaceae > Sapria > Sapria himalayana. The sequence continues at coordinate 1,329,621 of JAREIK010002323.1, read as the reverse complement.
GATAGAGGAAAAAAAAGAAAAAAAAGAAAAAAAAGAAAAAAAAGAAAAAAAAGAAAAAAAAGAAAAAAAAGAAAAAAAAGAAAAAAAGAAAAAAAAGAAAAAAAAGAAAAAAAAGAAAAAAAAGAAAAAAAAAGAAAAAAAAGAAAAAAAAGAAAAAAAAGAAAAAAAAGAAAAAATAGTAGAAAA